>CM034008.1:1251254-1851254 GCA_019603395.1 Cyrtorhinus lividipennis | reverse complement strand
AAGCCTGATTGTACAGAAGAAGACGCTCAGAAACACAGGAGATTCATCCAGGTTTTGAAGAGTGGTTTAGCCCCTTCGCCAAACCAACTGAATCTCAAGGGAGCAGTTTTGGAAAATAAGGCCACAGGCAACCTCCAGCTGCTCGCCTGCCTGAGTTGACAACATAATTGGCAAGAAGTGTACAAGAATGCCAATCTGTCCTCAGTCTAATTTGTAACAGCCATTTTGACAGCAAATTTCCACCACCACGTCAATCCACAGGGCCAAGCCCTCTCCTTTGAACCCTTCCTGGGGATTATATAGTCCATTAAGACCAACCTGGGTTTCAGGGAGCCTCTTGAGGCATTTCTTTACATTCTCACTTCATTGCACTGAGTTGTCTCAGATTCATCGATGAGTTCCTGGCCATCAGTTATCCACAGAGAGGTTCCACAATCGTACCAGACGAAACCATCCTCAAACGAAAATTTCACCGTACGCAAAAAGTTGATCACATCCTTGTTTTCGCACCCCTATGCCGCCACTTGTCCATTTCGGTCGCTTCACGACCCACTTGACGATGAGGGGACGTTTTTCCGCCAGAACCCGCAAGCCTCATGAATATTTAGCCCGCCAAGGAGGCCTTTTTTCCCTTTCGTTTTATGAAAACGCTATTCAATTTTAACGCTTCATTTGACTTATTCAGTTATGTTTTGAGGACAGGAATAGGGAAGGTTTATTTAGGGGAGGCGGCTCGTCGGCCATCTGTGAGGGAGGCTTTTTTTGAAAGGAAATTACATGCAAGGCCCATCCACCTCGGGACGCAAGGATCATCTGGAATCAGCACCTTGTGAGGGGCTGATCGATAGTTGACTTTCTCAAGATATTTTTCCGTTCGTTCGGGATGAAATCTGAGCTGCATTGGGGCGCTCAAATAATTCGAATAATCACAAATTTTTTTGTGTCTAATGTTTTTACCTACAATTTTAAATAAATTTCATTTTCACGGAGACCCAATTTGTTCCACGATTAGATTCTCACAGAAATAGTGTGCCATTGCGGATAGATTCA
The DNA here is from genome assembly GCA_019603395.1 of Cyrtorhinus lividipennis. Lineage (NCBI taxonomy): Eukaryota > Metazoa > Arthropoda > Insecta > Hemiptera > Miridae > Cyrtorhinus > Cyrtorhinus lividipennis. The sequence continues at coordinate 1,850,204 of CM034008.1, read as the reverse complement.
AAGGAGAATTGAAGAAAACCAGACATTTGGCGACGCGGAAAGATTTTCTCAAGAGGCCCTCGTAGGTGAGCAGTGAAAATGGCTGAGGTTGTACTTTGAAATCACTGCGCCCCATATAATGATCCCGCATTGTGTGCAGTCCTGAACGGCCAACGTATAATATTAGTTGGACAAACGTTGACGCCAATGCGTGAACACGATCGGAATATTCACCCGGACGGAACGTGTATCGATAGGTCCGAGGGAGGGGGGATTTGCGCAAACAAACTATCCATTCGCACACTACAGCGAGAATATTGAGTGGAAACTAATTGTGTAAACACATCAATATTGTCGAGCTCAGTCAAACAATCGTTACATTTGCGGAATATCTTCTCACTCCACATTTGAATAACAAGATGATATTTTCTTAGTGTACGAAACTCGACAACCGATCAGTCGCACTACATATACTATTTTAATCGCGACTCAAAACCAATGCCAGGGACTTACTACTGTCTGTAAAAATATGCATGTTCGCGAATAAAATCGATTTTCTCCAAGAATGAGTGTCATTTCGAGGAAAGAGGGCATTCTATTTTAGACTTCCACTCGGCATTGGCCCATTTACTCCGTGCATATCAAGGAAGGTTATGTTTATTTCGCCTTTTCGGTGACGAATTCCTTGTCGATTATCGAGCTTTTTGATTCCTCTCTCAAATGCATGAAGCCGTAAACATTATTCACTTATTATTCCGGGTTTATGTTGCAGATATGCTGAGTTTTGATTCTCTTGATTGTCCACAGTCTAACGTACTTTTCCCACTCGCCCTTTCATAATTGTTATTAACTGTCACCCTGGCAGGGGCTTTCAAAGCCCACGAAGAACCTCAGCTCTCCTGAGTCAATCCTTTTCCTCTCATTATCGTCAACTTGGGACCTCAGGTTCCCAACTCAAAGCTCATTACTCTGATTGGGTCCCAGCAACCAATTAAATCTCGTTAGCAATTAAGGTCTCAACCACGAACAAACACAACCCTCTTCGTGTACAGGGGACATAAAGTTTCGGAAAAGAGAATTTCGGCGGAATTGGACATAAGCTCGCACTCCTGGAGAGGAACTATTTCTGTGGGAACACAATGAGAAGGAATTAGTTTGGAGAGGCTGCTGAAAACGTGATCTGAGTTCGGTAGAAGCCGACGACTCCTAGGCCTGTAATTTGAACAGACTGTAAGTGGCTGACCTACTTCGCTCTGGCTTCTAGACTTGAGGTTGAAACTATCGGTATTAGTACGGTTGTTCACAAAATGGGGATGTGGATTGGATCACAGCCATCGTATTTTTTGATTTCACAATACCGAATTAACACCAACGTGGGAGAAAAATGAACCCCAATTTCGGTTCCAGTAAAAATCTAACATTTTCGATCAAAACTGCTAATATATAAGCTCTGAAGAAACCTGTAGAATTCCTCCACGTGAAGTACGAGTGACCCTGTTTCAATGTTTCCTCAGCTCTCTTGGTCTTATTACTTCGATAAACGCTACGGCGGGATCTCTCTCCGTATCAACTGCCATAAAAGGTGATAGCGCCAACGGTGACGAAAACACAATGATAAGGATAGGGGTTGGCACTTGAAGCAAATGGCTGTCGTCATTCTGGTTTACACAACGCGGTTTTGCGAGTTTTGGAGCAGGTCCTACTACAAATACAAAAAGAAATTGTTTTTCATTTGTTGTATGTAGTTTTTCTATAATATTCATTTGAAAAGGGTTAATTGAATATTTCAAACATAATTTATCACCATGTTTTTCAACATTGCAGTAGTTCAGCCAACTTGTACCAACTTCAAGTAATCGTGAATTACTCTCGCAATAAATCAAATTCCCGTCAAAATCTTCGAAACCATAAAAACTTACGCAATGGCGACATCGATCGAGTTTTTCCCTGCAAACCAGCTCTCGACTTCTTCCACATTTTTCGATATTTCTCCACCAGAACCGTAACGAACTACCGACCGAAAATCGTGAGTGACGTGAGGCGAGTTCGTCGGAGAACTGGTTGATGGAATGCGACAACTTCGACTCAACGAGATGAATTCTGAATGAAGTTCATTTGAATGGAAAGAACGTAAACAGAGTGTTAGAATGCGGCGAGGCAGCCCGGCGCGGCGCCTCTGTTCATATCAGGTAAACACGTTCGTTTGTAACTTCCTCGCGGGGTTAGTTATTCCAAGGTCGGCCATTCTACTGCATAAAAATAGCAAGGGTTGAGGGGAACAGCGGGAAACTCGTACAAAAAAGAAACGTACAATAATTTCTTCAGAAAACCCTCTACATTCGAAGTCCTAACTTGGCCAGCGAAGAAATTGAGTTCAAATTTATAAACGAGAGTTCCCCCTTTCACGACCCAATCCAATCATTTTTCGACGACTGGAAACGACTTCTTTACAAACGTAGAACCAATCAAAGCGCTTTGCTCAATTTGGATTCCACTTTTGAAAATACTTGAAAATTCAAAATGAAAATAAGATGCCAACAAGTAATCCTGCCCTCCTTTAGAGCTAATAAGGAACACAAAAATTCCCTTTTGAGCACGTACCAATTGAAAAATTATAAAAAATCCACGCGTACAATACCTTCAGTAGCCAATTTAGTGGAGAGCTCAGTAACTTACCTGAAACAAAGATAAAATGGTTTAAAATTAGGATTACGAAAATGTATGGCGCCAGCTTGTGGCACGGTAGGTGCAGGCAGAAGAACAAAGAAGGGATGACGCCATGTCACCCTCCAAAGACAGTGTTAGCAAAGTTGAAAAAAAAGTAGGGTGGCAAGGGGGTGTTGAGGTCGCTAACCTCCAACCAATAGTTAACAGGCGAAAACTTCCGTCAGTTTAATATTATCTGGCGACGCTCCGTTAGATTGTTATTCATTTTGCGAGTTTTTCCAGGCACAAATTTAAGTAAAGTTGTTTTGAATTTAGAACTGTCCAACTCGATTGAGTGAACAGAGCCATTAGCCCGCTTGAAAGACTACAGTCAAAAGGAAAAGCTTTTCAAACATTCGTATCCCCCCAATTTACCGTCTGACCTGGCAGAAAACGCACGGAGTTCAAACATATTTGTGACAAAGTAACTTCGATATTTGCGTTTCTCGACGACAAAAGAAGAGGAAAAAATGTCATTTCTCAGAATCGAACATTTTTCCACATCGATAATCGCAGCGGAGAAGATATTTCTCATTCGTCTGACTTTTATATCAAGACTAAGGATTTTCATTTTGTTTGCATTTTCTCGAGAAATGAAAGCCTCGCTCAACGGTAAAACCACGCAGATATTGCGAGCTTCTTGATGCTGGAAAAGATTGACACTTTGGCTAGGGAATGATTTTTTATGCAGGATTTGGGCTATGTAGGAAGAAGTTGAACTATTCTTTATGCTAGAAACGATGGGGATGACTCGAAGTCAAAACATGATGCTATTCGTTCTTCTTCAATATGAGCTTAAACTAGGAAGATTTAGGATTAGAGTAAATTTAAAACGATTTTTGTTACACATACTTTCACTAAAAGTTTTAAACCAATTTTGAATTTCTCTCACATTTCTCTTCGCAGTAATAGCACGAAAACAGTTCGTAAACTTTGGGATATGTCTTCAGTAGCCGTTAAATATCAGTCGCCCATGAGTACAAATGACTTGAAGACACTGAATGAACGAGGACGAGAGGCGATGGTAGGGTAAATTGTTCCCTAGTTAGTCTATTAAGTCGTGAATCGTTTGCTACCTATCGAAACAACCTTGGTTCAATAAATGGAGCTCGCACATACGACTTGGAAGTCGATATCGCAGTAGAAATTATCGTTTCAACGGTTTCGCTGACTTTTTTGACACTTATCTGGACTAATTCTGATGTTTTTGAACAGAAACAACAAAGGGAGCATCAAAATTGATGTCAAAGGAGTCGGCCTAACAGAAAAAATTAAGAGAAAACTGTAGAGTCTATTACAATGGAAATTATATTAAACGAGGTTAAAACACGGGGTTCTTCTGCAGTGGTTTTTTATTCCATAGAACGAGTGTGGGGAAAACAGTGAGTACGGAGTGTCTACCACTCATACAGTTTTAAGATACACATTTTCATCCAGAAAAGTCTCCTCGCGAAATCAGTCATCTGTTGACGAAGAACCAAAACCACGAGACGAAGGGTTGTCACATGTGTACGAAATGGTGAAACACGCTGTCCACCACCTAGAGAATGTTCCGTCGCGCCTTCTTAGAAGCCTCTCGAAAGTATGTGAATCTACGATGAACTCTCAATTTGAATTTGAGCCACTTCTGGGGAACTTTCAGAATACCATTTTTGAACCAAAACCATATCCGTGTGGTGATCGGGCAGAAAAATAAGTTGTTCCAATTAGGGCAGTGATTATTTTTGTCCAAGTCGATAACAACATTTGATTGAAAAAATAGATAGAATTGATAGAGAGTCCTTGAAGGCAGCACACCTTGGTGAAGAGCCACTGGCAACGTCGATCTCGAGACCCGCTTCACTGGATTCGAGTGAAAGTGAATGCGTTCATTCTTAATTTTCTTCTCGCGATCTCACTCTCGGCGCCAATGACCCTATAACCTTTGGATAATGCGCATTACGTCATTTGCACCGGTCATAGAGACCTTCGTTTCCTTAGACCTTTGTACCATTCAAGCATACTGCAGATTTTGGAAGGAGGCCTCTACATAGTATCAGAGCACATCATTTTATTTTCACTATTTCAAAAGTTTAGTAGCTGGAATGCCGGGTCCACCTTGGGAGGTGATTAATTTCATCGCAACCGAGGCAAACAATTTCCGAAGGTCATTCCTTTCGGTTGGCCGCTACAGTTCTTCTCCAGTCCTTGAATCAAGTTGTCTCCATTATACGACGACAATCAACACACGTGTCCCTGTTGAAAATTGACCGGAAGAACGGCGTCAATGAAGGACTTTAGTATTGCCTAAAACCAGCATTAGCGAAGTTCTTCCTGGAAATTACACTTCCACATCTGACAATGATTGCCATTCAGCACACTCGGTATGTTTTACAAAATGGGCGGTTGGAGAATTATGAAGCACCACGAATTACGAGGGGAAAATACTGAAGCGTGTACAAAGGGCGACTACATATCCGACGTCGTAATCAGACGAACATCGTTAGAGCAAAATGTTGCGAAATGAACCCGCCCGCGAAGAAACTGAGGAGATTATCCATTTAAGTCGAGGAGGCGTCTGGTTGGGATGTTGATGGATCTACGGTTGGAACATAATATCGCGTCTTTCGAGCGTGTGGCCATTTAGGTCTTCGCTGCTCCTTCGAGTAAGGCAAGAAAATCTTGTTCTACGGCATCTATTCAACTCGACGCAAGAACCTTCTTCACTTCGAGCACACTTAGCAAACGGTTCAGTCATTGTCTGAGCTGCAGGCAAATAAGGCTGAATGATGATGGTGATCTTTCAAGGTAACATTTCATCGGTGAATGACTCATGACTCAGAATAAGAGCAGATGGTAGTGACAAACTTCAGAAGAGAACATATAATTTTGAATTGTAATGAAACGTTCAACTGACACATTGCGCTCATAGCACTATTGTGAAGTAAACTTGACTTGACATCTGGTGCATTGTGGGTGCCATCACTCAGGAAGGCTTCCTCTTTACTGGTATAAGTGCAGCTACCATGGCCAAGAGTTATCCATTTCTCCCAAATTCGAGAGCTAGGACACCGGTCTACTGAGAGTTAACCCTCTCTCAAAAATTGTTTTCTTTTGTTTTCGCAAACCTTTTGGGGCCTTTTAAGATTTCAGCTCTTCTCAAAAGATCCCGAATGATTAGGAAAGTGCCCTGAAAACACCCAAAAAGCTCAAAATGCTCTGCCAACATTGTACCAACGTTTCGTGTGAGATCGAAATGTGACTGAGGCCAACAGAGGTGCCCTGTCCGCAATGAGCGAGGTGGGAGCCCGTGAGTCAACATCGGCCTTGACGGTGGTCCCAAGGTTAGCAAGGCGTCGTCCACTTCGTTCACTCTCATCTCCCCAAATGACACAGGAACCAACGTAAACATAAGCCTTTCTCCTCTAATTAACCACTCGTGGATAAGTCGGATGTACTTCAGACGTGAAGAAGCCATCAGGCGTCGAAAGGTATAAAATAAGAAGAATAGCTAGAAGTTCTTCAAGAATATCATCAAGCTTACACAAAAGATACCCTAACAAAAGATACACAAGAGTTACCCTTATTGAGTTAAACCAATAAGCCATTATTATTCTCAATGGGTTTTGGAGACAAGCCGAGGCCACACGGTATGCCAGAAACATTCTGCCACTGACTCCGTATCAGCTTTCCTTAGGGGGAGGAAAAGGAAGGTGTACTTGATATCAGCAGCTCAACAGAAGGAGACAAGGAAATATGGCTTACGTGTAAAAATGGATTCAGAGGATGGAACCACCTGACGAAGAATTCATCAAGGTTCTAGCTGATAAAATGGGGGACATTTGAAAAGACCGTCGTTCTCATTAATACGAACGACGAGTCACAACGGTCACAAAATTGGAACTTATCGGTCAATCCCACCTTTGAAAATCGACCATTCATATTGATTTTCCCCCATTCAATCGGTCACGAATGGTGAGACGAAATTCGTGAGAGCCCATTCCTCATCTCACTAATCTAAAGTTCTATACAACCTGATTCCATCTGATTCGGACATGTAAAATTTACCGATGCTGACCCAATTTGTATCACTCATCCGCGATAAGTCGAACTGAACTCAACTACTACAAATTGCAAAAGCGGACGAACTGTGAGGGGGAATATTAACTTTCACCTGGGCGACTCTCGGTAGTTTACCTTCTGCCGTCCCATTGCTCTTATCATATCATAATTAACGACATCCTGCCTCATTCATAACTAAAGACACCGTCGGCCGCTATCTCCGAATGGACGGTCACCGTGGACGACGGGCATGTAGCGGGTTTTAGAACTTCCTCTCGCCAGGGTCGACCGTGGAATATTAAGATCAGCTTGAAACCCACGTCCCTATTTGTCGTCAAGTGACAGAGGAACAAGTGTTTTAAAAAATACAGGCCGCACCCGTTTCTCGAAATGGCTTTTTTTTCGTTTTGATCTCCGTAACCAGCAAGTAGTTTACCTTCGGATTTTGTTTTAATACTTCTATCTCCTACCACAACTTCGCCGTATTATTTATTTTTGTTTTTGAAAACAAGATACATTGTAAAAATCAGGAAGTTCTCCGGAGACGGTTCAATGTTGCACGGTTGTCAGTGTTACCTGCATTCCAGGCCTCAGCGTCTACCATAAGAGCCTGAGCTGAGAAATGAGCTGGCGTCTGCATCCTCTGGGGCAGCAAGACGACAATAAATGCACCCTCAGCAGCCACCACCGGGTTAGAAGAACGGAACTGGCAATATTAAACCTTCAAGTCGTTCTAAAAGCGCCCGTTGCTGACAACTGCTGACGAGTTGCGGCTTGACCTGACTGGGTTCTGAATAGATTTTAGCCACATCAAGAACTTTTTATCATGTCTAAGGTGCGATGTGCGATGTCGATATGCATGTGCAGATAGTGATAGTGAGAAAACAGCACCGAAAGCTATATTCAGCTGCCCAGCGTGAGTTCTACTATCGCTGAGTCCTTCTCTTCAGTAACCTAGCTCTTAAAAAGACCTCGAGGCAAGCAGGTACAGATACTGATTGTGGTTGTGTAATCATTCCAATAAACGCCGGTAAGAGAGCACGGGCAGGATGCACGAAATCTTCATATGAACTAAATATCGATTAACAATATTCCTAGGAACCCTCCGAGTTTGGAAATCCCGGCTCGCTCTTTCATTGTTGGTTCCGCGCTGGAAGGTTCCGATAACATTGTGAGAGGAAAGCTCATCCCCACCACAGGTCCATCCTGGTCAACTGAAGCTTGACCAGGGGAATTCTCGACTTCCCGCTCGTGACGATTCCGTGACGTCCTCGCGAACATTCCTGCCGCTATTCATAGGTTGTGTTGACGCCTTTGATTATTTACGAGGGGCGTTGACACGTCTTTGAGGCCGTTTTTGAGACAATATTCGTTCAAAACTAAAAAGCGACGTCTGATTAATGGTTCAAAAATATGAACAAAGGTAACTTCATGCTGAAATCATCAACGCTTGTAATGTTCGTTACATTCAAATATACGAAAACCACTATGTAAGTCGTCCTACATATGGCTACCGACGCCTCAAGACGCGTCATATTGAAGATAATTAACAAGGAACCTGCGGGTATCAGCGCAAATACACGTCAGAAGATCGTCGTTCTCTGCACCAGAGAAACATCGCAGAACAAATCCACATCCCCCCCCCCCCCCCCTTGGACGATTCAAAGCCCACTCTATTTGCCCGACACGTACGCTCAACGTATTGCCGTTTTTGGACCACAGCAGACATTCCCTGCGCCTTCAAAGGAATTTCAAACTCGCGGTTGGTCAGTTAGACGACTCCGTCTTGAACGAACCCATTTGGATCTCTCTCACTAATTTAGACACCGCAAGTGGTGAAAGCGCCCCAGAGAGGAAATTAATTCAAAATTGATGTCGTCTCTACGTGCTTGAAGGTTCCGAACTCATAGATAGAGAAGTAGGTATACCGAACCACATAGAGCTAGACCGACGAAAGAGATCCTTTTGAAGGCATAAAGATGAAAGAATTACTCAATTTCCACGATAGCCGTGTGTACGTAACTGAAATTTATAGACGAAAAAAAGTATAGTCAAATTTCATAACAGCACGATGGAAAATCTGGATCAAGGGACCAAATGGAGTCAATGAGCATCGAATTATAGGTAACCCCACAGACTAGATAAAAAATATCTCTAAATATTTTGCGTCTATAAGCTTCCCCAAGTTTCGTAGAGCGATTTCGGATCATTAACTATCCAATGCTGCGTTGTTCGTCGGATCTCTCGAGGGAAATTTTTGAGCGAATTTCCCCATTCGATTAAGATTGCGTCAATTACAACCGCTGGGCAAAAGTGAGCACCAGGAACCCGACTTGTGTCATTAGGGTAACGTCATTCCATTCGAAGAACTGACGAGACCCTTTCACAGCGAAAAGGGAACCTTTGGGAAGACAATGGATTTCCGCTCGATTTGATGCCTCGTTAATGCTCTCTCCACCCCCGTCCACCACGACCAACTCACACGCCAAGGGAGAGAATCTTACCCAGTGAAACGCTTGCGTTTCCAACCAGCCCGGAATTACCTATCCAATCTGTTACTTTTCTTCGGGCTAAAAAAAGGGCTCGGGAAGGGTTTCGGGTTTATGGGGAAGACGGGGGTTAAAAAGACGTTTTTCGTGTGGACCTAGAAGGACCAGAGCTCTCAATAAAAGTCCAAAAAAGATCGGGTTTCTTCGTTTTCTACGGCAGGTTTTTATTCAACGTCTCAGTCCACGCTATTTACTTAAGACGGGCGATATAAATAGATTCACATACCAAATAGAGACCCGAAAAGTTTTGACGAGGTGATTGCGAAAACCATATCGTTCGGTCCGTTTCGTTGTGTTAGTTTCATACTCATTTAAGTTTTCATAAAATCATTTTACGAAAAATTCACGAATCGGTACAAGTTGCGATACCATCGACAAGACCCACGCAGAAAAAGAGGAAAATCAATCAAATTTGAAAAAAACGACGTCGAATGGGTACTTCCACGCTTTTAGCACAGTTCACTCAACCCGGACTGCCAACTTCAATTTCTCGACACAACTGCTTCAAGAGAGAAGACAACGACGAGAAAAGAAGTTCCAGCGAGAGACATTTTCTCCTCGGGAGAATCGCGACCCGAATTGAGATTTAATGTCGGAAAAAAGGAACGTGACGAGTATTTATTTCGTTTGCCTTCACTTTTCCGAGTGAGATGTAAAAACCCGAAACGTTTCCTTCATTATGGCATTCTTATTTGCAGAACTGTGAGAAGGACAAAGAGATATCTTTCTTTGGTTACTCACTACCGAAGCCAAGGGAAACTCAAATTATGTACGTTGAATTGTATATTGTCATTCACACACCAAATTAATGATACAATAACTGATATAGAACAGGAAAATTCAAAATGTATTTCCTCTTGCGTTTTCCCGTAGATTTCGCACTCTTTTGGATTACCTACTTTTGGAATTAGCCATCTACCTTCAATTTTATTATACGTTCGTGGAACACTATCGGGGTCATTCATTAGTTTAATCAACCCCGAGAATTCGTTCGACCGAAGAAAACTCACCTTAATTTTTCTAGTTCGTGTTGCGTGATGTATCAACGGTCACGGAAAGCGATGAGGACCGCAAACGAGCTCATTCGTCGAGTAGGTCTAAATTCAACGGGCTAACGCGCCTTATGGCCGCTATGGCGGAGAATTGGTAACTTCAGAACACTCTGTGTGCACTCGGCACCTCATCACTTATGGATGTAAACTAGGAAAACGGAGAGGGAGGCGGTTCTAAGGCCGTACAGAGTACAGAAACCTCGTAGAATCTCGTCCTGTGTTTATTTATTCATGATCGCCAGCCGGGCCCAGTTTCCTTTGGAAGAACACCGTCCTAGTCCGTTCCTTACTTCACAATCAGGCTCTTCTCAACAAGGTGTAACAAACATATGGTAAAATGTGGCCAAATTTACCTTCTAACGACCGAATTTAAATCCATAACCTTCAATTTTTACCCAAGAACGAATTTCCATCGACTTGAATTTCGTTCGCCTGAGATAAAGTTCATTCAATGAATAATTAAAGTGGATTAAAATCTTAAGAAAATCGTATCAAGCATATTCTTTCCTCTCTAGATGTACCTACTTTCAAAAACTCGTAACTCGATCACCATCGCGAATATACAAAAATTGGTAATGACCATAATATATTATTGCAAATTTCATAAGCTCAAATAAAAATTACCATGTTATCTTGGAGTTATTGACAGGATAATCATGATAATTCGATATGCCCGTTAAACCGAATTTCAAGAGGTAGTCTTCAGCTAGGAGTTACTTCTAGTATAGGCTGCCAGAATTTCCGAGGTAACCTTGAATGGGGCCCACATTGGAGCATGCGCAAAAGGTCCAACAATGCAATGTTTTAGATTGGTTCTCTTATTTGTAACATGCTCGTCACATCTCCTCGCATCACCGTTTGACTTGTCGTATAGTTCACGACATTCTATATCACCTCCAGTCTCTTTCTTCTTGGGCTTCCCTTTCCACGCTATTGTTCTTGTGCTCGGTTAGTATATTTTACGTATCATTATTTCGATTGGCATTTAGAGAATCTCAAGCATGTCAAGCCCACATTGAAATCCTGCAAACCCTTAGTAGTAGGCGCTAAAGTTTTGAAAGATTTGAATTTCGCAATATATTAGAGTCTCAATAACCACAACAACTTTGCTGAAAAGGAGACGATAGTAATATTCAATAACACCAACTTGAAGACCTCAAAATGCGGGTAAACCCCTCTCAAGGGGCCAACATTTCTGTTTAATAATTGACCATAAAACACGAAAACAATGGTCGCGCAGGACTGGCGGGGATCCTTACATATTGCTCACAATATCTCACCCTTCGACGCGACGCCTGGGAGTTTCCCAACAATAAATTCACTACCCTCTCCTACAGAAAGATCAATTTCATCAGATAAGAAACTGTTGGGGAAGAGGGATTTAGGGTGAAAATCGTGAGCCCTTTCTCGAGCTGAAGACAAACCGCAAACGATTCATCACCAACCCTCGAAGAAACAAGTTTATGGCGTTGTAGTCGACGGTAGCTGGAGGGGAACATCGTTCATATGAAATTCTTCTGGAAGATACCTGCCGTAGGCCACGAACGGCCTCCGAGCTTTCGTTTTGAGCGCAGTCATTCGAAAGATGTCCAAAATACCCCTGAATGTATTGCTAGAAGAACTAAGCAAATTATTCAACGAGGGAGTTGATTTCGCTAGCGTAGAAAAGCGAGTTCTTGAGCTTCATACCTATTTATAAAGATCCGAATCTTCAACCAAATTAAAAAAAAAAAAAAAACATGAATATTGTAATTACTAATGAAAAGAACCATCCGAGCTGATAAACTCTCACGTTCTCAGCAGTTGTAGGGAAAAAAGTCTATAATTTAGTATTTCATAAAGAGGATGGGTTTCGAAACGATAGTAAAAGTGGCCAGTGAAAGGGAAAACAAGTCCTCATGAGTCGTGTTTTACATTCGGGATTCTCGGAGTCAAAACCGGCTGGAATCTTGTTATCAGCTCGAAACGGATACAACTGCGACTACGAGACTTCGAAAGTGAACGAGCGAGACGAGTCGGAGGCGCGAAATCGATGGGATGCAGGGCAGTAGGGTCTGTACCGGTGGTTAATACAAAGTTTGAAGTAATTCTATTTTAGTCGAATCGTTATTTGAATTATGCGATCCACACAAGACCTCATTTCCGCCAGAAATTGATAACCAGAGATTATTTTACACAACTAGTTTCCGATTGATGAAATTCTACCTCTTTCTTCTTCATTTATGAATGCTTATACTCGTACCTCCGTTGCGTCAAAAGAAACCAATTATTGCAGCACAGATAAATTTCCTCCTCGTGACCATTCCACCTGAGTCCTAGATCAGTTCTACTTCCAACCGAGCTGATATTTTCGTACTGAAACCCGATTCTCCTTATAAGGAACCCTCGGCGTTCACCACAGTCCCGTTGTCCCATCACTTGGCCGCGAGGGATTCGTGACTTTTGGTTTTCATGTCTTCATCACGTCCTGACCGCCTTCGAACCTCTCAGACGATAGAAAAGTATTCATTTTCCAAACGGATCGTGTCCCAGTCGAAAGTCTCTCGGGGCTTGACATCCGTTGAAGATTGTTCGAGCGGTTTTGTTATAAAAGGATGTGACTAGTGTGACCAGTCGGTTGAATTTTGTCGTACCTTGAATCACCACTCCTCTCTATACCACGATATTATTTCTGGACGAGACAAAAACATGAGTGTGAAGTGTCCCGGATTCATCTCAACCAATTCAGCGTCGAAGATATAGTGAAAAATGATACCCCACACGCATAAGTACCCTAAAATCTCGAAAATTTTCGATTTTTGGAAAAATGTTCTCTATCAAAAACGGCGTGGCCGAAGTACGGCAGATGGATGTTACAAAATAGTCCATCTAATCGTCATAAGAATTTTTATCGACATCTAGTAGGTTGAACGATCAGTAAATCATAGAGATATTAGATTCAACAAGCAATTTACAATATTTACACTCGTCTCGAAATTTTGGAAAATCTCTATTTCGGTTTGTTTTAGAGGTACTGGTGGAAGGAACACTCTCGAAATGGTACAAATTGTTCATCAATCGTCAGGTATTCGTAGGGAGTATCTCACCCTCGTCCGAACTATCATTCCCTCATAATGTATAGAAGCAGATTGCTCACTTTCGAAATTGTGCTCACACACATCTTTAGCATCTGTCTCGTTGTAATCGCCTTGTGGAACCATTTCGTCTTCATTTAGTAAGATATTCGGCATTCTGCCGTTTGTCACTCCCTCACTAATTCTTCGTCAGTGACGAAAAGTCGCCCATTTTGCGGTACGTGTTCCCTAGCGTTGGGTCAACTCATCGCTACAAGTAAGAGGCACGTAGATAAATCCTGTTACTATTTCATCGTTAGCATCATCTTATTTATGGTAAAGAATCTACAAGACAACTGGAACTCACACTTTTGTATTTGTGTCGACTATAAGGCCCTCTCAGCCGAGCGGGATGCTTATAAACATACAAAGGTAATTCAAGATGAAAACAGAGCCTTGAGCCCTTGATAGTATGAAGCGGTAGTTTTGTTCCGACGTGACAAATTCGAACCAATTTCAGTTTCCTCCTTTACAACTAAATGGGTTTCCAGAGAAACCCAGACCTCGTTGAAACTCCATTTCCCTGTAAGGGCAACTCCAAGGAAACTCGGAAAAGTCTATTCAACCCCTGGGCTGAGTTGACGATGACGACTGCGGGTAAAAACTACATCCGTCCCTCGAATGATGCGACTTCCTTAAACATTTGGTAACAAGGGAAACAAACCCGTTATTTTACGAGGACGCTTCCCGTAGGAAAAGGGAGTTTCCACTTGAAGGAAGGTCGTTTGTCGGTGATGTCTTCTGTTCGGTGTGAGATGAGAGGGTAGGAGGGACATCATTCCAACTGTGCCCCCATTTCGACTTTCCGTCTTCATACGGCTCCCAGTTGCTCGCTTTTGTTGAAATGGATCCCACCTTAGAGGCGTCACTGAGGCGTGATAGGCTTGTAATATTTAAAACCCAACATGAGGAAAGTTGGAAGTCGTGTGCGAGGTACGAAGGGTCTTGTAAAGTGTCCTTTGTCTCAACGTAAGTTGTCAATTCCTCGTCTGTGACGAAATTATAAGAGTTGAACTCACGCAACACAAATTGTCAGTGGTGACGGAAATACTAAAACGATATATACTCTTCAAGACTCGCTCACTTGGCATCAATAATAATGTTCGAATTTTGATTGATTTTCGTTCAAGCTCAAATTTGATCACACTAACTTCGAAAATACCGATAATTTAACTCATTATCGTCTCGGCAACAATAATTCGAAAGTAGACATCGCGAAAAACGATTAAGCTTCGCAAAAAATTCAAAAACGTCGGAAGAACGAACAAGTTTCCTCGATTTCTTGTAATACAGACGTCTACTGTGACTCATACCAATGCATGCAACTTTGACCTTACCTAGAAAATGACTATCAAACACTCCCATCTGTATACTCTCGTCAGGAATTTTAAACGGTTCCGTCATAGAACTCTTCGGGTCAGTCGCAATCCCTGCCCACGTTCCACCCACAGTGCCGTGGCTCTGAGAAGTCATTTGATTACCGTAACAGCTGCAGAAAACCGGTTTCGTTCCGTTCAAATGGCTACCAAGAGTTCGACTAGTTCAACGACAGTGAAACAATGAGGCCGTCGCCTTTTTTTCCAGTTAGAAAAACAACTGTTGTTGTATTTTAAAGAAAGATCGCTAGTCGGTCGTTGTTCATTATTGACAAATTTTATTTATTTAAATCGTACATGCAATGAGAGGAGTAGAGATTTCCCCACGAAAGAACATTCCAACCGACTTTACTTTTACCAGTATCAATAAATACCAAATATTTGTTTTAAGAAACTCTTGCTCTTAGCAATAATAAACCAATGTGGGAGAAGTTGCATCGTTCAATAAATACCCAGCTTGGCCCTGGAAAAAACTCCGGTGAACGTCCTTCAAGATCAATCTGAATCAATTTATCGTTCAAAATTACCTGGAACATCGTTATCTACTTGCAACTGCCCCCAAAATAGTTGAAACCTGATTTTCTAAAAATCCATTTTTACTTCAGCCTCGGTTATCGGTCCGAAACCCACTTGAATCATTCAACGACCATATTTTAGTGTAAAATCAAATCGTTCGCCCCCAAATCCCCAGATGTTGGAAAACCCATGTTTATCCATTCATATTCCATCGCCCTTTTTGACGTGCAGAGAATGAATGGGGTACAACAAGGATTCAAACGGAGTCTGCGTGGGAAATTTCATAATTCGATTTGCTTATCCTTTTTTGAACCAAAACATTCATAAAGTTTTAGATGAATGCTGAAGGAAAACTAATTTTTGTCCATAACACAAGTGTGTTATTCCCAAATCAATATGCTGAACCAAAATAAAGAAGATGAGTGCAATTTTGAATTTTGCAAAAGTAAATACATCAACAAAATAAAAAGATACACTGTTTTGAACTTATGAGGTGGGCTCTGAATATATTTCTACGATGGCATACATGGCCTGTTACTTACATAATCTGCCGAAGCTGTGGCTGAGCCGCTTCTTGAACTTTTGAACCCTGCTCAGGGCCCCTCCTTTCTTCTCCCTCATGGCCACCCCTGTGAACATAAATCGACAAATGAATAATATAAAACAAAAAAATGGACCGACAAGTAAAGTTCTGCAATATGTAGGTACAAAATAATAGAAAAAGTATGTCTTTGGTTAAACAAACTGAGTGTACTTTAAGCACAAAAAAAAGCATAATAGGAGTCAACACAGGAAAGTGACTTCCAAAAATGAGTTTCCTCATCTCAACCAACTTCGAAATTTCATTTCAACCCTAATAGCGTCAATACCAGTGTAATATATTATGGGAGTACTGGAAACCCATATGAGACCTGTCGCGAAACATAAATTACCGCGACGGCATCCTAATACTCTTTCCACACCCTCTGCACAGTCCTATGTAACTTACTGTTTCCTCGACTCACCCTAGATGAGGGGAGTTAGGTGTATGAAAGCGATGACTAAGTAACGCCGAGACACGTGCAGATGAGTAATGGCGTTTTGGCGGCAAAGTGGTATCAAGTACCCCTGTGGGAGTCTTGCCAGCTTGCCAGCCCCCCCATTGGCGCCTGGGATAGTTTTCGTCGCAGTGGCTAAGGGTGGTTGGCTCTCCGAGAACGGTGACTCGTGATGGAAATTAATGAGTTTTGGATACTTGAAAATCGTGGTTTTAAGGAACTTGTTAACACTTCGAAACAAGATGGGACTTTCGCACAACTTGAACTCGCAGAAAGGCCGTCAGAAGGCGCTCCTGCTGAAGAAGAATGCCATCATCATGAGGCTCCTCAATTATATTATTTCAACATCGATTTTTTTTTTTTAAATTTTAAAATTTTAGCGACTTAACGGCTGAATACAAATAAGGTTTAAAAGAATGCAAAATTACAGAAATTCTACGAGTAAGAGACTTTATACCCTTTGTGACGTCACAGAGAGCGAGAACCTTGCGAAGAGCCCTTCTTTTCGATACACCTCATTTTCAGAGAATTTTTTTTTTTAAATTTAAATTCATAACAGTCATTATATCGGAAAACAAATACCTGCTAGAATGAGGTGACAAGCAAATCCTTTGATGAGGTAGACCGTCTCATCAAAACGGGTATACCTCATTATTTAAACAGAATATAATACCTCGTAAGATTTCGAGTGAAACTTATTGAGAAAATTTTCTACGAAAACGAAAGGCGCAGTTCAATAAAACAATATTCTTAAATCCTTGCGATTTTTCATTTCATTTTTATAATAAGTAGGTAAAATTAAAAAATGATTTTCACTAAATGCCACTTTGCCATTCATGTTGACGTATTTTCAAATTTGATCCATTTCTTTAAATTACCCTACTCGCGAGAAGTGGTTTTGTGTCTGATTATCATTTCCGTACTTGTCGTAAGCTGTGCTTTCAAGAAATATTGGCGAAAATCGAGTGTTTCAGTGGATACGAGATGAATCACATCTCGTCATTAAGTCGTTTATCTAGCATCAAATAACGCTACAACAGAAAAACAAGAGACACGCCTGGAATTAGTCATCTCTCGTCTGAGAACGACTCAAAACAGGTGTTGGTCGTCGTAATGCCAGGTATACAAGGCCCTTTCATTATGAACGGTTCTCCCGCTCGGTGGTTATCAGGAGCATGCCTTTCCGGTCGACGCGGGCGCAAGCGAAATGGAAATCCATCGATCAGCGATGAGTCATAACCCAATTGCTATAGATTCCAAAATTCTAACAGTAAATCGCTTTCAAGGAAAATACATAGGCTGCAATCACAGGTCGCATAGGTTTGGTACTAAAGCTGCAGACTTTCCCAAAATGTTTTAGAATTTATTACCATTTCCCCACATGCTAATATAAGAACTAAATCCTTCTTAAAGGCTTCTTTTTACTTGGATCTTGTTCAAGTGTCAACCTAGGAATGTCATCCGCGGCTTGTTATTCAACACCCTTAAAAAAAATAGGTCGATGGACTCGACGTGAGCCCTCCATGGACCAACTACCTCTAAAACCAGTTCCCGAGATGAATATTCATTTTATGACCCTTGATAGCTCGTCATAAGTCGGAAATACAAGCACTTGAAACTGCAAATAGTCTGTAGTTAGATCCCAACACGCGACAAATAATCGTGATTAGGGCAATAGTCGGATTTTTCTCAAAGCGTTTTAACTACATTGAAGTCGAGGGACTTGAGTCCAGGCCTTCATTATGGTCTCCCCGGTGTGATGGGCCTACCGAAGGCTCGTCGAGCGGTAATTTTCCCTTGGGTTCGCAATTATCTGACGGATGGGTTGAACGAACTAAAACAAACGAGCCTTCTCTTTCAAGTGAGTCGCAGCATTCCTTCCCACACCTGGCGTCGGCCCTGGAGGCTGACCAGGTTCCCTTAGAAAGAGTAGGATGCATCCAGGAAGCCTCTGAGTGTCATCAAAGAAGATCGCGGGCGACAACGCCTAGCCTAATGGCGACTACAGAGAAGTTATGAGAACTGTTTTATTGAGGAAATTTGGGTTCCTCCATCAAAGTATTTGTTGTACTTGGATGTGTCGCTTTGTGTACTTTGCTATGTTTAGTAACAGACGGTTCTTGTAAAATAAACTCTTGCACATGCACATTTCACCACTCCTTCTGAGTTTGACGCATTTCTTGGCTTATTAGCGCGGCGCTCAGTTGTTATTGTTCTTTCCAGGATTATTTCCTTTTGTTTTGTTCCGTACTTCAGGAGACAATAACATTCCAATGCAATTTCCGAACTGAGTAAACGATTATGTACATCCCATTACAGTACTGATACCTTACGTTTGACATTTTGCTGTTACGACCCTGATCGTCCCAACCAATAAGGAGCTGAATCAGTTCGGAGAGTTTGATTGAGTATTGAGTAACGGTTCTTACGGAACGAGAAACTATATGATTGCCCTTTGCGTCTCGAAATCGATATTTAAACACTTCAAATCTCACGACGATCTGAACCAGAGGAGCAAAGCCCTTGGGAGAAGACTCTTTTCGTATTTTTAACGCACGCTTCTTCACGCGAAGGCATGTTCCGAGAATCGACTTCATAACAAGGAGCTCGAACGTCTTTTAAAAAACTTGAACCTCAAAGAACCTTCGTTTTTTTGTCCGTCGAGAAGTCAGGTGGCCCTTGGAACCCATTAAGAGGCCTCCAGCTGTCCATTCAGCCGGTGTATTGATCAAGTGGTTCTCTCGATAGAATATACCAACTATGGAAATTCTCTTGAGTTGGGTATAATTTTTGTATTATCACGAAGGCCATTTTCGGGCAACAACGTAATCTCTTCAGAGGTCTTCGTGGTAAAAATCGTAATTTTGATCAATTCTCAGAGGCATTTTGAGTCGAAGAGATACACCGACTGTTTCATGTCGCATAATAGTAATTATTTTATTGAGTAGAAGCCCCCAAAAAGATCTAACATCATGTGGCATCTGCAAATCAGGACCAATGAACTTACAAACAGAGGAAAATACACCATAGAAGACTGTACTGTAACATTCTATCGAAATGTCGACAATTCTTCGACTAAGAACTAAGGACTAACTTGGCCGCCTTCATGCCGAGGTAGAGTAAATTGAATCGGATAGTCGAGTGAGTAGTTCCTCATGTAAAACAGCAGGCGAGTCGTGTAAAGATAAGTCTTCGTCCTTGCTTCTTCAGAACAAACGACAAAAGATCCCGAAGCCCCGTAAACACTTTTGAAGTGTCTTCGTGCATATGGATAGGCCGTAGGGACGAAAAGGCTTTCCTCTTAGCATAGTGGATCAATAACGTTGACATCAAAGATCGTCCATTATCACGTCAGTCAAGGACGAACAACCCTTTCGGTGTGAAATATGATGTTTCGCCCGGCCATAAAACGGGACATTTTCCAGTGGGGTGATCGAGATTGGAGTCGATGCAGGGCTGATGGAGAACGCCGATGGCTGTCCAGTTCGACGAAGCAATGCGGTGAGTATCGAATAACTCAGCAGAGTTGCTGACTTGCTATCGGAATATAGCACGACCGCTCAAGAGAATGAACTAAAAGGCAAGCAGACTCACGAGAACTCGATATTATTTACTTTCTTGCCACCACAACTCCATAATTCATCTATTTCTGGTTTATATGTTAACACTGTGAGTAATTTATGATCCTCAGTTGGAAAAAAAATCATGTTAACAAGTTATTAGTTCGTTGAAACACAGTAACTGCGTTCAAATCAACAAACTGCTCCCTTTCTCGTCCCTCGATGGATTTTTATCGCAGTAATTTCTCGTCGTCCTTGCATTGAAGTCCGCAAGGTGTGCGGCATATCAGAGATGAGGTTATCTTGTTTAGTCTGGTCTTCTCGACTCAGCTTCCACATCACAACCGGTGGTATTTCAGTGGCTTGAATCAGTGCCCGGAAAAAACTGAGGGAGGAAAAAAGTTGTTTATTGATACTAAAAACTAACTGCGACGTTAAATTCCTATAATGAAGCCTTATCTCAAGTTATAACGGGGTAGAGCATGAAAAACCGGACCAAGACTGAAGCACTTTGTTGGAACTGGAGCGGATGAAATTGAAAACTAATTTGACCTGAACAGACACATCGTCGTATGATACGAAAAGAGAGGCATTCTACAGTTGATAAGGGATTCACGTTAAGCACATCAAGTCAATAAAAACGAAGTTTTCTACAGAAGTCATCGTTAATGGCTGGCAATTGCTCTTATAGCCGTTACGATTATGAACTGATTTTCAGAATCCCCTTCGCGTCTACCGTTATAATCGTACAGTTTTCCTAGTATTTCCATGTTATTTCCGACTTTGAAGCAATTGCACCGATTAAGACGTACCCTAATGGTTTCTCTCATGCTGAAGAAACGTCGATAAGTTAAAACTGCACGATACGAATAAAAAAATAAAAAAATTACGTCAACAAAAAACGTCAAAATTAGAGGAATTTTTTCAAAATAGCGCTTTTGCAATCAACAGAACAGAAATAGTGCACCAAAATCCAAAATTGTCTGATATTCCAGAAAATCTGTTTCTGCCTTTGCTCTAGTTTGGCCTCTATCGTCGTTGTTCATCTGGAGCGAGCAATTACAACCGTCCGGTCTTCCCATGAGGGTTTCCTGGGAACATCCTGCGACTGGGTCCCACGGATCCAAAAATAGTGAACCCTAAAGAGACTGCGCTCAGGTCTCATGATACTATTTCAATGTTCTGGATCGAAATTATCGGACGAGGAACGAAAAAAATCTCACGACAGACTCATTTACATAACCAGCGGCCGTCCTCGCAACCGTGGCATTAACCTTGGAAGATTCGCGAGGAATTGACTCGCATCGTCGCATGCATGAGGTCTTGTACCTAATTTATGGAAACGCTGAAAGGTTTTATGCAGGCTTGAGGATGAGCAAGTGCGACTTCCCTACCGATATTCACAAGAATCTTCTTGAACGTCATGAAGCTTTGGAAACGGGGAATTCATACCACAAAACAACGCACAAAGTCACAGATCGAACAAGAATGAAGAATAGTTTCGGCCCCTCGTCCGCACGAGCCGAACTGATTTGGCCTCGTTCTGTCCCAGTGAACGAGTGAATCCTCCTCTGATTGACTCGTTTTAAAATAATTCACCCTGAAATCCACAACCTGCTAATAGAAGGGCCGGAATCGTGTCAAGGCGGCTGTGGCGAGCCCTCTTAATTGATGTTTAATTGCGGCCTACCGCTCACCAGTCTTCTGTTAAACTTGACTTTGATCTAGACCTTCATCAAATTCCGGATCCAAGTTCGTGGTTTTGAAACTAGTCAATGCAATGCTTTCGGAGATATTGCTCTGACAGGAAATCAATAGTGGAGGTGCGATTACGCTATTCAAGAACATTATGATGTATGAGCTTGAGATGTAACAACTAAGTACAATTTAGCATGATTGGATTCCACTATTCCAGATCACTCTTACTTCAATCTAAACTGCTACTTTTTGCGTCTTCTATTCATCGCAAAGTCCTCTCATAATGATGAAAGCTGCTTCCGTAATAATTGCATTACTCATGAAGAAGAAAACATTAACGTTTGAAACCATTTGCATACCACAAGTAGGGGAGAGTTTGGAACTAACGCTAAAAGCATTCCCGGTCTCTTTCCTACCCACCATATCAGTTTCTTTTATGCGAGTACGTAACATAGGTTGAACGACCCGTCTGAGCCAATGCCAGGTTCACGACCTTCACGATAAGAACGGGTTCCCTAATAACATTTTATCACAAACAGTGCAGCATCTCCGCGGAAAAGACGTAGTTGGCGTGACGTCAGCGGGGCGTAACTTGCGAAGAGAAATTCTTTTGTCACATTTTTCGTGTACTTTCCTGGATGGGACTGTTAGCGTACGAGTTTGTTTCTTTGGGAGCGTATCACGCAAACGCGTACATGAAGTGGTCAGACGAAAGATGTTGGAAATCACGGTAATGAGTATCGTCAGTTAAAATAACCAGTTTGTAGAAAACAATAAAGAAAAATACATATCAAGGAACTGGACGAAGGAAAAAGACTGCCACAGATGACACGGAAGGGTCACACGGAGCAGACAGTTAATTACTCCAACATTTAAGTAATTATTTCCACGCAAGAATTTATTTTGGATTGACACATGAAACGTAGGTTTAGGTCTTATGCCTGCAACTTCAGTGAGAAAAAAACGGCATCATTATTCTACGTAGGTAAACCTCACTGTAGGCAGGAGTCGAGATATTCAGATTTAATTATTGCTTTTGAAATGCATTAAATTTAAATGCATGAAAATATCAATCTTCTATATGCTCATATATATTCTATATATTCTTCTTAAAAAATCACGAAAACTCATTTTCAAAATACCGTTTTTAATCCATACCCTGCCTCTAGGGTGTTGGCGTTTCGCAATGACAATGCGTTGGGTATAACTAGGACTCGAATTCATTCAATTCACGATATTAGAACATTTTGAGAGCCTTTCAAAGCATTCGACGGACGTTTCGGATATTGATTCTATACCCATTGAAAATCAAAAGTTCACAATTATCTTTTTCTCGACACAAAGAAAAAGGTATATTACTCCAATGAGAATAATGAAACACAATTTTGAAATATTGGATGACTTCCAGTTCTTCCCTCTTTTCAGGAATTCATTTGGAAGTTCGAGACCACTGTTTTAAGTTCTTCACAATCTCAAGATCAAGCGATTTAATGTGACATAATCGATCTGTACCGTCGTTCAAGTCAGACTGTTCTTCATAAACCTCCTCAACGACGACTTTGCTCAGGGCGACGATATGGAAGAACGACCTCTCGACCAACTCCATTTTCACTTGAAGAGCCGCCCACTGAACTGACAATCCGCGAACTAAAGACTCACACGTCACGCACGAAGGAGACCGAGGATGATCGCAGACTGGAAGATAATGTCGGGGGATTGGATTATTTTTCGCTATCTAGGTTGTAGTTGTAGAGCGTGACGAGATAGTCACGTGTTTGTGCCCTTGACGTATCGTTGGGTCAGTGGAGATAGACAGAACGTGTAGCTAATGTATTCATAGAGAAATGATAAGATTTATAAATAAAGTGAAAGTGAAATAATGATAGAAACATCAACGAATTTGATGATATACACGCACTGCGACGATCATTATACAATCTAAAACAGCTAACCGAAAGTCAAACTCGTTTCCGGTGTTGGTTAGACTATATTAGATGGTGGAAAGTGATGAATATGGTGTAAGCCTAGGCTTTTTTGCAATTCTGGGTCCAAAAGCAACAGCAAAACTAAACCAACAATTCCATCTCCAAGTAAATAGCAGGTTGGCAGGTGTCGCTAATGTGTGGGTTCCCTCCTTCTCTGGGCGGGCCCTGGGCGCTGCCGACACGGTTCAGGGGAGTGAAAACCTACCCAAATAAGAGCCCTGGGACTTACTTTACGCAGTAAAGTAAAGTAATCGAACATTTTAGTCAAAAAAAAAACAATATAGGGCAACAATTTATGGTGTCTTGGACGTGGTTAGCAATCCTCCAGTGAGAGAATTGGAACTCGTTCTAACCATTTCGCTCATGGCTGCTCATTGCCTCACCATGGAGTAGACACGGGTTCAGCCAACAACCAGCGTGAAAAAATTCTTGAACGGCTAGTCAGCTAAACAGCGGTCACCCATCCGAGTAGTGACCACGCTCGATGCGACGTAACTTTGGTAATCGCGGATTCTCCATCGTACTGCTCACAATTAATTTAACTCAAATCATTTCTGTGAATAAAAAATAATCAATTCACTCAATTATCTCAGAAGAAATAAAAACAACAGCAAAACAGGCCTGAAAAAACAGATTCAGAATCAATTGGCCTTTGCAACGTTCTTTGTCCAAACTAGAAAGCTGTATCGCCTCTGTGGTTTTCCATTGATGCGAGTAATGTTTTGATCAAATATTTTTTCGAATGTTTGACTTCGATGAATTATCTTCTCTGTTCAAATGAAGCTTCTCATCCCAAACTAAAGTAAACACGGTGTATCTTATCTTCTGAATACGTTACGGGAGACTCCGTACGTTTCTGACGGATTATGCTATAGAGATTGTAACCTCACCTGCTTGAGAGATATAATGTGACACATCATTAAATCGGAATATTAGGGACTCGTCTTTCTATAGAATAATTTGTTCGAATCTTGATACTAAAGTTGCCAGTTTATTCAGTGTATTGCTAAATAATACTGACGTTCTTCTGACTTTTGGCTAATTTGGGAAACCAGAGAAAATTTTGACTCCACAAAAAAGAAGTTTTGAGTGTAAAATTGAGTCATGAAATCAATGTTCAATACACATTCTGTTTACTAATTCAATATAAATGTTGCAATTACATTAGGAGTAGAGGACAATACTCAACCCAATAAACAAGAAATAGGGGGGGAAATGATTTCATTTCCGACATTTTTCAGGATGAAATACGTTGTTATTTGGATGCTTTGGAACGCATTATTATGGAAATGTATGCACATTGCACTATACACTATTGATGAGCATTATGCAAATTATGTAACAGTAGATCGATCGACGCAGACCGCAATCTCACGACGCAACGGCTCAATCAACCGTCTCTCAAGATCGAGTTGCGAACGCATTTTAGATCAAAATCCCTTTGGAATTAGAGCGTGAACCGCAGCTCGTGAGAGTCTCCCGGCAGAACGGTGCAAGCTGACAGTCGACTGTGATAGGAGGTCGATGTGAAAAGTTCCCACATTTTTATACGATGCTCATCTGATGATGATGATGCGTGAAACCCCAGGAGCAAGATGAAGGAGCATATTTTCAGCGATAAAAAAAAATTTAAAGCTCATCGATAATGCGTTGTTGTTCAAATCAGCAGGACGGTTGTGATTGATGCGGTCAGTACGAACAGATCAATTATTCCACACGTTCTTCTACCGATAACCCAACCAATGTGGTCATCAAATCAACGAAATAATTCTCAAATATCGCTTCTAATCAGAAACACAATTAGTAATTAGATATTGGGCCATGGAAGGCGCATTATCGTGACTTTTGCCAATCTCATTGATTAGCTCACAGTTTACTTGAACACGCTTGAGAAGCAATCCCCATTTCATTGGTCGCGAAGGATGGTTTTGAAGATTCCTTTCTCTCTAACCAACCAAGATGGGACCATCGTCAAGGACGTAAAACCACCCGACCAGAAACACCTGAAGAGGAACTCTGAAACAAACTGATCGAGAGAAAAAAACCGTTGTCGTTCCAGCGTTGAACTGCACTGTTAGGCCATTCCCACGGACGAGGAGGCGGAAGAAACAAATTTCTTCGAGCTCGGTCATTACGAACGCTTCAAAAGGCACCAACTATTGGAATTCGCACGGCAACAGGTTCGAGGACATTTAAAACATGTGGATAACTCCGTTAATTAGGTTTTGACAGAAGTACGTGATTGAATTTGTAGGTAAAAAGCCAAATCTAGATTTAAATTCTTCCATAATGGTTTTTATTCCCAACGGTGAGTGTCCATGACTCATTCCAATGTGAAAATAATACCACATATGCCTGATTACCGAAAAATTATAGATTTTTTAGGAAAATCGGAGAGTTTGACCTCTGTTATGAAAACATAGGTTGATTATTCAAGGAATAATAAGCCAAAAGTACGAGCCGATAAAGCACGTAACGCATTTTTTACCACCCAAGAAAAACATTGGAAACGAAGAACCTATTTTCAACCATCTTCCTTAATCAAAGACCCAGTGTGTTCACATTGGTGTTGGAAAGAATACCTATAATTTTATCAAAACCCGTTTCAATAAAACATTTAGTAGAAAATGACACCCCGCACACCTGGAGTCTCAAAAATCTCGAAAACCAATGTTCAAAATACCTTTTCTTACCCAATGCGTGCATCCATTTTGGGCGATTGGGTCTGAAAACTGTTCCAGACGAACTATAGGGCCTAAAAAGTCTCATTATTTCAGATTTCAGAAAAAAATGATCGCCTAAAGCGGAAATCTAAATTTTTTCTCCAATTTTTTTTGCGAGTCGAGATAGGTTTGAGACATAAAAATGGAGTAATTCAAAGAATAATAAATAACCCACAACTAGAATTGTATCAAAAACTTCTCAACTTTTTGTAATTTCCCTTAAATTTGACGGCGCTTAACATGCAAAAACGACATGTTGGTATTAAAAATGCATTAAATTTTTGCTTCAACCGGACTAATAGTTTAAAAAAACGTTGCAGTGGAATCACCATAATGTTAAAAGACCGACCTCGAGTTCCATTTGAAAGCTATCTCAAAACGTAGATTCAAAACCTACTCTTTAATGGACTTACCGTGTCACTTCCTCCACTCCCTACCCTACGCTGTTCCCTCACTCTCTCCGTTGTTGTCGTCGCATTATTTTTTAATGAATCTCTGTGTTTCACCGAGAACTTCCATCATTTCGCTATCAGTCGCCCGTAATTACTTTTTCTTACGCATTTATTATATTTATCAAAATGAAAACTGAAATAGCTACGATGATCAATTTCATCCAAACGTAATCAATCCGATGACAACTTCTACACAATCGAACTGACTTCGTTGAAATTTGAAAGTTTCCAACGACTTAGGATAATGGAGTCAAGTAGGGACTTCTCAAGACATTCGCCACCGAGGCGTTTTCAGCAAGTTCTTATCGCGACGTTGAATATTCAACCATTGTGGATCTGTTTGCCTTAACTTTCTCATTGGTTTGATTTAATACATATGGATGAATCGAGTTGCTCTTGTTGATGTTTTAGAATGAGAATTGAGTCAAAGTTCGCAAAGAAACATTTTAGTTTTTGCGAATGAAATTTTCTGAATAACATAAATCAACGAAATGGGCACTTTCTGATCTTTTAAGATGTTGTTCGTAGTTTTCAGTCAGTAACATATCCGGATTGTACTGCTACTGCTCAAAATCATGCCATACTCTTCTCTTCATCGCAAAATGATGACCACTGTGAGAATAACAACCCATTACAGACGATCCAGTGGAACTGAAACGACGACTTCGCGACATGAGGCGACTCAGTTAACTAAAACTTCTTCTCGCGGTTCAGCTGCAAGCGGCAAAGCCTCGATGAAAGTAAGGAATGCGTGGTATCAAGTTCCCTGCGCCCACCTTTTGAATAGTGAGAAACGCGAAATGGGATCTCCCTCCTACCCACAAGAACTCGAGAAGCTCGAATCGACCCAGGGCAAAATGGACAGCACGACACTGTTGCTGAGAAAACCCTTTTCTACCCGAGTCCAGCTATAACCGGTATAACCGTCCCTCGCCTTCCGTGTCAAAAGCCCTTACGTGCTGGGAGGTCGGCAGAAGCATTTCATCAACGGTTCCGTGTGTCCAGGTAAAAGGCGAAAATGACTCGGAAGTCGCCAAGGCCCAAAGCGAATTATGTGACCAGTGCGATAGCGAACATGAAGTGCCTCGTGTCAACACGGCGTCTTCACGCACGTGTAAAGTAAGTACTTGCCGACCAACGCTATCTTCGCCTAATTTATGCTTAAGATAGGAGGAAACTATTTTGTAGAATCCTTTTGTAGCTCACTTGCCTGGGTTCTCTTATTTCAGGGACCTTCAAACGAGCTAAGAACATTGATAAAAAACTAAATGTTTGCCTCAACAAGAGAGGTAAGAATTCGAGATTTCTTCGACTGATCTACTACCGGGAAAAGGAAACAAATATCACATACACGAGATTACACTTGTCTTCATCCGGGTTCTCCGTCGGACGTAAAACGAGCTTTATCTCCATACAAAAAACCGTCATCTTTCTACGCCCTGTATGGTATGGCAATATGATACAAGGACTAGATACAAGATGATGACGGGATGCTCTAACAAAGCCACCGGCTAGCAGTCGAGTCATCACTGACAAGGACGACTAGTCCGTGAACTGCACTGGGTGCTCTCGCTCTTCAAGCGTTCTCTCCCCGAGCGAATTATTTACAAACAGGTCGACTGAATGTAGTAAACCCCTTGGCGAGACAAACGCCGCTTCATACACACCCTACAATACCGTAAAGGGAACATTTTTTATGAGATTCTGCGACCCATAACACTCATTCAACAATTATATTGCGTTGTGTTGCAAAATTTGCGGAGAAAAAGGGTAAATAGATAATGTTTGATAGAATGAATAACTTCCCTTTTGTCAAAAGACGTCAGCAACCCTCTCATTCCGAGAAAATTTGAACTATCAACTAAGAAAACCTGAGACAAACAGTCACTCCTCCCTGATAAACCTCAGCTGTTCTTCCCCGAAAAGAAAACAGAAGTAAAGCGGGAACGACTATTCCGAACACGTGAGTCACCATCCCGTGCACATTCAACACAGGACGTGTAGTATCACTGGCTCACAAGCACAACGAACGTCAGTCGCTTTCTTGAGCGAATGAGAGTCATCTTCTTAAATAAATGAGCGAATCTGGGTTCAGCAACGTGGAAAATGGTGGGGGTTTACCAGGAAATGGAGTAAAAACTGTACAACAGATTTACAATTCAACAATTCATAGTCAATTGGTTTAGAGAAGAATGGACAAACAAAATTGATCATCAGGTTGATGGTGGTCAAAATCATGATAAAGCAAGTAATTGTGAGGGTTTCAACTACTTTCGATAAGGGTGCTGGATGCGGAAGAAGATTTACGAGTTTCTTGACCGTTTCGTAATAATGAAAAAGAGATGCGAATAAATAACTTTAATTGGAGGAAAGCTGAACTTACGTTTGTCCAGCGGAAGGGCTTTTGATGAACTTGGGGGTCACGCGCACAATCTCACAACTCAAGTTTTGACTGAAGAAACCGCCAAAACTCGAAACTGATAATAACAACAAACCAGCGAGTTTGTTTTGTTTCAACGGTAGAGGCCGCACGGACAGGACTGAAACAGGCTGACTAGTGACCAGACGCATACGAGGCAACGACCGCGGAGCGACTGACTCAGCTGGGGCGTCATGTGGAGACCGGGAGGGCGTAGGACGCACCTCGCCGCGCCGCCCATCCCCCCACCATCACGCAAATGGGTCGTCCAGGGTACCGGGGTGCCCCGAGCCACATCCCCGGGGGCCGTTTGGCTCAATTATTGTGATTTGAATGGAAACATGTCAATGAACTCGGTCATTCATTCTCCCTCGAAGATTTTTTTTTTTTTTTTTAACCTAAGAGATTAGGCTTGTTGAGATGCAGCGAATCGAAGTGATATAAATCACCTATCAGGATATCTACGCATCTGCAATATAAATGTGGACTCAGGATATTTACTTCCAAGACGCCATTACAACAAATCTGATGACGCAGAGCGTTGCCGTTTGTTATTCCTCTATGAATAAAAATTCTTCAGCTCATCCCTGACTGTGCCAGTCAAATATCTTCAGGCTCAATATTTTATGAAGTTTTTCTCGCGTTTCATATATAATATAAATAATAATAATGACTAATTATATTCTCCTTCAAGAAGTCGGAAATCTGAGAAGCAATTGGAAAAACACATTATTATCCATACCCTCCTCAAATTTGGACTGATAAGGCTGAAAAGTTTCGAGGAACAACCAGGGTCAGAACAAAATTTCAGACTTTTAGAAAATTGTCTTTTACCAAAAAACGACATGAACGGAGGACGGCCATTTGGGTTTTGGTTGGTTATTCCTTGATTAATCCAGCAACCATGCAAAAAGTCAATCTCTCCGATTCGGCCTAAAATCTGGGCGTTTCAAGGAGTCTAGATCAAAATACGCAAATGTCCATCCGCCGTACGCCGTCCACGCCGATTTTGACTAAACATCTAAAATTCGGGTCAGGGACTTGTTTCTGGTTCTAGTTGGTCCTCCAAACTTTCAGCCCGATCGGACCAAATTTGGGAGGGTAGGAGTCAAAATGTGTATTATGAAAAATGGATTTTCGAGATTTTCAGCGATCTGGGGGGTATTATTTTCGACTAAATTTTAGACGCTGAATTGATTCAAATGTGTCTCCATGCTGCAGGTCCGAGGAAACCCCTGTGGAAGAATTTTCAGCGTTTTTACCTTAAATTTAACATTCAATTCTTGGTTTATAACGTTGAAATGCTAAGGGTGAAACATTTTTCTCTGCAACGCAAAGAGATTTTTTTTTCTTTCATTTTTTTAGAATTTACATTAGAAGCGCCGCATTATATAGAGATTTTGAAAAAAAATCAATTCTTACATTCAATTTGTTTCTTCGCCTACTTGGCATACAGCTAAAATTTATGATACCATTTTACGCGCTTCCCAGCGTTTCTCTCTTATCTCACTTTGTTCTCTTGGTGTATTTTCTATTTCATTCGATCAATGAAAGAAACAGAAAATCTTAATTCAATTCCTGGTACCTACTTACAAACCAGATTCTCCCGGCCCCCTCAGGTTTCTGAGGATGTCTAAAACAATAATCATAAAAACGCCTGAATACAAATCTCAAACGGAAGCTGAGGCGGTCTATTGAGAACGTGAGTGAACATAAATTATTTCTCTTAGTACGGAGCTCACTCGTGCCAGAAATAACGTCGATGAATCGGAGGTTTTTCTTTTACCTTTTGACCGTATCACGCCCCTTTAAAACAGCTAATTAAAAATACTGATGTACTCCAAACGTCGAAAAACCAAAGTGAACCGACCTCTAAATAGTCATTTTTCAAATTTCACTGTGGATAAAAAACCTCTTCAACAATAATTAACCATCCGTTTGTGCTGCCCTCAGGCTAATTGAGTCGTCAGTTAACTTTTTGCATTCGTTGAAACCAACACACATTTTCCTCCAGCCACGAAACTCCGGCTGAATCATCATTGAGCGGTACGGGGGTAGGACGTCCTACGTAAACAGACGAAAAGATAAACGACGAACCCAAAGCAAACAAGAAGCGCTTTTTAGAGGTTTTTCGACCTTTCTGGCAGGTATTTCCATGTTTTCAGTTACACAGTGTGCAGGGTCATCGTTCAAGATCAAAATGGCAACAGAAAGCCCTGCGCTTGAATTTTTCTGGAACATAATTAATATTAAGCGTGGATCAATATCAAAATTTAACAGCATATTAGTTCAATTAAAAACAAAGGAAACACTAATAAAGGAGCGGAAAATTCTATTTCTTTCCAAAACTTTCTCCTTCTACCTTTAAAAGTGCGAATAATTCTAAATTTGAAACATCCCGTAGGCCTTTATTTCCATCGAAATAGATTAAATAACCCCAATACGCATTAAATCACACACTGCGAACGTCATTGTAGACTCTATGTAATCGTAAGTCTGAATGGAGTATAACAAAACACGTTAAGAGGGGAAAAATTATGATATTTTTTAATTTAGTTGGGAAGGGTTTAAGGAGCTAGCGTGTGGGTTATCATTTGGGTTATAGTTTTCAGAATGTAATTGATTAAAGCAGGTTCTGGATGAATAGGGTGTATCCACAGTTCCAAGACAGACGGATTTTGGCTAGGGTTTTGGGGATTTCAATCTAACTGATGGCTTGTCTTTAGCAAAAAGTAGGCATATTTCTCACTAAATATCAACTTTACTAATGGTTTTTTTTACAAGAGCTAACTCGTTAATTAATACAACTTATTCAAGATTGTACTATCATGATCGGCCAAGGAAGATAAATATTATTAATTACTAACACGTCAAAACGAGGGGTAGAAGCCTGACCCAGAGCTGCTCGAGCACCTCGGTTGATAGAACTGTTTGTTCATGGCGTTTTAGATTCCCATCATTCTCGTCACAACTCAACTATTTACCAACGTTTTGTTACTTTGTAAAAAATCGATCAATCAAATCAATGTTGGAATCAAATACGCGGAAAAAAGTTATTCCTATCTCCTATAACTTCTAAGATTCCAGCCTGAGTCACGAATCCACGAAAAATGCTATTCTCGCGCGAGAAATATCTGTCGGATCTTCTCCATCTCAAACACTGGAACGAGGTCTCTGGCTCTGATATGCTCACAAGGTTCCGAGATTAGTCAGCCGACTGAGTTTCAATCCCAGAAATAGCCACTGTGGAAAATTACTTGATTACACCGCATCAACGACTCCCGTCTCATTGTGTCAATTGAGCGAGAACTAGGCCCCAAGATTGTATTGACGCCCTATACAGGCTGTTGGTTAGCGTTTGACCATTATGATCGATCAGGTTATAACGCTCTATGGCCGGTTGTGGACGGCCAATGCGGTACGTGAGGCGTTGCAGGCGTCAAATTTCCGAATTGCGAACGAACAAGTTGTTTCAAAGGGGCTGAAATCTCTCGCTGCAGGCATCAGTTGCTGGTATACCAGGTAGCCTACAATATTCACGTCACTCAGAGTTTGCTATTTGTCGCGCTAGATGGTGTGGACCGGAGTGAAGGCTGCTGGAAATTCAAAATATTAATTTTCTCGTAGAAATTCAGGCGACTCGGCATATCTAGAAATCCCTCCCTCATCACACCTAATACTTCGCGGTTGAGTAAAAGCACTCTTTTCGTCGATTCCTCTATTTGAAGGTCCATCCAACACACCCTCACGTATAAACACCAGACCCAGACTGTTCAGTTTATTACCAAACACAGCAGGAGACGCCACTTGTTTACGTCGCCCAGGGAAGAATGAAAGACCGTTTCCCTCGTTTCTGACGCCTTCGGATGGAAAACGTTTTCTTTTCACGGTATCCCGGTTGAGTAAAGCCGCGGGAGAGGACGTTAGCACCGAAAACCAATCAATTGGATGGAATCACACCCAAACAAACGCCTTCTACACTGCTCGGTTTCCATCTGCTAATTGGCTGGCGCGAAAGTGGAGGGTCGAGATACGAGTACAAACAGTGTTTGGCAGTCGAGCCAAAGTGTCTGGCTCTGATGAAAACATGTCGCGTGATTAGTGAGTTTAATCAGTACAGGTGAGGAATAATGAGTTAGCACCAACTCCGCTTCTAAATGATTAAAACTGGAAGGAGTTTTCCATTCAGGAAAAACCGTGCAAATCATAAGTCAAATCGTTAACAAGCAGCCTTTTCTAAGCCCATTTTCAACCGCATGCTGCCTCTGTTAGCGGCAGGTGATAATCAGTTAGACACTAGTAGCGCCAGAATGGAGCCTATATGGATTATTTTAGATTTTTTAAGGCATTCTCAAGGCATTTGCGGCCCGAAAGATCTCTTGTCTTTATCTTATTTAGTAGTATTTTTATAGTACATTTCGGGTTTTGATTGGGCCTGTCGCCTCCACACGTTCACAACACCAGACGCCGATCGTTAATAAATTCAGCAATGACCAGACAGCCATGAATAATATTCATATAAACCATATTATTCCAAGTCAATCGTAATAACTCTCCAGCTTCCCTTTCATCGAACACAAAGGCAGCCATTACCAATAACTGGATCATGTCGCGATCAGCATTTGTCCGACCTTTGACGGGAGAACAAAGGGAGGGGCTTTATCACGAATACCATCGAAGCCCTTAGGATGAAGTTGGATCTGACTGTCAGTAACGACGTTACCAGGAGCCAATCCCCAACCAAAACAGTCTGGTGGGTTTCTGTGGGTCGACTACAACGAGGATTATACGCAATACTGAAAATTATACGAACAAGATGCTGATATATCTAATTCAGCAAATCCAAGATCAGCAAATTCTTCCACAATACAAGAAAGTACGTTTAAATATAAATAGTTAAAGACACAGATAAGCAGATTTTGAAACATATAATATATTTCACATTATTCGAAATAACAATCTCACAGGAACTATCGTTATCGGCATACCGGTTAGTTTGGCTACCAGCTGAGTAGCACTTCTACAGAAAATTATTTCAGAATATTGAAACATGACAGATCCCGCAATCAGTCAAGTTTACATTACGAACCCCACGAATAAATTCATTCTTGACAGAAAGAAAAGTTGACTATAAGATTGAAAAATGTATTCACTTGTTCGCGATGACAAGGAACAAGCTCCGCGGTGACGTCCCATTAGAGAAAAACGGCCGATGGAGATTTACCCACCACCCGCCCTTTAGAAAATGGCCAGTGATTAATGGGGAAAACGAGCAACACAAAAACGAAAATATGATAATACAAAAACCCGCCTCGACCCAGTTAGTTAGGCTCAGGCGGCGTCTAATTAATCATATTCTTGCGAGCCGTTTGGAGTGAGGATGGGCGTTGCGAATGATGGGTAGCGCGGTGAGGGGGGGGGGATGATAAATTTAGATAGGATGGACGATAGTGAAAACCACAAAGCCAAGGGCACAATAAGGGCCGGAGGTTTCCAGAGGGCTTACTATAATTGCGAGTCATCACAACAATAGAGAGCTCGGAATGGGTTTGAGTTGATTATGAGTGGCTTCAAATAATGGTTTACCTTCGACGCTTTTCCGAAGGGAATTTAAATGTAAACTAAATTCTTGGGACAAACCTGATCTGCACATTTATTTAGGAGTTATTCGATGTAATTAAATACCCCGAGTGACGTAGGATTATTTACGTTACGAGCCATCATCATCAGTTGTGTTACTCTCATTGGAACAATTCACACTTATATTTCTATCAAAATTGGCGCGTGAGCTGTGAGACACCATTTCTCACTATATATTGGACGTTTGAGATGGGATTTGGACCAACTGAAGTACACTGATTGAGGACATACATGTGATAATTAGAATAATAATTAATCCGAAATCCACAATACCCACCTGACCCGCAGGCCAAAAAGAGCTCCAAAATCCTTTGAAAAATATGGAATTCTATAATCTAATAGACACTATTGTTCCGACCAGGTCTATTAATTTAATACTTTCCTTCTTGTTTTGTTTTTGTTATTCTATTTTATTGTGGATTGCTGGTGGGTTGATGGTGAGTTGTTGACGAAGGACTGGTAGCATAGCAAGGTCGGTGAATGTTCGCCAACGCCAACAATTATTGGAGCCTGAGGTCCAAAGAACGCCGCCAGTCGCCGTACAATCGCCACCGTTGGAACCAACAACACCGAGCTTTGGGGAGTGGGGGCTCATCGCTCCAGGCAAGAACAAAGAGAACGGAAGACAGTGTGAATCGACCAGCCGAACTATAAATTTGCAAGTCCCTCGTTGCAGCTAATTCAACGGAGGGAAGCAAGTTAAAATTCGCGCTGTTCTACGCCAGCGACAACCTAATTTCGTCAAAGGCGCACTCAACAATTTCGACGCCATCTAACACCCTTGAACAGGGGTAAATTTCGGGATTTCGTCACCCCATCATTCGTACGCCACCAGATCCTCTTTCTGGCCGTACAGCTGGATCATCGGCCGCTCGCTCCCCCGTCGAATACTTCCCTCCATTCCACCGAATGCGATTCAACCGCCATCATTGACTTCAGCTCCCAGTTATCAACCGAAACTAAGTTGATTTTCATTTTTCTTCTTTTTCCTTGGTATTTCATTGTACCGGAGCTCCTTAGGGAATTTTTCTTTCACACCGTACATTCTTTTCTTTTTCATTTCATTTCGTTTATTTTCTAGAATAAATATCTATTGGTTTTCATTTATTTTTTAACCATAATTCGTTATCTAAGCCCTATTGTTCTTCAGGAACAAAGAATCGATTCAGGGGTTACAAACGCATTAATTTCATTTTATTACTATCTATTATTTTTTACAACTTATGTTCAGAATCATCCACTGCGTTCTTTATTTTTCTCCGATCTAATTTTTACTGAACAGAATTTATGGTAGCAGAACGTGGTTTTCTGAAGGACATTTTTATTTATCGTTATCTACATCTTTCTTTTGTTTTGTTCTTTATCTTCTTCTATTCCAGCGTACTCCTCGGAGATATTATCGCTACTATTATAGGTAGGTAGCATAATTTAATTTTGCCGAGTCGAATAGGTAACTAACTGATTTTGCTGTTGGTTCATTTCTATTTATATATTTTTCCCCTTTCTATTTGTTTTTATTTTCTCATACGTGGACACTTTGTTCTGTTTTTTTTTTTCTCGTTTTTTCTCGGTACCTTGGCTTATAGTTTGAACTGTTTCTAACATACCCAATATCGCTCTCATCAAAATATTGTGGCTATCGTAGGGGCGATCTACCACAGAATTTGCTTCCTAATTTCCAAACTATCAGCTTCCTCAATATCCTAGCCTAATTACTCCTATATTTTAAAAGAATCCTCTCTTTAGCTATATCCTCTTGGGTTTCACTCATCTTTTCCTAGGTACTAAATTATGGCAAAGAACTTTGAAAAAATTGCGGCGCCTCTCAGAAGGAGACTTGCGGATACCGCTGCCACTATTACCTCAACTCGCGACTGGGGTAGGCAAGCTACAGCGGCTCCCTCGGACAGAGAAACCGTGGCATTTTTTCGCGGTATGCTGAAGAGCCTTGAGTCGGCCTACGCTAAACATGAGGAGCTTTGGCAACAGTTGGAGGCCCTACAGGATGAAGAGGGTGTAGTAAATATTCCATCTACGGCTGATTTAGAAAATCGCAAGGCGACCAGGAATAGTTATTTTGTCGCTAATAAACACGCACAGCTATTGCAGATGCATCTGGATGAGGGTGGCAAGACTCGGGACGTGACCATGATGAACGAGACTAAAATCGCCAGAAGTCTGCCAAAGTTGAGTCTCCCAATCTTCGACGGGACATATTCGCAATGGCTAGCTTTCCGAGACACGTTTGTTTCATTGGTTGAGTCAGACGAATCCATGCCGAAAGTGAGTAAACTCCATTACTTGCGATCATCTCTTACTGGCCCCGCTTTCAGTCTAATCAGTCATCTCAACATTTGTGACGCTAGTTACGATATAGCTTGGAAGGTTGTGAAGGATGAGTACGATAATAAGCGACTCCTAGCGTCAACCTTCCTAGACAAAATTCTCTCATCAAGACCACCTAACGGCAAAGCCAGCACTGAGACGCTTAAAATGTTTTTGGCTACTGTGGGAGACAGTGTTGCTGGTCTAAAGCTGCTGAACATTCCCAATCAGAGTGACTACATTCTGTTTTATCTTGCAGTTAGAGCACTCGATCCAGCCACACGGGAGCTTTTTGAAACTGCCCACCAATATGAGGATTTTCCGACTGCAGACGCCCTCATCAAGTTTGTCCGAGAGCGATCGACGTCACTTCTTCTAGCTAATACAGGGACGAGCTCGGCGGGCTTGTCCAACAACCAGTCAACAAAGAACCTGACACACCAGCAGCGACCACCACAGCCCAAGAATTTTCCAAAATTCAACTATACAAACCTACTTTCCCAAGAAGAGAAAACCTACATGAAGAGCAAGTCAGCCAAACAGGTGCAACCGCTGCCTGCTAGAAAGTCATCCCCACGCAGTGAATCTAAACCACCAAACAACTACCCGCCCTGCTTCATCTGCAAGAATCTCAGCCATCACCTGCTCAGTTGTGAAAGGTTTCACCTGGCAGCCGCAAATGACCGATGGAAGATGATTGCCGGATGGAAGGGATGTGTGAATTGTCTCAACTACAATCACACGGTGGAGAACTGTTCGTCATCCTGGAAATGCCGATTCTGTTCAGAACGTCATCACTCTAGCCTGCATCAGTCCGGCTCCTCTGTATCTTCAACGCCTAGCAGTCAAGCTGTTTCTGCTGCTGGGAATTCAAACTCCCTCAATGCCACATCACAAGAAGAAGGACAAGTCATACTCGGTACGGCAATAGTTGAATTTCTTGACGCCAGAGGAGAGTTTCAAGCAGTACGGATGGTCATCGACAGTGGAAGCCAGAACTCGTTCATGACTCAGAAGTGTTTGAACCGGTTGGGACTGACAATGCAGAGTATACGAAAACGTATTTCGGGAATAGGGCAGACACCATTTGAGGGAACCAGAGGCAAGACATCCTGCATTCTCCGACCAAGAAACCAGCGGGCTCTTCAACTTCGAACAGAGGCAATAGTTGTCTCCAACATCACGTCGTACCTCCCATCTCGAACGCTTGCTCCAGATTTTGTGAGCCGCTGCTCCGGGTTTGAGTTGGCCGATCCTACGTTTTGGATACCCACAGCCGTAGATTTCCTTCTGGGCGCAGACCTGTTTGCTCAAATCATGACAGGTTCCATCATCTCAATAGAAGGCTCTCAGGCAAGCCTGTTCTCCACAATCTTTGGGTATGTAGTGCTTGGGAAGGTTGATGGCATATCTATAGATGCATCTCCCTCTCTCTTTGCAACAATTACAGACGATGATTTACCTCTGCTGCCAGAAGGGTCAAATCAGGATTTCTTCAACTCCTTGCCTGCACCACTCAGTCCTCCCACCTTTCACTCAGACAGTGCTATTGTGCCCGCACCTACACCTACCTACAAACTACAAACCTTTGAGTTCTTGGATTCCCTGGATGAAAAGACTCTCAACCCTTCTAAAGATCGTGAAGATTGTAGCATGGATGAAAAGGTGGACCTAGAATGTGAAAATCAGGGTTGTTGCAGTTGCCCCAAGCTTGTTGATCCGCTAAAATTGACCATTCAGGACCACCACTTCTTTCAAGGACCCCAGTTCAGCTTTGTGGCTAAAGATTTCGCAAACCTGCAACCATTTTTCAATCTCCAGGGCCTTGTCAGAGTGGGTGGAAGAATACGCAGGGCTAACTGTGTTCGACAGAAGTTCCCCATCCTCATGCTTGCCAATGCCCACCTCACAAATCTAATAGTGGACTATCATCACAAGGCATACCTACATCCAGGCCCCAACCTACTTCAGACCATCCTACAAAAGATGTATTGGGTGCCTTCTCTCCATCAAATAATCCGCCAAAGAGGCTTCAAGTGCATCACAGGCTACCGATCAAAGGCACGAACTCCATTGATGGGCGATCTCCCAACCTATCGCATCAACAGTGCTGGGACGATGCACACAACCTGGCACTTCAACCCTCCACTGACACCCCACATGGGAGGTCTGTGGGAGGTTGGGGACCATATCCCATCATACAAGGAGCTGACGACACTTGTCTACAGGATAGCAGCCATCTCAAATTCACAGCCCCTCTGCTCATCGTCATCGAGCCCAGAGGAGACAGACTACTTGTCCCCAGGACACTTCTTGGTGGGCGGCCCACTGGTGACAGTCCCTCAGCCATCTTAAATTCGCCATACAAATTTAGGTGGGCGGCATGTTCCGACCAGGTCTATTAATTTAATACTTTCCTTCTTGTTTTGTTTTTGTTATTCTATTTTATTGTGGATTGCTGGTGGGTTGATGGTGAGTTGTTGACGAAGGACTGGTAGCATAGCAAGGTCGGTGAATGTTCGCCAACGCCAACAATTATTGGAGCCTGAGGTCCAAAGAACGCCGCCAGTCGCCGTACAATCGCCACCGTTGGAACCAACAACACCGAGCTTTGGGGAGTGGGGGCTCATCGCTCCAGGCAAGAACAAAGAGAACGGAAGACAGTGTGAATCGACCAGCCGAACTATAAATTTGCAAGTCCCTCGTTGCAGCTAATTCAACGGAGGGAAGCAAGTTAAAATTCGCGCTGTTCTACGCCAGCGACAACCTAATTTCGTCAAAGGCGCACTCAACAATTTCGACGCCATCTAACACCCTTGAACAGGGGTAAATTTCGGGATTTCGTCACCCCATCATTCGTACGCCACCAGATCCTCTTTCTGGCCGTACAGCTGGATCATCGGCCGCTCGCTCCCCCGTCGAATACTTCCCTCCATTCCACCGAATGCGATTCAACCGCCATCATTGACTTCAGCTCCCAGTTATCAACCGAAACTAAGTTTATTTTCATTTTTCTTCTTTTTCCTTGGTATTTCATTGTACCGGAGCTCCTTAGGGAATTTTTCTTTCACACCGTACATTCTTTTCTTTTTCATTTCATTTCGTTTATTTTCTAGAATAAATATCTATTGGTTTTCATTTATTTTTTAACCATAATTCGTTATCTAAGCCCTATTGTTCTTCAGGAACAAAGAATCGATTCAGGGGTTACAAACGCATTAATTTCATTTTATTACTATCTATTATTTTTTACAACTTATGTTCAGAATCATCCACTGCGTTCTTTATTTTTCTCCGATCTAATTTTTACTGAACAACTATATAGTCCCCTTGATGTTCTCAACTCATTTTTAGCACGACGGCCGCCAACAAAGGCTGGTTAGGAATGGATATTATAGAAATAGGGTTTCCCAAGAGCAATAACCACCTCGAATAATAAACCAATTTCCAGCATTGGAAGTGGATGAATGGGGATTGACTGGGTAGAGATCGAAGAATGCGAAAATAGGCTTTATCGGCCTTGATCAAAATTGGAACACGATCTTCGTGGTTTGACTGCCCACAAAATATTTTTAATCAGAGGATTCTAAAATTATCCTTCCCAATCGACGAATATCAACCCATTCCATCAAATTTTAGACAATAATCCAACTCAAGTCAATGGCTGGAGAGTCTTCTTGACACTCTTCATCTATATCTAACTAGTAGATCTAATGTGAGATGATTTATTAGCCGATACCGCAATGCATAATATCGCCGCTCACCTTAAATGGATCCCTGTTCGAAATGTTATTTCAAATCCGACAGCATACAAAACGTAACTCTGGAGAACTATCAAGATTGGAACGGGATAATTTCTTCCCCTCAACTCCTCTGACGCTCAAGTCTGACCGTAAAAACACATATTCTTCCCTTTTTACAATCCGAAGCCGGCAAAAGGGAAGCAATATAACTCGACCGAGGTGGGTTTAAGCCCAAAAATGGCCCCTATGTGCCTTTACTCTTCTCCCTGGAATGACTTACAATAAAAGCCGCCTCCGCGGAGAACACTATTTTTTCGTCTTATACATTAAACGGCTCCCTGGCGATCTATTAATCAGATTTTATTTCGTCCGAAGACGGGGAGTAAAAATTACGAAAACATCAGTATCGATTTGAAAATCGAGGTCAACCGAAGAAAGGAACAATTCCCAATCGACCTTTTTAATTTTTGTTAAAACTTCATCCTGTTGTATCATTTCGGAAATTCATTTCCCGAAG
Source organism: Cyrtorhinus lividipennis (assembly GCA_019603395.1). Classification (NCBI taxonomy): domain Eukaryota; kingdom Metazoa; phylum Arthropoda; class Insecta; order Hemiptera; family Miridae; genus Cyrtorhinus; species Cyrtorhinus lividipennis. Next base: position 1,808,773 of record CM034008.1, on the reverse strand, counting down.
CTCTCGTTCAGCACAACAAACAACTCACATCCGGATTAAGGCAACCCCCGAACAACGATTCATCAGGGCCGAACAATTGGAGCGGGAGAATTGAGATATCCTGCTGATGTATCGTTCCTATTCTGAGCCTAATGTGATACGGTCGGGTATTCTCCCTGTCTCACTTTTCCTTTTCCTCTTTTCGAATGTCAAGCATCATTTTTACTCACATCAAAATTTCATTTTAGAACCCACATCTTCTATAGCCAAATTAAAATATTTCCATTGTTGATGAAATCGAGTAGAAAAATCAGTTCTGTGTCCAAAATTGTACGTTTACTTACTCACGTCGTCCCTGCTCCCTTCACCCCCAATGAATACAATGTTGGGTAGAACTAGGCCAATATGGCCACTGAAATTCCGTGAAAGGTTTTGGTCAAAATCATTACATTCGGAATGGTAACACAGAAATGGTCAAACTACAAACTGTCAACCATCAATCGATAGTTTGATCTCGATGTACCATCGCTGTTTCCCTTTCGGCGTTCGACCCTAAAAACCTCTCGCCAACTTTACTAAAGAATTTACAACTCAGTTTGAGTTCGTCTCACCACATCAGATACTTCTACCCCTTGAAAGCCCTACGAGATCAACGTGAAAGACTTAGATTTCCAAGTTTCTCCCCTCACCTAAAGTAAAGGGAACATCCCATTTTCACGAAAAAAAACTATGACGAAAGGAAACTTGGATGAAATTCCCGACGGAAGAACAAAAAAAAATGGGATAGCGAATGAAAAAGTACGAAACCAAAGAGGAAAAATACGTATTTCTCTTCGCTCCTTAGCGACTCGCCTTTTTCCAGAGATAACAACTCCCAACCTTCCTTTATCCGCGTCCTAGCACTTTACATGTTCGCGTTCGTATACTTCAAAGACCCGCTCTACGATATTTTCCTAGTTACGTTACGTCGTTATTCCTTGAATAATCAACCTATGTTTCACTACATTACGATTTGCCCGTGAATCGTATCGTTGTTGACTCGCTGATTCACCAGACCCACTTCAATGAACCGGGTCCCAGAACGATTGACGCCAACCGGAAGAGGTTATGGGTCAAAATTGCTATCTATCTACCAATTTCAAAAGTGGGTTTTTCGAGATTTCTGGGCCTAACTGTGTGGGGTATCATGTACGCCACCTCCTCCTCTCATCTCTAATGGCGTTTTGAGAACTGATGGTGACAGCAGAGAAACCCCGTGACTGGCTCGAGTGGAGACAAGTCAAATCTCAAACATTAACCATCCATTTCAGTATGGGTAAAATACCGAAACATCGTTAATCAAGAAATAATAGAGAAGTAACTATTCGGCGGTTCTGCAGTATTCTCGAGAAATCAACATTTGTCGTTGAAAATGAGACGGTACCCTCATTATACTACATGGCGTATTGAAATTTCTCCTCTTTCCTCTCCAAGAAATGAGGCTCGAGCCAAAAAAAAAAGTTGTACTAGCGGGATTTCCCTACAAGAAAATAAAATACCCCTTCAGAATAAGGGGCCAGGAAACAAGAGTGAGGGTTGGTTTTGAAATATGAGAAACGTTTTTCCTCCCATTTCGAAAAATGTGGAGCGTTGTGAAAGGGCAGGAGTGGAGGGGAAGGAGAGAATGTATATAGGGCGAGAGAGAAAGAGTTGAAATATCTTCCAAGGCAAAGAAAAACCCTTCCGGTAGGAAACTCCGGGCCAAGTCAAGTAAAGCCGAATGCAGGTCTTCTACCGTAATCTTCAACGATTTACCGCGAGTACCCCGAGTAATACAATACTGCAGAGATATTATTCCGTTTTGTTGTCTCTTCGGCGAGAACATCATTTTCCTGGGTTTCTCCTTGTATGCGTTGCTAGTCGCTAATTCACGGTTTACTTGCGTGAAAAATGCATATCCTCTCTGCTATAATTTTCAGAGCTTATTCAGAGTGCAAGAGATTTTCACAACAGTAATGTCTCAAGCAGACAAAGGGTGAGTTCATCAACTCAAAAATCAATATGAATGAGTAAAAATTTAATTCATAAATCTGAAAATCCAAACGTGAATTCGAACAAAAACATCACATCCTCATTCAAAAACGTGACTGCAATTACAATTTCAAGCACTCATTTGTATCATACATGTTTGATACCTACTCGTATGAGATTAGTTCACCAGAAATCCTCCTCAATTTCGAAAAACATTTTCTAAACCTTCAAGAGAAAATTCAAATTTTTTTCCAAATTCGGAGTTAAACGGGCTTCAATAGTGTATTTCTGATAAATATTGTGTAAGTAACAAGTAGGTACTAGTTTCATGAAGTCCATTCAATTTTATATTAATTAATGTGTAAACGACCATTTCGTACAACCCTAAGTGATATCTAACTTCTGTAAGACCCCAAAAACACAGTAAACCCTCATAATACAAGCTAAACTACACCGTAACGACCACTTGGGTGGGAAACTTTCCGCAAGATGGCTCCCGAGGTTTTTGATCGCGAAACATCGCGTCCCATAGAATTGAATTATCGCCTCAACAGTTTATCTTAGATGCCGAGCTGGAGTTTTAATGAAAAGCCAATTAGCTCGATAGTTATCAAAGAGAATGCGCAAGTTCTTCATCTAAGGACTTGGTAATGGAGAACTTGGCCAATTACGAAGTCCTAGTTTCCAAGTACAACCCGATGAAAACGATTCTAAAAAAAAAAAAAGTAAAAAGAAAGTTGGCGTAATCTCGAGAGGACTAGAGAGATAGATGGAAATGGGAGGAAACAACAGAAAGTCTGCTTTTTAGAAGGAAACGCTAAAAAGAAATAGGAAACTCATGATTTATTGAGTAGTTTTTTTTTGGCACTCGAACGCACTCAAGGCAGAACTCAAAAACAAGTTATAAGCTCGATGAGATGGAAACAACAAACAAGTTATACGCATTACAGGACGGTCTCAAGAGGGCTCTTCGAAAACCTATGTATACCAGCAGAAACGAAATGCCAGAACCATTATTTCCTTGTTTGGTGTTTTTCCACCATTATGATCACGTCACATCGATTTTCCTTCCGAGTCTACTCTTCTTAAATCATCTGAAAATCCTTACTTATACTATTTTCTCTTCTTTTTTTAAATTTTTAATTTTAAAAACCTCCCAAATTAGTTTTTTTCTGTCGTTTCCCGACATTCCCGTACTATAGCAATAATACCTACAATTATAATCAGATTAAGTTCAAAGTTTCGTGGAGACTCCCCGAGGACCAGAGGGACCTCCTGGCTGGTAGGTGGTCAGAAGAAAACCTGGGCGCAGGCGTGATTTTTGAATCATACAAGAATGGTCATTTCAGGATTAATATACCGGTCAGAGATGGCTCACAATTTAGTATTTTGGAATTGAGAACGACTCGACGGAATTAGTTCAATACCTAATTGCAATAAACCTGGTCGGAAGTCCTAGCTGAGTGCAAAATTTTAATTAACGGGTATAATTAACTAAACTGAGGATAATTGAGGTCATATCTGAATTCAACTATCATTTAATTCGTGCGATTAAAAAAGTAGTTTATGGGTAATTATAGCAGCTGGCAATATTTCGTGTCGGTCTCTTCGAATGCGCGAGCACATTACGCATGACACATTGTGAAGACTTCCGAAGCTTCTACTCACTGTTTGGATACAAAAAATTTTATGAAATAAGCAGGACAAATAAATTGCGATCCAACTTATTTCAATTTGGGTGGCATGTAAAAGCAAATTTTCAAAATATGGTATTGTACTATTAATTTTTCTCAAGCTCCACATAAATATCGACTGCTGTCACCAACTAAGCTGCTTTCTTTATAAATATCGCACCCGTCGTGGAATACTGTCACGTCTCAAAAAATTCATTTTTCTGTTTGTGACGGCAGCGTCTAATTTGCTCGTAGAATAGAGCACCAAGCGCAGTCCAGTAGTTGGCCGCCGGACAGCGGTAGTTACAGTTTCAAGTTGAGGGGATTCGCCTGCTGCATTTGCTGCATACTGTTACATCTTTCACTCCAGTAATAACCTTGAACCCATCTGGTCCTATTCGCGGTGTGACAGTATTCCACGACGGGTGCGATATAATCTCTGAGTTCAGAGTAGGACGATGTAAGTTATTTATTTTTAAAAAAGTCTATTAGAATAGGAAAATTGCGTACTTGACAAACATATGGATAATTTAATATTATGTCGATTTTGTATCAAATTGTATGCTCATCTATTCTGACGTTAAGGTAAAAATTAATCATTTGAGGTGTTGAAACGCTCGCGCAAAGGGCCGCGAAGGTAATGTGGCTGGGTCGCACGAACGGGAAGGGATGAAATGGGGTTGGGGGAAGGGGAAACCCCCGAATCCCGGGATGAAAGGGGGAAGGAAAAGGAAAAACCAGGCCGGGCGGCGGCAGGCGGGGGGAAGCCCGGGTCGATAGGGGTAGTTCCTGACCCAGTTAGCCCACCCCCGGCCAAAAGGATGACTCACCTCGGGAGAGAGCCACCCCCTAGGAGAATAAGAGAAGGGGAGGGGGGAGAGAGCTGGGAAACAGGAACGATGTGACGTGGTGGGGGAGATTACCCCTGATAACAGTCATTTCCCCACTCAAGTAGGTCGACCTGCGACGATAATAGTAAAAGTACACATTAACCTCAATGATCAACCATAGAGCTCCTTCAGGACATTGGAACTAAATTAGTCTTCTCCAAGCAATGGAAACTATCAGAGATGCTATGCTGCAGAGCTACTACCAGCGGAAACACAAAATTTCAAAGTAGGTAATTACCAAATGAAGTCATGAAGAATCTTCAACTTGATATTGATTGATTGATTGAATCTTCAACTTCAACTTACCTGCAACAGAAAGAAACCAACATGAACCTATTTGAGCTGCAATAAGTGAAAACATGAAATCACTGAGAGAAACATACTTTGGTTGACTGCAAAATTATACATTTAATCATCCACATTTTCCATAATTCTCATGATAGGCCATCACACCGGGTGCCAAAACTTATGCGCAGCTAGACTCAAAAACCTCACAAAAATCCCATGAACCCGAAGAATCCATCGTGGCCATTATGAAAATCAATTTCTACTGCTGATTTAGATAGTCAACAGTGTCCTACGTGTATAAGGAAACAAACGTTGAATTTAATGTATGTAATATTTTAATTTTCTCTTACAACAAATTGAATGTTAGGAAATAGCTCTCAATATCCGTGGATGAATGGATTTCATTGCAGGGTTGTCAGCACTGTCCCAGCAACTAGTTTTACTTCACTTTCAGGTCAATGTCCGCAGTCTTTCAAACTAGGCCACATTATTTTTAAAAACTGAATCATAGGGAAGCATTTTTGGGCGTAAAATTTTGGTATCTCGTAGTTGGACATTCAACAAAACAACACTAATTCTTCAGTGTGTTTGAGACAACCTAACCCTTGGTGTAACATTCGATCTTAAGGTCATACCAAAGCCCTCCCTTAGTGGAAACTGATACCCCACACTCCTAAGTACCAGAAATCTCCAGATTCAAAATATGTATATAGATACCCATTTTGACCATTGCATGAAAACATAGGTTGATTATTCAAGGAACCAACAAAAAAATGGCGGATTCCCACAAAGTCCTCCGCCCTATTTGCGAGGCCTCCATTTTCCAGAAGGTTACCGTCTGGACCGTTACGCTCGCTTTCCCATTGAGACCTCACTGAATGATTGAAGAACTACCAGCACTGGGCGGGATGAGGAGAGGTCGGTGACGTCACTCCAGGGAAATACGAGTTGAGATGGCGTTGCCTTCGACACGACCTCATTTCACTCGTGTACTGCACTCACGAAACTGACTTGTCTCTACACCTTGCAAATAGTTGTAGATTAAACCCAACCAACACGTCATTTTCCAACAATGATTGCTCAGCCTTAATGAAAGCTCATTAAGAGAGGTTAAAATTTGAACCAGCACATTCACAATCTCTCAACATTGGTTTGACTTATATAAATATGTATAATGATCAATAACAATTTATCAACGAATGTACAACACTAATTGTTAAAATGTACAAATTCACATACATGAGTATATTCTCTTGCGAACCAGGTAAATAAATTAGGGTCGCTAGACGTGAGGCAAGTGGCGCTCCCATTCCCTCACCAACTTAATACAAACTACCTACCGCGTTGTTTCAAATACCGCCATTTTCAAATGCTCTTCACAAAATGTTGAAAATTTATTACCTACATCACTAATTTTTCTCAGAGCTGGTAGGTACACAAAGATTTTTCTACATAACTAAGAAAATGCTATATTTAATGATTTCGAAGTTAAAAAAGTCAAAATTCGTTTGGTTGGGGGAATATGCCACACTTTCAGGAAAATCGATGAATCCTCCACAGTTACAGAAAGCTTTATCGAAAACCCAACGATTCAGCATTCTTTATCCGTGGGGTTGGCAAAATTAATGGTAAAAATTAAACACACCTGGTTTTGGGGATTATGCCTTAGTGGTAATATGCCACTGTTCGGGTATTATACCATTTTGTAATGGGCACTACTGCCCTCTGCCCTCAAACCTTACAAAACCTCAACTTACCCTCGTTTCGGCTTCGCTCCTCTGCATTTTCATCTGAACTGCATAGGGGGAACACAACCAACAACTCTGTGCAGATTCTGTGAGGAAGCAGACGAAACTGCAACGCACATAATCTTTGAGTGCCTCACATCCCGCAGATACACCGGGACAGAAACCCCAATGAAAACCGTACCCTGCAATAAGTTAGTCCCACAACCTAACAACCCTCATCAGGGGACTAGGGCTGTTTGTGGACTAAAGAATGAGACACCTAGAAGAGCTCAACAAGCCACCAGGCTTCAACGCTTGGGGCCCCCATAACCCCTCCTCTAGGTGCCTTTTTACCATTTACCATTTACCTTGAATCCTTTACGATTCGTGAAACCCTGGGTCAACCTTGGACCTATTTTATTGTCCGCACCCGCTATGCTGTTATAACGGGATCTAGAAGGTTGTGGGTCGTCGACGTCACCACTAAAGTGGCGATCGGTGCGATCCCAGCGCGTACAAGGATCGATGGCCGTTATGGGCTACCCTTGTCCCTACCGCATCCTTGGAGCACCTCATATACCTTCCGGACGAGGTTGTTTAATTGACGCGCCCACCACAATATCCGACCCCGTTCCTGTTAGGGATGGCCAGATGTACGCTGGCGGTCATTAATTTCTTGCCCCGCACCCAACAGGACGCTGGAATGAATTTATCAGGTTTTGTTCTGCGCTCCGACAAGGTATTGAGAGAAATACGTTATATCGGCTCCGCGTAATGTTCGACTCTTTCTCACAACAAGCATAATCAAACCGATTGACCTCAATTCGCTTTATTTCACATTGTTGCAGAACGGGTGGATCCTGTTTTATATTTTTCCACCATGCACGCGTAAATCATTTTGTTGTTTTTGTCTGGAAAATGAAAAATTCTGAATAGATTCACAAGAACAGATTCTAAAAATTTTAGTTTTCACTGATATGTGATTGCATTTACGAATAATTCAGTAAGTGCAGACAACTTGACCAAAAAAGCATGAATGTGTATCAAAATAATGTAATTTGTTGGAGAATTTCAATTAAAGTGTCATTTTTCTTTGCTCTACTTTACAATTGCTAGATAGACTGCTTCAATCCCAAAGCCTTACTAGCGGTGATCGCTAATCTTGTCTCATAGCAGTAACGTCATCGTGAATTTTTGTCGTAAGGCCACTGGATGGCACATCTGAAGACGGGTGAAAAAGTGAGTTGATGGACTAAAGTATATTTTCCTCTGCATAACCAAAAATCCGAAGCAAAATTATAATGTTTGACATATGAGGAGTTATAAATTTGGCCACTAACCAATCACAATATTGCTGCTCATCCAATTATCTCGGAATGTAGCGCATCTATCTGTTTTTTACTATTTTGAAGGAAGCAAGAATGACGAGCAGTATAAAAGTGGGAAGTTATGCACACACTCGAGGTGACGCCAAAGGTAGGGAAAGCGAAAACGGCCACTCATGAAGGATTCAAGGGGTAGAGTTAGGTTGTGGAAAAACAAAAGAAGGATAACCTTTACGAAGAAAGTGTCACGAAGGCATTTTTCACTCCTTTCCTCTGACATGATTCCAAAGAGGCTGCATACCAGGTAGTAGTGGCTTCAAGAAGACAAATATTCCTCCCAAAATTGGCTTCAATCAGCAGCCAGACCCACAGGTACGTACTAGGTAGTTGTAAACGAGACACAACTCAATTAGGTACCCCCTGTTTCAATCAGCCACACAAAGCAGCAACATCAAATTGGTAGATTTAATCGTTCACGTCAATTACTGGCTCGGAGAACATCTACGCATGCCCAACTGCGCAAAGATAGCAATCAAACCACAGCTCAGGTCTCTTCCCGTTCCCCACACAACGCATAGCTTCTTAGCTATAATAACTAGACACTAGATAGACTGATATGGCACATATATATCATTTGTTGATTTAAAATTTATCATTTGAAGAAATGTCTTTATTTCTACAAGCAAGTGTGACCCGCTGTATCAGGTTACTGGATCCCTACATTTCGTGAGAAAATCCATACCTAAAATGAAAAAGGACCAAGTTTCCTTTGAGGTCTCTTAGGTCCAGCTCAAAGTGAACAGGGGATATTCGAGGGGAGTGTTCACTGCAGAAATCGTCAAGGGCTTTGAAACCCATCCGAAAAAGCAGAAAGAGCTCGGAGAAGCGAGTAAAAGAAAAGTTGGTCTTCCCCTTTGCTTTGGCGAAGGGGTAAAAAGGGCGAGCGCTAAAAGGAAGGAAATGAAAAGTTCGCGAGGTCACACATTTTTTTTTATCAGAGATTCTCCCAGTTAGGGCCAAAGTATTTCCCACACACAACTCCATTGATTCGAACTTAGAACAAATCTGAGAACCTCGAATCGTCGCGGAACTCAGCGGAATTCATTAAGAATTAAAACTTTCGTCGGGTAAAACTGAGTCAACAACTTGACGGCCTCAGTTATGCAACCGAGCTCATTCAACAGGAGGCGACCTGTGACCTCAGCGTCCCTGAACTTGGCCATGTTTCAGTTGATCGATAAATAACTGAACTCGACTCTCTTTCGACGAACCGCTAAATAGTTTATTGCAAGTGCAAACCACATTTTCTCGCCATATGTGACCACCGCCTACAAGTTGCAATGAATTGTAGAGATAGTTCAAAATAGTATTGAAATCAACGTTGAACTGAATGTAACCTTGAAGGATGTACCTACAAGTATAATAATTGTATAGAGATATTTGGGAGGAATATTTGTTTAACGTCAAAATCCACCTAAAACACGTTTGTATACGTACCATTGTACCTGATTCCTAATAATTGATTAAGATCACAAATATTACGTAAACTTATATTGACCAGGCATTGGTCTTATAGGAATACAAATTCTGCCTTGGACAGGAAGAAGGGAAGGCTCGAAGATATTCCCCTTTTCTCTGCTACAGGTAAACCGTACAGACGAAGACCCGACCTCATTTGTTCGGTCTGAGAAAGGGTTACTTGATAGTGAGTGAACGTGAGAGAACCCAAAGCGACAGGTCGAATCCCACACAAAGCCTCAACCGCGACTGCCAACAAGAAAATATCGCTTTGGATCACAATTCACCAACAACCACCGCAACGCCTAGTGGAGAAACGGGGGTTGGAGTGAAACCGCAACTTCCGAAAACCCCGAAACACCTGGCAACTTCGGCCTCGTGTATTTTATATTCGGTTTACAACGTACAAACGGCGGTAACGAGAAAATAAAGTCCATTTCCACGAGAAAAGCCGAAAATTTCAACTTGGCGGATCCCTTTGACGTAGTTAGATGTTTCTAAGCTTTCCATAACCGCACAGGCCCCCGTAGTGAAGTTTGTATTTGCTTCGGGATTCGTTAGCGGTGAACATACAGATAGCTTCCACACGAGGAAAAACATTCAACATTAACTCAGATGGAAGTGAAATGTACAGGGATATTCCGGTGGAAGACAACTTGTATCACAACTCGGCACCTCGGAATACAAATTTAGTATTGAACGGACGAGGAAGGCAGTTCGCCAAACTTGTGTTTGTAAACTTTGCTAACTTTTCAGAATGTAAATTTCTAAGTAAAATAATACTGCTTATTTCTCAGAACCCAGAAAAATTAACATCGGTGTGCCACAAGGCAGCATACTGGGTCCTTACTAATGGGCTAAACAACCAAGGGTAGTATCCCTGGACTGCGGATGTTCAGCCTGCAAACGTTGGCTAATCTGACTCGAGTCTAATCAAAATAACACCGATACCAATCTTCTGGGCGCCAAGGCAATAGCTCTCACGCTTGATACAGCCTAAATACAGCTACAACTCAAAGGGACACCATTACAGGAAGACGTGAAAGGGATGCCAACCAAACTAGTACAACACAAAGGGAGTATTGATGTTACCAGTACAAAAACATACATTGTAGGAGGCTGACAGACAAATCATTAAACTGATTGCATAGGAACATGTTAGCATTATCATCAATATCTGTCTGCTCATCTTTCAAGCTGTATTTACTCCAAGGCGGCTTAACAAATTTGATTTTGCAGCAACCTCCCCACTAGTGGGTGGCAGTGGGAGTGAAGTGACTTTCTCTATGGACCGAGAGTAAAACAAATAATAATAAATAAAACTGCCAATTGGAAAACTGAGCTTATGAGTAATATAAGTTATTGATGGAAGAAATATTTCTTCGACCTTTTTTCACAACCAGAACTCAATAGTAAAATTTGGTCCGATCGGGCTGAAAAGTTTCGAGGACCGTCCTAGGCCGGGAACAGACCCCCAGCCCAAATTTTAGATTTTTAGAAAATTTTCTACTACCAAAAACGGCGCGGACGGCATACGGCGGACGGACATTGACCTTTTGGTTGGTTAATCCTTGAATAATCAACCTATATTTTCATGCAAAAGGTCAACCTCTCCGATTCGGCTCGACATTTTTTTCTGGACGTTTCTAGATCATAGAAGGTCAATGTCCGTCCGCCGTACGCCATCCGCGCCGTTTTTGGTAGTAGAAAATCTTCTAAAAATCTGAATTTTGGGTCAGGGGTCTGTTCCCGGCCTAGGACGGTCCTCGAAACTTTCCACCCCGATCGGACCAAATTTGGTCGGGGTAGGGGTCAAAATGTGTTTTTTGAAAAATGGATTTTCGAGATTTTGGGCGATTTAGGCGAGTTGGGTATCATTTTCCACTAAATTTTGGACCCTGAATCCAATGAAATGGGTCCGGGACCCCACCACACCCACTGTTTCCCCCATGTTGAAGAAATGCGTCTCCATGCGCCTGGTCCGAGTTTTTGATCTAGACACCTTGAAACGTCCAGAAACAAATTTTGAGCAGAATCGGAGAGGTTGACCTTTTGCATGAAAACATAGGTTGATTATTCAAGGAATAACCAACCAAAATTTAACTGGAAGTCAGAAAGAAAAACATCATGCAACACTTATTGTGCGAATTTGTTGTAGAATAATATATTTAAAGTATATAATTCTTGTCGGTGGATTATTCGTGAGTTGTCCTATATAAATTGTACATTCGCATAGATTCAGTCAGCACTTTCGAGTGAAGCGTCTTCGAATTTCTAATCCAACCCTCATGTTAGTATTCCGCACCACCGAATTCAAACATTGTTTGGAAAATGTAATCCGAATTAAAGGGCAGGAAACTCCGTTCATTTGGCACAAGAGGTTCCTCTGAGGGCGCAATCCCTTCCTCTCGACCGCCCCTACCCCATCCCCTATTATCTTCTCTAATTACCTCGTAATCACCTTAGCGACACCTTCTGGGGGAATTGAGTTCAGCAGGTGCGTGCGTCGACGAGATTCCTTTCTAACGTACCCCCCCCCCCCCTTCAGCGTTGAATTTGAATATTTCACTTGTTCCTCCCACACGATACTGAGATTAAGGCGAAATTCCGAAACGAGAGCTCCGCCTTCCAAGAAATATCAACCAAAGTGGAAACTACGTTATAACACGAGAGTTTGTTCATTTTCAAGATAAAGCGAAAGCGAAAAGTGGAAGATAAACAACATGTTTAAAATCATGTGCGAAATTAATTCGAGAACCACAAATCCGCTGTAACATCATTCCAAATTTTAAAAAAGCAAATCATTTCACGGTAATACCCTCGGGGGATCTTCGCGCATTGAAAAAGGTATCTTGATAATATCCATAGTAAAAATAAGCTGCAAATCCGCCCACAATGGTTTATTATTTCTTCAAGATTTTGGCGAAAACAGTGAGTACCCAGAACTTTTCCAATCGATTCATCGTCCAAAATCTAATGGAAAATTATAACCCACACACGTGAGTACCAGAAATCCCGAAAACATATTCAAAAGGGGTAATATATACCCAATTTAACCCATAACTTCTTCCAGTGAGTTTTAATGATTCTGGGCCCATTTCATTCGATTCAGCGTCCAAGATTTAGAAGAAAAAATGATACCCCACTCGCCTAGATCGCCCAAAATCTCGAAAATCCATTTTTCAAAAAACACGTTTTGACCTGTACCCTGCCCAAATTTGGTCCGATCGGGCTGAAAATTTTCGGTGACCGTCCTAGGCGGAGAACAGGCCCTTGACCCAAATTTCAGATTTTTAGAAAATTTTCTACTACCAAAAACGGCGCGGACGGCGTACGGCGGACAGACATTTTGGTTTATTGATCTAGACACCTTAAAACGCCCAGAAAAAATTTTTGAGCCGAATCGGAGAGGTTTTTTTTTTTTTGCATGAAAACATAGGTTGATTATTCAAGGAATAACCAACCAAAAAGGCAACGGAGAAAGGGTAAGCCAATGATTATACGCCGAAAAGAGTTCGTAGAAATCCATTGATTGTTCTTTTGACCAATTTAAAATTCAAAAACTATTACCTACATCACTTTCCTGGAAGAATCTTTTCAGAAAACGCATTTCTTTCAGAAATGCTTTAACAGCTTTACCTACAAAGGAAATTATTATCTAGGTATAATGAAATTTTGCATACATTGGAGCCTTAAAATGCAACAATCATGCGTCATTGATTTCTAGAAAGAGTCGCCAAGCTGTGGAATTTGAAAATTCCCAGCCTTATCGTTATCACTGACGCATTTTTAGCGCCTCTACTAGAATGAAACCGCGATTTCACATCAAGGCTAGACTCTTTCGGTCGAAGATTACTCTTGATCGCAAATAGACGATGGTAATTTTTACTTTTTGGGTGAAAAAGCAGTGAAGTTAATGCCAGTGATTACAAGACTTGAAAATGCCTGAAGATAAATGATAAGGAAGACGCAGAATCCCGAATGTTTTGAAGGGAGAGGTTATAATTCAGGCTTACCGTCTTTGAGCTTCGCCGATGAAGACGAGTTGTCAACTTGGCAGTACATTTTTCCCGAATGGTTCTACGCAATAAAACCTTTTACGAATTCATATCAACGCCTAAACAAATCACGGCACAACCGATAATGAGAGAATCGAACGCGGGAATCGTTTTGAAAAATAATAAAGCCCCGAATTTTGTTGGGGTTGAGTGATTACTTCTATTGGTGGGAGGACGTCGAGGCGCTCGCCATGTTTAGGGGAGACGGACTGCGCGTGGAACGGGAGGGCGGAGATTGGTTGGTTAGAAGGCCACTAGAGTGCAGCAGATGTCGATGGGGGTGTTACCACCCCCGCGGATCAGGGTTGCCACCTGCTATTGCCGCCCCTCGTTCACTTAGGAAGTGTTCCGGATCACATATGAGCAACAATTTATTCTTCTCTGAAAGTATCAGCCTAGGAATACCTGTTTAGTGTTTACAGTTAACCTTAGGACTGCATACATATTTTTTGCTGCATGGACGCCACCCTGGGGTCGATAGTACCCCATGACATGAGATATCTATCACACCCACCAATTTAGAAAATACATATTATGTTATTTTCACTCTTTACAACAAATCAATAAGAGCCCAATAGTAGAATCTATAACAAACCCTAGGTCAATTGGGACCTACAATAATTGTTATTCCTAACAATAATTGTCAACAACATCGACAAAATTGAAATGTTTGCTTGTTTCAAAGATGGGTTTTCGGTATTTTCAAGGACCTAAGCGGCTTTTGTTTTACCACTAAAATTTGGACGTTGATTCTATTGAAGAGAAAGCACAAGCCCTTTTTTGCTGAGGGCAAAGACTGGTACCATCGTTTTCACCCCCAAGTGAATGATCTTTCTCTGCATGCTATACTTACTATATCGGCAATATATAGAAAGAAAGAAAAAAACGCTAGAAGTATTGGATTTTTGAAGGAATAAGTCAAAATTACTTTTAAAATAAAGAACCGAAGGTGATGATGTCGAATTGATGGGAGAGGTTCTCACTCGGAAATGCAGTTGTCGGTGTTCTTATAATCTTCAACGTAACAATTTTTGCCTGTCTTCGCGTTCTCTTTATACTTTACACATCATTTTCAAATAGTGGAAAGTGATACCACACACCAGAAATCTCTAAAACCCACATTCGAAAGATCGATTTGGTAGATAGATGCACATTTTGACCCATACCCCATTGGGCTCCAATTGTTCTGGGACCCATCTTATTGGATTCAGCGTCCAAAATTTTGTCGAAAAGTGACACACACACCGCCACATGCCTATATCACCGAAAATCCATTTTTCGAATCACTCATTTTGACATACAGATACATTATAAATCAGTGTTTCGACCACAATGTATTGTTCATACATACCCATCCATCCGATGTTAGACGACAGGGGGAGGAAAGCGAGGCTTGGAGAACATCAAGATAATGATGATATGAGGGCCATCCAGAAAGTAGATTACGTTTTCGTCTGTGTCCGCAAGGGGCGGGGCTAGCGCGGCCATCTTGGGGTCAGAGTGTTGAGTAGCTCAGTCAGCATCATGGAATAAGTAATTCCATGAGTCAGCATCTAGCCGTGCTAATGGATGGTTAGTGCTGTGCTCCGTTCAGATCATGTGATGGTCTGAAATGTTAATTGAAAATCCTGCGAGCTGCAATGTGCGTGCAGTGATAAGGTTTCTGACTGTAAACCGATAGAAATAGAAAGAGGCACTACAATAAACTCTCAAAGGTATTGCCAAACTCTCCAAAAACGAGCAGAAAGAACAAGTGCAGAGGAATGTTGAGCTCTAAGATCTTGTTGATTCAGGACAATACCCGGCCCCACATGGCAAATGTCACTCGTAAAGATCATGAATCTTTTAGGAGGGAGTTGTTTCCTCATCCGCCATATAGTCCCGACCTGGCACTGAGCGACTTCCACCTATTCCCAGCAATGAAGAAGTGGCTGGTTATGCAGCGTTTTGATGATGACAGCTGCAAGAAGAGGTAACAAAGTGGTTGAAGGCGCAGGAGGCCGAATTTTTCGACGAGGGTATTTCCAAGCTCGTACATCGCTACGATAAATGCCTTAATTTGAATAGTGACTATGTAGAAAAGTAGTGTATTAGAGTGTGGCTTTCATCTGTGTATAATAACATTTGTTTCTAATACTTTCTTTATTTTTTTTTATTCCAAAACGTAATCTTCTTACTGGATTGCCCTCGTAATATCATTATGATCTGCTATGAGTGCGCGCGTTCTCCCCGAAACTCGTGGTGATCGTTCATACAGCATACAGCACAAGAGATCTTCGCCGCAACTCGCGGCATCAGTCGTGCACAGTGTTACCACAACAACCAACTTGATGCCAGGAGAGTGAACTCCAGGACTATACTCTTCCTTAGACAGTAGACAGAAGCAAGAGTAGAAAAATTTAGAAATAGCGCTTTAAATTATTAACTAATGTGCATTAGTTAATTCCGATGCTCATTTTGATTATTTCAATTTCAGGACAGCAGTAGGTTGCAGATCATCTTCAGAAAAATCTCTGGGAAGATTTACTCATGGGAGAAAAATGAACTTTCGGGGAAAAAAAAACTTTTTCTTCCATGATTTACTGTTAAAAATTGTCATAGTGAATCGGAGTAAACTAACGAAATAATCGCAAATTTGAACTGTAAATAGCGAAATTAATATATTTTCAACATGCTTCAGTTGGATTTGTGTCATCCATGGCCTACCTACGGCTACGGATAAAACTATAAAGGTGCCGTCTTGTGCTGTTTTCCTGTTTATGCGGTTCCCTCAAATTCTTGTTGTGTAGAACTGGAGGAACCTGAAAAACAATAATCATAGACGTCCAATATTATTCCTGTTTAAATCAAGTTATTATTGTTACAAAATGGGACAGTTGTGAAACTATTAACAAGAGGGAAGTAGCCTATTATGAGATATGAGGAGTCATTAAGAGGAAATGTGGCTATTGGCCCATGGAAGAAGTCTTCCATATACTTCTATTTCTTCCTTGATTCACCGTTCTGCTAGGTATGTGCTTTCTTCAACTGTATCTACTTCTTCCGAATGCCTGCGCTTCAAAGTACCCATTATCCGCTGCTCAGGCTGATCCCTGAATAGGCGTTTATTCGAATAGAACGCACTTATTCTGTATGTTTAGAACCTTCTCGCGAAGTCATAACGACTAATATGGAATGTTCAACGACTCAGAAATCTCACAAAACGGAAGGCATAAACAATGTGTGCAACAAGGGTGTTGAACTGAATGCCCAAATTAGACTGTCAACTAAAAGTTGCCTGGAACTGGAAGAGCCTTCACTGTCTCGAGGAAGTTGAAATCTTAATAAAAATTAAATATCGCCTCTTGATGATCAAGTGAACCTATCAGGTTGTTGATCTTAGATCTTTAATTCGAAACTGAGTTTTCATATGAGCTCATGATTCCAGCCTATTCCATGTGTATGATAGCAGTTTGTGGTTTATTAACCGTACCAAGAGATTCCATTGTGGATCTCTAACTAGTTCTTCTTATTGCTCAAAAAAAGATGCCACCTGATGTGCTTCTGTTCTTTCCCAGAGATTTCCGAGGATCCTGTCACTTAGTTCATCTTGTTGCTCGTTGACTAATCCTGCCTATAACTTATAGCCTCGTGTCCTCCACTCCTGACGACCAATCCTCATTCTCAACGTTCTTTTTCAATTTCAGGCCTCTCAAAATGGAATTGCCAGACCCAGTGTACTCGTTTAGAGGCGACATGGGTACTATCCTCTGCCTCCTTCTCTCAAATCAACCAGATAGTGATCTCCTCTACGTGGGAACAAGCGAGGGTTTCGTCCACATATGGAACCTGAAGGTGAAGAACATCAAATATCCACCTATTTTGGTTTAATTGTTACCTGAGCTCTAGAATATGGATGGCGTTTTCTAAAATCTGAATTATAATAGTTATAGTTTGTCGATCTCTCTCAAAATTCGCCAGTTTCTAGGAGTTGACCAGTGACCAGCAATCGTGTTGCTTTTACTGAATTTCGAAATAGGTAGCAACGAAGCTTCAATATTGATTCCGCAAAAACAACCGATGGGGGAACTGAAAAGCCATTGGAATAAAATTCTTATTTTAACTTCCTCAAATATGCGATTGTAGAATGCTAGTTAGCCAACGAAATTGTGGCTTTGGCGTCTAACGTTTTTACTCGGGTACTAAGGTAGAAAAAACCTGTTGTACCTTCTTGTTGAAACACCAAAATGACATCAATATTTTGCATTTTGTTCATGTAATACCCCAACACAAGTTGAAGGGTGTCGTTGCTTTCTTAACCCGTTCGAAGGAGTGTGGTAGGATACAGAATTATTAGTCTAATTTAACAAAATAATGTGTAATAGTCGCATTATAAAAGTCTGAATTAAACGAGAAACTTTGCCATCATTAAATAAAACTTCGTTTCCAACGAAAGAACATAAATTTTGGTTTTGACTCAATCAGGCGAAATGTATTCCTTCAGAATTAAAAATATGGAGAACGTTAATGAAATCGTCCGTGTCCATCATCCTTGCACGCGACTCAGACACGTTTTGTTTTTCAAGCAAATCGTTCAGTTTTTGTTTCATGTCAAAATCCGGCGGTAATTCTTGGTTTTGGAGGGAGGCGGCGATCCGGTAATTCTTCTCCAAAGCGGCTATAACCGGAGACTGTCGAAAAATCGCCGACAACGTTTTGTTTTTTCGTGAAAAGAGCATTCGAGTCAAACCGTCCCATTCTTTGAAATTGATCGGCGGCGGAGGATTGCGAGGTTCAATTCGAACAACGTTGGATTCGACTTTGGGCGGAGGTCGAAAATTGTTTTTACCGACTTTCATGAGAAGGTCGACTCGAGCTAAAAGTTGAGTGTTAACTGAGAGCCGGCAGTAGAGTTTGTCTCCAGGTTTGGCGACGAGCCGCTGAGCGAACTCCCTTTGAAACATTAAAACGGCGCAGCGGAAAAACGGCCGATGAAGGAGCAATTTGAACACCAACGGACTCGATATTTGATACGGTATATTCGCCACGCAGATGTTGAAAAAAGGTAAATCCGATTTGAGGGCGTCTCCAACTTTAATTTCCAATTTGGACTGGTACGGCGTTCCACAAACTCGCTTCTGCAGCTCTCCAACGAGCCGCTGGTCCACTTCGCAGGCGACAACTTTTTTGGCTTTGTCGAGTAATTTCATCGTCAAATTACCCGTACCAGGGCCGATTTCGAGGACAGTGTCCGACGGCAGGACACCCGCTTTTTCGATCATACCGTCGATGATGAGAGGATTTTTCAAGATGTGTTGACCGAAGGCTTTGTTGAAGAGGATCCCCTGTTTGACGACCTCCTTGTGAACACGGGTCTTCTTATCAGCGACGATCTTCGGCATTGTGACAATTTTCAACTTCGTTCATACAATGTCCACAAATGTTAGCGCATTTTCACTAAAATTACCGAGTCCGCACCATGCACGTGGGAAAACAACAACAAACTCGTACTCTTATCATCTCGACGCTATCATTTCACCGTTACCAACACGCAACAGTAGTTTATCTGCAAACCTACAGAAATCCGTAGGCTCTTCCTAAGATGATTGCTCTCCCAAGTTGCCCATTATTAGTGTATGAATATAATATATGAAAAGGACTATGGACGTCTTGTTTGTGTGTTTAGATCATTTGACTGAATATTGGTTGGTTATTGCTAGAATAAACAACCCATGTAATCATCCAATCAGGGTCAACCTCTCCGGTTAGCCCCAAAATTTTAGAGTATATTTCATGATGTTCTATATTATATCAATAATGGCTTATTATATAATATATACTTCCATTTTAGCTTATTCTTCCAAAAGCATTATTTGTTTTCTCATTTTTATGCAATGGCAAATTAAGTAGGGGCTTTACAAATTCAGGAAAAATTCTTAGCATTGTAGTTTAGATACAACAAAAGTCCATATCTTACATCATGGGCATCCTACATAGGGGTATATTCATTACTGGAAGCCGCAAAAACTATTTCTGTTGAAATTCATTACGTGCTGCCGATAGATTTTTGCTGCTTTCATTTTATTATTTATTTATTTTTTGCATATAAAAATTAACAATTAATGTACCCAAGAGTACTTCTGCCTCTACAGTGTTATCTAAAGATACGAAAAAATACGACTCTCAATGAATAATTTACAGATTTTTTTATTCAAAAGAAATCCAAGATTAATGGTCCTTGGGTTATTTACAAACGTTTGTGTAATTTATGCAACGTTGATGGAGTTGAAAGAAGATGAAAAAATTAAGCTGATGCATTTAAAAAAAAAAAGGATGTCAGCCAATTAGATTTTTTTAAATTTAATGCTCTGATTTCGTAGGTCAAATTTAAGGACAACGTTTTATCTCACTTAGTTTCGAAAAACTGTGCTTGCCTTTGAAAAAGTGGCATTTCTTCCGACTCACGCTAAAGACGTTGCTTTACCCTGTGCTTTCAAAGCATTTTAATTATTTGTTTCATTCTTATTCAAGCATAATTGTCAATTTCAGATGAAAAGACTCGTGAAAAAGGTCCGGGTCAGTGAAGCGGCTTGTTCATCAATCGCAGCTACTCCCACAGGATTTGCCACTTTTGAGAAAGGCGAATCCGTCAAAATTTGGAACAAAGACTGGTCTCACGTCAAAACAATATCGTCGGACTATTGCGGGTTCTGCAATATTTTGCACCTCAACGGTGAGATTCTTCTACCTGGAAGTGACGGGAAAATGTTCAAAATGACGATGGACGGGTCAAAACGTGACTTTTTGAAACAAGGTGAACAAAAACTTGGTGAACTGATGTGCGTGAGGATATTTAAAAAAAGGAATTTATTGGTGGCGTGTTTTGAAAGCGGTTTGGTCTCTGTATTGGACGATAGTGGAAACACTGTTGCTGAAACAACGATCCAAGACACGCCCATGTGCCTCGACTTGTGTGAATCAACTGGTGAGCTCGTGGTGGGTACCAGTGGTAGCACAATTAGCAAATTTTCATTATGTGACGCTTTGAAATTGGAATGTCAACGAGATATAACAAATCCTGGCGTCAGTTGTCTGGCAATACGTCAGGACGGTAAACTCTGCGCAGCTTCATGTTGGGACAAAAGAGTTAGGTATTTTTCAATGAAAACGCTCAAATTGTTGGCCGTTTTGGATTTAAACTCAGCCCCAAATTGTCTTGCCTTCGGGTCCTGTTTAGCTGGAGACGAAGGATTTGTTTATGTTGGAGATTCAGACGGGAGAGTAACAATTTGGAATTTATATAACAGCAATAAAAGTTAATGAAATGGTGTTTACTTCAATATGATTACGTTTTGTACTCCATTGAGTGGCCTTGAAAACGGTATCCTTGTACAACAATCAGATCATGCGTCGATTTAACACATCCAGACCTCACACTGAACACACTTTCAAGTCAATGAAATCTCTGCACTACCAAAATGTTCAAACGTTCAGACTTATTTTCATATCCAGCTATTCGAAGGTTCATGGCTGTGAGTTGTTTTTCAGGCAGAAGGATTACTTTCATTTACGCCGATTAAGAAAATCCATTTTGTTCCCAAAACCGTGAAATTCTAGTTGAGTGGTCACATTTCAGACTCTCAGATATGGGATGAGTCAAGAAGACCTGAAACATCTTCGAGCAGCATGGAAAGTGGTCAATGACGCTCCTATTCCAGTTGGCAAGTTATTTTTCAAATTGTACGTACCAATTCCAAATTGAAAGCTATTGAGAGCAACGCAGTGTAAAATTGTATTAGTAGATTGATTAGAGCGTTAGTTTTGTGCGATATCCGTTAAGAAAGGAACAAATTACGAGTGCGAAGCACCCAGGGCGCTCCCAGTATGTGTTAGAGGGATCTAATTGGTGATTAGCTGGCCAACCAGAAAGCATTCCTGCATCACTAACGTGTTCGGTGTTGTTCATTAGAATTAGAGCCACGTTTAGACCGCCACCATATATGGCGGCAATAGACAGCAGACGAGATCATAATTTTCAGGCAGTACAACTCAAGTAGAACAATTGGCAAATCCCTGCTCCCTTTCTAGAACATTACGTCGTTGCCTCTGATACGACGATGACATTTTGAAACGTTTCAGACTTTTTGAAACTCACTCCCAATATCAGAATTGGTTCAAAGTCCGTTCCATCCCAGCCGAAGGTCTTGTGCACAACCAAGACTTCACTCCGCACATCAAGGCCGTCATGTCAAGTCTCAACAGGATAGTCACGAGGTTTGAAAATGACAAGAGTGTCGACGAAGTGATAACATACGTGGCCAAGTCACATAAATCTTCCAGACAAGAAGTGGGTAGGAAGGAGATGGAAGTGAGTTTAACAAATTTTTTGCATCCAGATCAACATTTCCTTTTAAGATCGACGTCTCTGATTTCTAACACATTCTGCACTCAGAAATACCTACTCGCATCGATTATCGCCCACTGTTTCTTGTTCAAGAATATTTATCAAGCAAATTCAACAATCTAAAATTTCTCCCCCATACGGACGCTGTACGGCTAATAACATTTTTTTACATGTCCACTCCTCAGAACATGGGAATCGCCATAAAAGAGGCTCTGAGGGCCCTCAACAAGGACAAGTTTACTAAAGAAACAGAAGCGGCTTTTGACAAGTTTTATAGAGGCTTTGTGGACGACTACGAATCAAGATTGAATCGAGGAGGCAAAACCAAACCCAATGAAAAAAAGTAGTAGCCAATACAAAGAGGTTACACCACAAATCAATAATACAACAATAATCACTCTAATCGTCTTCAGAGTACAATAGATTTGTTTGGGTCAGCTTGAAAGTAACAACAATAACAATATTGCTCAGGTTTATTAAATTTAAATTATGTTTAAAATGAGAACATTTAATACGTCTTCTGTAGGGAAACGGTAGGTCGTAGATTCAAAAGTTTTAATCCTCGTCTTTTTCGATGACGTCTGAACTGACTTGCCATTTACAGCTGCAAAAAAGTAATAACACCAGATAACATCTATTCATAAATTGGTGAGTAAAAGGTGTACTCAAAGTGTGCAACTTCAGGTAATTTTCTCCGATTTTGAGCGGACTTACGCTTCGTATCGCTTTTTGGTGGCGTTGATGGAAGCTGCCTTGGCGCTGGGCTTCACCTGAGGGACGTAGGTCTGAGCACAGCCAAGCCCAAGCCGATTGGACCTAACAGCAACGTCTACAGGTGACGTCATTCCTTCGCCAGACCTCCCAACAGCCCCTCCTTCTTTCCAGCCCATCTTCTGCATCATCGCGAATCCCTTGTTGTCGCTGCGAATGTGCTCTTCTGTAGACGCAACTTCCGTCTTTTCCGAGTCGTGTGACGAGCCGACGGTGTCTCGACGGATTTTGGACTTGTCTTCGTAGCCTTTGGGAAGTTTAGGTGTGGGAAGGTTGCCGTTAATACCGAATTTCCTTTTGATTTGGTTCATCTCTTGAGTGTGGCGAGCTTTGAGTGAGCCACCGCCTGGGATTGGCTGCGCTGGTCCACCACCGGCCATGAACCCAAGGCAACTAGGCTCGCAGTCTTCGCACGTTTCATTCCCGTGGTGTATGTGGCAAGACAACTTGGTATCCCCCACCCTTAAAATAGACTCGTGCTTCAACTGATAGGGCTTATGCTGCTTCATTACTTTTCCATCCAAAAACGTTCCGTTCTCCGAAGACCCGTCGTTAGACCCGACGCACACAACAGTGTAAACGCCTTTCCCCTTTTTGAACCGGTATTTGAATGTGACGTGCAACGTGTCAACGTGCGAGTCGTCCAAGACGATATCGTTATTGTCGTCACTCCCAAGCGTCCCGCCACAGCGCGTGATAATGTACAGCTGCCCTTGAGTGATCCCTTCGATCTTCGTGTTTTTGACCGTCAATCGGATGCACGGTGCGACATATTCGGGTGGCTCGACGTTTGGATTATTCTTAGTTGGTTCTTTTGAGATGACAGGTGTCCAACTACCTATAGACGCTGGGCTCATGACGTTCTCGGGTTCCGTCTCGTCAATTTCGCCTTCTTCCAAGTCTTCTCTCGGTGACTTATTTCCTACGTTTGCAGCTGGGGACTTCGGTTCAGCAGCTGCAAAAAATGTTTTTTTTTTAAATTGGTACTTAAATTTTTAATGAGGTAGGTACGTATTTTCTGAACAACAAAGGAACACATTTGGATTCAGGGCGATTCCCTGAAATAAAATTCACATAAGCTCAACCCCCGGTACAAGCACCCCCTGTAACCGTAATTTATCTCACCGGTGGTGTCTTTGGGCAGGTCAGCGGAATAGTAAAACTTGAGACACTGGTCCTTCTCATCGTACAAGTAGTAAGCGTTGTTCTGAACGTAGAAATACATTTTGGAGTCTGGATAGTAGTAACACTGTTGCAGGGCATTGTAGTAAGTCCCGCTTGTCGGCTCGTAGACAAAGTTCTGATCCAGGATTCCCTGCGCGGCGGACCGGACGTCTTCGGCGAGGTTGTCGAGATTCCAGACCTGAAACACGGAGAACCTCATGTGCCTTCAGAGGTCTCTGTCGTTCGTCATACGTACCCGAACGGTCCTGGGGTGGTCGCACGGTCTGTGGATGGAATGAGAGGTGTTGAACTTTAGGACGCACATTGGCATCACTTGGAACGTTACTGGCTGGTTGGGGGCTGTCGGGGAGTTCGCCTTCATCCATGTCTTCGTCCTCTTCTTCGACGACTGACGCTGAGGGGGATCTCTCCTCTGGTACCTCTTGGCTGGAAGGGTTTGAAGACGTAGGGCCACTTTCAGCGCCTGTAAAAAAAAAACCATGCAAATTAGTCTACAATGGCAGATTCCTTGGAGCAAGATAGGGAAATCAGTGAGAGACCAGGACTCGTTCCTGAGTTCCAACCATACCGGTGGTCGCCAATCAGTCCGGGACCCGTCTCAATGGATTCGGCTTCTTAAATTTGGTGGAAAATGATATCCCACATGTCTAGTTCCCAACAAATCCCAATAATCACGAGTTTCAAAAAAACAGTTGTTACCCATACTCTCTCCAAAGTTTTAAGAACCAACCAGAGCCAGGAGGTCCCGGAGCAACATTTTTAGACTATCAACAAGGAGGACATTCCAAAACACTCCATGCCTCCGCTATCGGTTCAAAATCAACCTCAATTCAGTCGCCAAAATTAAGCAAACAATTTTGTTACAGTTATTTCGGCATAACGTTTTCTTCCGCTACCAACCTGGCACTTGAATGATTTGAGGTGCAGCCGAAGAGTAAAACTTCAAACATTTCTCCGTTGAATCGTACGTGTAGTACGCTTTCGTTTCGACGAAATAATACAGTTGAGAGTCCGCCATGTAGAAGCAGTTGTGCTGGGCGTTGTAGAAATTTTTACTTTGCTTGTCGTAAACGAACGATGACGGCTCAAAAGCCCAACCCTGAACGCGGTTTTGGGCCTCGGACGTTTTCTTTTCGGTTTGTGTCAATTTTGGTACCTGAAAAGGGTAGAAGGAATTAGGTTGTTCGCGTAAATGAATCGATTATGTGAAAAACATAAGAGAACTTACGATTTCGTCGACCAACTGAGCGGGGACAGCGACTTTGTCCTCTTTCGATTTCTTTTCTTTCAGCCGCTTTCTGAATTTGTTGTACTGCTTCATCTGGAGAGTTCGATCAGCCTTGGTGGTCTCAGGTTGTGGTGTTCCAGAGGAATGTTCAATCTCCGCTGAGCTGTGATCCGATTTCGGAGATTCAACGTCTGTCGTACAGCCTTCATTCGATGTGCCATCGTCGACAGCAACAGAATCCTTTGAAGACTTCAACTCATCTTCCACTTCTGTCCTGGCCTCAGATGAGGGCTCTTGTAAAACAATCACTTCTACAGAACTAACTTGGCCAACCACGTCTTTCCTCAAAAGGCATTCGTCCTGCCGCACGTCATTTGCAGCTTCTGTCTGAGTCTCACTGTCGGCTACGGTCACATCCTTCATACTTTCCCAAGACTTTACGCAGCACGGTGACTAGGAATTCAGGATAGTCTCTGTACAACTCGTCGATGATGGTCATCAGAGGCTCCAAAGCATTTTGTACAGGCTTTGGGAACAGTGACAAATCCATTGGAGTGAATAATCCAACTGACTTCACCACTGAAAAGATCTATCGCGAACTGAACTGTTTAAATAGGATTATATTTTATAACAATTCCAACAGAACGTAAAAATAATATTACATTTACAAAGAAGCCCCTTCTATTATCCTTCATTATCAATTAACAACAAACACGATTACCTGAAACAACTGATAACTACAACAGCCCTCCCATGGCCAACACAACTCACTACTTACCTCTTGTGGATAAAAAAATAATTATTATTTATTTTAGATCATTTCGTTCGGCGATTTTTCGTTTCGTTAGATCATTTTCAACTCAAATTTCCCTTATTAGGACTTCTACTTTTTTCCACAATTGAATCTAGTTGACTTTTTCCACCAAGGAATGCCAAGTTTAGTGACAAATATGTGATCGCTGGTGTTTAGAGGGTATAATATGCAATAACCAAATATTCTTGTCAAGTATGTACTGGCCTAATTGATTTTGAACTATCAAGGGTTTCCCCAAAATTAGCGATTTCTTTTAAATTTACTATGGATATAATAGGATCTAAAGGGTTGGCAATCCTGACTTGTTTCCAACTTCCTGCAATTAGGACTTTGATACCTTACCTGATGGATAATTAATAAATAATTTAATATACTTAATAGTTAATTAGGGATTGTATTGGATAATTAGGACCTCCCGCATTTACACCACAACAACTCACTACCTACCTCTTGTGGATAAAAAAAAATTATTATTATTAATTTTAGATCTTTTCGTTCTGCGATTTTTCGTTTCCTTAGATCATTTTCAACTCAAATTTCCCTCATTAGGACTTCTACTTTTTTCTACAATAAAATTTAGTTGACTTTTTCCTCCAAGGAATGCCAAATTTAGTGGCAAATATGTGATCGCTGGTGTTTTAGAGAATACATAATAATCTAATATTCTCATAAGTATGTACTGGCCCAATTGATTTAGAACTACCAAAGTTTTCCCCAAAATCAGCGATTTCTTTTAAATTTACTAGGGATATAATAGGATCTAAATGGTTGGCAACCCTGACTTGTTTCCTACTTCCTGCAATTAGGACTTTGATACCTTACCTGATGGATAATTAATAAATAATTTAATATACTGTATAGTTAATTAGGGATTGTATTGGATAATTAGGACCTCCCGCATTTACGAAGTTGGATCATAGATCTACTCAATTTTGAACCGCCATTTTGGTGCTGGTTTCAAGTGTTGTGACAATTATTGCTAAGTGAAATCTCATGAAAGGGTTGCTCTACAAACATGAAACTATACAACTAGTACATTTCCGGGCACAAGAAGGAGTAGATACACAAAATGTTGTGAAAAAGAAAATCAACCATGGCTAAAACGAGCAAAAGCCCAGCTCAACGGACTGTCTGCGCCAGGCCGCATAGAAGTGTAAAATCTCGGGATTGGCTCTACAACGTTGGAATTCTCTCAAAAGATCCCAACTGCAAATATCCCATTCTGACCCCATGGCCGGTTGGCGTGAGGCCGAGTTGCTGCTACCGGGATCTGCCCAGGATTAACCCTTCAGCCTTGAAATGCGTCTATAGGCCGCTCTTTAAGACCGGGCAAGTCTGGACTTGGGTAAGCACTGCAGGCGCTAAGGATTTTAGATTGGTTTCTAGCAGCAGATCGTTGATTATTTTCATCATTTCGGCAGGTAATCCGAGGAGTTACAGTACCCAAATGGGCCAGGGTGGTTCCCTGTGAGGGCAGAGTCTGCAAATCGAAGGCCCAATAAAATGCTTAATTTGCTTTATACGTAATAACTCATCTACTCCACAGCTTTGACTCAATAAAATATCCGTAGCAAGCCCCAAACTGTTTTATTGTTCCATCACCCCTAGGGGACAGTGAATAGAAGTTATGATGAGATAAAAGAGGACTGCTTACCGTGCTTAACTAAAGAGTCAGGTCAAGCTTCTTGAGGAATATAAACAAACGAGCATATTCATGTAAGTAGAACGAGTGGTGTATTTACTAGAAATGAGAACATGAAATGGGAGAACGCGGTATTCCGCGAAAAGAATCTGAATTTGCCAATCGACACAATAAAGGAAAGAAAGAAGCGTAGACAACTAAAACTTAAGCTTCCATTGGTTCACCTCCAGCGCCCTTATCAACTGCAAAATTAAAGTAATTAAGTTACCTTAGTTATAGATGAACGAGGATTTTGCGATCAAATTAGGTCAACTTACTGGGGACTTTGGAATCGTAGAGGTATTGATCTTGGTATTCGTCCAGGATTTGTTCGGAACGGCTTTCGTCTAGGAAGAGGCTGTACACTTTTTTGACGTCATCAATGCCGACCTGAGGTACAAAATCGTGAGTGAGCGTACAGCAGCGAAGATTTTTAAGAACCAAAACCCTTTTTCGTCTATGATCTTCCTCTGCTTACGGCTCATACGTTGAAAATAAATGAGGCACAACTAGGTATCAGAAAGGTTTTGGCTAATTTTGAAAGGCCATTTTGGCCCGGATGGCGGAACAGGAAGAGCCTCAAAACTTCCCAAGGAGGCTACCAAGCCATTTTGAGTTTGGCAGACGCATGTTTCCACTCTCAGAAATCGATCTACTACCCTCGCATACGACTCCCGTTCCACAATCGCTTCAACAGGCGAACGCCCTACCAACGTAGAAAATCCTAACAATAGGTACAAGACACAGTCCGGCCAGCAGGCCGCGCAACAGGCTTCAGCAGTAACAAGACATGGATAGCGAAATGAGAGCAACGGACGGCCGGGCGATGGCGAAACAGCTGGAATAGGATCAGCCTAATCAGAGCTTAGCTAACGTTGTCAGTGCACAGCTTACTCTGCGCAAGTACTTACTTTTACCTGATTGGCTGATCCATCTTCCTTTGTTTCGCTGACGGCCGGCCTGGCCTAAACAGTAAGAAGCAGTGGCTCAATCAGACCCAGGCCAGACGCCTACCTCGTGTGGCTTAGGCCTCCACAGACTGACATTCCAAATCTATGAACCACCTCGTACATTTAGCCACAGTTACCACAGATGCCTTTACCTCGTTACTTTTCCTCCTCCGAGACACCAGACTGGACAAGGTGATAAGTTGTATAGCGTAACGGAGAGAAGTAGCCATAGCAATGTTTGTAAGAATCATCAACGCGTCTTCCGACACCTCACAGTCCTCCTCTTCACACCTGCAGCAATATTAAGACCATCTTAGTCATGTAGGGCTAATTTTACAAAACTCGACGTCCCCATTTTGACTCTACACAGAAAATCTAAATGCGCACCCATAAATCATACCTGATTTTCAATATTTCCATCGTTTGCTTATCCGTGTAAGACGAAGTCGGTATGATAATCATACGGTCTAGAAGGTCAATTGGGATGCCGTGAGGTGAACTGTAGTTGGTCCCACGGATTTTAGTTATTCCTCTATTGGTGGCCATGATGACCACAGGGGACATTTCATCTTCGAGAGCTCGATTCAAGAAAGAGAAACATTCAATGTCCAACATATGAACCTGAAAACGTAATAAAATACTCCGTACTTCGAAATCCAATCAAGTTCATAATTAGATTAGATACTTCTTACAACGGAGTCCGACTGGGCGGCTTGAGGTGAAAAGGAGGCAAATACGACTACGAATAAAACTCATCAATCCAAATATGAATATTTTTGTTGATATAATTATATGAAGAAGGCAAAATAGCTTTTGAATTTGAATTTCACTGATTCACGCTGGAAAGCAGCCAAAGCATTTTTGTTTTGACACTACTCAACTACTATTTGCGCTCAAAATCACCGATTCCCTGCGCCTCCTATTTGTCGATTTCCCTTACATTTTCGGTTTCTTGTAACGGTAACATGCTTTCCTACATCAAAAATCAAAGGGAATTCCTTGTTTAGAGAGTGGAAATCCATTTAAAACTCACTTCATCAATAAATAAGACTCCTGGAGTGATTTCGGCCTTTCCCTCTTCCCTCCATTCGGCAATTTTTGTGTTAATTTGCTCCCTAACCTCCGGTTTTATCTCTCCAGTGTCACCTGCAATCAACAATCAGCACGTCAGACGTTGTAGCGAGTGTCAATTTCCACGTTTCAACAAACGAGTTACGGTACGAGAAATGACGTCACAACTGAGGGAACGCCTACCTGAGAAAAGCGCGAGGAAACCGTGGGTTCGGGAATTGATTACGTCAATTTCGTGAATGGACACGGTGTGAACGACTTCTTTCCTTTTTTGAAGTTCGCCTTCGGGACATTGAACAAACCTCGTCTGAGGCCCAGTCGCATCGTAGTCGCGGGCTCTGGTAAAGGACCTTCCAATTCGGCTGATTTTACCGGTAGCCTTGTCGATTGTAATGACATCCCCAGCTTGTACCTGAACAGAAACGTTTAAAAATTGGCGGGATTGAATGAAGGATTTGTCTGACACACACAAACAACTTCAAGATGATCATAATAGCGCAGTCTCTTACTTTTTCTTTCGTTAATGAATCAATCATTTTTGTTCCCAGATCATAAATAGTCTCCATTTCTGTAGTTTTCAAAGTCAATTTACCGACTTTAGCTCCTACGCCGGTAGCTGGCCTTTCAACTTGGATTTCAACCACTTCACCTTCTATGATTTCAGTCTCCTCCCTGCCAAGGATACAAAATTAATGAAGGAGGTGGTGCAAATGTAATGTACACCAATGCAGCCAACGCGATAGAAAGATCAACCTGATGCGCACTCCAATTGATTTACGAATAGCTTGAGTTAGGGCTTCAGTCTTGCTCATTTCCAAACTGTAAATTTCTGAACCCGCCATCGAGGTGAAAGGAGTGTCTTTGCCGAGGGATTTTGATAACGCCATCGCTATGGCAGTTTTTCCTGTGTGAAGAAGGATGTATTGTAAGCATTCAATAATACAGTAAATCAAGATAAAAGACGAAGCTCTCGAAAAGTTACCAGTTCCTGGCGGTCCGGCGAGAAGGACCGCTCGACCGGCAATTTTGCCTTCTTTGATCATACCCAGGACGATGCCAGCAGCTCTTCGGGCGGTCTGCTGGCCGACCATCCCCTGAGAGACCTGTTGTTTGAAACAAAATGAAATTCAGCAAAATCATGCATGGTGAGAAGACTGATCAAAATCAGAGGACAATGAAGAACATCCTCCAGAGGTTGCCTCTAGCGACCATCTTCCGTTATGCCACCAGGTTTAAGACCTGATGCCAGATCAAGGTTTGCCCGTCATAAAGCTTATTTTTCGGTAGTCAAGACAACTTACTGCACGAGCTTCAAGGCTGTCATCGAGCCCCAAACCTCGAATGTGTGAATGAGCTCCGATCCGTTCAATTCGAGCGATGTCCCGAATTTCAGGCACTTTGGAAGCGGCTCCAGCTGTGAGACTCTAAACAAGCGTAAATACGTACAAAAGTTGTCAGTAAAAATCAAAACACGAGGGATTGTTGTCATAACCCGGCTTGTGGCAAACGAGCCGAATAGCCCAAATGATTGACTAAAACTGAACATTTAATATAATAAAAGGGGAAAGCGCACTACGAGACGAGCCTCAGATGTGAAAATTTACGCTATTTCTGGCCGAAATTCCTAAAATTTGAGTAAAAACATTTTTAATCACTTACCGCCATTTCTACTTTAGGGTTACTTTGGAAACGGTACAAACAACGGCAACAGCACTTATTCAGAATCCTAAAATCGAACAGTGCTGCCGTATCAACAATCCTTGGATAATGTTAATTTTTTTTTTTAAATATTATGTATAAAATAAAACCTTTGATTGTACCTCTTGTTACGATGTTATCGATAGTTTTGGAGAACTTATAACTAAAAAGTTCCGTCTTTGTTTAATGTTTTTCAATATTCCACACTAATTCAACGGTCGCTATGTATGGCACTTAGGGTCACTAAATAGATTCATACTTTCATCCTTATGTTTCAAACAGATTTTAACATGAAATTAGTGAAGCAACAAGTACTCTATATCCATAGAAATACATGCCTATGAGGGAATTCATAATTCAAATTCGATTTTGTATCTATGAATGATATATATATGGTATCGATACGTTTTTCCAACACCGATTATTTGAATCGATACTAGTTTCGGACGAAAATAAGAGGATCAACGGTATCAAAGGTATCATAAAACAGAAGCCCTTTGGGGGAATTTTTAAAGCTTGTTTATGGGGATTAAGTAGCCCACATTTATGGTCATAATCAGCAAAAATGGAACTGTAGAGAATTTTTTGACTCGATGTTTTTTTAAACGGTTTTATTTAACTCATCCCGTTTGTTTTATTTATTCTTGGGTCAAATTTAGTAATTTGAATTTCACCCTCTTCCTGTCAACCTATTAATTTGAAATTTTGTATACACTTTATAAACATAATATGTTTATTCAATATGGTTATAAATTCAAGATCGCCGCCGATGCAAAATGGCGGATAATTTAGGTTTTATTAATCCCATCAACATGGGAATCAAATGAAAGGGCTCAACAAGCAGAATACAATATACTATAAAAAATTGAAGTACAAGATGGCGGCCGCTACAAAATAGCGGATAACGTAGGTTTTATCAATCCCATCAATATGGGTATCAAATGAAAGTGCTCAACCAGTGGAATACAACTGTACTGTATAAAATTTCAACTAGT
The DNA here is from genome assembly GCA_019603395.1 of Cyrtorhinus lividipennis. NCBI lineage: Eukaryota > Metazoa > Arthropoda > Insecta > Hemiptera > Miridae > Cyrtorhinus > Cyrtorhinus lividipennis. The sequence goes on along the minus strand of CM034008.1, from coordinate 1,776,529 downwards.
TTATCGTTGGACATTCGCACTGCTGGCTGGCGAGGAATCGTTTCACTGCTCGTAGTTTATCTTTAATCGACAAAACATATGATAAAAGTACTACTGGCTCAACACTATGAAACCTTAAACTCGCTTATAATCGAGCTTGTTTCCACATTATAGCCCTACCTATCACACGTCCATCGTTGTCGGTTGAACAACTGCCTAATTATAGTGCAACATTACAAAACAAACATTTTAATCAACGATTGTAGACGATTGCCCCACGGTTTTATTTTGGTCTAATCTATGCATATGTTTATAATTCCCACGACTGTATCTATTTTATTATTTTTTGGTTTTTAGTACATTTATCTTGTTTCATAATGTACTCCCTTTGGTATCAATACTTTTCATGGGCTATCGATACTTTTACTTATATCGATTCTCCACCGGTATTGTTCATCCCTAGCCCTACATTTGAAGTTAGCATCTATCCACTATCCCTAAACGGCCAAAAAAGAGGTCACAGTCTTGAAGAAGAATAAGGTGGAACGAAAGTAGCAACAATGCACCCCGCGGTACGCGTTCCGTATATTTTTCCTTGTGCTGTGACGAATTTTGGTAATAATTCGTTTAAATTCGCGTCAAATTGACGATTGACGGAATCATTTCGTGAACGTGTCGTAAATTCAGATTCAAATCAAACGGTTTTTAACGAAATATTCCGAGTAACTGTTGTCGCCAAGTTGGCGACGGTTGTTGAAAAAAAGTGTCACCGTTTGTTTGGCAATACGAACGAATCGAGGAGTTTTGCACCAGTTTTGTGATTTACTGTGATTCGTGTCGCTGTTAGCGGTGATTGATTGGCAATTGATTTTATTCAGTACTCGATGGTGCATTCTGATTAAAACTTTACGTTTCCCGTTAGTTCCAGAGCGCACAGTCACTTCCTTCGTTTGTAGGTTATGATTTTTCCTTCTGAATGAAAACATGATGTTCCGAGGAGCTGTTGAATACAGACAAATGCTGATGGAAGGCTGACGCAGGGATCAATCGCGACATTTGACATATTTGTATGAATTAACACAGTTTCTAATCAAATTTGAGGGAAATCCGAGTGTATGTGTCGGGTTATGCTTGGAGGCTTGATAGTTCCTTCAGACCCTTCAGCAGGCGACACACTTTCACCCAACTGATATTCCGTTCGCCTTAATCAAGTTCTATTTGTTGGAAACGCCTTCCAATAGCATTTTGTTAAGTTCGGCTTGCTGAAAATCGTTCTTATCCTAGCTTGACTCGTTTGATGATTCAATTTTTACGTCGGAATGAAATTTCTAGTTCAGGTGCAGGTGTCAGGCTGTTTACGCTTGTTTAAGCGGCTCATAGACCAAACATTAATAGAAAATAACTCGTTAATGACAATTTTTGTCATGTTCTTTACTGCACCTAGTTGTATAAACTTAAACGAAAATGTTCTGATCTTAAATACTACACATTTAATTCAAAACTGAGATACATCGATAATTTGATACACTTCTCAAGCTAATCGGTGTGGATTTCTCCATGTCGAAGGCCAAATTATACCCTCAATATCGAGGAGTTTGACAGCTTCCTTGTTGACAATATCTTTCAGTCTGGATATATGGTCCATTGCGCGTTACTGAACTACTATTGAACATGGACGTGAAGATTCCGATGTAGAGCGTCATTTCTGTAGCACCAATTTGTTATGCAGCGAAACACTTCTGAAACCTATGTATAATCAATCTGTTGGTTGGGATAGCTGCGCCTTAAAGCCCACATTGACCTGAATACCTGGTTTTACGGGAGAAGTGAAACTAGGCATGTGAGGTATCATTTTCCACTAAGTAAATGTTAGACGCTGAATCCGTTTAGATAGGTCGGACCGGTAAAAACCTACCCGGGGTGGATGTGGGTCAAAGAGGGTACCTACCTACCTACCCGTTTTAAAGTAAGTTTTTACCCACACGTGGGGTATCACTTTTCACTAAATTTTGGACGCTGAATCCATTGGAATGAGTCTGACGCTCCACACTCCACTATTTTCTCCTAAGTCTTGCTCCAAGGACGTCCAACCGACGCGAAAGAATTAGCAGCTTATATTCTGGACAAGTTTTCAAACAATTTGTAGTAAGGAATAATGTTTGGGTGAAAACAAGTTGTTCAGCAGCTATTGAGCTGTAGTTTTGTACTCGTCAACTTATGGCAAAAGAGTACGGGTACGGACACACTCGGCAGAGAAGGAAAACCTGCCTATCTTCTGTGATGAAATTCGTTTATTCTTACCTGAATGCTAAGTTCTTCGGTGATATGCGGTAAGCATACTCTCGAAAGCAAACCGTATGCTTTGTCACCGGCATCTCCATCATCAGCCCCTTGGCCCTAATGTCCCTTGAGTTCAACTCACGTAGGGACTGTAATATTAGGCTTTTTATTTCACAATTTATGGGATTCTAGAGCACTTTCCTCATCACACTTTTTCCGTTCGTTCTTGTATTGTGACACATGAACGTCAAAAAAATGTGGTTTCTATATTTTTCAATCTCTTAATAACTTCATCATGTTCCCAATTAACACTATAGCACAACTGAGTGAATCACAATTTTTCTACCCTTCTCCCACCCCCAGCCAATGATTAGACTCAATATTCTGTGAAATTCAAAAACTGATTATTCATGGCTGCATAACAAAACTTGTTGACAACAACGTTACTGACAATGACGGAAAGAGTAACTTGTTGCTGAAAATGCTGCCAACAATGTCTGTAGCGACCTATAAAGTAGACTACCGTGTCTGATCGTTCTTTCAAACATGACGGTATTTACTGGTTATAAATGAGACTTTTTTGTTAAGTAGTAATTCAACGTTTTCTGAATTTTCATAGCGTCGTAGGTTAAGCCTCGTTCAAAGTCATTGAAGGCATGTAATATATTATGGCAAGTATACTGTCATGAATGTTATGATGAAACGCACCTAGACGCTTTGAATATAGTGGCCATAAAACCAGAAGCACAGTTGACGAATTAAAATAAGAGGCTGTCAAACTCCCATTTCTCACTTTTTTCTAAATCCCCAAACTTTCTTATACATTTTAACTGCAAACATCAACAGAGTTCCATAGCGCTCTTGAAATGCACTTCATCGGGGAAGATTTAAAATCAATAATAATATAATAATTTCATTTGTGAATTGCCGTTATACATCGTTCAAAAAGTGAAGTGTTGTGACTTGTGATTGCTTCCTACATCAACAACTGTGCTATGTACAGAGATATGGACGGCCTACTTTCCTCAGGTTTGTATATTGTCCAAAAAATTCTTGCATTTCTTCCTACATTGTTGATACAAGTTATTTAACTTACAATTTTACCTACTGTATGTGTTAAGATTGGAATAAATTGTAATAAGTTGTTTCATCTTGTTTACAGGAGCTGCTATCCTGATGTGGTGAGTCTATTTTCCTTACGGAGCAGCGTCTAAAACAAAATTCTGGATATTCACAAGTTTCGTATGAGTCTCACATAAGATGAAATAGGGGCACCTTGTTACAATTTATGTGTAACCCGATATCACTCGGGCTATGAAGCAATGCCGAGAGCAAGGAAGTACTGCCCTCTGACGGAGAATTAAGTGACTAATATTGTCGAAATAACTTTTTTACGGCCAATAAACCTCTGGAGAAATCAGTTGATAACTAATTACGATTAGTAAGTACGGAAAGTATCCGTTAAGGCGCAGATATTTGAATGAACGGAAAATTCGGGTTAATATTTTTGTTTCCGTCAGAGTGCGCTATTTGGCAATGATAAAACGATCGATGAGCACATGTTTCCACATCCGTATGCATATTTATTGGCGTAGCTTAGCCTCACACTTTGTTGGTTTCATTCGTTTTCAGATGGGTATCAATTAACGATAAATCGATGTTTTTCAGTAAATGTCGATACCCAGAAAGCATTGAAGTTCGGATCGATTGTTTTGAAAAGTCCTCTATAACGAAGAATTTTTCTTTCGACCAGTGTCGTAATAAATAAAAATTATGGGCAGGGGACAAATTCATTCAGATTGTTATTATTGTAGAGGGCGTAAGTAGAGCAGTTTCAAAATATTAAATTTAGAAAAAAATGAACGATGGAAAATTCGCCCAGCCCTTATTGAGCACATATAAAACAAAAATAATTTACTGTTCAGGTATTTAGAAAATTTATTATTTTTTTAAAAAACCAATTGATAATTTTTTTGAAAAAAAGAAAACATGATGTTTTGAGTTATTTATACATTGATAACCACCCCCTCCTCTTACGGTCACTGTAAGGTATCGTAACCCTTCATATGAAGAATTTTGAATGGTCGAAAAATCGCTGCAATTGACGTCGATTAAATTAAATATTTTGAAACGGCTCTATTTCCACCCTCAACAATTAACTTATTACGAAAATTTGCGGTTTTTTTCCTGAAAATGTATTTTCTTGATGGCCAAAATGCGAAATATTTCGTGGAAAATGAAATAATGAACATGTGATACGTTTAGGATAGATTTTCTCGTCGTAATCTTGCATTATTTATCATTCGGGTACACCAAGAACCCAAAGATAGAATTGGAAATCTAGGGTCTGTTTGATATTCAATCGAAATCTCCCACGAAATTGAATATACTCAGATTTATTGGTTTGGCAATACAGTTATTGGATTACTTGAGACCTAAACGATGAAAAATGCCTTTTTCTAACGAATATGTGTGGGTGCTTTCTCTCACCGTGATTTCTAGTCAAATATTGCTCTAATTTTACACTGAATTATGACTTGTATGAGACTCTATAGTTTAGAATCATAGTGTTGTGGATAGACGCTGTCTCTAGTTGCATGCGTTTGGACATTCTTTTGTTTCGTTGGCAGGCCGAGTGAATTGAGATATGAGATAAATTTGTTCTCAAATTGATAAAGATGCGGATTCTGATGCCGCGTTTGACATTTTGACCTCTTCGGGACATGAGTGAAGCCACGAATTGTCATTAGATGGTTGATGAATGAAGCTTCAATCCCGTTTGTTGCCGCCACGAAGTTCACACGCTCGCTCACAGATGGCTCTGGCGCCTCCTTCGATCGTTTTCGCTTCGCAGGCTGGGAGACCCATTGAACAAGCGACAATGTACCTACATACCGTGAATATAAATGCTACAAATTCAATTCTAAAACAGACGGAAGTGTAAATTAATGTCTCATGGCCCCTTCATGAAAAGCTGTAAGCAAAGGGAGCCTGGACAGGTCCATGACTTATAGGCCAATCAGAAATTCCACGGCAAAAGTGCCATTAATTCAGTCGTTGGGAAGTAATTTAAAAATATTTACTGGAATGGATAAAATAATTTCTGATTTGTAGAGAAAACTCCCTCTGCAGGGCCTGATTCAAAGTATTTTATAGAATTGTTATTACGGGTAGAAAATAAAAATGACAGGCGACAACCATAAATGGTTTAACTGAATTTATTCGGAAGGCTGAACGCAAAAAAAAGTCTAATTTCAGTTAACTCAATTTCAATTCAAGATTCAAGTCGAATATTGTTGTCGGTCTTAGGAGAAGGTTACGTCGCGAGAGGTGCTGGTTGTTGTTCTTGATGCGTTGTCTAGGCGTTTTCAACAAGAATATTTACATAATACACTCACGTGATTTTGGTTATTATTCCTTGAATAATCAACCTGTTGACGTGTTGGAGGTCAACCTTTCCAATGTTCACCAAAATTGCCATCCACGCCGTTTTTGGTTGTAGAAAAAATTCTAAAAGTTTGAAATTTTGGTCGGGGACGTCGTTTTGGCTTTAGTTGGTCTTCGATACTTTTCAGCCCTATCGGACCAAATTAGGGGGTAGTATGGGTAAAAAAAGTGTTTTTTGAACCTCAATTTTCAGAATTTGTTGGGAACTAGGCGTGCGGAGCACAATTTTCGACTAAATTTTATACGCTGAGTCATTGTTTACCCTGTTTAGATTTCTAGAAGAACGAACCATTGTGGAAGAATTTGCAGCGTTTTTGCAATATTCCGAACCTTTTCGGCAATGCGGCTTGCGTGGCTCATCGCACTCCGCATTTTAATTTTGGTTGGTTATTCCTTGAATAATCAACCTGTGTTTTCATGCAAAATGTCAATTTCTCTGATTCGGCCCAAAAAAAAAAAAAAAAAAAAAAATTCTGGGCGTTTTAAGGTGTCTAGATTAAGAAAGTCAAATGCCCGTCCGCCAACCACGCCAACTTTGGTAGTAGAAAATTTTCTAAAAATCTTAAATTTGGGTCAGGGGTCCGTTCCCGGCTCTAGTTGGTCGAAACTTTTCAGCCCGATCGGACCAAATTTAAGCGGGGTAGGGGTCAAAATGTGTATTTTGAAAAATGGGTTTTCGATATTTTTGGCGATTTAGGCGTGTGGGGTATCATTTTTTATTAAATTTTGGACGCTAAATCCAACGAAATGGGTCTCAGAATGGTTGGCGCTTACCGGAAGAGGTTATGGACGCTGAATCGATTGAAATGAGTCTCCATGCGCCTGGTCCGAGCAATAACTAACCCCTGTGAATGAATTTGCCGCGTTTTCATCTTTCATTCTTGAGAAAATGAACTAACTACTCGAACAAAGAAAAAAAATATCTCACTTCACTCGGCCTGTCAATATTTTAAGCTTCAAGACGTCATCACCTTCGTAGTCGTCAGCTTCTACGTGAGCAACTGCTCCTTACATGTCCCGAAAAACACGAAGAAACACTTCAAGTTGGTAGTTTGTCAAGTTTTATTCCCGTTTTGTTTAATAAGATAAAAAATTATTAATGTACATTGCAGATACACATTCATTTGCGTGGTATGGGGGTCATTAACAAATTCAACAACCTCTCTGCTAATAAAAATCGTTCTTTTGCTGAAAAAAATACAGATTGGCGGACGCCTTTCGTGTAGTTCTTGCAGCACAATATTCTGAAAGCGAGAAAAAAGGGCATTTTTATCAACGAATAATCTTAACGATTATAAAATATCGTTAAAATACTGTCTTCAAAACAAACCCAATAATTTTAGTTTAAAATATCGCCTAATGAGGACTTTTCGTAATAACGTTTTCCTCTAAAATGTGGAGTAACAAAGGAGGAAGCTGCTTAACAGCAGAGACCATTGATGTTACACAGTACGTAGTTGATTTACGATCAGAGTCAGGCTGTTTTGACTGTGAACTCATTTGGAAAATTTAATTTCAATACAATATATATCTTTCAAGATTGCCTGCATTTGAACTGCGCCCACCGTTAAGCGTGATTTCCTGGAATAATTTTCTCGTGTTATAAATATTATATTCGTTGCTGCTTTCTAGTTAGAAAAGACCACAATAACGGCTATATTGAGCCATTATCCGCAACTTGCTGTATCTACCTACGCCGGCTGCCTATGTAGCTAGCTTCAGAATCAAATTCGTCAACCATAAACAATCGTCAAGATCTGTATGGTTGATTATCTACCTACTTGATTATCTAATATACACGATTATAAAAATTGATCATAAACTATGGCGATTTATGCTTGTATTCAAACTCATGCAAAATATTTTTCCTAATAAAATCCGTAGGCACACAAAGTGTTTCCCTTTCTTCGGGAGCAGTTCTCACAAGGTAAGTGAAACACTTATTTGGTAGTCCTTGGTAGCGGTCAAACCCGTGTTATTACAATTTGCAGCAGAGCATCCAAATACGGACATTTTCGACGGTCGTGCGCTGTATTTTTACGATTTTTATTAAAGTTGATTTACGTTCATTCTGTTATCTGGTCGGTATAACGAAAAAGAGAACTATGATTGATGAAAAATACATTGAATCAAATCCAGACGTTATAAATGCACTTCAGGTAAGTCCACTAATTAAAAATCCATATATTTTGTGTTTTATGTAGTCTTTATTGTGCTACCTACTTGATATTATGTAGTAGGTAACCCTTTCAGTTTGTACGAGCGACCTCTAACGGCTCAGATTAAGTCACAATCAGTGGTTGAAAAAGCGACTCGAGTAAAATATTGGTGGTGAGTTCGTTACTCAGTTAATTGATTTTTTCTTTTTAATTTTTTGTTTATGACAATTATTATACATGTGAATTTTTTCATTTTTATTTTTAATGTGCGGTTTATCATTAAGAGATCGCATCATAAGGAAATTTGAAGGAAAAAACTCTGGCTCATTCCCCAAATAGGTACCCTTTTTACCCATAACTCACGGCGTACGGAAATCGATCCAGGACTCGTCTGAATCGATTCAGCCTTTGAAATTCAGTGGAAAATCATACTCCACTCACCTAGGTCCACTAAAAACCAAATTTCAAAACATTTTTCATTTCCCTTTATTTCTTTCCGGCAACCGTGGTGAATATGAGCTGGCCAAAACTAGGACTCCAAAATTTCACATTAGAATGCATTTTTTCGGCTCGGATGTTGTCGTGAATTGACGTTTCCTGGAAAAAATTAATATATTTTGCTGATTCCACTAAGCAGAAGGCTGTATTTTCCGATGGGTTACTTATATAATGCACCGAAAACGATACTTAGCGTCAAATATGTCTTGTATTTCGTTTTGATTGGGGATATAACTAGTTCATTTTGTTCCGTACATTCTTTAATTCAGTTTTATAAAAATTGTCGTTATCTTGTAAATGTACTGTACCTTTGCCTTTTACTGTTACAGCGGACGTCTCTAAGTAGGACATCATTGTGTTGTGAATCCAAAAAACTGAAAGTGTTAAAAGGCTGTAAATCTATTTGAATATATTTCAGTATCATTTTTACCATGTTTTTGTTTTCAATAGCAAGTGTCTTATAATATTTATTTCGAATTTACTTCATTTTGTCTTGAACATTCTATGATTCTAGAAAATGTTTCTGAAAAGTGAAAACCCATGTTTTGTTGATCGCAATTGGCATTATTGAACGATTGCACAAAATCCTCTTGACCAACTATGGATTGACCATCCACTGTTGACTGTATTTTGTGTGTGATTTCAATTTGCCACTGAACTGGGTTGTCAATATATTTGATTTTTAATTTTTCCATTTTATTGACATTCTGTTAAAACATAGCATTATTATGGATAATCTATTGTAATTATGTTTTGTTTGAATAAAGATTGATTCTGTTTTTTAATTACTTACCTAATATTCACAATCCTTTCAAACATTGACTCACTCACTAGAATTGGACATTGCTTAAGGAACTTCCTGAGTTATGAGAAAAATAGAAACCAATAACAGCAACAATAGAAGAAGGGACTGAGGGACAATATAGCTTGTCAAAACTGTCAAGGTGTCTGGGAATGACAGTGTGTCTCAAACACTCATGTCTCTCACATATTGGCATTAGTTCTTTCAAAGGCAGAGAATAAGACAATGACTCATTCTCTAGAATTAGACATTGTTCAAGCAAATTCCTCAGTTATGAGAGAAGTAGAAATCAACAGCAGCAATATGATAGAACAACGGACTGAAAGAAAAATATAGCTTGTCAACACCTGTCAAGGTGTCTGGGAATGATCATCAATTTTGCATCAAACCTTCAAATCTCAATTACTAATCATTCTTAATCTTTTTATAACTTGGACCAAACAGAGAAAAGTGGCGATACAATTCAACTCTAAAGTTTTGAATTCTATCATTTGATATCTCAGAATCCAATGGAAACATACCAGAAGAATGAAAGCTGCATGAGCTGGCGACTTTGATGCTCTCTCGGGGAAGGAAAATTAACTACTAGTTCTCCTGTAAATTTATTTCAAAATTCAATCTTCAATGAGCTGATTCTGCTCCATTTCTTTCAGATTGTGGAGACTCTCAGTTTCTATTGTCGTTGCGGGACAACTCAACAGACTTGCATGCAACTTTTAGGTACCTTTCTCCAAGTTGACAACATTTTGTTCTCTCGCCTTCTTCTTCTTCTGTGTCCTTGCGTTCTTTTGTGGATGTCTTTGATAAGCTTGAGATGATTTAAATGTTATGACATTTGATAATAACTTTTTTGTTTTTTCTTTACTTCGTGACTTTTTTGTGGCATTTTGTGTCTTTTACAACTCTCCAAACTTTCTTGTCATCTTAATTTCATTCAAATTATTTTTGTTGGTATAAATAATATTAGAAACAAGTACTTTATTCATGTGCAAGTTTTTCTCTAATAAAATAAATTTGTTCATGTTTCACAAAGATTTTTCTTTGATTCCATTTTAAAAGGTATTAATTGAATTCATTTAGTCTAATTAGTATTGAATGGAAATTTTTTGCATTCCTCCAGAAAATATTATTTACTCATATACACCTCTTATTTTTGTTTTGATCATTCAATTATATTAATTTTGTAGTCATTGATCTATTAACCATTAATTTAGAAGTTATTGCTTGACAATTGCTTTGAGTGTAAGCATGCCATAAATCAATTTTTACTGTAACAAATGCAATGCCATTTTGAGAATTTCATACAAAATTGTCATTAACAAATTCTTTGACAAAAGAATCTTGATTTTGTAAGCAATATGTTTCTTCGTATTTGAATGGATTTCCCAAGGCCAATTTGATTTGAGAGCATTAATTTGTTATGGCAGAATATCTAATTCATTATTGCCTGTAAGAATGCTCCTAATGTGCAAAATTATTCCTGCCATTATCTAGATGATGATATTTCAGTTGGCTTAATCCTGTCACTAATTTCTCTTCATTTTAACATAGCTTGGCCCTTCAATGTAACTTGAACATGCATCATTTCAAGATATATAACAACAGAAACGTTATATCGCTTCATGACACACCCAAAATTAATCTCTACTAACGTGTAAATCCTCTCCACTTTCATAATCTTTTATGTGGACGTGTATCGCAATAATTTTTTGCAGGCCGGCTGGTTTGCACCGACTGTGGAACAGCTCTTCATCCTGCTGAACTTGGCAGGCATTCACAAATATGTAAAAAACCTGGTATTAAACACCGATGCCCCTTTTGCCCTTACATGTCTGAAGCATTCAACTCCCTCAAAGCTCACTCTAGGCTAACTCATAATGTTTATATTTAAAAATGCTACTATCAGTTTACTAGAGTGTAATTGATTTTAAATGTTGAGGTATATTGCAGCCTTAAATTGTCAAGTAGGGTCCTGCCGAAATGTTTTGATAATCGTCGTTTATTTAATCATGGCCTTTCTTCAACATTTCCGCCCAATTCTTGTTAAAATCAATCCCTTGAAAATGTTTCTTCTGATTAAACGCAAAAGGTAGGTTATGTATCAGATAAACTGGAGAACTAGAGTTCATTTTGCAAACCGCATCATACTCTTTGACATCAAGATCTCATTTTAAGTTGAATTATCATTGTTGTTAACAGAATAGTTCATTGTAAAACTGAAAAGTTCCTAAACTATTTCTAATGCAATATATAATAATATACATTAAACACTTCCAGATTAGTGAAGATGATTGTATGCAGTATAATCTTATTTCATAATTTAGCGCTAGATGATGTACTTTCTAATAACAAAAACCATTTATGAAAACTTGTGGACCCGTCATTTATCATTGACTCACCATTATCATGTAATGGAATATATTAGGTCAAACATGAAAACAACTTATGATGCGTGAACTTGAAAACCCTTCAAAGAGAACACCTAAAATAAGTATATTTTTGTGGAATTTCATTGAATATTTCAAATTTGAAGCACTGGCTCGCTGTTTGGGGACTCCTGTGCCATCGTTCTATTGCTAATCCCATTGTGCCCTAGTATCTCTGAGCCTCCCTTCATTGATGTATGTAATGGAGATTGTAGTTTTGTCAACATCCATGACATAAATTTTCAAGGGGTGGAATAATACTACAGACCTAAACAGTATGAACTGAGTCAAAACTACATGAAATATCCAATGTTATGTTTTGTAGTTCTTCTGCCAATATGTGTGTAGTTCTTGTTGAAACTTACTATGTTTCACACTTATGTTAAGATGTTCATAAATCTCATCGAATGACGTCTCCTCTGTTTGTTTGATCTTGAACAGAACTGTGGTGCGAGAGGTGTCAAAGAGGATTTACTCAACCAGGCAACTACTTCCGACACAAACGAGAATGCGGGGTACCTCCTCGATTTGCTTGCAATTTTTGCCCCTACAAAAGTCATCGAAAGCAAAACATTCAAATTCATTTAGTGAACCGGCACAAAAATATTATCCTACCAGAATCAGTGCGCAATGCTGGAATTCTGTAGGCAGCAGATAAAAACTTTATTTTTTCTTATTTTTGCTAAAACAATGTGCAACTACTGGTCTGCCAATTCTAAACTTCTAATCCATCGTCAATCCTACCTTTTTCTGAAAGTATTTTTTTTTCTTGCATTTCAAGGTTTCCCTTGATTATAGAATATACATTCAAAGTACCTTTGTAGTATATCATCATGGCTTTTTGTGGCTGTTTCATGTATTTGTTTTTGCGGAGCAGTCAGCAGGCAGATACAAAGTGCTTACTCTTAAACGTAAGCAAGTGCCTGTTGGACTCTGGGCAATAGAATATTGTTCAATTCAAAAATGTTCCTGTTGTGATCGTTGAATTTAAAATTTGTCTTGTGTTTTACCCAACTCTTTTCTATGAACTACACTGTTAGTTTGACAAATAATAAGTATATACGTTTTCGCGATGTTTCTTAATTTTTCTTCCCTTGAAGTTTAACAGAGCATCTATTATTGGTGGATTCAAGATCACCCTGCAAACCTCATCGCTTTTGACAACTGCCCATTTTGAGTAATTTTTTGAGGGACTGTGTAACTGATGCAAATTATAGCAGTATCCATGCTTTTAAGAGTGTTGGAAGACCAGATTTTCCGAATTGTGCCCACCACAATTAGATGTGGATGAAGTATAAAATGTTCAAGATCTTCCTTGTAAGTAGGAAAGCTATGTATCATATACTGTTAAAACTGTCAGTTTGTTGTTCTTTTCATGTGTTATTGGTCGGGTTTATGTTGAATTCTCATTTCAATTTCGCAGACCCTCATTATGGACCGTACATCTTGGAATCGCAGCAGGGTAGACCCAAATTATTTTATGCAGGATTCCTATACACAGAAAAATTCAAAAGCCCTCGGACAACTCGTTGGTCATGCAGCAGCAGGTTTTCCAAAGTTTGCAAAGGAGCAATCTCAACTGATCCCTCAATGGTGAGGACTAGAGACTCAAGTTTTAAACTTGTTCCAGTCGTATAAATTGTCATCCAATTATGAATCTGGTTCATTCACTTGATCTTATTACTTAACAGCTGTCTATATGAATCCTCTCATGTACTCATATGTTTTACATAATCTTTCATTTTACAGGTCTCTGGCTTCAGAAATTACATCCCTCACTCGCATCCGCCTAATTTCAGGACTGCAGTGGACATTGATGCCAACAAGAGAAAAATTGAACAGCAATTCACTCAAAATTTCAGAAATAATTTGTCTGTAGAAACTGTCCGTTTTCTTGGTATCACATAAAGAGGGAGGGGAGCATGAAATTTACTGTTGCAATTGTAATATATCATTAGCTATCAGACGCTACATGTTTTCATTGTGTTATCATATTGAGTGACGCTAGAAATGCAATTCCAAATAAGGCAGTTTAGTTTTCAGTACAGATATTGACATTGTTGATCTAATATGAGAAATGAAATGCTATCCAATCACTCAGTTAGGTTCAGTGGTTTGATCTTGAAGTACTGTTCTTTTTCCACCTCCCTCTTTTCAATAACAATGAATGTTTTATTAAACACTTGTGTCTCTCCTTATGTGGTGATTTCTCAAAGCATGTAATTTTGTAGACAGATTGTAAAAATCCAGAATTCCGCTTTCTGCCACTGCCAATTTTGCGAATCTAGGCTGTTCAGTCTTTGATGACTGTGAAGAAGAGTTCAATCTAGGTGACGTTGAACCGACATGTTTGGCCCAGGTTATTAAAATAAAACCATCTCCATCTTTATACACACAGTGTACTCACAGTGTAGCAATGTGGGAGTGAGTTAACATGATCCTGCTTCATCGATGTATCATTGTCGCGCCTAACATCACAGCGTTGTGACACTGTTGGGGATGTTGAAGACAATATTTTCAATTCGCTGACTTTGTTTCCAGAGTATCATTGGCCCTTGATCGAGGCTTCTCTTTCCTCAGTAACGAGGTCTTGTTTTTTCAGGTTACCAGTGCCAGCAATGCGGTAAAGTATTCAAACACCTGTCGAATTTCTCAACTCACCGGAACTGGGTGTGCAACAAAGAGCCTAGATTCGCCTGTAACTTGTGTCCATACAGAGCTCACCAGAAGAGCCAACTTCGCTCTCACGTTTTCCGTCGTCACGACATCATTTGGGCCTCAACGTCAGTCCCTCTGCCCACTCCACCAAGGGCCTACAGCACTCCTTATCGACAACTTCCTCTTCAGGAATCTGGATTCTGCGCTTCAGGTCCAACGTTTGATGCGCCAACGACGCCTTCGTTACCTGACATCGAGTCAAACCTCCAAGTGTCCAACGCTGTGTCTGTCGGCTATTTACCAGGCGTCCCCAGCACGTCTATAACGCCGTTGGAACCTTCCGAAAAGCCTCGAAGTCCTTCGTCGAACCCTTCTAGTCCCGATAAAAATGATCCTCAATCGCTGGTAAATTTTTGTATGAGTTTAACCACGTTTGAGAATAGGCTTGAAGAACATAATAGCTCGTGTTCGTGAATGGTTGTACGACTTTACAAGCTTTAGGCATTGCCATTTTTTATGCAGGAAAACATAATTCCCCCATAGCTTCCTGTACAATCCGATACAATCAGCACAGGCGATCCCCAAACTATCTTGTTCTTAGCTTGGAACATAATTTAGCCATCTAACTACCAGAAAAGGTCACGATATATCCATACAACTGTCTGATGGTGAAATTATTTTTTCCCTGAGTAGCCATTCACAAGGGCGTCTAGCAATCATTCTAAACTAATGAACTTGTAGTTTAATACATAATGTCGACATATGATAACACTCCAGAGTTCGATTTACCGCTTTAAACGTCAATTTCATCAGTTCAATAGGAAATTGTACAACTCAAGAGTATATTCGTGGCGCCATCAAGTTGTAACCTCTCAAAATTGGTGAGCAAAAAATATCAAATTATTTTCTAAAGCTTGACAGTTTTTTTTGTGCGGATTTAGAAATGCCAACTGGCAAAGCGCGCAATTCACCATCCCCCATTTTAAATTAGAACACCTATTTTGATTCTCAGATTAAGAAATTTTGAATTTTCTACTCTTCAGGTGTCCCCGTCTATAAATCTATCCAAATAAAATGTCGCTTTTCGTCTAACCGTGTTCACCCTCTTCACAATGAAGACACTAAAGTTGATTGAAAATTTTAGCTTTTCATATACGTGATCTTCATTTGCTAGGTTTTATTTTCATTAAATGTTGGTAAATGGATGACTGTTTCAACGGGCTTGAATATCTCCAAACTCATCAAAATAATAGTCACAAAGTATTAGTACTTCGTGTTCTTCTTCAAAAGGCTTGAGATCGAATTTTAAGTAGTATAAAGTCTACTGTCTGTATTAAATTTTCTATTCCGCCTTTGTCTCACACGTTTCAATCTTCATTTCAGTTTACAGATGCGACAAGTGTGAAGCAACTTTCAAAATGAAACACAGATATGACTGGCACATACAGTCGAATTGCTCGAAAGGACGACGTCATTACTGCTCTATGTGTCCTTACTCAAGCTCTAATAAGGCTCATTTGAAAATTCACGCTTTCAATAAACACCGATCGTTTATACAGTATTAGGAGCTGTTGTGAAATTTGAGGTTCCCTCAATCCGTATTGCGTTCTTGGTTGGCAAATGTTCTAGGTAAAACCTGAGTGCTCTTGAAAAGTGAGCAAATAAGTCAATTTCATGGGATTTCTATGGAGGTTTCGAGATTGTCTTAATTCGAGATGATCTTAATACACATATTAGCTAACACATATAATTTATCTTGTTAAAAAACGTGGATACGTCCTTATAGTTACCATGCTCTTGCTCTTGAATTTGACGTCCATATTCCTCTTATCCGTCAGGATTCAAATGTGAAACTTGTGGAAAAGTCTTCAAGTACAGAACTCACTTTACCACACACCGGAAATGGGAGTGCCAAATGGAGCCAAGATTTCACTGCGAGTTCCCCGATTGTGGCTACAAGAGTCATCGCAGGAGCCGCTTGCGTATGCATTTCATCAACAAACATACGGAGCTTCACCATCTTGACTCTAAACGACCCCACCACCACCATCGGCATCACCATAAATACCATCATTAACTTTGAGTCAATGACTTGTTTCTGGAATATTTGCGTTTATTTTAGTAAAAATTTTGTATGGTGCTCTTTTATTAATCGTATTCTTCTCACTAAGAATCCCTTTGCATTCCACGGCCAACTACAATGAACAGAAAGACAGAAAGAGGTACTTCAGCCATTTGAACTTAAATTCAAATTATTTGCTATTCATTCAATTGACAATACAATGATGATACTTTATGAACATTTTCCAGACAGCGAATCACTTACATTTTTTCTTCAACTGGACCTAATAAATCTGACGCTCAAATCAATAACTTTATTCATCTTCAGATGGTCGCTTCGTTTGTGGAACATGCGGAAAACGGTTCAAATACCCGACGCACTTTTCGACTCACAAAAAATGGGAGTGCATGCGAGAGCCGCGCTATGTTTGTGAGGTGACCGGCTGTTCGTACAGATCCTACCAGAAATCTAAGCTGAAACTCCATTACTTCAACAAGCACAGTGAATTTTCGAAAAGAATACAATGAGAAGTGAGTCATATCTGGTATTGTGCGGTCGGAAATCAACGGTGATATCTTTTTAGCGCTAGATTTGAATTCAGAGATTTCCAATAAGTGTGAGTGTTATGGGGTATGTAAGCGGTTTTATTTCAAAAATATCACGATTCAACTTATTGAGATGTAACATCAAAAAGCGGAATTTCCTGTATATAGGAGGCCAAATGAAGTCTGGTTTCTTGGTGGAGCCCATCATCTATCATGATGTACAAATAGACAAACATAATGATGAAAATGAGTTCTGATCACAATTTTACACTCTATATTGGGATCCCATACAAAATACATCAATTACGCTTATATTCCCTATCATGCATAGATTATTCTATCATGTTTATCCATTCTTGTCCTCAGGGTGAAACTTCCTTCTCAATGGTATGTTTTAATTAATTTCTGGATTTCATGCAGGTCGTAGCAGATGCCCAAGGTGCGGGAATTCGTACAAGAACAAACGTGATTGTCACACTCATTGGAAGTATGAGTGCTCGCAAGTCCCAAGATTCAGCTGCGATGTTCCTGGCTGCTCTTACCGATGCCACAAAAAATCTCGGTTGAAACTTCATCAATTCAACAGGCACTCGGGCCTTTAGATCAATCCTAATAAACTGTATTGTCTGTTCATTATATAGTTTATTCGTGCGTTAATACCACCCCATTCACTGACTGATCCACTAGTAAAAATTGTGGACATGACAGAGCACTATCATCCCCTCAGAGTGCCCTCTCATGTGATGACTTTGAAATATGCCTTCTTGAGGTTCGGGAAAGGAATTAGCAAGAAACCCGTATTTTCCAGGCCCCAGCATTTACTTCAGAAATTCAAGTTCAACAAGAACAAGACAGTTATTTTCATACAAAACAGTATAGAGGGATAGCCAATGTTACAACCACAGATCATACAGCACTTCGGATAAATGTCTTTGTTGTGCCTCCCAGCCTTCCACGTCAACTGCGCATTGGCTATTCTACATTCTGTGTTGTTCCATTGCGACCCTTTTGATGATAATAAGAAACTTCAATCTCTGAATTTTGTGTAGGTCGCAGCGTTTGCTCAAAATGCGGAAAATCCTATAAGAACAAACGAGATTGCTACACTCACATGAAGAATTGGTGCTGGGGATCGTCAAAGTTAGCATGCAACGCTCCAGGTTGCACATATAAATGTTACAGGAGAAATCGAATGAAAATACATTGTTTGAACAAGCACAAGGATTTATCGCGATAATCGTTAGCAAGGCAATTCACAATAAATGTATTCGAATGAATTAACCAGAACTTCTGTTCCTCTATCTGCCAAGCAGTTACGCCAAGCTCCAGAGGATACGTTTTTTCTGTAATATTGATAGTCGTTGCTTCTTCATTTTTACCTGCTGCTGACAGTTTAGTGTTGCAGCAATCGCCAAACGTTACATGATTCCATTGGCCCTTTGGGAGGTTTCACATTGCTTTGGCATGGCTGAAGTAACTTCTACATTTTGTGCAGGTCGCAGCATTTGCCAAAAATGCAGAAAATCCTAAAACAAACGATATTGCACCACTCACTTGAAGAATTGGTGCTAGTGATTGCCCAATTTCGCCTGTGAAGCTTCAGGTTGCACTTATACACATTGTGGCAAAAAGAAGAAACACAGAATGTGGCACAGTGGCAACAGTTGCCCACTAATTCTTTGGAAGGTTAAGCATGACTAAAGTAGTAGGTGTTGCCAATACACACTTTCATTACTATGATCCTGGCTGCTCTTGTTGATGTCAAAAGAAAATTCAAGCAAACTTAATGTACCTTTCGTGTTCCTCCTCTGTACCTAACAGTATCACTCATACTTACACTGCTTCAAATTTTCTTTCTTAGGGAAAACGAAGGAACAAGGAAATTCTCTTGTTTGTCTTACGTGTGGAAAGTCGTTCAAGAACAAAAGCAGTTTCTCAAGACACACAAATTGGGAGTGCGGGCAAGAACTTAGGTACTGTTGCGATGTTGATGGATGTAATTACAAGACTCAGAGGAAATCTCAGCTCAAATTACATATTTACAACAAACATAAAATATACGTTGATTGATTGCTGCTATTTTTAGTTTTTTTTTTTTACTATTCCATTTGTTTTTGGTCAATACTATTACCTCTGACCTCTGTTCAAGTAACAAAGTAATCCCATTGGTGTGAGGTAGACAACTGTAGCTATAAGTTAGAGTTCATTCCTCAACAAAGTGAATTTATTCATTTCTTATTTTTTGTACTGGGTGACACAGCTCAACTGCATACATAGGAATTATCAGGCACAAATTCTAATTTCCATGCCTTGTCATTCTTTTCCGCTCTCAGGCAGCCGTTACGTCTGCGCAAGGTGTGGGAAAAGTTACAAAAACAAGACAACCTTCTCAACTCACAAAAATTGAGAATGTGGGAAGTTGCCCAGGTTCTGCTGTAATGCGATTGGCTGCTCTTACCGTTCGCACCATAAAATCAATCTGAAAACGCATTACGCCTGCAAACATGGTGGAAAATTGCCAATGGCGTTTTAGTGTTGTACATTATTACTGATTTTAAAATCTGCAGTCGTCCATTCAAACGCAAATATACACGCGTTCTACTCTGTCAAGCATATCTTTACTCAACTCTTTTGACCTCAAATGTTTGAGATTTGCTATTTCAGGGTGACTGTTTCTTGCTTTATGTGGAGAGTAAAAATTTTGTCTCTCTTACTGTTGCCAATCCTTCTGAAAAGTCTTTCAAGGAATGATTTTTCTTATTTCAGTTCCTGGTTACAGCTGGGTTTGCCAAAACTGCGGAAAAGCATACAAACATCAGTCGCACTACTCAAGACACAAAAACTGGGAGTGCAATGCTGAGCCAAGGTTCCAATGCAGCTTTGAGGGTTGCATGTACCGAACTCATAGAAAATGTCAACTCAAAAATCATTATTTTAACAAACACGAGCGGAGTAGAGTGTTTTAAAACAATTTATAATTGCAAGGGCAAAGCGTGCTGTATACAAACAGGGTTGCCTCCAACAAGAGGTTTCATTTGGACAATTTTTTTTTTACAAAAATACAACTACTACATATGAAGCTAATAGCTGCCTATGTACTTATCTAGTCTAAAGCCTATCCCAATCTGGGTTATATTTATTCCAAATTATTTGTTTTGTTTCTAGTGTACTTAATAATTATAATATTACTTTTTGCCATCTTTATTTGTTAATATTCACTTGAATACTATCAAAATTATCTCCAGGTCACCGTTTTGTCTGCTCAAAATGCGGCAAAAGCTACAGCCATCGGACTCACTTGACAAGACATTACAAGTGGGAATGCGGGCATCAACCAAGATTTCATTGCAACATTGCAGGGTGCTTCTACAAAGCTTTTCAAAAAGGAAATTTGAAGACACACATCTACAGAAAACATTCGAGAACACATTTATGATTTATTTATGAATAAATGTTGTTGTTTGTTATGTACATGAATTTGCCAGAAGCAAACAGTTGGCGTAAAGAGGAGCTTCTGAGATTTGTCTTATCCTTTGATTCAATTGGAGTACTAAGCTGTAAGCTCTTTCAATGAACATAGTTTGCTACCTTGAACCCATACAGTTACCCACTCCTCTGCGTACCACTCTTTAGCATTAAAATATTCTTGTTAGTAAGTACAATTTATTCAGTAAGATCCCAATCGTTTGTATTTTCTTACAAATAAATAGATTCCAAATTCGCAACATGAATGACTGTATTCAGAACACCCAGCGTTCTGTTGATATTGCACGCAGCTCATGCACAAATATTTTTTTAATAATTGAGGTGTATATGTGATCCATATTTAGCCTCCAAGGGAGGCATGGTTGGCCAAAGGGTGCTGGTTGCCAATAATTTTGCTGGTGTGCTTTGGTTGGCTGGTTACAATGTCACAACAGGCACCAATTTGTTCTGGTATGATTACTGACCATGGCACTATACTTGGCAAACATCTTATATCAATCTCAAAAGAGTTCACTTTGTCACCTAATGTACATATCTAAATTAGGATCATTCTTACCGTACCGGGTACCGGCCATTCTGGGATGTCCTATCTCCCATCACAGACGATGGACCAGAGAGTGATTCTTTTTAAATGCATCGGCCGCCTCGAGTGACCAACTTCCCATTTGTGGTGAGTCACTGGAGATTGGACTGGGGTCGGCTTCCAGTGGGTCGAATGATACATATCTTGCAAAACTTCCCACTCTCCAATATTTCTAATTATTTTCGATGATTCAAAACCTTTTCATTTCAGGTCACTATTGTTGCGGAACGTGCGGGAAACGATTCAAATATCCAACGCATTTCTCAACTCACAAAAAATGGGAGTGTCAAAAAGAACCAAGATTCCGATGCCCAATGTGTCCATACCGTTCCCACGTCAAGAATAATGTCAAGAAACACGTCGCTGGCGTTCATGGCGCATTGTGTGATGCAGAAATACTCAACGCCAGCCATTTTCGACAGATGAACGAGCTTCTGTAGTATTGCTAGTCCTTCAAGATTCTATTTCGCTCGTATTTTTCACGAGTCCCAGTTGCTCAAAGTCAAAAAACTAAAATGTGTTTCTTCTAAAGAGTCAGCCTATTTGTGTAAATACCGTTATCAAATGAAATTATATATTATTTATTTTTTTATTGTGATATAATATATTGGTGATGAGTTCTCAATTTGATTGTCACAAGGCCCTCCTCGTTAGTTGGTGAAGGTAAACACTTGCATTCATTTGTATGCAATAAGAGAGCTTTTGTCCTTTCTAGGTGCCCTTAAATTCAAATTTTCTGTTCCTATATAGTTATGAGAGCTGCAGGCATTTGCTTCTGAGATTAAACTTCCTGATACTTTTCAAATCTTTTAAAATGTATTCGTGTTTTGGATATGCGGCAAATTTAGAGAGTTGAATTAGTACCTGCTGGTTATTGCATAACTGTGGCTTGTGACCTTGTTCTTAGTGTCAGCCTGCAGTGAGGAGTAATTCAACTGGTGATTGAAGCTAGCCTTCATGGGATTCGTTATTTTTAAGAACCAACTCACCAACTTAATTATGAGAAATGTTGTTCTTGTTTACTATTATACCAATAGGATGTACCCATGGGTCTGAAATTGGTCAATTTTTGTTTTCAATTGATGTTGCCAATAACAATGAAGAGGGAAAAGGTTTCAGATACACCAGAAATGATTTAGATGATGGATTTGTCAAAAGAGCTACCAGCTGAACAGTGACGTCACAACCGAACGTATAAGAGTGAAATGACGTCTACATTTGAGACTAGGACAGCCTTCTAGGGCGCTGGGCTGTTGCGGACAACTGAAAGTTCCTCCTTGAAGTTGTTGTTGTTGTAAACCAATGATAACGAAGAAGATAGGTCACTCAGGATAAAATACTGACCATGGCGCAGCTGCGAGCGTTTTTCATCCAATAATGGTGATAACTAAGAAATCAAGTTCGACCTCACTTGGGTTGTCTGGAAGGAAAACGCTAAATGCTGTCATCTTGGAAAAGCTTCAATATTAGAAGAGCAGTCAACAGCCAGCAGTGTACAAGATCCTGACTCAATGTTGGTACAACACCGATGTGTTGACGGTTGAAAGCAGGAGCTCAAGTGAAGAACCTCAAAGGGACTCTAGGGGGCACATAAATATGGCAATATGCACGTTATTGAACTGCCACTATCATTCACAAACACCAATTCAACGCCTTCTTGTATTTTTTCTCGTGTCCTGTACATTCCTTCAACAAAATTAGGCAAAATGAACCATTTGTTAGTCAATACTAAAATGTTTAGTATTGTGAAATCCTGTCCCAATTAACTTGTTATTATTCGTAAGTTACTAATAGTTCAGGAGTTTTCAGGGTTTACGTGCGCTGCTTGTGGGAAAAGGTTCAAGTACGCAAGAAACCTGACAACTCACATCAACTACGAATGCTCCAAAGAGCCCAGATTTGCTTGCCCGTATGAAGACTGCAATTACAGGTCTCACAGGAGACACAGGGTTAAACTCCATGTCTACCAGAAGCATAAGAACATCGACGATCTTGGAGCGTTCATGGAACTTTTTTAAATTAATTCCACAAAATGTCTTTTGAAAGTTGTGTTGTATCCAATGTGTAGATGTCCAACTTGAAAATGTCCTTCATCGGTCTGTTTATTATTTTTAAAAACCTCTTTTTATCATTACCACCCAATGCCTTTTACAGAGTATTTAGAGTCAATGTGTTTGATGTGTCATGTGTCATCTAATCACACTCAGGTTGCCAAGGCTCAAGTCGCCTTCTTAAATGGCATCTTTTTGTCTCACATATTCGTTGCTAATTTTGTTGTTGTATAAGTTATATTCACTAACCAAAATTTGTCTTCTTATTTTGCATGATTATTTGTGATCACCGCATGATCAAAGTATTGAACTGTTTCTAATGTAAACCTTTTTCAGGACTCATCCGCTTGACCAAACTTGAAGTCGACGAAAATCTCTACTTCAGCTGGCTCCGTTTACAGAGCCTCTCTTTTGATTGAAATATTTCCCATTGCTGTGCCATTTAATTATAATCACATAGATCGGCAAATGTTATTTTATGTAAATGAATAACAAATTTTGAGGGCTTGAGTACAATACTGTACCAACTGAACAGGATTTATACCTAATTCTTCAAGTTCTTACTTATAAAATAAACTTATAAACCTCCTAAGGAATGTACTGCATAATCATTATGAAGTGCAACAAAACAATGTCGATAATTTGCATGGAAATTTCAACTACTGCTGTGGATGGGCGTTGTGGTTTCTGATTCGTAACAAGATAGGTGATGAGGGGCTGAGTTGAAGGCTGAATGTGGATGATAGTAGTTGTTGCACGTACCTCTAATGTTGTTAGTTTGGTAATGAAAACTCGACTGTTGAATTTATCATTAATTATTGATGTTGTGATTCGTTGTTTATGGGTGCTATTTATAAATTAGGTCAAGTGGGTGTTTCTATTGTTGTTTTACAGTTTGGAAGACAAACTACGGTTTCATGGATTATGGTTAGTAGTTACCTACTACAAACATTTTGTGTACAATAAATTTTGGGCTTCCAGATTTTGTCATTTACCACTCAGACTTAGCATTACAACTTCCTGAGAAAGAAGATAAGAAGAAAGAGAAAAAAGGATTAGAAGTCATGATAATGCAGTCATTATGCAGATTTTGCACTGGCTAGATGGATTCCTGCTATTTTGCTCATTGTTCTTTAGGCGTCTCCATACTCCTTGAAAGCAAAGAACATCCAGGTTAGGTTAAAGACTAATGGTTCTGCTTAAAAAGCAATATTAGCCTTTGCCCACAACAAATTTCTTGAAACATGTATCCTTTTAATCATCAACCAAGCAAACAAATGAGCAGTATTTTTTGACTGGTGTATCTACTTTTTTGTCGTTATTAGGGTTTGCCTAACTAACAGTTTGCCCCTATTTTTCCTACAGTGTTTGAAAAGCTGTGAATTGCATGAAACACTATTACTAACTGGGTTGAAAACTTTCCCCCGAATGCCCTATTCACTCAAGTCTTTCTTCCACAAAAAACCACCACCTTGCTGCATTAAGCAGTCTGTAGAATGAATGTTGTTTAAAAAAAATGTTTTCCAACTGTTCCCAGGTTTGGTCTGCGAGGGTTGCGGAAGAGTTTTCAAATACGCTACCAATTTGTACACACACAGGAAGTGGAACTGCAAGAAGGAGCCCAGATTTCATTGCCCTTATTGTACATACAAGACTCATTGGAAGAAACAACTCAAAATGCATGTCTTCAATAAACACGAGCGAATGCATCAAGTTGATAGAGTTGAATAATTTTCATCTACTAAGCTGTCATACTCCAATGATATTCATTTTTGAATGAAATAATAAATCCTTACCTGACAAACCAATCTTTGAACTCCAAGAGTGATATTTTTCCTCGCGTCATTGATAGATTCTTTGTCTTTAGCATTTCCAGTCCATGAATTTCCGATCTTTTGCAGCTAATCTGTATTCATTGTGTGGCTAGCTATGGTTTCTCATTGTTTTATACAGTTACAAGGAACAGGACTTTGTTGCTCCACTTCTCATCAACAGCCATTGCAAATGTATGTTATTGTGGAACAGCTACTTGAACAACAAAGAGACTAACTAGGTATGCTAAACTGGGCTAACAAGGTGTGCTAAACCAAGAACCTTGTTGTACCCACCTCCGAGTTAGATGAACTTAGAAGAATGGTTGCAACTTCTAAAGTTTTTTCTTGTTTTTATATCATTATTCATACTCCTATGATTCTGTCTTTTCTGCGCAATAGCGTAACTGCGCATTTTTAAGGTAGTAAACAGATCAGTTATGTTGTACAACTTTATTATAATCATTTATTTATGCCAAAAACCACTGTTTACTCATACAATTGTTTAAGAGACCTAATCCTTCCCTGCTAACACATATTTTGGCCCTTGGGAAATTTCAGGTGTGGATTCACTCAACAAGAGGTACATTTGCGAGTGCGGCAGAACATACAGTGTGAAAGGGACTCTGATGCGGCATAAGAAATTTGAATGTGGCAAAACTCCGACTGAAAGATGCAACGTGTGTGATTACACCACATACAGAAGATCCAATCTACAACGTCACATGCTTGTACATTACACTTTTCCAAATGACAGTTCTTGACAAATGAAAAAACTGGTGTGGTTTATTAACAAATTGGCTTGGTTCTGTATCAGGAACTGTAATTGGAGCTATAAGTAGCTTTAAAAACAATTTTTTTAAAATTATTTTTCATTAAGATTGAGTCTTTAGGCCCCAAAACATTCTGAAAACAGAAATTTACATGAAACATGATTATGTACCAACAGTCCCAACTCTGCACCATATTTGCTGTGCACTCTAATCGATTTTGTTTGATATTTATTTATTGTATGTTTGATATTCAATATCAAATATTGTGATTGATATACAATTAAAACAATATTGTTGTGTTGAATATTGCATATAGTCTTCAGCGAAGGCAACAGTATGTTTGAATGAACAAGACCTCTTCTCAAAAATCAGCCAGTCAGATAAAAAGTGAGCATCTTGACTATCCTTCAAAACTGAAAATGTTTGACACTTTTCTTCTTGCAGAAATGGTATTCTCTCGCAGTAATTTGTGTGCAGTTCATGCTGTTGTGGAACACATGGAAAATCAAATCTGACTCGCCACATCGTGTAAATTTTCTGAATTTGAAACCAGTTGAAAAAAAGATATTTGATACTACAATATTGAACGGGTAATTCTATCGCGCAGTTCCAAATTAAAGCTTAAATGATTTCATTATTCGTATTTCAGATATATTTTTGTTGCAGGTGCCAGTCGAGGAAAATACTGTGTGTTGGCAATGTGATGAGTTTTACTGTGTCCAATGCATTTGAGTCAACATTTTGTGAGAGCTCATCAGTGAAAAAGTTTGTAAATGTTTAAAAGTTGGCAAATGCGATCATGTAGTATACCACATTGAGCTGGTTGGAGCCAAAAAATATTTTATCCTGGAATACACGTACCATGGTGTTGCCTTCTCGTCTTCAGGGAATTTCAACAGGGCTCAGGTGCTTCATTCAGGTTTCATTTTGAATAGAATAAGAGCTTAGTAAGCGGAAGTTGCTTCAACTGGGAAACAATGTGCTGGCTGATAGTTACCTGGCACTTTCTTCCTCGATTTTCCTTCTGAGGAGTGATCCTACATTTTCTGCAGTTCATTTCCATGCTTGACATCATTAATTGCACAAGCTCTTCTTGAAGTTCAGACCCAATTTGTCCACAGCTGCTCCCATAGTAATATCCATGTTCACCGTCTTTATATTTATTTAGTAAATCAAATCTTTTGCTGTTTCAGAGCTTTTTCGCAGTGTGCTTTCAACCATGTATTGCGAATTCAACTTTCGACGAGCCCTTCATAATGAGATAAACCAGCCAAATGTATTATTTCACGTTATGGCAAAATCAAATTGTCACCTCCTTCTAACTAAGTACTTCTTGTTTTTAGGTCCTCATCCTAACCATTTTGCTTCGCTCTGGGCCATCAAATTGAACCTGCAATCAACGTGTAGTCTAATGAAGGTATGCGCACATGACTTATTAATATTATTAAGGGCAAATAATATAAATTTGTTGTTTAATATGACCAACAACCTCATATTGTCCTCTTCCTACTATTTCCACAGTGTCTCATACACATTGGCTGGAGTTGAAGGAGAAATAGTTTCAAAAATACAGTTCTGTATTTTTCTCTGTTGTACGAAGAAATTGTAAAATTTATTTCAACAATGTATCAAAAATTACATTTTAAAACCAAATGAAAAAGGTGTTTTAATGATTTTTAATTTAATTTTGACATTTCAGTTTTGCACCTCTTTCATTTTGTTGAGTTATAAATTTTTTGTTTTGTTTTGCAGATTTTGTATTTGCTTTTCTCTTGTAGTGGATGTTTGCTTCTTCAGTTTTTCAGAATTAATACTTTGTTTCAGTATCTATATTAATGTTTGGTTTTTTAGTTTCAGACGTGGTAGCAATTTGCGGTTGTGGAAAGAAATTCTACTCAAGGAGCTACTACAACAAGCACATCCGTTGGCAGTGTCGACAAGAGCCAAGTTTCTTTTGTTCGTATTGCGAATACAAAACGTTTTGGAAAAGTAAATTGAAAAGACACGAGTTGTGTCATTTGAGAAAAGAACTCCATGAAGCGAGCAAAGACCCTTTGGACAGTCAAGAGAAGAAAATTTTACGACGGAAAGACATCAATTTACAAACTGGAGATTCAAGTCAGGACAAGGCTGTGTCAGCTACGCCATCAGACACAGAAAATTCTGTAGACATAAAAATGGAATCTGAAGACGGACAAGAGTGAATTTTAACTACATTGATGAAGTTGTAGAGTTTATTGTATATGCAAAGCTGAAGCAATGTACTCAGCCAATATGAGATTGACCATGAAAGATTTGCATCAAGTCTGCGTGTTGAAACTACCCCAAGCATTCAACATTTTCTGCCTTCGACAACACTCTTATTGTAGTAGATACTTCTGCTATTTTCAATTTCACACACAGAAGCAGAACAGCTATCGATGCCTCCTTTCTTTCAAGCAGAGAGTTCAACTATGCCAGGGATATAAAATGTACCCTTTCCATTGGGTTTGTATCATTTAATTGAGTTTTTGTCGATGATGAAATCTTGAGGTCGTGTCAAACCTCATTGAAGCTATTTTCATGGGCATTTCCTTTTGTTTTAACATTTGGCTTGTTGTTGTAAATACGCGTTTGATAAACCAACACCAATTTGCTTGTTAGGGATTCCAAAGACCTTTGGAAACCTCTAATTTTTCAATTAAACAAAATTAATTTTGATAAATTAACACAATTGATAGGAAAACTTCTTTATTGTTCACAACTACGGATTTACGCCAAATTTGTTAGTGTATCCATTTCACGTATGGCTCTTTAAATTAATATTTTGCATTCCAGATGATCCTGTGTACTTATTCTTGGCAAGTTTTTCAAAGTAAATGTGCTTTTGTTTGTAGCTTTCTACCAATTAGACGGATGACATTTAAGTGAAATAATGAAAAAAAACGACTCTAGTCAACAATTTTTCTAGATCATGTTTAAACTTATCTGTGATTCCCTTGAAAATGTGTGCCACGTTATTTTAGGACGCTCATCAGCTTGATTTGTCGTAAATGAAATATTTTGCTGTCTTTGAGAATGTAAATGTGGTTGCATATTAATTTTAGATGTATTCTAGGTGTCTGTAGTACGTTTTGAAAAGGTGGATTTTTCCGTCGTTATTTACTTAGGTACAATAGGATTTTGAGATTGACTATTTGGTCTCTTCAAAATTACTTAATTCTGATGAGATAGGCAGAAATGAATCAAATTTTCGCACAAGTCCATTTGGTACTATAGATAACATGTTCAGAATAAGTAAGTTCCTCTTTCATCCTTGAGTAAGTAATTGGTCAAATATGAGGTAAGTAGTGAAAGGAAATACCTGATGATGACTTGTTTGCCTTGAGTTTAATATTTCATTCCTTACTCACAGTATTCATATCACCTTCCATTTGTTGTACTTCTAGATGCGCAATTTGCAATTCCTGCATTCTCATGAGCTAGTCGTAATCTGCAAGTCAACATTGCAAACCCAGTTAATTTTGTTCTGACTTCTTCGCATGAAGTAAATGAGTTCATGCGAAATTCATGGGGAATTAGCGGCCAGTCTAATAGAAGATTGAGCTATTTATTGCATTCGTTGACAAATTTTGAAATTTAAAAATTGATCTCGAGGTTTAAACTCCGAACTCTTTTCATGTCCCATTGTTTCTTCTAAAAACATCGTCTTCTTCAAGCGTTCTTGTGAGTTCCTGCAGCAACTAAGAGGCCCACCTAACGCCTTTTCGGACGAGAAAGCCGGTTCCCCAGCATCTAGTGTACCAAAATATTTAAATTGTGGTCCAAAACCGTTAAAAATCGCACTTGATTGAAGTGAAGTGGCACTGTAAATTTTGATCGTTCCTCAAACGACAGTTTTTCGTTTTTTGGTTAGCAAGATTTGTGTTCGTGTTACCTTAAGTAATTTAGGTAATTCAATGACATGGAACATTTTTCAAAATGCCATAACACATGACCACCAACCTCATCCTTTGGCAGCCAGTACTTACTTAATTGAAAATCTTCTTCATCGAAACCAGTTTTAATTAGATTTGGAATCAAATGTTGAGAGAAAAAACGTATTGAGACATTTATTGATTGCACTAGTCAACTGTCGCCTCGATTCCTTAGTATTACTAAAAAGGTGTTAACGTCGTCATATTTATACTAGTACCATCTTTTGGTCACAAATCTCATCAAATCAAAAACGTGCAGATCTCTTTCCGTTTCTAGTCACCACCCCTCTGGTACTTTACTATTTAATATAAGGTGTATAAAGAATTAGCGCTCTTTTAAATGTAGCTTCAACATCAATAATTGTAATTTTTCAGACTATCCATATCTATTTTACTATTTATTGTGTAATTTGTAAGGCGCAATATAAACAAAATAATTTTGATTTTTCCATGCAATCATTTGTTTTTCATTCCCCAATCCATTATGTGATTTTGATGGAATGAGGTGGTAAGCCTATTGTTACGTAGTTTGACAACGGTTCATGGTGATGCATGCTGTATATCTCTGTATTTGGAATTTCATCATCCATAAAATATCGTTCTCTACCCCTTTTGCTCAAAATTACCTAACACGTCGAAAGTTTGTCTCTTTGAGGAAAACGTCAATATGCTTGGAAAACTGGGTGCTGACATTTTTGTGTGACAGGATATATGGTGAATTTGTGATATTTAAATTGCTTCTGTGGACGCCAAATTTTTAGCAGTAGAGCTTTTAAATTATCAGATTTCTGAACCTTTGGCTCCCTTTTCCAAAGAAAATAAAAATGGATGCTGATTTTCCTCCTGTTGGCTTGCAATCTTTCAGCTATGACACCAGAGAGCACTGATGGAGAGACCAATATGCGTGAGGGGTTATTCGTTAGGACTATTCTCTTGTTCAGCTTATACGTGACGCCAGCGAGCCCTGCCAGGCAGGAAGACAGTCAGCTGTCAGTGGCAACTTGGCGAAGAAGCTCACTATCTTCTGTCTGGCATCACGTAAACACGGTTTACCCACCCCAGGAGCATCTTGGCCTCGTCATTGCTCCGTGTTTCTTTCTGGAGAATATTTGTAGGTGTGTCAGCGGTATAAGGTGGCCTGCGTATTCCTATCATCCTGTATCATAGCTTCCTCCTGAAACAGCTTCTTGGCTGGACATCATGTGAGTACTTTGTAGCATCTTCACTCTTCATCCCTCGTATGAAAAATCAAACTGGATTTCTCTCCTGTGATACAAACTTCCTCTATAAACTTCGGCTCTTCCGCATGACGCCCATCATTCAACAGTTTTGTCCTGTGTAAATCGTGCAATTCGATCTTATCGCGCCTATTTGCCATCTTTGTTTCCAGACTACATCTGCAGGTGCGGCAAGTCCTTCAAATCCCGTTCCTACTACAACAAACACATCAAATGGCAGTGTCAGAAAGAGCCCAGTTTTGCTTGCCCTCACTGCTCTTACGTAACCTACTGGAAATCCAACCTCAACAGCCACATTGTCTGCAAACATCACTCCTCTGTCGCTGAGACAAGCCCTTCTCCTTTAATCCCTGTTGTTGAGTTCAAATCCCATTTTAGGTCTTAAGTTCTCCTAATTGTGTCCAAGTTCCTCAACTCTGGCAAGTATTTGATCATGTCCAATGTAAGAGCTGACTTGATTTAAATTTAGTTTTATTTGACGTTAGATACACGCATACATGACTGTTTACCTATTAATCCTCTATTTGTTGCATCTGTTCTATGCTCGTCGCTGCTGACATCTTGAATAGGTCAAAACAAAATAATTGTTTGAAGAAATTGAAACGTAGACAACTTCAATAAGAGGATATTAGATTTTCAAGCCCCTGTCTGTTTCCTTTCTTTATTAAGTCTCAAATATTTTCCAAAAGCTGAATTATATACTCTCAACTTCGCAAGGTAGATTTCACGTTGATGAGGACAACTTCCTTCTTTAGCCTCTTACTCGGTTGTGTTTTTATAAGTTTGAACATGATGTATCAGTCATTATTTTTCCCTCATTTTTTAATGTTAGTTATTTACGCTTATTTCTTACTTATTGATTACGCATTGTTCTTTTATTGAAGGCAAATCCTAGCGTATTTCTCATGAATATCGGTACTGTACGGCAAAATCTCTATTGGTATTTATACCTTGTAACGGTCTTAGTTTGCGAAAAAGTACCGTCATTTTAGTATTTTATAGTTATTTTGCATTTACTACTTCTTTAATTTTTAACGATACCTCCTGGTGTTCTATTCAACCATTTTCTCCTCCAAATTCACTCCTATTATGATTGAATACCTATAGTAATTTCAACCCTTTCCTCTTGTTATATGACATTCCACCACTTGTTTAAATGTAATGATAATGATGAATAATCTCTTCATTGTGTTTCCAATAGTCTAACTGTACGACATGATTCCTGGATTACCGCTGATTGGACTTGACGGAGGGATTTTTTCGCGTTTACGTGAAGTTTAGTTTTATTTTTGCCTAAACTGTGTTTACAGGACGTTACAAAAGTTGTCTCATACTCGCATATAAGTAGATTAAGATTCGTTAGTTATGCTAGTTTTTTTATTTCTAGTTATATTGATTTTTATATTCACTTTTTGTATTATTATTTCATACATCGTATGAAATGAGATTTTTCTTGAAAAAAAAAAAAAAAAAAAGCTGAATTCCTAGTTTTTATTTTTTACCTTTGCATTCAAATTTCTTTCTCCTTGAGAAACCTTCAGTGGTTCTACCACCACGTGATTTGTCTCATCATGAATTTCCACTCTCGTCCGATCGAACTTGCATTCAAACACACTTCAGCCACCTTCATTCAATAATAACCTACGTCAAAAAC
This sequence comes from Cyrtorhinus lividipennis, assembly GCA_019603395.1. Lineage (NCBI taxonomy): Eukaryota > Metazoa > Arthropoda > Insecta > Hemiptera > Miridae > Cyrtorhinus > Cyrtorhinus lividipennis. The sequence goes on along the minus strand of CM034008.1, from coordinate 1,744,121 downwards.
CTTTTGGCACTTGTGGAACCCTTAACATTCATGATGTGGGTGTTGCCAGACTGGTAATGATTATCTGAACTGCTAATACTATTATTTGGTTACAAATGAAAAACCTGTATAGTATTCAAATGATGGAGAAAAAATGTAAGGTATAATCCAGCAAACATTTATTGCGGCTTCTCACACAACAGATGTGCGTGTATTATTATTTAATCTCCACTGTGAATTAATGTTCTAATTTTTGGTCCGCAGACTCTGAAATCTTCACCATTCCTACTCAGGCTGGTCGTCAAAAACTCTGCTGTGCTGGTTACATGTACATCGTGAAACGCAAAAATCAAACTAACATCCGTTGGAGGTGTGCTGGGAATAATCACCGGGGTAAATTTTGTCCTGGAGCCGTGACCACTGACAATGCGTGTTTGAATCCTTGTAATTTCACCAAGCATGTTCATCCCTCTGATTTTGACGCAATCACTGCCGCCAAGTTAGCTGCTGACATGAACAGTCAAATCCAATTTGTTAATGAAACTGAGCCTCATTCACAATATTAGCCACAAGCAAAATAATTCTCTACAAATTAGGCTTGACAAAGCCTAACACATATCCTCTCCTACTCGAAATAAAATTTGTTCAAACCAATGGTTTCTGCACATGCATTGTCACTATTAATATGGACTCCACTTTACTCAAATGTGGAATCTCTAATTCAGGAAGATATGCAAATTTATAAATTTGGGTTTGCTACATCTAATCTCAAAGCAATCTATGCAAAACTTGTTTACTTGATTTCTAATGAACAGTACTGTGAATGCAAGTCATGCACTGCACTCAGGGGGGCCTCTATGAATGTGACATACTTTCCAACTGTTTTGAGCACCTAAAGTAACACATGTGATCTTAGGTATCTATGGGACACAAATCTTGAGTTTATTTGGCCTTACTCAAAGACCACTAAACCCTCTTAGCAGGGTCTTGAAATCTTGAATAGAGACAATCTCAAAGGTATTCTTCAAGTACTAGTCCAATATAGTTTATCTTATGATTTTTAATTAAAAGTTTTCTGTTGAAAGTTCTTTTTACGGTTCTTCTTGTTTCTCCCTGAACCTTCCATTTGTCAGTGCATCCTGCTTCAAGAACACAGTCCACAACTGACTGTTAGAAAGTCTTGTGTTAAGAAGAATACTAACACTGATAGGTTCATACAGGAAGCATCTAATTGTTCACAGTGTCTACAAAGAAAACATGTTATGCTACTGCGTACTTACTTTTGCTGATTTTCCAATTCATTTGTTCTCAGATATTACCTCCAACCTATCAACCAAAGAGACCTCCCAAGCTGTTCATCCCACAGGGCGTGGCTTCAAATGTAAACTCTGCACTTATGACTCGTTTTGGAAAAGCAACTTGAAAAGGCATTTTGTCCGAAAACATCAAGACATTTTACTTGGTTTGAATGACATTGCGGACGTCGACAATTTTTTCCTTGTCACCAACTAACATTTGTTTAAAGGTTTTCAAAGAGAACCTCTGCGGACCCATCCTCTTATTACACATGCCGTTAGAGTCTGGGTACTTAATGGAAGGGTACTGCATAACCTAGTCATGAATTAGAACTTTCTAGTCTTGACATATTTTAAACACGCTGTAGATTACGCTGAATGGTCAATTTATGATTTTATTGAGATAGTATCATTTGAATTTTGGATTGATGTCTATGAAAGAAAAACGAATCTCTTCGTATTACCATTTCATTACGGACCATTTCATTCCAGCATTAAGGCCTATATAATGAATTAGTAGGCGTTATGTATTGTAACCAGGACATGTAATTTAGACTGATTTGTCTTGTATATTATCCAATATATATCATAAGTATGTGGCAGATCAAATTATCAACTTGTAATAGATCGTAGGAAAATTATTTGTGATCTTTTAGCCCAGTCTAGTCAATTCAAATCGTATAGTCAAAATTTACTTAATCCTTAAGATGTGATCTTTGATATATTTATTAGTCATAAATTTGATTTAAAAAAGTCAACGCCTGTATGTATTACTGAGTGTAGAACCTGATTGCAATGGGGGAGGGTGTGGTTAAGATTACTAAAAGACGTATTACTAAAAGAGTATTCTTCTCTATGAAGAGTTGAAATCAACAATCGTCCAACAGTCATCTTGATGACAATAAGTTTACCCGTGAGTTGGCATCAGAAAAGGACCCTTGCTGTGAGTTTATTCTTCTTCCACCCACCTGAAATAATTTGAATCAACGTAGCAGCAAAAAATATTAATTGATACATTTCGCTGGAAATCCTGAGTGTGATGGCTTCATGAATGATACAATAATACAACGTGATATTTTTCTTTTTTGATGATACTTGTACAAAATATTGTCTTATATTCGTATTTTGTTGGGCTGAAATGAATGGCGTATTTTATTCTTCAGTGTTCAGATGCAACTGCGGCAAGGAGTTCAGACAAAAGTGCAACCTCTACGCTCACAAGAAATGGAAATGTGGAAGGACGCCGTCATTTTCCTGTCAGTTCTGTCACTACACGACGCACTGGTCTAAAAGTTTTCGACTACATCTGTTCAAAAAACATAAAACTGAAACATTGGCACGTATTTCTTGAGAAAAACAATAAACTTATTTTGTATGGAAGCTTTATGAGTTTGTCAGCATCTATGCTGGTAAGGGGCATTGTTATTCCTATAAGCAAGTATAAATACTCTAAATACTCCATGTTGTCCCAAGTCTGTTTTTGTTGCATATAATGTTATATCAAAAAGTTTAGACTTCAAATCACTCAAAATTATATTATCTTTTCCTTCAGCATTCAGGTGTGAGTGTGGCAAACAGTTCAGACAAAAATGCACCTTGTACTCTCACAAGAAGTGGCAATGTGGGAGAGTGCCAGCGTTTTCCTGTCAGTACTGCCAGTATTCTACTTTCTGGTCCAAAAGTTTACGGATTCATCAGTTCAATAAACACAAGGTCAAGAAAGAAAAGGATCCGAATTCAGCCTGAACTTAATGTTAATTATCTGAATGTGACTATTTTCTTATTGCGAAAGAATATAATACAGTTGAATGAGTTTTTATGTATATCTTTTTACCCTGATGGCTTGAACAAGTGGTTTTCAACAATTGAAATTTCTTTACACCGCATTGTTGCAATCAACATCAAGCCATCAAAACCTAATCTTTGACTTCTTATATGTATATTTTTTCCAAATTTATTTGCACTATATGAGAGAGAACGCATTAATCAAGGGGTTCTCACACGTGTGAGTACAGCTGGCACAACTCTAAAAGGCAATCCACTCACGCGTGTGAGTTTTTTTAGTAAGTTCTTTTTTATTCTTATTATTGATGAGTAAATTGAATAAATGTTGGTTAATAATTAAAATTCGTCTAAATTAATTTGTATTTAATTTGCAATTAATCCTTCTTTTTTCAGATGACGTAAGAGAGGCACTTTTTGGGCCGCCGAAAGGAACACCAGAGCCTTGGATAAGTCCACGACAAAAAATTCATTTACTGTTTACAAAAGTTATATTCCGCTAGGGGCAAAGGAGGGTTTTTAGACAATGTGTTGAAAAAAAGTCCTGTCTGTGGTTTCCATTCTTCCAGAATCAGCTCTTGAGCAAAATAATTCAATGACATCTACTTTCTAGATTATAATACAAACCTGCTCTGAAAACATAGTTTCTCTTGAATGAGGAACCCTGGAGATGGATTTCCAATGTTCTCGAGTGATCAGGTATGTTGCTATTCCAGGTTTCCTTATTTTAATTCATTCTTTGACTCCACACTCTAAAGCTTTGTGATCTACATTTGCAGCGAGGATGTTTGATGTCAACTTTGTTTTAAAATCTTTGAAAACCAAATACATTCAATATAATCCTCTGAGGCAGCATTGAATGGATGGTGCGTACTTGATCATAAGAAACTAGACTTACAAGTAAGATGAATTTTGCACGCATGAATTGGTACCATAGTGGATACTGTGATGAGCTCAATACTTTCTCGTCAACTCCCTGTTTCAGGAGAATCTCCAAAAAAACCTGATGTTTGGGCTTGCAAACTGGGGAACTTTTGCAACAAAGCATTGCAAAATGCTGCTTTGGTGTTACATCAACTTCTACATCATTTGAACGCGTGTGATCACATGTGTGTACTTACATGTGATTATACTTAAGGGTGCCTCTTGTTTCTCATTGGTTATCTTCCTTCATTCAGGTATTCTGGGAAAGGACTTTGACTGGAACTGTGAGACAGACTCCTGGATTTCAATGGCTGAAATGCGGCTTCGGTTACATCAACTTCTTCATCATGTGTTTACTTATTCCAATCTGTGCAACGCTATTTACATACGTTCTTATATTAGTTGTTTTCTTAAGTTTTTGTTTTCAAATTTTAGCCCAATAAAATACATACTGCAGTAAATTCATACGAAACAGAGCTTTGTATTCCTTGTAATCAATTTTTTCTACAGTAAAAATAATCCTATTTCTTACCTTGAAGTGTATGTATTCTTTTCTTAACTTATTCTTTTTTCTCTGATGGGTTTGGTAATAGATAGTATTTAGCAGCTGTAGATGAGATTTTAGTGCACCAAAAAGGCGTTTTCAGTTTAGCAAGTTGCTGCAGATACACTTTTAGTTTGAACTACAGTTCTGTTTTTTCTGGGAAGATTTCACTAATCACTAATTAGAGGCATGTTACTGTACTAAGTTTGTTTCTCGGTTCAATGTAGATAGCTTCATACAATGCTCCATGACACCTTCTCTGTGTCAATGATTTCTGATTTCTTGGGAATCATATTTGTTATGACTTCACACGTTATCACATTTGGTTTCAATCCCAGTCCTCTATATTGAATACTGAACATGCAAAGAGAAAACTACTTAGTCACAGAAACAGATCATTTAGACTAACATTGCATGGCTATAAGCTTTTGCTCGCTGGGAACATGAATTTTCGTTTTCACTAATTTCATTTGTTTTCTGACCCTTGATTTCTCATTTTTTAAAGTTTTGAAACGAGCGTTACTCGTGATTAATCCCTTCCCGTCGTTATTTTCAGCGAGAAAACAATTTGTGTGCGAGTGTGGCAAATCATTCGGCTACAAGTACAATTTGAACGCTCACAAAAAGTACGCTTGCGGCGGGAAGCCTCCAGGGTTTCAGTGTCCCCACTGCCCTTGGAAATCAAGGTGGAAAGCCCAGTTGAAAGTTCACGTATTTACCAAACACTCGATTCAATGATAATATTAAGAAGTCTGCATGCTGGTATTAACTTGTTGACAATGCGTTATAAGGAAAAATTCTCTAATTAAATCTTTGTGAGCTAGAAATGTGTGTTGGTGATATTCTTAAATTCCCCATTCTGTTCATTGCGACGAGATATTTGGGCATTCGGGAGTTACTGCAAACTTTTTATTGTTGCAGCGTCTACCCCAAAACTTCTTTGGAGTTCTTTGAAATCTGCGTAGTCCAGAGTTTAGACTTTGTTATGTTTTGGGGGTAACACAAAGGTCCTCCTTATCATTATTTGCTTCGACAGCCCACAAAAATAATGTATTTGTGAGAGGATATGGTTTGGGAAGGTTGTTTTCTTGGTGGAAGAGGTGAAGGAGTTCCAAATTTTACTGTTCTTTTCATGGGCGCTTTTTGACTGTGACGGCTCTGGAATGAACCCTTATTTGGTATAACTTTTCTAGAAATAAAAACAATTTGGTGTGCATAATATTTTTATTTAAATTTATAGTAGTAGTTTTTTTTTCAATAAATCTGGATTTGAGAATGTCTTGGGAAGTGGTCAATATGTATAAATAATCTATATTTTAGTGATTGAAGCAGTTAGTGACCGACATAGGGGAGATATGGGGGAGGTAGGACTACTGATGAACTTTTTCAGCTCAATTTGGCGCTTAAGCTGACCGCAAATAAGTGACCATAGTATAGCATCAACGCGGGATATCATAAACTAAAGGAAATAATCCTTTTCATTCCTCATTTTCAGCCAAAGAACAATTTGTGTGCGAGTGTGGTAAAATTTTTGGCTACAAGCACAACCTGAAGGCTCACATGAAGACAGCTTGCATTGCCAGGCGTTTCCAGTGCCCACACTGTCCTTGGTGGTCCAAGTGGAAGCCCCAGTTGCAATTCCATCTGTTTTCTCAACACAAAATTAAATGAAAACTGAAATAATATGCTGCATGCTGGTACTAACATTTTATGTATTTAAGCTAAGTTGAAAGTGATTTTGTTAAGATCTAGATCTGTTATTTGGATGCAATTACTCATTGTATCCCTAGTTCATTCAGTTAATGTTGACTACAAAATATATTACGTTTACCAAATTAATATCTTAATTCTGCAAAATATTTTATCATTATCATCATTTGAACTCGTTTAAGGCTAGTTTCTTGTACCTAGCCTCACCTCAAGCTCTGTGAGAAATTCCAAAGGAAACAAATCAGGTACCTATTTGATTGCCTCTTTCATCAATAATATTTTCTATACTACCTGAGTAATTCATGACTTGGAGACTGCAACTCAGTGTTAATCCTTTTAGAAAAAATGATAACATCAACCTGAGTGAGCCCTGGAGCAAGATAGGAGCTTATGAGAGAACAGCGGACATTCATTTTGAAGGAATTATGACACTATTTTTTATTATCGAATTATTTTCCACAAAGTATCTTAAACAGCATTGAATTATTTTTCACCAAACATCTTAAACTGCGTCAATGCCCGATTGTTTTTTTTTTTTAGTGTTTGTTGTATCCTTTATGCAATATGTGAAGTGTCCCTCTGATGAAACCAAACCCTGGCAAGTGTTTCGATGATGAAGCCTTGACCCAAACCCCAAATTTTTAATATCTTTATCATAGAGCCCAGAAAGGTTTCACAATTTTGAAAATCAAGAAATCAGTAATATCTTTCCAGGGTCTTTGGACTTGATGAGACGGATACAATAGAATGCTGATTAGTGAAAGCAGTTTATCTTAAGCGGGTTATTAAAATGTTCCAAAAACAAACAAATACTGTTTATGATTTTAAAAAAATTATTTTTTTATGAAGAAGAGATTTATTTGGGGTTCTCTTGAGCTTTAAAAAATGTAATGGGCTCCTAACAAATGACAAAATCAATGTGTACTTACATTGCGTACTGACCCTGACATTTCATGCTTCATGCTCTTGGCTTCCAATAATACATTCCTTTTTTTTTCAGGCAAGAAATTTGTATGTGAAGAGTGCAACAAAAGTTTTACCATGCGACACAATCTTCTTGCTCACAAGAGAAACTATTGTGGCAAGCAGCCGAGTCTATCCTGTGACATCTGCGACTACAAGACATACAGAAAAGACTCTTTGAAAATACACCTCTACAATAAACACCGAGTGATATGATTTTACCTGCCACTTTCACATATAGATTCTGTGACTACTCTACTACAATGGATGTATGTCAGGTTTCAGTTTCTAGTTACACATAAATGGCAATGGGAAGCTTGCATCATTTAATGTATTGCTGAATTCATTGCAGTGGAGATTAATCAGTTTTGGTTAGTAAAAGACGAGTTATTACTGTTTTGAGCCACAAGTGGCATCTGTCAGAAGATTGAGTATGGGGGCAAACAGCCATACCCTTTTCAGATCTTTGTGAGAAGTAGTCTCCCAAAATCAAGAATGACGAGATACATTTCAGAAGGTGGTCTATACATTAACGTATAACCTTTTCTTGAACTAAGGTTGCGTAAATTATGACAAGGCTTTTTTATTTAGCCTCAGAAGAAAATTTAAGTTCCTGCAACCGTTTGTGACGTACCAAGAATACTAGTTCAGGTGCTTTTTATTACACTGGTTCCATGAATCAAAAATAAGCCTTTTTCAAAGAATTTATGGTAGTATATTATGGACTTCTTACATTATTGTACTTCACATCACTTGTTATTCTGTTGGAAAACTATCACTCATACTATTGATCAGCATCTCAAATTTCTGCTGATTTCAATCAATTTTTGTTTAAATGTTTATAATTTGTTCATAATGCAAACATGTAAAAAAGAAAAAAAAAATTTTAACCACAAACGGTGTTTTTTTAATGCCTATTTCAATATTTATATTCACCTTGAGTGTATCACAAATCCCATCTAGAAACATTGTTATTCATTCAACTCCAGCGCACTCATCAGCAACCTCTTTTTGCTTCCTAGGTGGTGGAAGGTGCACGCTGTTTCTCGTTAAAATGTGCTTGAGATTGTGTGGTATTTGGCTGAATGTATCCCCTATTAACATCCCTATTGTTTCAAACTTCTTTATTACCCTCAAAGGGCGTCGTGTATTTTGTATCGAAACAATTAACTGGTTCAGGTGATAGATTTTGGAGGTGGTCCAATTGTTGCCATGGTGGGCTGTTCAGAGATTTTTTTTTTTGGAGTAGAGGCATGATTCGATAGTACTGTTTGATCTCTATGCGTTCTGCTTGAACAATTTGTGGCAAAAAGCCCTGTTCAACTGTTAACACGTCCTCTTTATACCATAGTACCTTGTCATATCTTCTGGGCAATTCAGACCCTTCACTGGCCAACCTTGCTGCTTAACTCCCTTCAAGTATTATTTTTTGCTCTTTATTCTCTGAGCATTTAGAAATAATCATTACAATCTTTATCTCAAACACAGCCCATTCTGGCAACTGTATCCCCTTGCCTCCATCAACCTATTTAGCTACCAAATTCGTTCCAATGCAAATCACTGATCATTTCATTTCGTTTCTCTTTGTCATTCTCTTTTTTAGGTCGAGAATATTTTTGCCACTGTGGGAAACAATTTGGCTACAAGAGGAATCTTGTGGCTCATCAGAAACACGCTTGCGGGAAGCCCCCTGGGCATCAGTGCCCATTGTGTTCTTACGCAACACATTGGAAAAACCAATTAAGGATCCATATGTTCAAAAGACATAAAGTTGCTTTGGACTGATACATGAGTCTTCGTGATAGCTGAATGTGCATATTTTGGCTAAGAATACATCACTAAAATCATCACAATTTGTAAATTTAATTTTTTTGGGCCATAGGTTTATTATATTTATAAATAAGTTTATTATGCGAAGAAGCCGTGCCAATGGTTTTCTTTGTAAAATATATAGTTTTTTAAGTTAACAATGATTATTTCATTTCCTTCAAAATATTCTTGAGTTCTGATTGAGTTGCTGGCATACTTGCCATAGGTTGAAAGAGAATTCGTTAATGTGGATGCGTCAAATGATACCACAAAGTATGCTGAAAAGAGAGTAAATAGGAATGTTATGGTAATTTAGCAGTTGGGAACTGTCATCTGTCTGACGTAGTGGCCTGTTCGGCGTTTTGTCCATACAGTCTCAGAAACTACCCAGTATTTATTTAGAAGCTCTTCAATCCTCCAAACCCACATTTCCGCCTTAACTCATTCAGCCTCTTGTTCCAGAAGTGTATGCCTGCGAGTGCGGCCGCACTTTCAAACACAAGCACAACCTGTGCACTCACGCTCGCTGGGAGTGCGGTAAGGAGCCCCGTTTTGGGTGCCCTTATTGCCCAAAAAAGAGCCATAGGAAGGGCAATTTGATAAATCACATCCATAACAAGCATTTTGCCAACGCCAACGGAGAAGCCAACATTGTTGTCCTGTAGATGAATTCCACTCTGTGTTCTTCCAATCACACATGTTAACCGTTCTAGTTCTCTATCTGGTCAAATTTGTCCCTCTGTTTCTCAGAATTGTGTATCGCTTTTTTTTGTGAAGCAGATACTAGCTGATGAGTGACTATAAGCAGTAAAATATTATCCAACGCACAACCTTGATACATACTATACCACCTTAACGTTTGGGCCTGCTGAAGTCTACAACAAATCTTTTGGGTTCTTTCGTGTTCCATGCTGTTTGTTTAGGTTTGGCTGGGATATAAACCTCAGCAACCTCCCTCCCCCCCATGTCTCTAATTAATCCATCAGCCAGCTCAATCAATCCTGATTTTTCTTGAAGTTGCAGTTTGTCTGTGTATTTTTCAGTGCAAAATGTTTTGCAGCATAGATGTGAAAGTTGACGTTTGACCAATTATACTGCCAATCAAATTTGTTTCATTAACAAGCTCCAAAATCTAAATATTCAATTTTTTTCCTCATTCTAGGACGCCGTACGATCTTGAGTAGGTCTACTAAGGGGAGTGGACAGCGTCAGCTCAAGAAACACGTTGTTGAGCGGTTTTTTTGCGACTGTGGAAAAAATTACAGTTCAGTCCGTCGACTGAGGTACCACCTAAAACATGAATGCGGTAAAACGTTTTCTTGTTGTGTCTGCACCAAAAAGTTCACCAGGGAGGCTAAACTGTCCGCTCACTTACTCCTGAAGCATACACTAGTTCTACCAGGGGTTTCAGATAAAAAAAAGCTAACAGACTCCTTTGTTATCTAGGTTTCTTCATGTATTGAAATGATAAAAAATTGTAAATAAAAACGCTATGGTTTTTCTGAACATATTCATGAACATATCATCCCAAAAGTACTATTGAACGAGGAGCGCTTTGAGTGCACGCAGGAATGTTTTCTTCACTCAAGGAAGCCTTACGATCTTGAGTAGGTCAACTATGGGGACTAGACCCCCTTGGACAAAGAATGATTAAAAGTGGTACGTGTGGGCTCTCAAAATCGACTCTAAGCAGTAAAAATATTATCCAACGCACAACCTTGATACATAATATACCACCTTAACGTTTGGGCCTGCTGAAGTCTACATCAAATCTTTTGGGTTCATTAGTGTTCCATGCTGTTTGTTTAGGTTTGGCTGGGAAATAAACCTCAGCACCCCCCCCCCCCCCATGTCTCTAATTAATCCATCAGCCAGCTCAATCAATCCTGATTTTTCATGAAGTTGCAGTTTGTCTGTGTATTTTTCAGTGCAAAATGTTTTGCAGCATAGATGTGAAAGTTGACGTTTGACCAATTATACTGCCAATCAAATTTGTTTCATTAACAAGCTCCAAAATCTAAATATTCAATTTTTTTCCTCATTCTAGGACGCCGTACGATCTTGAGTAGGTCTACTAAGGGGAGTGGACAGCGTCAGCTCAAGAAACACGTTGTTGAGCGGTTTTTTTGCGACTGTGGAAAAAATTACAGTTCAGTCCGTCGACTGAGGTACCACCTAAAACATGAATGCGGTAAAACGTTTTCTTGTTGTGTCTGCACCAAAAAGTTCACCAGGGAGGCTAAACTGTCCGCTCACTTACTCCTGAAGCATACACTAGTTCTACCAGGGGTTTCAGATAAAAAAAAGCTAACAGACTCCTTTGTTATCTAGGTTTCTTCATGTATTGAAATGATAAAAAATTGTAAATAAAAACGCTATGGTTTTTCTGAACATATTCATGAACATATCATCCCAAAAGTACTATTGAACGAGGAGCGCTTTGAGTGCACGCAGGAATGTTTTCTTCACTCAAGGAAGCCTTACGATCTTGAGTAGGTCAACTATGGGGACTAGACCCCCTTGGACAAAGAATGATTAAAAGTGGTACGTGTGGGCTCTCAAAATCGACTCTAAGCAGTAAAAATATTATCCAACGCACAACCTTGATACATAATATACCACCTTAACGTTTGGGCCTGCTGAAGTCTACAACAAATCTTTTGGGTTCATTAGTGTTCCATGCTGTTTGTTTAGGTTTGGCTGGGAAATAAACCTCAGCACCCCCCCCCATTAGGGTGGGTCGAAAAAAATCGATATTTTTTTTTCGGATCGTAATACCGCGGAAAAGTTGCTAAATGGTATGACTAAAAAGGGGAAAAAATATTAAAATTATCGGATGTTATCTTCCGTTCGCGCATAAGCTCCAAAGTTTTGAAAAAAATAATTTTTTTTTGAAAATTTGTAATACTTTTTTTTTACGATATTTAATATGTAATAGTGAAAAATTTCATCTACGACACACAATAATAAAGTAATATAAAATACCGGTATTGCACTTCAACATCTTCCGTTCGCGCATGGACATCCAAATATAGCCAAAATACAAGAAAATCGGATTTTTGTCCTATTTTCTTTTCATGTATAGTTACAGATATCAATAATGTAATACCTAATATCTGATTATACATGTTCTGATAGTTAAAGAAAAAAAATTCAGACGTAATTAGGCTTGGTTTTTCGATCGCGCACAGCGATACAAAATTTACTGTCAGCGCCACTAGCGGGTCAACGACCCACGCCGCGACGTGATACCCCTCTTTTCGGATCGTAATACCGCGGAAAAGTTGCTAAATGGTATGACTAAATAGGGGAAAAAATATTAAAATTATCGGATGTTATCTTCCGTTCGCGCATGAGCTCTAAAGTTTGATTAAATTTTGAACAAATTAAATTTTTTTGGACATTTTTAATATTTTTTTTTATTACGATATTCAATATGTAATAGGGAAAAATGTCATCTACGACACACTAATGAATTAATATAATAATACTGGTATTGAGTTTTAACATCTTCTTTATCAATCAGGGATCCAGGACCTTTGTCTCATCCAGGTGGCTAACAACAGCTAACCGTGCTTTAAGACTCTACATTAGTCAAGAAAATCCAACTGCTGAGTTCCAGGAAATAGTAATATTCATTCTGAAGTCATATATGCCGATGTGGTTTTGTATTAAGAAGACCTAACTTTTTACTGATGGCCCTAAGCTCGTGCACCATGGATTTTCTTGACTAATGTAGAGTCTTAAAGCACGGTTAGCTGTTCTTAGCCACCTGGAGTGAGACAAAGGTCCTGGATCCCTGATTGATAAAGAAGATGTTAAAACTCGTGTTGTAGATGACATTTTTCCCTATTACATATTGAATATCGTAATAAAAAAAATATTAAAAATGTCCAAAAAAATTTAATTTGTTCAAAATTTAATCAAACTTTAGAGCTCATGCGCGAACGGAAGATAACATCCGATAATTTTAAATTTTTTCCCCTATTAGTCATACCATTTAGCAACTTTCCGCGGTATTACGATCCGAAAAGAGGGGGTATCACGTGACGCGGCGTGGGTCGTTGACCCGCTAGTGGCGCTGACAGTAAATTTTGTATCGCTGTGCGCGATCGAAAAACCAAGCCTAATTACGTCTGAATTTTTTTCTTTAACTATCAGAACATGTATAATCAGATATTAGGTATTACATTATTGATATCTGTAACTATACATGAAAGAAAGAAAATAGGACAAAAATCCGATTTTCTTGTATTTTGGCTATATTTGGATGTCCATGCGCGAACGGAAGATGTTGAAGTGCAATACCGGTATTTTTATATTACTTTATTAGTGTGTCGTAGATGAAATTTTTCACTATTACATATTAAATATCGTAAAAAAAAAGTATTACAAATTTCAAGAAAAAATTATTTTTTTCAAAACTTTGGAGCTTATGCGCGAACGGAAGATCCCCCCCCCCCCCCCCCCCCCCCCCCCCCATGTCTCTAATTAATCCATCAGCCAGCTCAATCAATCCTGATTTTTCTTAAAGTTGCAGTTTGTCCGTATATTTTTAAGTGCAAAATGTTTTGCAGCGAAGATGTGAAAGTTGACGTTTGACCAATTGTACTGCCAATCAAATTTGTTTCATAAACAAGCTCCAAAATCTAAATTTTCCTTTTTTTCCTCATTCTAGGAAGCCATACGATCTTGAGTAGTTCTACTAAGGGGAGTAGACAGCGTCAGCTCAAGAAACACGTTGGAGAGCGGTTTTTTTGCGACTGTGGAAAAAATTACAGTTCAGTCCGTCGACTGAGGTACCACTTAAAACATGAATGCGGTAAAACGTTTTCTTGTTGTGTCTGCACCAAAAAGTTCACCAGGGAGGCTAACCTGTCCGCTCACTTACTTCTGGAGCATACACTAGTTCTACCAGGGTTTTCAGATAAAAAAAGCTGACAGACTCCTTTATTATCTAGGTTTCTTCATGTACTGAAATAATGAAAAATTGTAAATAAAAACGCTATGGTTTTTCTGAACATTTTCATGAACATTTCATCCCAAAAATACTATTAAACGAGGAGCGCTTTGAGTGCACGCAGGAATGTTTTCCTCACTCAAGGAAGCCTTGAGTAGGTCAACTATAGTGGTACGTGTGGGCTCTTAAAATCGAAAGTACTATATGAGATATTAACTTATGAATAAAGTTGGGAGAGATGAATATGGTAGATAACCATTGGCCGTCAACCAGGAGAAACTCCTCCATCCTGTTCAAATGCGGTTTCTGGCCTTCATTTTCACTTTTATTTATACAATTTGAGACATTATTGTCAAATTAAAGTAATTTTCAATATATCAAAATTTAAAAAATTTCAATATTAACCAAAAATTGTCAAATTTTTATTAGTAAATTTGAATTATTCCGTGTTTTTTTCTCTAGTAGCTCGAGTCACCTGCTGTTTATAAATGAACAAATTTATGACTTCTTGTTGTGACAAGGTCTTTGAGGAAGGAAGGGAAGTTAACATTTTGTGGACCTTAAAGTTGCACAAACTAGGCACCTTCAGCTGGCTGCATCAATGGCCATCTAATAATCTATTCAAGCTTGAGGATTGTGAGGGGTCTTGACATCATTGAGTGATGAATTCATATTATTCTCACACGATTCCCTCCCACTGACCTCAATTTCATATAAAGAATCGTAAGTCAAGATGTCAATTTTCCAATAATTGTATCCTTCTATAATATTCACCTCAATTATTCAAATTGTAATACTCATATTTGTTTTCAGCTCTCGCCTACTTCAAGCCGTTCCAGTGTGAGTGCGGATCCAGTTTTGAACAAATGTCCCGCCTCAGGCATCATAAGAAAGCCGAATGCAACCAGCAGCTCCCGTGTCCAACCTGCGGAAAAATATTCAAACATCGAGGCAGTTTGAAGAGACACGTCATTTTGCACACTAGTTTTGCTAAGGATTATCTGACATTGTCGAAGAAAAATCTGTGAATCGCGCCGAGGTTTGTTCATTGAATTTTGCCAATGATTCAATTCAAAAACTGTGGATAGGTCGGTACGACAAAAGTCAAAATCAAAGACAATAAAATGTTGAGATTCAACTTAATTTTAAGTGTCTCAATATTATTAAATCGTACTGTCTTCTCAGCATTTACCTAGATAGCCTCCCTAACTCTTGGATTTATATTCCACAATGTGTTTCTTCATTAAACACCAAACCCAGAGTGTTTTCATCTAAAAACACCCATAAAAATCACAAAACCGAATTTGAACAAATGAAATTGTCATTTCATTGAAAACGGTTAAGTATCAATGTAGAGAAATTATATAGCTTTAAGAAGTGAACAAAATAGAAATGATTTTTGTATAAAGGAGTATTTTTTTACCGTAAAATATGAGAATTTATATAAACCTGCTGTTTTGTAATAATTACATTATGTACTAATTAAATATATTAATGAGGTAGATAACCTCCTTGATAATTCTCTTTAATTATTCCTCTCTCTCGGTATTCAAATGAAATACAAAACTTTTCATTTGTCCTATTATTTGAAATTAGTAGAGAATAGCTTCAATATTCCTGTCAACCTGAGTCAATAGAGAATGCCCATCAATTCGATATTCTTGCAAAAGAGTGTTAATGTCATTACCAAATTCTCAAGGTACTAATACGGATCGGAAAACAAAATTTGACCAATTTCAGTCCCATGGGTACATCCAACTTCTCAACTACAAAAAGCATGGGTACAACTTACTACACTACTTGTTTCAAAACTATCCAAATCAAACATACAAAGACTCTCTTTTGAAATTGATTAATTTTATTTTACGTGCATGTGTTTGGCTTTGTTGATTTGTTATTATCTACTGTCAGTCTAACCTTTCTATCTTCTAACAGCAATGACCCCTGTCATAGTTTATTTAACCTCCCCCCTCTCTGTCCTCCATGACCACTGGGATTTCAGGTATGATCATTGCTCTCGCATTTGATGTGGCCTGCACTAGTTTTTGGGAAGGAGGGGGGGGGGGGGCAAAAAATGTATGCAAACCCTCCTGTTGCGGGCTAACGCAAAAATGGTATTAGACCAAGTTTTGCCTTAACCCTGACAAATAATTTATCTACAATAAGGATAAGGATTCAACAAGACAACTTTTTCCACATTTATGTGCTTTCTTAGTGTAGGAATGCATGCTGTACTTGGATGCGTAGTTTGATATCTTCACCTTATTTTTACCTACCTTGTAGTTCCCATCATCTGAGAGCCCACGTCCGTGACATCCATGATATTCGCTCCACGTGTTTCCTCAGGTTTTGACTTCAAAATGGTCTGCGCTTGCGGTCGCAGTTATTCGCAAAAGAATGCTTATTCATACCATATCAGGAACGAGTGCGGAAAGGACCTGAGATGCCCAGTTTGCTCGAAGAAATTCTACAGAATGCGCAATATACGGCAGCATTTGCTTTATAAGCATCAAATGAAATTGAACAATTTGACGCAACTCATGTCTGGAATGACCAGCGGCGCTCTCTGACTTTAAAGTAAGTTACTATCCAATTCAAAGTTTTTCAGCAGAGAAGCTTCTGCAGCTGTTTGACATTTGTATTTGGTTTTTGCAGATCACTGCCAAAATCATCTTGATGGTTCAAATAGTGACACACTTTTCGCGGGCGCGGTCGGCTACAGGAGTGAGCCGTTTGTAAAAATGCGACGTTGTTATGAAAATGGAATAATATGTCATCAGATGATCTGTCTACAGAATATGTAGATATGTACTTCAATTCGTAAATACTCTGCGGACAACTGCAGATGATAAGTAATGGCCATATTTTGCTCTTCCTTTTTCTTCAGTTATCCTTCCTTATATGTATGAGGTAAAATACTGAGGTATCTAACGATAGTCCATTTCCACCAAAGGTAATGAGTACACTAGTTAAATCGATTTCGACGATCAGGTCATCAGTAACTAACATGAGCTAGGCATACTTTTGTTTGAAATCATCCCCCTATTCCTTTATAGTACTTACACCCCAAGCAACGCCAAGTGCAAAAATAATAGTGGACGCTGTACGTCCATCCTGTATGTAGGATTAGCGCCCAATTATTAAGCATTTGACCTATTAATAATCACATCAGGATTACCGTTCTGGCGTGCCAAGGATGAGTTTTGGATACAGTATGTATAAATAATACGAGTAATTTAAGGCGGGTGAATATCGAAGGGAAATGTGAATCTGCTGCAGAAGACTGGCTCTACGCCTTACCTCATAGAAGGTACTTTATGAATGTGATTTAGAATTGTCGTTCAATTAAAATAATTTTTTTGAAACCACTGAATATGTCTAATAAACCGCATTAGTTTGAGCTTATGATGTTTCCTATTTCCTTCTCTCCCTCGAAAGTACTATCTCATGAATACGTTCTTTTTTTAAAACATGTCCATGTTTGCACTACAATGAACAGATAATCTATGTGTGAGCCATGTTTTGATAAGTAGTGCCGAACGAACGAAAACCCGTATCAACTCGTTACATTTCAGAACTAATTGCAACTGTGCGTAAAAGTTTTTGAGTAGGTATAGTTTAGTTGTTCTGGTTAAGCAATCCATTTCATGCAGGTTGATTGCATTATCCAAAATGCTGCAGTTGGTTGCACTGTAGATGACGGTTGTCTGTTCCAGCTGATTGTCTCTTTTGCATACAGACAAAGGTTTCTTCTAGTCTAGCTGCCCAAACAGTCTAGCTGCCCAAACAGACTAGCTGTGTCAAACTTTGTTTCAGTGCCTTCAAACATTTCATATTGCTCCCTGTTCCCAAGGTTCATGCAGGATTCCAGATGTTACTATCTGTCAACAGAACTGATGAATGAATGAGAAAAATGACTTTGTTTGTCGAATTCACTTCTGAAGGTAAAACTGAATGTTGAAATTCTACATGAACATATTGGTCGCTGACTTTCTAGATAAATTTGAGTTCTTTCTTTGTTCGTTCACTCGGAATTAACTCTTATTCGTTTAGTAAACAATTAGGAAGCATTTTGATGCTACATTTTCTTACAGGAACATGAATTGAACTGTTGATAGTTAATGTTTTTGTGGATCATGTTTGGACCCATGAAGAATCTCAATATGTTGACCTGTGTTCTTATACCTACAGGGGACGCTTTCTATGGCTGGTTGGGAAGAAGCAAAAACCCAGAAGATAAAGCTGATCAAGGTTCAAAATATATTGTATTGCACGTTTGAGTGACATCACAAATATAATTCATTCTATGCCACTTACTTGCCAAGTTTTGTATAACTGTTGTTCATTTTTCAGGTAATGACCAAAGTGGATTCACCTGGTCCTGCAAATGTGGCAGTAAATTCAACCATCTGAGAAATTATAAGTACCATCAAAGCCACCAATGCGGAGTAAAATTCACCTGTCCCGTTTGTGACAAGTCATTCACGAGGAAGTTCAGCATGAAACAGCACCTGAGGATGATCCATGGCTCTCAGATACTTCAATGATGTCTGTTTTTAGGTTAGGCGAATTATTTTTTTCAATTTGCATTTTGAGAAACTGTTCTTCGAGCACCTCTCGGTAGGTACTCCTGTGCCGTGTATCATCGTGTCCCACGTAAGAATTTATTTAGAGTAATTTTTCAGTACAAATCGAAATTGAGAGCGCCATATGCGTATTGCACACTGGTACTGAAACTGAATCACGACGGGAAAAGTTGTTGCTATTTATTCATAAGACTCGCCGTGTATTGATAGCATTTTCGGACGATGCGAACGTAAGCGAACGCTAAACTGTTACCCATTTTTGCGAAGGAAATACACTTTTTTTAAAATATTTCACAGTTTTTTACATAGGTACCTCTTGATTGTTTAACGTGTGTATCTTATTCAACCAATCATCCCCGCGGATGTCCAGGTTTTTGGTGATTCTTTCTAGCCTAGTTTTCTTCATTCAAAGTTTCGGTGGTGCCGTCATTCAGAACGATCTGGTATGCATTGTCCCTACTTTCTAAACGACCAGGCTTGATCTTGTAGCTGGTAATTACTGAATCTGTGGGCCTATGGCAGGCCTATTATTCCAGGCCATAAATGAGGCAATGACTCGAGAGAACTCCACATCATTGTTATGAGATTCACTAATCTCAGTGCGATGAAAAATTATGTACGAGCGGGCTTCCTTCGTATACATACAATAGTAGATGCAACAGGGTAATTGATTGAATCTTATGGCCATAATCAAATTTTGAAACTGTGCCAGGTTTCATGTCAGATAGGAGGTAAGTTTAATCGATTATATTTTCTAGTGTGCGTCGTGAGAAATTATGTATAAATAAAAACGCCAATGGATCCCGTGTTTAATATTCATAGACATTGTTTATCCTAATTCATCTAATTGAACTAGAGCAACAATGAAAAATTGGTTAAATTAAAACCGCTTCCACAAAACCCTGTTTAAAAAAAACTCACTGTTTAAAAAAAATTTGCATGTAAAAGAGGTGCTATTGTAGAATTTGAACCTACATTTCTTTTGCATGAAATCAAAATAGTTCATTAAAAAAAAGTTAATAAAAATGGTTAAAAAATGTTAAATTTGGTTACACCCTTTGAAATACGAGTAGTATGTAGTTTAATTATGCGACATCAGTGTTCAGTGTTTCCCTTCCCACACCAGTCGAGACAACCCAAGTGAGGTCAACCTTGATTTCTAAGTTTTTACTATCCTTGGCTTCATAAACGCCCGTGACTGCTTTGGTCAGTATTTCTTCTGGAGTAATCTATTCTTTACAGTTTTTCCATGGTTTTCTTATATTAGCGATTGTTCAATTATAATCAAGTAGAAGTTATGATTCTAGGCATGTCTACCAAAATGTTACGTGGAAAATAGAGATAAGACAGCTTTTGGGAGGACTCACAGGGAGGAAACTTTCAGTTGTCTACAGTTAGAGTCTACATAATCATACTGTTGTAGTTCTTTGAGTTTATTGTCTCAAGTGTAGCGGTCATTTCACTTTATACCTCGGGTTGCGACGTCACCGTTCAGCAGATGGCTTCTCATTATTTCTAATGTATCTTTTAGATCTTATCTTTATCTCTAAAACACCTTTTTGGCCTTTCATAGTTATAAACAGCATCATTGGCAAAAGAAAATTGGTTAATTTCAGTCCTATGGGCATTCCTCATTGTCCCAGGTGTCAAACAAAGACAATTTCCCAAGTTGAATCATGTTCTCATATGAAACGCAATTGCTTTGTATGCAACCATTCTACGAATTGTGTTTGGGCAGAAGTTTGAGCCCTCCTCCCATTTCTGTGATAAATTCATCAATCGTGCGATAACATTGATTTATGCCAAACGAGAGTTCAAACCCTTCTTTAAATTCAATATTGAAAGTTGTTGACCCCTCAGTAAATTGTTTTGAAAGAAATTATTTGGCGGTTGATGAATATTGTATTCCACTCGCCAAATTTTCTGGTATAAGTGTCACTTATATAGGTCGGTTCTACGAAATTACGCAACCTTCACCATTTCTCTCTGAATTAACTGAATCTACTTCGCTTTCTATACTCTTCGATTCGCCCGATTATCACTCAACTTGCCCATTAATTTGCTGCTCATTTTTTTCCAGGACCACGACAGCGCCATTCGTACTCACGCCACTACATAGAAATGGCCGTCGCTGAAGTCAAACAAGGCCTTTCCCTGAGATCGGTCGCCAAAAAATACGGGATCTCAAAGTCAACTTTATTTAGACATAAAACTTATTTTTCATAATCCAAGTGATACCGCGCTTGTCTGATAGAGCGCTTCAGGAACTTTTTCGGGTGGTGAGTGATAGTAAAAGTGTGATTTGCATGCGTAGTATTTTTTCTTAAATACATGTTTTATTTTATTTCTTATAATTTGAGAGGTTTTTTGTTTTCTGTATAACCATTTCTATCTGTACTAGTTGCGTTTATCTCATATGAGGCATCAATTTACGGAAAACTTAACGGTTAATTTAATTAATTTTGAAAAATTAGTAAGAATGAATTCTTATTAATTTTTCAAATTTCTTGTTATCTTGAGTTCTCAAGCTTTTTAATCTACCATAAAAATCGTTGTTGAGTTAATAAATTAAAAATTGAGTTATTATTCTTACCGGGTCTTTCATTCTACGAAAATGTAAATAGAATATTTCTAATAAAAATTTTGGGTCCCACGGATATTTACACATTTTCTTTGTGATTTTAGTGAGATACCGTCACCTGTTTGAGTCAGTAAACTATGTAAACGAAGAGGTTATTTGGTTTTCACTTAATTTTAATCGACATAATTTTGTCATTTTTGTGAATCCAGGTTGGATGAAACAGTTCAACTTTGTATGCACCTGCGGGAGAAGGTTCAACCGTCAGTACGACTTGATTTCGCACAAAAAATGTGAGTGCGACCTGAAATTTGTTTGCCCGTTATGTCATAAACGGTTCACTCAAAAAAGTAATTTAAAAAATCACGTTAAGACCTTCCATGGTCCTACCGCCTGGGACGAATCTTCCGTTTTGAGAGTGTGAATATTGACGTTTCTCGTAATGTTGTGACTACATGGAGTATAATTGTGGTTTGTTCTTTGAGTTGGGTGGAGGCACTTTCGTGACGTCATCAGCCCATAATTCTGAAAATTCAACATTCTTTCGAGTTACCATCATAACGCTCAATAAAATGCCGCGTCAATGCTTCGTGATGGTTAACCTACAGATTGATCAATACTGTCCTTGAGAAAAGAGAGAAGATAAAACGTTCAAATACATCAGTAACTGCGGGTCGGAACAATTTTACTCTATCAAGTGATATTCGCTTTAAATTTTATTTTGTTAAAAAAATTCCCAACTGATATGTTGCTGATATGGAGCAACATATCCCTGTTCCTGCTTCTGTTTGGAATTTACTTTGTTTGTGGTGGGATTGGCTATGAACAGGCTTGGAGAGTTGCAGGCAAATACCTGCTACCTACTATTTTCAGCTCTCTTGTCTGTAGGCTGTCCATCGAACTATCAGTAAATTATTACCAAAATACCTACTTTTTCATGGCTCAAAGAGGAAATGAGTGGAATATGACAATGTATTAAACAAATTTTGCCACATGAATTCCTTTATGTTCTTAGTAGAAACAACATGTTCTAATTACAGAAATATGACCACGTGTTTTATTATACATTATTTTCCATGGATTGTGTTTTTTTGTTTCTTTGAATTCTGCTTCTTATAAATTAATTCGGCTAGTATTGCCAAAGATCAATTAGAAATATGACAGAATCGCCACTCCACATTCACGAAATTTCAATGTCTGAAGATTGTTTTGAATGCTAAAAAACTAATAAATACTCGTTTGCTTTTATCTGTAGGATACACAGGAAAATACGTTTGCACGTGTGGACGAAGATTCAAATGCCATCGGGCTTATGCATATCATTTGAAAAATGAATGTGGTAAGATATTCCCGTGTTATTTGTGTCCAACAACCTGCAGCAGGAAAGATAGCTTAAGAAGGCATGTGTGGCTTACTCATGGCCGAGAAACATGGAACGGGAATGCTGTTAAAACACTGAACAAATCGTTATTAGTCCAACATGCTGTGAAACCTGATGGGTTTGTGGATGATGGTCAAAATTATGTGTGATAAAATATAAAAATTGTTTTTCAAAAAACAGTTTTTCTTGGTTTTATCCTTTTTGTGCACCAGCTTCTTCACTCATTGTTAAAGGCTACAAGCTAGTGTCCATTCGCGTTCATAATCCTCTATTACAGTTCAGTTTCAGGAAAGCAACCTCTGACAAGATGATGATTGTTTCTAACTCAATTTATGTATAATAAATAAAACACCATCAAATGATTCTGGGTATGTTCATCATTGGCATGTTCCTCCTGCAGGCAACCAGGAAACATTTGCTGCTGTATGACACAATTCACTTGTGTTCAAGATTTTGAGAATTGTGGAACATGAGGGTCAGAGAAAGGTTTTTGTCCACCAACTGCTCAGTATCATGTGCCCAAAAGTGGAATCATAGAAGACAAGTCACTTCTGTACATAGAGTGATGTCGAGTGGGGATTTCGAATAATCAAATTTAATTACTTCCGTTTCATTCATGTTGGTAGGTAGATACTGACAATGTTGTAGATTGCTTACATGACTTCCACCTTGCCGTGAAGACTCAAGCCCTGTATCTTTGATAAAATAATCTACAAAAACCTCTTATCTTCTTTTATCAAACAATGATTGTCCTTAGTTTCCTTAGTTCTTCCTTCAGTAATGTCGATTTGCTTCTTTGTTGCTGTTTATTTTAATGGCAATTTAAATTACTCTTTTTTACATACGTACAGGAGGTATGCAAGCCCATCATTGACCAAAATTGTTTCGTAGTGTTGCGTCTGGTTTTCAATTGCTATGTTTCAAACTTTTTGACAATTTTGGATTTTTCAGTTTGTTTTGGGCCCATTGTAATTTCAAATTTCTTTATTCTAGGTAATGAAAAGCGCTACAACTATAACTGCTTCTGTGGGAGGCGATTCAATCTCAGGGGAGACTTCATTCATCATAACAAAAATGAATGCGGAAGGAAATTCGTATGCCCCTTTTGTCCCACAGCTTCTAAGAGAAAATGTCATTTGAAAAGACACGTTGATGTCACGCATGGGCCATCAGCCTGGAATCCAAAGATGGTCATAGTGCTATCTACAAAGTCTGTCTGAAGTTGAAATTTGTCAAGATGTGTTTCTCGAAAAATTAATTTTTTTTATATGCATCTTATCCTAAGTATACAAATTAAGTTTCAACTAAGTTTCATTAAGTTACGGAACAGTGTTCCATGTAGTGTGGTAGTTTCATTATTTAAGTGTTTTTTTCTTTTCCTACATAACTTTTTTTTTCTATTTTTTCATTACCTGTAAATTGTGCGGAATAAAGTTTCATTTCACTTCAAAAGCGTTTTCAAAAGTCAGTTTTTAAATAAACAAGAGTGTGGATTGCCTGAACTAAACTTTTGCAGCACTAATTAACCGCTCCGTTTTTGTTTTCGTTTTTAATTCTTTTTAGTGCATTAATGTATGTACATAAGTATAGCGTTCAAGAGCATTTGGATGCATCATAACAAAAATGAATGCGGAAGGAAATTCGTATGCCCCTTTTGTCCCACAGCTTCTAAGAGAAAATGTCATTTGAAAAGACACGTTGATGTCACGCATGGGTCATCAGCCTGGAATCCAAAGATGGTCATAGTGCTATCTACAAAGTCTGTCTGAAGTTGAAATTTGTCAAGATGTGTTTCTCGAAAAATTAATTTTTTTTATATGCATCCTATCCTAAGTATACAAATTAAGTTTCAACTAAGTTTCATTAAGTTACGGAACAGTGTTCCATGTAGTGTGGTAGTTCCATTATTTAGGTATTTTTTTCTTTTCCTACATAACTTTTTTTTTTCTATTTTTTCATTACCTGTAAATTGTGCGGAATAAAGTTTCATTTCACTTCAAAAGCGTTTTCAAAAGTCAGTTTTTAAATAAACAAGAGTGTGGATTGCCTGAACTAAACTTTTGCAGCAATAATTAACCGCTCCGTTTTTGTTTTCGTTTTTAATTCTTTTTAGTGCATTAATGTATGTACATAAGTATAGCGTTCAAGAGCATTTGGATGCATCATAACAAAAATGAATGCGGAAGGAAATTCGTATGCCCCTTTTGTCCCACAGCTTCTAAGAGAAAATGTCATTTGAAAAGACACGTTGATGTCACGCATGGGCCATCAGCCTGGAATCCAAAGATGGTCATAGTGCTATCTACAAAGTCTGTCTGAAGTTGAAATTTGTCAAGATGTGTTTCTCGAAAAATTAATTTTTTTTATATGCATCCTATCCTAAGTATACAAATTAAGTTACAACTAAGTTTCATTAAGTTACGGAACAGTGTTCCATGTAGTGGGGTAGTTCCATTATTTAAGTGTTTTTTTCTTTTCCTACATAACTTTTTTTCTATTTTTTCATTACCTGTAAATTGTGCGGAATAAAGTTTCATTTCACTTCAAAAGCGTTTTCAAAAGTCAGTTTTTAAATAAACAAGAGTGTGGATTGCCTGAACTAAACTTTTGCAGCACTAATTAACCGCTCCGTTTTTGTTTTCGTTTTTAATTCTTTTTAGTGCATTAATGTATGTACATAAGTATAGCGTTCAAGAGCATTTGGATGCATCATAACAAAAATGAATGCGGAAGGAAATTCGTATGCCCCTTTTGTCCCACAGCTTCTAAGAGAAAATGTCATTTGAAAAGACACGTTGATGTCACGCATGGGCCATCAGCCTGGAATCCAAAGATGGTCATAGTGCTATCTACAAAGTCTGTCTGAAGTTGAAATTTGTCAAGATGTGTTTCTCGAAAAATTAATTTTTTTTATATGCATCCTATCCTAAGTATACAAATTAAGTTACAACTAAGTTTCATTAAGTTACGGAACAGTGTTCCATGTAGTGTGGTAGTTTCATTATTTAAGTGTTTTTTTCTTTTCCTACATAACTTTTTTTCTATTTTTTCATTACCTGTAAATTGTGCGGAATAAAGTTTCATTTCACTTCAAAAGCGTTTTCAAAAGTCAGTTTTTAAATAAACAAGAGTGTGGATTGCCTGAACTAAACTTTTGCAGCATAATTAACCGCTCCTGGACGTTTCATGATGTCCTGATCAAAAAAGGTCAATGTCCGTCCGCCGTACGCCGTACGCCGTACGCCGTCCATTGTCCACGCCGTTTTTGGTAGTAGAAAATGTTCTAAAAATCTGAAATTTGGGTCAGGGGTCTGTTCCCAGCCGAGATGGGTCCTCGAAACTTTTCAGCCCGATCGGACCAAATTTGGAGGGGGTAGGGGTCAAAATGTGTTTTTCGAAAAATGGATTTTCGAGATTTTGGGTGATTTAGGCGAGTGGGGTGTCATTTTCCACTAAATTTTGGACGCTGAATCCAATAAAATGGGTCCCAGAACAATTGGCACCCACTGGAAGAAGTAATGGGTCAAATTGGGTATTTATTACCCATGTGGGTGACTTCAGCCGAATAGACAAACAAAACACATCGTCATATCCTGTTGTTTATAACCAGCTGTTAAACTTAGCAACCAATTTTGAGCAGTTGCCTACAATTCTTTTTACTGTCCGAGCTTTTTATTCGTACCATTCAATTCAATTAAACAATTATATAGCATCTATACCCGTTCTCAAGTTATATAGAAATGTCATTGAAAAAACACTTGATGTTTCGGGATTGCTAACTGGCGAGTTATGTGCATTCCACACTTTGAAGTTGAATTTGTAATGGTCCGAAAATTGGCACCAGTGAAATAAGGTAAACTATTTTAGGTGCGGGATTTCCTAAGTGTATATATTCCACAAATTTTGGACCTGAATCGTGGTACACTCAAAACGTCAGGAATAAACAAGCGTGGAAGAATTTGCAGATTTTTGTTTTCGTTTTTAATTCTTTTTAGTGCATTAATGTATGTACATAAGTATAGCGTTCAAGAGCATTTGGATGCATCATAACAAAAATGAATGCGGAAGGAAATTCGTATGCCCCTTTTGTCCCACAGCTTCTAAGAGAAAATGTCATTTGAAAAGACACGTTGATGTCACGCATGGGCCATCAGCCTGGAATCCAATGATGGTCATAGTGCTATCTACAAAGTCTGTCTGAAGTTGAAATTTGTCAAGATGTGTTTCTCGAAAAATTAATTTTTTTTATATGCATCCTATCCTAAGTATACAAATTAAGTTACAACTAAGTTTCATTAAGTTACGGAACAGTGTTCCATGTAGTGGGGTAGTTCCATTATTTAAGTGTTTTTTTCTTTTCCTACATAACTTTTTTTTCTATTTTTTCATTACCTGTAAATTGTGCGGAATAAAGTTTCATTTCACTTCAAAAGCGTTTTCAAAAGTCAGTTTTTAAATAAACAAGAGTGTGGATTGCCTGAACTAAACTTTTGCAGCAATAATTAACCGCTCCGTTTTTGTTTTCGTTTTTAATTCTTTTTAGTGCATTAATGTATGTACATAAGTATAGCGTTCAAGAGCATTTGGCTCGGGACTGTACAATCTGAACCCGCGGAAAAGCTCTCAGAGCACAGACAGGGGGGTTTTCCTTCGTCATCTTATTTTTATTTATTCTGCAATTTACAATACACATAACTTACATGTAAATATTCAAAGGTGGCGGCAGCATATTCCATCGTAACGCCACATTTGTTCTTGTTGCTTTGGCAGACTTCATTCATTTATTCGTTTGTAATGAAAAAGAAGAGTACGGAAGAGAATTCCTGTCATTGTCCCACATCTTACATCAGGAAGTGCAATTTGAAAACACATGCCTTTGTCAAAAGGGTAGCCGCATCAGTATGGAATCCAAACGATGTCAAAAGTATTCCTGCCATTCAAGACCCTCCCCAGGATTCATTTCGTACGTTTTGAGTTTTTAGTTATCTTTTGTTTCTCGTTGAAAAATGGCAATGAGGAGCTATCAGCGAATGAGCCAGGAAGACTTGAAGGACCTTGTCAGCAACACCAAAATGTTACCTAAGGAGGTGAGCCTTTCTGCTGACAAGTCCAATTACTTCACTTCATTGCTTTAATAAAATGGTCTAATTGAGAAGTCAAAAACATTTACCAATTTAACCGTTGGATTTTTTTGTTACCAGGGACTTATTCGCCAATACTAATGAATATTTCATCATTACTGGTTAATTTCAGGTAAACAAGGGAACCACATTGACCCCCTCAGTCACTATTGCGACTGTGGCAAACGATTCACAGTCAATCGCCATCTCACCTATCACCAGAAGCACGAATGCGGTTTGAAATACAACTGCTTCATTTGTCCTGACAAGTTTTTCACTCGGAAATGCCATTTAAAGCGGCACGTTTGCGCGCTTCACGGCCCTGACGCTTGGGATTCCATCGTCGACCAAGTTGCGCCCGTGAAGATTGAGAAATAGTTCCAATAACTAGAATGTTATACTTATATGCTGCAATGTGATAATACAGCGAGGTATTATTTTGCAAAAGTACTTCTGTTTTTGAATTTACATGTATAATTTTATTGTATAATATATTGTATATTTTTTTTTAATAATGTTTTATTGTATAATTTTATGTATAATTTGAGAGTCCTTCATCAAATAGTATCGATACTTTCTAGTAGAAATTTCTAGTAGAAAGGTATCCTCATTCGTAAATAACTGAAAAAACATACTGCTTTATGCATAACTAGGTTACGACATTCGTGGCATAGCTGGGTTCCTATTTGAAATAACGTGATCCGAATTCGCATGAACTTTCTTTCTTCAAAAAACCACCAAATTACTTTTTTGGTCACATTCGTTCAAACCTTGTATAGCTCTCGTTAAACCAACACTCGCAAGGTAGAAAATAGTGGCCTCTTCTAATTCCACAATCTCATACCATTTTCAGGTCGACTATTCTACAATCATCAGTGCTACTGTGGTCGACGGTTCACCAAAAAATCTCATTTTGTTCACCATCAAAAAAAGGAGTGCGGATTGAAATTCTTCTGCCCCGTTTGTCGATTACCTTTTTCAACTAGAAGTAGCACAAAACGTCACTGTGTTAACGCCCATAATAAATGTATACTCGACATGGAAATAATTGCCTGTCACGTATAATAATGTGATGATAAGTAGATCACTTCCTGTACGGCACTAATCTTTTGTTAAGTTGTAAAAAAATACAGTTTTATTACTTTTCTACACTTGTACGAGATCCTCGTATGTTAGATCTAGTGTTCTTTATCACCTTGAATCGCGACTTCTGTGAAGAGCTGTCATAGATTAACGTGGTTACCGAAAATTATTTGAGGTATTTACCTGAGAATCGTGATTTTCCACCGAAGGAAATTCGATGATGAATCCAAATACGCCTCATTCGTTTTTGTATCGGCCTACATCTTGGAATTTTCAAATGTACTAAGAGAAATGCGTTGTACGAGTTTCAAGTATTGAAATAAGTTTTAGACCCATCGGCGCTAATGGAGGCGGGGTAGGTTCTAAAGGAGAGATCCTCGTGTTGAATGATTCGCGGAGTTTTAATTATGTTATAAACAATTGACACGATATGACATTATTATAGTTATTGATGTCGCAGTCGTCCCAGTTTCAGGTGAAAGGCAGTTCAACTTCAAATGCAAATGTGGCAAGCGATTCACATTGAAAGGGCATTTTGTCTACCACCTCAAGCACGAATGTGGTTTGAAGTTCGTCTGCCCCATCTGTGGTAAAGCGCTCACTAAAAAGAGCTATTTCAAATGTCACGTGATCAACGCCCACGGAGTCGAAGCTGATAGCGATTTGATTGAAGCCGCCGTCCCGGTCAGAGCCGAATGACGTCGACGATGCAAATGGCAACGACGTTGGTCGCTAAGTCGCCTTCACAGGAGAGAGAGATTTTTGGAAGTTTTCCAGGCGACGATGGTTTTCTTTTCCAAGTATGTTGTAATAAAGACAAATTCTTCAAAATTTTTCAGGGTTTGAACTAGAGTATTCTTGCTCCTCTTACCTGCTCTTGAAGAGGTACTCACCTTTTAGTCAATTTGCAATCATTATAAACAACATTTATATTTGGGTAAAGTTGTTCATTTCCAGACCAATTCATCAATCAATTCAGAATTACCGCACTATTTTCGTACAAAAAGTGTATTCGTTCCACCTCAGGTAAAATCAGTTTTGATGCCATAAAATGTTACCAAAATATGAAATTTGGAAAAAAAAAAAAAAAAAAAAAACCAATAGCCTTCCTCATTGATTGCGATTCTTACGTAATTAAACCAACATGTCGGCGTTTCTGTTCCAGGCAATGAGGTATATCGAGAACTACACGTTTGCTCGTGTGGGAAAAAATTCGGCAGGAAACACAACTTGATATTTCATCAAAAAAAGGAATGTGGCATCAAATTTGTTTGCATATGCAAAAAAACGTTTTCAAAAAAGTGTCATTTGAAATGTCATTGGCAATTGAAGCACCAACCCAATCCGTGGAGTGACACATGTTACCAGGTGGTTCCTAAAATTTCAGGTGGAATCAATTTTCGAGTTGGATGGAATACATGATCTCTTTGAAGATATTGGTTGGTTTTTATTACGATCATTTCCTATGAAAATCGTAGTGTTGGCCGTAAGAGACGGTTCTAAGGGCAACTGTGGACTGTGGAACCATATCCCTCACCGGTTCTATTGGAATGCTTTAACTTAGTAGTTGGTAGCTGAATTCGACTGAAACATATTTTTGTAATTCCTCCTTATGGCTGCATGGTTTCAACACAAACCGATGTGATGAAAATTGTGCGTCATTTGATTATTTTATCTAAACCAGCTGAAGAATCCTGTCCACCCTCTAACAGTCGCCTACATACCCAAATTTAAAGCCGAAATTCCACGCATGTCACAAGACTTACCAGAACCCCTTCTTCTTCAGATATAAGAGCTTTCATTAACCAGTCGATATGTTTTTCTTTTATTTTCAGGGAAAGGGAATCTATCTATCCTTTGTAAGTGTGGCAAAAGGTTCAGCCGTCCGAAACACTACAATTTTCACGTGAAGAACGAGTGCGGCGTTAAATTCTTCTGCCCAATTTGCAACAAATCGTACACTGCCAAATGCCAGTTGAAACGTCACGTTTGTTACAACCACGGACGCGAATCGTGGGACCCCACACTAGTGAAACCCGTCCCTCTTGATGAGTTAATCGCAGATGATGATAAATAGTTGGGTTATTTAATTTGTACCTGAATGTTGCAAGAATGACTTTTTTGTTATTTTTTATATATCTATTTTTCTAATTAGAAAAGAGGAAAATGTTTATTGATTTCTCCCATACTGCACTAGACAATTTTGGAAAAGAATTATTTTACTGGGTTGGATGAGGAATTGTTGGGAGAGTGTTACCAAGCCTTGATCTGGAACGATTCTGCCTGTTATGCTTGTTGAATTCTACTTATTTCAAACAAATTTTACCTTTGTAAGTCATCCTCTGTGCTTCCAATACAGTCTTTATTTTTTTATGTTACATCTATTCCCTTTTGGCGCCATGTTGAATCCGGCAAAAATGTAAACGGGATGGTGGTGAACAAACCTAAAAATGCTATATGATAAGGTGTTTCTATCAATTACCTAGATAGAAAAAATATTTCATTTGGTCTGGAAAAGTGGATAGTGGGATTTTCGACATGAAAATGCTACATATTACGAGTAATATTTGGTAATATTAATCAGAACATGACTCATTGAAACCTACCTATCTCTTTTCACAACCTGTTCATCTGGACTGTTGCAAAAATCATTCTTCAAATTGTATTAAGAAAGTCTTTGATGTGTTTTTATAATAACGTTTGCAGGTGAAATGAAGCAATACCTCTACCGATGCATCTGTGGGAGGCGATTCAACCATAAACAAGACTTTACTTACCATCTCGCCCGAGAATGTGGAGTCACGTTTCGTTGTGAATATTGTAACAAAAGTTTTAGCCGAAAGTGTAACTTGAAAGTTCACGTTACACGTGTTCACTCTAACAGCAATAAAGAATATTCATCGCTTTTTCATCATAACTTGTAATTTATAATCTTGAGTTGAAGCCTTGAACAACGGCGATGTCGATAATGAAAAAAGTATCTTTACATTCAGAAAAACCAACTTTGCATTTGAGGATGAATAAATTTCAATTCAATGTAAATGTTTTAGTACTATCATGCTCAGTGTGATTGTTGATTTTGAGTTTGTTTCGTTATCAACGTATTCTGTTTGTTGTTTTACTGCTGTCAATTCAGGCCTTGATGAAACAGTCGAAATATACTGGAATGTTGTTTCGACCCATTGTCTTCCCTAGAGACATTGTCATCAAGAAAGAACACCGTACTAACTTCCTTGAATCTCGACTTATTATTTTGGATCTTCTGGAAGATCACGAGATTTAAATACTAATATGATTCCATTCCTTCAGTCATACTTTTGGTACGGTAATTTTACACTATTGGGGGCTTATCTCAGTACAGCTTTCCTCAGTTTGATCTTGTTCACTCCAATGGGGAATGATGTTTTAGTGGTTAGAAACCTAACTCCCACTTTGAAAACCAAGTTCCTTTTGAATTTCGGCAATTTTAACTGTACTTTCTCTTTTCCAGAGACTCCTAAATCATACCCATGCCACTGCGGTGAGACTTTTCTTCACTACCACGATCTAAAAGCTCACCAGAAAGACAACTGCGTCAAAAAGTACAAGAAGTGCGTCTGCGGAAAAGTATTTAAAACGCTGAAAGAATTGGAACTCCACGAGGCCTTGTTGCATGGTGTTATTGACTTGGAAGCCAAAGACCAAGTTGAAAAAGTATTGGAAAATGAAAAATTCACGTCCGGGAGAGTAATTGGTGCTATTTCTTTGAATTCCTTGAAGGCACGACAACATTCCAATTAATGTTTGAGGAAATATTGCGAATTTACCAACAACTGCAACAGTGAAATGTTTTGGCTGAAGAGTTTTATTGGTTTTGTCCGCAACAAGGATTTTGTTTAGTAATTGCTCATCCTGGACGTCTTGAACAAAAATGATCACGCGTATATTCCCAGAATCTTTTGAGTCAAGTCTTCAGAAGAGTTAATCCGTTTGTATGTGTCGTAGTCACATACTCAAATCAGTTATTTGTTGAAATGACTAGTCACGTAGTCAATTTTTTACCATTTCAGTGTATTACTAGCCATTTCATGGAAAAGCTAGACTCTTGATCAATCGCCGGGAGGGATTTAGGCAGTTGTTCAAAAACCTTTCTCCTTCTTAGGAATGTATATTCTGCGTCACATACGTCACATCGTGACTGCGATATGTGTAAGTTATAAGTAGCCAGTGTTTAGTTTCAATGTTATGACTCCTATCGCCCTTTGGCTAATGTGAAAAGTCGAAAGTTAAGACTGATAATTTAGCTTTCTCGTTACATTGTGAAATCATCAAGTGAACAAAGTTTATATTCATGTTCAAAGGTACTTGGATTTTCAATTGTTTATTTGAATAAAATGTATTATCACAAAAAATGTGATTTTTTTTTCTGTGAAAAACTCTATGACCATTTGGTCCTTTTCCTTCAACATTGCGCCGTATAATGCTGGTAGTTTTCTTTTTATTTTTATTTTTTCTTTCACGTTTTTTGTTTGAGACCCTTTTTGTTTAGTCTTTTCTATACGAGGTTCTTATTTTTTCAGCGGATTTGAGGATGAGGTGCGATCCGTGTAAAATTAGATTCCTCAAGCTTCCGTGGTTCATTGGTCACCTTGTTCGTTGCTCAAGATGGAAGGAGAACGGCAAAGACGTCATTGACTATTTTTCCGATGTATCGAAGAAAAGTGAGTTGACAGGAAGACAAAAAATAATAATTTGTCTTTTAGTATTATATAAGTCGATTTTCACAACATTTCAACGATAGAACTTTTGATACTTGAAACCAATCAATAGGTATATATCAAATGTTTGTCACACTCCAATCTTCTGGCCTCATTTACTCGAGAATATTTTTATTGAACTGGTTGTTGTTGGCTGGCTGTAGTGGCTCTACAATTCCTGTGATGTCATTTGCTTTTATTTATTTTCTAGAATTGGTGATAATGAGACGACCTAAAAAGAAGGAGGAAAAGAAACCTCGTGAGTAGTGCAATAAATCTGTTGACAACATGCCGTAGTTGTGGTAATTATTTCTTTTCCGCGATTTAATTGACAATTTTATTTTCAGCTACGTGTTTTTCTTGCTTCTGCGGGAAAAGCTTCTTGTCTCCGACTCTTCATAGTGCACATCTGCAGCAATGCTTGTCAAAAGCAATGTCAATGAAGCCAAGTATTTCAGTCGCCCGAGTGAAAACAACGAAGGAGCCCACTCCCAAACTTGATTATCAGGAAGATGAGGTAAATTAAATTAGAGACAGTAATTTCAACATTACAAGTTGTGTCAGACATTTGGCAAACACATAAGAGGTCACACCTACGCTGTGTCAGTACCACCTCGCAACAAATCTAACTTTTTTTTTTTTTTTTTTTTCCAGAGCGTTACTATACAGTTGATACCAAAATCTCAAGATGAAACTCATTCTATTGAGCCCGAAGATTCCATCCTTAAGAGTAGCGAAGTTCAAAAGGAAGTACATGACACAGAACGAGTTGATGTAACACAGCAAGATCAAGTGATAGTCTTAGTAAAACCATCTGCCAGAGAGAGTAAGTATTTAATACTCTCATGTGCTGAGTTTTGTTGCATCAGTACTCATAATTGCGACTCATAATTTTCTTCTTTAGAAGTTCCGACCGTGCCCATGAGTCACGAAGAGAGTCTTTTACTGCAGAGGGAAATTATGCACGAAGATTCTCTTGAAGGGCAAGTGTTGGATGACACTGTGATGCAGTTGGAGCATTTCGAAGACGAGCAGCGCGATGATCCTCATGTAGCGAACGAAGTGGAAGTAGGAACTTACGAAGAGGTCTCATCTTGTAAGTTTGTTCGTATGAAGTTAGAATACTGAGAAAATAGTTGTTTCATAAATTAATATCAGTTGTAGTTAGATCTAGAATTTGAGAGAACACGGACAGCTCCCCTTACCACACGTTCGCAAACACTTTGCACTTTAACCTTTGACTCGCATTCTTGACCTGCGCATGCGCGCACTCACTATTATTATTAAAGGAATAACCAACCAAAACCATGCTATGACCTTTTTACTGTTCTACTAAATCGTAATCTTCATTCATTGTCTGTTACAAAATCTTTTTTGATTTGATTTTTATCGACGTCTTATTGACGTATCGAACTCATCTTCCTTTGAGCAGACTCGTTTTCGTATTAGGTTACCAGTCCTACAAGTACGACAACGCTCTTTCTACCGGCAAATTCATTCCCTTTAAGGCACAAGCTAGATAATTATTCAAAGCTTTGGTGCTTCGAGAGAAGGCCCCTAAGGGAAAGATTTTAAAGATAAGAAGTGGGATTTTGCTCATAACTTGTTGTCAATTTTCATGATGTAATCGTTCAACCTGGATTATCCAGACCAATTCTCGTATGGTCATTTTAATCCACATTCCTTCCCTTAAATATATTACTTTTCAATTGTTCCATTTCTTTTGATTACAGGCAAAGAAACTGTCCAGGAACAAAGAACATTGCCTAGGACCATTCCTCCAAGAAAAAGCGAAAAGACATTAGGTGAGCTGCAATTATGACATGTTTTTGTTAAAGTCTCTGTAGAGATCAACCAAATAATTCTACTTCGCAGGCACTCCTTCAGTTTACCTTGATTGCCTACTGCATTGCCTGGGATACTGTGGCAGGCGCTTGATGAGCCTTGCAGTCATTTTCTCTAAAAAGGCATACCTCAAATATATTTATCGGTTTCATTTTGTTTCAGTTATCGAAACAGATGTGTGCGATTGCGGTAAAAAATGTCGTAACGCCGAAGAACTCACGAATCACCTTAAATTCTGCTCATACTACTTCGATTCCCCTCAGAAACGAGTTGGTGAGTATCATATCTGAAAAGGTTATAGCTATTAGTTTCCTCTTCTGATACTTGAAACTCAATGCTTCAAATGAGTACTTACTGCAAACTTATTTGCACGTTACGATGAACGGTTCATTTTATAATTTTACTAGCGCTGTTTATTCTTTTCTCTTCACCTGTAATTTTATTTTACCTCTTTACTGCTTTTATAATCAACGTCGGTCTAAAATACTGTCATTTTACTGGTGTCCAACATTTAATACTTATTGAACAATTAACTCCGCATTATTTCGGGCACCTAAATGAGAAAATTAAAATTCATCAGAGGTCTAGCAGCGTTTCATATCGTTCCTTCAATCTTGAACCATAATTGCTTGCCGAGATTTCCCGCTTTTATTCCTCCATTTTTATTTATGATTCTATTAATCAAAGATGGTTAAATTTCAGATTTGCGTTTCGCAAATGAATTGATGGTTCTGAGCTTTTCAATATTTGCTGTTGAAGTTATGAAGTGTACGTTATTGAAACTGAGGACTGTGAATGGAGGAAACATAAGGGAACCGAATCATGTTCAAACATTTATTTTTGGTTAATCATTTGATGTATAAACTATGTGTTCTCTTGCTCATACATTCTTCGGACCCTGAGTTAGCTTTTTATTACAATCGATTTAATGGTGATTGTTAGGTATGAGATAATCAATTGATTTCTCATATACAATTCATGGTGGAATATGTGTACCTACTTCATTCAACCAGTATACTTACAAACTCTCAACAGTGAACCCTACATTCAGAATTTCAAGTAAATGAAATTATGAGTTTCTTCTATTAAAAAAAAAAAACTTTACGAAGCATAACAACCCCTGAATGTCATGTATTCCTAAAAGTGACTGCATAAAATATTAAGAGACATTTTTGTTCCTGATGGGGCATCGAATCTATTACCGTAGGATGTATAAATGTTACCAGCCTTTTTGTTGGAAAATAATTTAATTTCGATAAGAAAATGTACTTACATGTAAATAATAGCTTTTAGTTGAAACGAATGTGTTTGATGAGAACGATGCAATACTTGCCGGTTAGGTCCAATTTAGGTATTCGAGGTCGAAGAGTGTGGAGCACAGGAAGGGATACTTGGAGGTTTTGAAGCACTGTGACCCTTTTGGACATTTGGAGCACGGCGGACCAATCGTGTAAATTGGTTGGTTTAAATAGTTTCCCGCCGGAGCGTAGTTGCAGATGAGTTTTCGGAATTTAAACCCAACGGAATTGTATTTAGTTTCTCCGCATCCGATTTTGTAGGTGGCGGCCCAAATGAGCTGCGTGAAATGGCCGTGGGCCGAATTGTGGAAATACTTGAGGATGACGCTTCGAGGTGTAGACTCCATTTCGTTTGTCCAAGTTTTGAAAAGGTCGAGGGTTTTGTTGAGTTGGGACGCCGTCGTCGCGGTCATGACGGCGTTTTGACCGACGCTTGAGAATTCGGGAGTTTTCCGACATTTGTCGTGACCATTTATTCCTTGAAGAGCCCAACGATGAGCGACTTTTTCCAAGTTTTGCTCCCAATTCAACAGCCGCATGTCTGCAGCTGGCGGCCATCCGAGGGCTCCCGACGCCAATTTGTTTCTGAAGGCATTATGGGCGTCGGTCAACGTCCTTTTCTTCAGGATTCTCATGGAATTCGTGACGTTACTCACTGACGGGTTGGTCGGCCACGGTGGGTACGAGCACATCGTGTTCGCAGACGATCTGCAGCTCAAATGACACCACTCCTGCCACCCACGGACGGCCGAGCCCAACAGCACAAAAAGCACCCCCTTCACAGCGAGTACCATTGCCCCAAGATTCCTAAAAATATACTGATAAACATCGTGGTAGTAAACAGTATTAACTCTCGACCATAAAAAAGTCCCCTTCCCCTTCAAGGTTAACTATACGGTTAAGTGCCCCTCACTATTCATGTTCACGGTGAATCCACTTTATTTCTCAATAGAGTTCAATTGTTCCGTGCTTTAAAATCAATGACCAGGCTGCTTTAGTTCTTCCCCATTAGTCATGAACAACAGTCCCCAGGATCCCCCAAAATACCGCAAATTATTCTTTGATGGCTCACTATTACAAAAGGATCTTGGTTGAGACATCAGGAAATCGTATCTTCGAGGGCCCAAACTCAAGTACCCATTTCAGAATGCCCTTTTCCCCCCATACCCTGCCTGCGTTTAAGCTCAAACTGCTTTAGGCTCAAGTAGAGCCCAAACGGTGTCTATCCGCACAATTTCAATAACGTTGTTTGGGCCCGAAAGGCAAACAGTCATTTTGGAAACGTAATGTTCATACTTTAAAACGTGAAAAATGTAAGTTTGAAGCTTTTTCATATTTTGTTAATACAATTGAAATGGGTGAATTATTCCCACAGGTACAATGAACCGAAAGCAGTGAGATAATGAATCATAAATGTGTCGCTAATGCCACATTAAATTGCGTTTTTCCATTTCTTTCTGAGTGTAACTTGAGGCTATTTTATCGGGCATTTATCGGTAGATTAAACGGTGAAATTTTACTACAAGGAAAATAAACACAATAGTTGCCTATTACTAAACGAAAACGACTTTTTTTATGTTTACTCAAAAGGCATGAAATCAAAGATGATCAATGTCAAGACTGGTTGGTACATGAACAATTTGAAGAAACTTTTTCTGCGAACGAGCTCATGATGTGTTAGGCCCTTCTTGAGCTTTATCGAAGGCTAATGTGTAAAATTTTTTATTTTTCTAAACTTTTTTAAAAATATATATGTACTTTCATTATGTACTCTTATTATTAAACCTTACGCATACTTTTCTTATGTTCCAGTGTTGATCACATGTGCTTGTAGATCACAGTTTACCAAAGTTGACATCAAAGAGCACCTGCTTAGTTGCGAAGCGTGGAAATACGTCAAAAAGAAAAAGAACCTTGACAAAACTCCGACAAATCTTGAAGGTATCTGCAATAAATCTAGTTTTTAGCGCTTCCATTAGTTTTGATTGGACACGGGAAGCGGTTGTTCATTTAATTTTAATATAAACTTGAATTAAAATTTGAATCTCTTTTTCAGCTGCATCGCCGAATAAAGAGTTTTTTGGTGAAGCTGAGTCAACCGAGAATGTTGATCGCCATAAGACGGGTAAATTTATAAAAACATTGCGGTTTTTTTTTTTTTTTTTTTTCAAACATTTTACCCATTTGAATGGTGTTCTTAAGCAATCATAGAACGCGATTTTCGAATTAGAATTTCCTTAATATTTTGGAAATTAACAACTTGAGAAGTCCCGACTACACAATCAGAATTAATTGAGACGCTAGAATCTTTTTTTCTTGTCAATTATGACTATTAACATTAGCCATTTATAGTCTGAAGCGCGCTAAAACTACTAGCTTACGCTGCCCCTCAATATGAAAGAGTTAATATCTCTTTTATATACATGAACCCCTCTGTATTGCCTATTGGTTACAATAAAACGAAAGGAATTCAAAATTTAGCGATGGTCAGTGGTTGAGATCTGTCGTAGCATTGAAGTTCTAGAATGCAATTACGATTAAATAGGTAGTTCATAAAATTAATCATTCTGGGCAATGTGTGCTTTCATCTTTAATGTTGTATTTTATTTCATTTCATAGTTCCAAAATGTCTAATAGGTGTACATTTCAAGAATAACATGCCTGCTTCCTCTTAATTATGTCAACTGAAGAGTAATTTTTTTAATCGAAAAATGACAAGAAATAATTTTAATTGTGGTGAGGGACTAAGTTCCTATTAGGAGAAAATTTGGCGTCAAGACACTTGATTGTGAATCAAACTATGCAATTTTCGCAGAAAGCACAAGGATTTCCCCCTTTATCCCGGTGGTTGAACAGCAGGGTGGGGGAGGAACGGGTAGGGAGGGATTTCTCGTTAGTATGGCTTGACAATGTTTTCGTTTCTCCAGAAATACCCGAAGAATCTTCACATGTGGAGTGCTACGAGCAAGAAGTCATCACCCAATCTATAGAGGTCGTCGAAAAACCCGAGTCTTCTCTGGTGACACAGGGTGAGTTCCTTCGAGTTCATTCGTCGATCGATGTCTCGAAAACATTATTCAAGCAGGCGAGAAACATAGTTGAACAATAATTGCATTAAAGCTATCTTCTCTTAACAGACAACCAGACTGTCAAAGACGTTTCAGTCTCAAATAAGGCTTCTGAAGGCAACGCTGCACAAGCCACTCCACAAGGTAAATTGTTTCATCTAATTATTCTATTTTAAATATCTATTAAGTAGGTATCCACTAACTGGGGAAAACTCATGGACCGCAGTTGATTTTCTGCTGGCATTTCGAGACAAACATTCATGCCTGCTAAGTATAAGACGAAAATTGTCAGCCTTTTGAAATGGAATCCTCTTCTCTTCTTGTATTTTCCTTTCAATTGTTGTTTGTTTAACTTATAAAACCTAATTTTGTTTTGCTTTAGTGATCTGCAGTGGGACTGAGCAGCCAACAACAACTTTTGCAGTTGAATTCCCCGAAGGTGAATTTGGTGTTGCTTCTTGCATGCGCATTTCTAAATCATATAAAAAACTTTTTGTTGCTTTAACAAAATGTTTTGTTTACAGTAACTTACAAATGCGAGTGTGACGCTGTCTTTAGACGCGCGAACGTTTATCATATTCACCAAACGGGCTGCAAGAAATATTTAGCAACTCGTGGGAAGGTTGCTGAAATCACCGAGGACAAATCTAGTCTGGACCAGTCCTTTAAAAAGCAGGACGTTGTTTTAAAGTATAGCGGACCATTGCGAGGTAAGTCTTTTTAATGAGGTAGACTTGAGATATTGAGGTAGGCTTTCTGCAAAGTGCTGTAGACCTCTTGCCGGGCCAATGGGTTCGATTAGACCTAAAAAACCTAACAAACCTGAACTTACAGAAGATACAGAATATGGGGTCTGTTACTGTTGTTGCTTTTAGTGTTGCTTTTGCTGTTAGTAAATGAGAATGTTAAGCCAGTTACTGTTGCAAGGTGGACAGAAATAGTAGGTATGCTCTCATTGCAAAGTAGATAGACAGATGCAATCTGTATCCACTGCTATAGCAAGTTGATTTAGAATATTAGTCAGTAGCTATTGCTTGATAGGTCTGGGGGTGTTTCTGTTGATAGATAGTTGAGAAATTTATGTCTGAATGTCATTGTTGCTAGGTACATTGAGCGGGTGGGACTGTGGGGTAACTGTGGCTAAATAAATGGGGGTTATTTATTCTGTGGTTTGTGGTGAGGTAGAAGGGAAGTTTATGTATAGCTGTCGCTGTTGCTAGGTGCTTTTAGGATATGGGATCTGCTCTAAAGTGTAATTTTCCAACTAAACAGACAACATGTACGACTTGTGTGTAGATCAGCCCTGTTTGTATTCCCAACCTTGAAATCGTTTCTTCCGTTAAAATCGGCATTTTCCCATTTTCAGGTGAAGTTCTCAAAAAATGCGCCTGCGGCTTCGCTTTGGACTCAATCATCTCTTATAGGCAACACATTGCCAAATGCCCTTCGTTCAAAACAGCGCTCAGCCCTAAAATCCACGTCCCTGCCTCGCCTAAGAGACCTCCTTTGATCTCAGAGACCAAACGGTCAGCAAAACACGACTCAGACGAGGAAAGCCACACTGCCAGGGGCAGTATTAAGAAGTCCAAAGTTGAACTTCGAGATGAACTTAAGGACTTCGTAAAGTTACCAGATCCCGAAAAACAAGATGGGTCGCAAACTAGAAAGAAAAAATGAAAAAGCTGAAGGCTGGGAGGGATTTGAATTGAGCATTTGATTCATATTTGATCATTATTTCAAGTCAGAATTCATTGAGATGAACCCCAAAATGATCCACTCATGAACACAAATCCCGTTCCTTCGTTATCTTTTGTTGGGGCCCACTAAATTTGAACCACCCAACCGATTCCTCTTGATCAGGTCAACACCAGACAGATTTTCAATGTGGTCGTATGCTCCTGGTGTACACAAATGTGTGAACTGTGAATACAAACAAGTTTTTTGTAAACCTCTATAAGTCAAGCCATTTAGATAAATCATTCACGTTGTTGTTCACGTGATAGTCTCGTCACAGAAATCCATGTAGATTTTCCATCGGGTCACCAAGTAGCCTATAACCCATATAAGTTTTCAAAAAGTTCCGCATTTCCCTATTTTTTACTAGTTGTTTATAATATTTTAAATACTATTTATGGTCGTTCTTTAGACTTGGATGTGGGTTTAATGCTGATTATGGGGTTTTTGTAACTCGTGTTTTAAATGAGCCGACTCAATGTTCTTGCTGTGCCCGATGTTAGTTGTGAATAAAACAATAAAATGAGAAGAATTTTAGTTCTTGCCTTCTTTTAAAGGTAGTTGCGTAGAAATGAATGAGTGTTCTTTTTAAACAGTTGTTGTAGTTATTTTATATTGTATCGATTTATTTTATTTCATTTTTCCGGCCGGTTGATTTTATAACACGATTGACGATGGAGGAGTGGAGCAATAAAAAGTAAATACAACAACATTATATCAGTCAGCTACTTCCCTGGCAAAAAGGATGTTCGATTAGAATTCTGCGTATTCATTTCTGCAAGGCCCATTGTTCATTACTAGTTCTTACTATCAAGTTTGTGCCATACCTGTTGGTTTAAGCTGCGGTTATGGTTATTGATAAAGATGGATAAAGAAGAAAATACCTTGTACCTAGAAGGAGATTGTTCAGCAACATTGTTTTGGGCTGTGCTAACGTTCTCTGCCTCAACTAGGACTTCTATTTAGAATCTTGTTGAGCTCTGAGAATTTTAAGGTATTGTTAATTCACGAATATATACCAATCATCATATTCATTTTGTTTTTCGTCGGAATAACTCATTTTTCCTCCCCTTTTCTCCCTAATTTTTTTCTTGCAGTATTTTAGCTTATTATTGCATTTTTCGTG
The DNA here is from genome assembly GCA_019603395.1 of Cyrtorhinus lividipennis. Lineage (NCBI taxonomy): Eukaryota > Metazoa > Arthropoda > Insecta > Hemiptera > Miridae > Cyrtorhinus > Cyrtorhinus lividipennis. The sequence goes on along the minus strand of CM034008.1, from coordinate 1,701,600 downwards.
TCAATTATAAAAATATCTCTTCGTCGAGCTGTAAAAATGTGCCTTTTGGAGAAACGAATTCGATGAAATGAGTTTCATCTCGGTATAAGAAGAATCTGATTGTTGATAATGAGATACTATACAAAGTGTAAACTTATAAAACCTGCAAATTCCACTACTTCCATCGCTTTTCTCTACGAGGGTTCACCTTTGAATTAGTAGATCATAACAAAAATGAAAATAGACCAGAATAAAATCATGGCAAAGGGATAAGTTCGAATTTCTCCTATTTTTCATGAAAACTTTTCCTGTTGTAGGCTGATTACCAATGATGTTGATGAATTCAATCCTCAGTCAAACTAATTTCTCACGATACTTTATATCGCCTTATTTACAAAATTCAGTTTTAACTGAAAATGGAGTAGGATTAATTTGACTAGGAAATTTTTCATACAGTAGTGTACTATGTACTAAGTAGTGGGAAAGAAGACCTACATGCAATTCAACTACTGTAGGTAAGCTTCAGTCATTTATTGATTTCCTCACTTCGTTCATTTACCTGACAAATATATTATATTATAAATCGCCGGTCTCTATTTCAGGGTCTTTCAATTTCCGTTGCACCTGCGGAAGGAATTTCAGTCTTCGAAAACATCTCAACTTCCACCTCAAACACGAGTGCGGTAAATCCTTTACGTGCCCAATGTGTAGCAAAGTTCTCAAATCCAAACAGTCTCTCGCCTTCCACGTGACGAGTATGCACTTTAACAGTCCACTCCAGGAAGAAATGAAGAGGCAACCGTTCTGCACCAACGAAAATTAACGTTCCAAATTTGTTCCCGTTAAGAAAGAAATTGAAACGTTACCGTACCTGTAAGTAGGTTTAGTTTGTGGTTATAAGTCCAATTAAAACTACTTTTACAAATAATTGTGAACACTATTAAAAAGAAAATTCCAAAAGTCCTCATGAAAATAGCGCACGTTATAGGTTAAGTTAACGAAAGACTACCACTAACTAATGAGTACCTACTTATGTAGGTAATTATGGGAAGAAGTAGCAGTGTTTTAAGGTTTGTTTGGAGAAACTCAGGATTATTCTGAGGCATGAAATGTTCTTGTGACTTCATTAGTAGTTTTGAATTGTCTCTGATTTGTGCCAATGCACATGCTCCAGACTCACTCCTGACAAGGGTTGGAGTAGTCTCCCACGAACCTAGACTGCCATTGATTGACAATCCTCGCCAATCGGTGGTACTAGTTTATGGTATTGAGAATGAACCGTATGAAAATTCCTTATTTTAATTTCATCAACTTGCGCTCGTCGCCAGAGTCATCGCCGTATTTTAACAAACACCTACCACGTTTGCCGTAATTACTGCATGGTGTTTCATATTTATTTTCGCCATTCTTCAACTAATCCTCCTTCGGCCCTTGTCTTTCCGCAGATTCGAAATTCCCCTGCACCAAATGCGGGCGCGTCTACAAGCACAAAGCTCGACGAAATTTCCACATGAAGCACGAGTGCGGTGTCGGTTACGAGTGCACCATCTGCTCACGGACGTTCACTCAAAAATCCTCGCTCAAAAGCCACTTATTTATGATTCATTCGAAAAATGCTCTTTTCCGAGAGATAGTTCCTTAGCCGCGCGGATGACTCGACTTGGGAACTTTCTCAAGGTTGAGGAGATTACCGTCTTAGTTGGGCCAAATAACAACTGCCCTGTAGTCATATCGAGGCAGCAAGAAACCTAACTGAACCTATGTCATTAGTATAAGATATCAACTATTGCTCGCAAAAGTTTATAGCTTTTTTTAATTTTCCTCAACTGAGCGTACCTATATTTTTCTACTTGTATAAATAATTTATTTGCACCTACTTCAATTTTTGAAGAACAAAAATGTTTTCCCCTTTTTGTTTATTAGGTTACTCACCTACTCTAAAATTAATTTCACCATTCTATATAGACACGTTTTTTAACTTTATATCGCTTGATTATTTTATTTCCAATTACCAAAAACTCAACGGGAAATATGTATCTCACGAAATTCTAATTTTTCCGTTCTTGTGACAAATTTATAGTCTTTATAGGCCTATAAGACAAGAGAGGCACGAAGCTACTGTAATGAAGATTCCCGAGCACCGTCACTGATAAACCGTTTTGTGATTCTGAAGCTGGGTTATCGTGGATACCGTTGTTAACGATCGGCAGCTACCCGATTGGCTACCTGAAGGACCAAGGAGGAGCTGGTTCTTGCCAGAGAACTGCTTGTGACGAGGATTGTGCCATTTGACGATCAAATATTGTCTGTACGTTCAGACATCCGTAAAAGCTCTGGAATTTTGTTGCATAACGGGCATTAAGTTTCCGCATATTGAGAACTCCCACATCCCAAAGGCTGACATTTGTCTCCCCTACCGCTGAGCTGAGTTTCAAGTTACTACATTGGATGGTGTTGGATGTGCAAAAGTCGGCTATTTTAGATGTGGCAATTCATACCTGATGAACAACAAGTGGAGGGAGAGGTTCTTGCGATCTGACTCCTGCGCAGCTACGGTGTAAATATACAGAAAAATATATTTTCCCTGTAGCGGTACAACCAAGAGAGGTTGAACAAGTGGATCAATTTGTCCCATGCCTATGGTTATTGAAAAATTTATTGTTGGATAGATAATTCAGCAACATTTACTTGCGAAGCAAATTTAGTTTATGAGCTCCACAATCCTCAGGCGTTTGGCTTTAATTTGCCCAACGACTGTTTTTTGTTATCAAACTACTAGTATAAAGTATGGGTTGTACAGTGAACGTGGCTAATGTTGATGCAATATGAACAAACGCGGGAGAGTGTATTGATTCGGATTTGCTCTTGGTCAATCTGGTCACATCTTTGAGCAACCCCAAACAGAGATAAATTTGTTACTTGTAAACACTGCAGAGTCTAGCGTTTGAGCAAAACACCATTTACTCCCGTATGCTTGTCATTAAGTTGATTCCTTTTGAATTTTTCAGATAAACCCTTTGTCTGCAGTTGTGGAAAAAAATTCTCTCACAAACGCAACTTCTCATTCCACGTCCGTCATGACTGCGGCAAAGTGTACCCGTGCAACGCCTGTGGTCGGAACTTCACTTCACGGTCCAATTTGAAAAGTCACTTCATCATTGTCCACGTGTCCCATTCCAAGCATCAAGACGCTCCCGAATGAGAAATGCGAGTGGCTAATGTCAAAAAATAATGACAGAAACAATGAACTGGCTGCTGTTTCATCATTATAGGTGTATTTGTATTCATGAGTTCTTCTTGGAATAATTCGTGCTTTTTCAAAAAATAACGTTTATTGTCCTATATTGTGATGATTTTTTGTCTTCCATGACTGTGAAAAATAAGATACAATTCTTAAATGTTGCTGATTTAGAGCAAGAGTTGTTTGGTATTTGGTCAACCGTCATACAGCCTGCTGACGTTGGCCTTGATAGCCTAGATTGATGGTAAGGGGGTTGGCTCTTGCTGTGGCAATTGCTACCAGGTACAATGGAGAACATGGTTCAGTTATATGGCACTTTTACTATTAAAAAAAAAAAAGTTCCAATGCATGTCTACTGTATACCAGACACATTTGTAATGTGGGAGAACAAGGGAGGAACCTTCTAATAAGTCAATGCTTGTGACAACCCTGCAGCCAGGTGCCAGCTGATACAGTGATACACAGATGGGGCAGTACAAGTTGATTCTCAAAATGGCTGCTCTCAATACGATTTTGTCATTGTACTCATCCTGGTGGACAGCCAAATGGCTGGCTCTGCATAAGACATTTTGTAGTTCAAAAAAGCCATTACCATAATGGCTATTGGCATCCACCATGAAACAGTGATGACTGGGGAAGAGGTTTGCCAGTTTCAACAGTCACCAAACGAAGTGAGCAAGATGTGTGATCCATGGTACATGAACTTCTCAGCAATCGCACGTATTTGATGCCTCGTAGTGACGCTGAACTTTGTACATTTGCTTTGGGATGAACTAACTTGCGGTGGAGTTGGTTGGTAACTTGGTGTATGGTATAAACCCTAATTGGGTTGTATTTTAATAACTTTAATGAGCAAGCAGTACAAGACGTATTATCCACTACCCTGCCCTTTCTAAGTTCGACTCGCTTAATTTTTTTTCTAACTTTTCCCAATTTTCTCTCGTTCTTGGCCAAATTACCTGTTCTATATTGCCTTCAGTTCACTGTTGTACCTCTTCAGGACTTGATGATCATTTATACTATTCACTTTTTGTCCGGCAGTTCCAAAATTGAAATACCCCTGCCCCGCGTGTTGGAGATCCTACAATTCGAAGTACTCCCTCAAACGGCACTTGACGTTCGAATGCGGTAAAGAGCCGAGAGAAGAGTGCCCCATTTGTCACAGGAAGTTTCATCAAAAGTCCAGCCTCAATCGCCACATCAAATTCATCCATCAGTACCACGACCTTGCTTTCAACGGTATCGTTGACAAGTTGGGTCTCAACAGAGACAACAGCCTTTTGTTCGAATGAAGCGCGTCAACGGTATTCAAAATAAAATACTGATAAAATATGATTATTAAAGGAATAACCAACCAAAATGTGATCCCGGTGTAATTAATGTATGGAATTTGGTATATCTGATGGTGCTGTTCAAAGGACTGAAATCCAATTGCTACTGTACCCCTAAATTAATCAAAAGAGGCGTCATTATTTTAAATAATGTATTATCAGTAGAGTTCAAATATATTCAAAAATTAAGGGTAGTAAATTTAGATCGTTAACCTCCAAGTATTGATTATGACCTATACGATCCGACTCTTCCTCCCTCACCACCAAATTGCAGTTTCTTGTGAAAGGCTAAATGAGAGCGTGAATTTACTGTTATGATGCCATTTTTTACCGAATTTCATTTCATTTTTCAAATTGTGTTTTGTTATAGTAGCTCTGTTTCCACGGATATCGTCCATGTAAACCTTGTATACGTACTATTCTACGTACTTATTACGTACTATTATTTATTGTTACATATATTTTGAATATAGTCTTAACGTATTAAAACGTGCCAATTCCAACATCTAGTTAATTGAATGAGTGCTTTCGGATTGCTGTAATATAAATAGGTCGTTTGATAAGCCATCAATGATGAATATTTTACGCTGTTTGTTTTAGGTATTTTAAAAAAGTGTTTGACTAGATGATGATGATGAGGAATTTATGTGAATTTTTCTTTCTTAAAAGTGCACTGCAAAACATATGGTAATGACAGTCAAGAGACCCCCTCCCCCTAGCCGCAGTTTGGGTTTATATAATATATAGTGCTTTGATTTGAAGGGTGAAATGATGGTCAACAGCTTTTACCCTAGAAAACTGATTACAGCACAGTTAAGAGAATAATGTTGATAATGAAGGCATATTCCAAGTTGTTTCATGAGCATGATCGTTCAGGTTGTTGACTGAGCATTTGACTTGAATTCTATAACAAGCGCACTTATCCACCTTGGCATTATGCAATATACATCTTTTCACTACCTAATGAAAGTTGTAACAAGCTGTATAATCTTCGAAATTCCTGGAAGCCAGCCACCAGGCCTAGTATTCTTGTTATTGTTCTTCCAGAAACTTCTGCTACCATAGCGTCCAGTTATCTGTGACTTCATTCAATTAGATTTACGCACAAGAATTCCTCCTTTCTTTAACAGTGGTTTCCAGTAAATTTTGTTGATGTTGTCTTCCCTGATCAGTAAAATGTATCTTCATCTTGTTGCATGGTAAAACGATGATCTAAAATTGATGCAAACCTCCCATTATCGGCTATAATGGGGTTTCTCGGTCTCATGTACTAGATGATGCAAAGATGAATTATTTGGAGTCGCTTTGACCATTACTGTAGCCCAGTTTCTTCATGGTCTTTTCTTAAATTAAGTGAACAAATTGTAGGGTTATTTATTTTATGTGAAAAAAGTATGTGGTATAAACAAGTTTTATTGAATTTATATGTTCAAGTTGAATCATGATTATTTTTCACGTGCATTTAATTAAACGCTTACATAAATTAGCAATTTCTTCTGATTGTATTAAGGGTTTATTTTGATGATCATCTAGAATGTGCAATCTCTTGGCTAGTTCAGAATCTTTTTAAGCATGTCATGATTGTACTAGATAGCTCCAATAACCAATACATTTGATGATAAGTGGCAACCTCAAGTTTGCAATGAACAACTGATGTTAGAATTGTTCTCAGCGTCTGTGCGTGTGTTGTAGGCACTCTTAGCAGTGTATTGCACCTAAAAACAAAATCTAAAACATCTCTATATGGGGCCAATCTGTATATCAAGCGGTTTTCGCTGTGCATAGTTGCTGATTTTGTCCAGCGTCAATAGATTGTACCACTCCTTCATCACTGGAAAATTTACTTTCTTCACCTTCTTAGTTGTTGTTGACTTATTGCTTTTTGTCAAAAAAAGCTTGACTCAGATTAAGCTTCCTTGAACATTTTCTTGTTGTTATTGAATTAAGTTAACAATGTTTTACTCTTCTAAATATCTCTTATCGTTATAAACATTTTTATGAATTTTAAAGAGAATCATTATTAAACATTAACATATTTTTTACTTTAAATTAAATATTTGCTTGGCTATTAATAACGTTTATAACCTTAGGCAGCCTTTTAAGTATGTTACACAAGTGATCTCATAGTCTGAACCGAATTTACATAACTCTCAAAATTAATTTTTCTATCCTTCAAATTGTCGTTTTATTTTTATACTATTAAAATGCAACTTTATGTTGTTTCTAAATTAATTTTGTGAAATGGCAGTGCAATATGGAAATGTACTCTTCAGTAGTCCCCATAAACAGAATTATCGTCAATCATGTGTGTACATAACACATGCATAATCCTAACAAATTTGGAGGTTTGTTATAGCGCTTGGTTTCAACGACTTATTTAAAGAAATATATATCTCTGCGAAGCTAATAACTATTTTTTGAATATATTTTTATTTCGTCCTTCCACCTATTTCATGAAATTCCCACCCCATTAACATTTTTCACTGGAAAAACATAGTTTCTCAACACAAATGATGGCATATTGGTTTATTATTCTTATTGAAGAGACAATCCACATCCTTCTATTCATCGATAAATTCATTTTGTACAGACTCTTAACCAACCTACACGCATGTGCGGGTGCTGCAAAATAACTGCAACATGTCTTGATGCCTTGAGTGCTTCAGAAGTGGACATTGACAATTAAGCTGTATGATTGAGTGATGAGTGAGCATGTCCAGTCTTGGGGATTGGCTGCAAGAGCCATTTTATTGGCCTGGGACATTCCATCAGAAGCCTTCAGCTCTGACGTCATAGAAGGTTTTATGCGTGCAGCATACGCGCACTGTTGGCTCGGAAATGGCTTTTATCTGAATAGTGTGCTGTCGCTATTCGCCCGCAATGGGTTTTCTCTACAAAATGTAATTTTTAAATAAAGTTATTTCAAAGTAATTAACCAAAATTCCTTGAATTTATATATTGACTTGTAATGCTCTCCAAGACCTCAACAGGGTTGAATAAGCAGTCATGGTTGAATACACCAAAGTTTTCTAGAGCTTGGAAACACCAAAGTTAATTACTTGAACCTTTTTAGCACGATCTGATTTTGTAGGAAGTGTGCACTTGGTTGGTTATTCCTTGAATAATCAATTCATGTTTTCATGCAAAATGTTAATCTCTCCAATTCTATTCAGCCCAAAAAAATTTTCTGGGCGTTTCATGGTGTCTAGATCAAAATAAGCAAATGTCTGTCCGCCGTCCACACCGATTTTGGTAGTCGAAAATTTTCTAAAAATCTGAATCTGCTTTTGGTCTGGGACCCGTTTCTTGCTTTAGTTGGTCCTCGAAACTTTTCAGCACCATCGAACAAAATTTATGGGAGGAAGTGGGGTCAAAAAAGTGTATTTTGAAAAATGGATTTTCGAGAATTTCGGTGATCTAGGCGTGTGGGGATTTTCCACTACATTTTGGATGTCGATTCAAATGAGTCTCCAAGCTCTTGGTCCGAGTAATAACCAACCCCTGCGAAAAAATTTGCAGCGTTTTTGCATTGATGACTTCATCTTCTCTCCACTTACGGTGGTACAAGAGATCAGCAGCCTCCTCTTATCCCTAGGCCGCGTGAGGAACAAAGAAAGAAAGGAAAAGGTAGAAGCCAAAACCCATTTGACAAGGAGGTAACAAACTACTCAAATTATGGTCAACTTTTCTGTTTATTTTCACAACCATTCCATTTTTTTGCACATGACAAAACAATCTTCTATACTTCATTCGTGTGGAGAAAGTAGACCGTAGTTTCTATGGATGATCAATCATCATAACCGTGCTGAAACAGAGAACATTGCTGAGGTGATGGTGAGCTCTTCAAGATATCCCAAAATTGAAAACCGGTGATCTCATCTATGGTCTCATATAGATTATAGTTTGCATCGTCAACTCACGTCTTTGTTGTACTTGGCTCTGCACTCCATCATCTTGCCGGCAAGGTCGCAATCGTTGTCCATGGAAGTGGGAACTGCAACAGCAGAGAATTAATGTTATGAGTAGGTGAGATTAGGCGCCAGTGACGAAGTGAGCCTAATGTTCAGCAGCATTATTTGAGAGCTGCTCAGTCTCGCCTGAATACGCTGTTAGCATTCACGTGTTCTTGACTTCAGAACCATATGAGCCACCCTGGGCGGCATTGAAGGTGCACCCAGAGCGTTTCAGAGTCTCTAACATCTCATATAACCTGCATGGCAACGCAATCTGCCAGTGCACCTATCTATGGTGTTTTTTCGACATTTTTGTCTCGTCAAAGAACAAACATGGGCTGCACAACAACCACTCACTTTCATGACCGCAGTAGTCGAGGGTCTCCTTAACGTGCTTAAGTTTCTCAGGCTCCTGGTGGAGGATGTTCTTGGAAACAGCGTAGGCTAGTTTGACATCGAATTTTCCATCAACAATCTAGAAGAAATTGAAAAATAGACAACAAAAATTAAATTAACATAAAATCTTAAATCAATAGTAAAAATGGAATGCGAATTTGCTCATAAGAGATGAACTTACCACGTTGTAAGCACGGAAAACGCAAGCCATCAAGCACTGAAATTCAAATTCGACTTATTATTCGTATTCATCTTTTTAAAATTATTTTGATTTCGACATTTTTTTAAATAATCGCTTACTCGCTCTTCCTCATTCTTGGGGATCAACGGCTTGGCGAATTCTTCAACTTCCTCTGCAAATAGAATTTTTTGTTATAAGTCAAAGACAATCTTCGTTCTATTTCAGTTTACTCTTCACTAGATGGATTCTGAAGCGTGATTATCAACGAGAACGGTTATTTTTTTAGTCGAATTTAAGCAGAATTTACCATCAGTGACGGCGGTGCCATTCTTGCAGTCGACGAGAGTAGCCTTGAGCACGTCTTGGTATGCGGCGACCTGCAATGAAATGGTTTGAAATGGATTTGGAATAGCTGACTGGTATTAAGTATCTTTAAATTGGAATGATATGGCAGTCCAAAATTTCTCTTTAGTTCGCCATCGTGTTGCTTTTATCGTATGACGAGTGACAGCGACAGGATTCTAACTTGCTCCGTTAGTAGTTTGTACAATCGAAATAGGTAGTATACTACTCCCCAACTCAACAAAATAATAAACCCGGAATTGGTTCGCATGACGTCACAATAGCTGCAACATTTAAATACTGGTGGAACTAAGTATTCTACCCTTATAAATCTCCAAAGATCAATTTCGAAGCTCATTTTGTGACCTTTATTAGGTGGTGTTGAAATAATTTAGTTGAGTTATTCGGTTCATACGGATTGGATTCCAACGCCAGCCAATGAGCTCATTGACCTTCACTATACTCTTTTTTCTTGACATGGAGCATTTGGATTATTTAGCTCATTTGCTACAACACGGAGCACAGGGACATCATAAATTTGGCTGTATGCCCGTAAGATTTCAACGAAAATTACAACTATATAAAATCAACCATTAGAGTAGAACAGAGACGCTGTACAAAGATGAACATTAATATTAATGAGACATTATTATTAATGCGAAGCTACGCGAGATGACCACAACCAAGAACAGCCAACAAAACATTTTCTTGTTTCAAACCCGAACTCAATTTTCATTGTGCATTTGGCTTCTACGCATAGTTTTATTTTATATAAGCCACTTTAACAATTTATTTATTGAAATAACCCAGAGACCAAGTCAATCTGCCGATTAAATTCATTATGATCAAATTATTAACAATTGAATAAATAACTTTTTAGTTGAGAAGACGGACTTTTGTAAAGGTCAAACAATCCTGTTTATTTAGGAGCGGAAAACATTTATTAAAAATTTTCTTAGTATGTAGATACAGACTTTTTGTACGTAAAACCTGTTTGAAAATTTACTGAATGGGTGCACAAGTAAACAGGAAGGTTTTGCGTTTAGAATAAGGTTGTTCTTATATTAGTTCGTTCATTTTTCGTTGGTGATCAAAATGAACATTTATTTGGAATTCTGGCTGCACCAGGTGATATCAGCGTTAAGGAACAACGTCGGAATCTGTTTTTTTGCGCAATCTTGGTTGAGCATCTTTCTAATTGCCGTGTTGGGGTCGAGAAGGGTCTAAAATCCATTAAATGTTGCTTCAAATTCGTACCGAAATTAAAATTTCCACGTTCAAATAAAAATGGGCAATTTTGCCGTCCAAAATAATGGATTTTGAGGAGGCAGTTCATTAATTAGAGAAACCTCTATAGTACAAGTATCGTATTGTGATCAATTTGGCAAAAGATTACCATCAGTAGACGAATTTTCTACATTTTTGTGAGAACGTGATAACCGAAGACCGACCAAATCATGAAAGAGATTATAGCTAGCTCATTATTTGTCCATATTTGTGTTATAGGAGAAATTTTAAAATATCTAATAAAATGATTCGTTGAATATTTCTATTGTTCTCAACCAAACTCAAAACATGAAAAAATTTTATTTGATCTTTTGGGGCTGTAAAAAATGGAGGGAACTATGTTTTTCTTCCTTATACAAAAAAAAAGAAGATTTGTTCTTTACCTATCTTCCAGAAAAAAGTTAAAATACTCGAATATATTCTTATTTAACCAGATCAGTATTTTGTATGGAAGAGACGTAGAGAAGCTGAAAATTGAGAAATGGCTAGAATTACTCACGTAGGACGAAGCCGAAGAGGGCGATAACAACAATTTGGGACGTCAAAGCCATTTTTGCACAGTTTCAAAAGCTGAACTGATGGCTTTCTCCACAGTGTGAGCTCATTTATAGGAACTTCTTCCACCTCTCCGCAGAATCTTCCAGTTATTTCCAATTAGGTTGTTTTTTCTTTCTTTCTCTTTTCATTTTTGCATGAGCGCCATCTCTCGTGCGAAATCCTGAAGATTACAGGGGGGAAATGTGACTTTTTCCGGTCGTTGGACGATCCGCGAGAAGAAAAAAAAAATCGAACGGAAGACTTGACTAAACCGTTTGTAAAAAGCGGCAATTTTCTCGTCAAAACCTTTCTCATGGAGAAGTTTTTAATCAAGGCGTTTCTCGCCAAGGCTCGTTTTGGTACAGAGATTGTTTTGGGCTCATGTGGCCTGCGGTATGTAATTGTCTGCTCAAAAGCTTGGACAAGCGACCGCTACGTGGAAGTCAAGGAACCCCCTCGTCACGGAAAGTTCAGCACGAGATCGAACCGGCCAACGAACTGGTGGAAGGCCCTCATTTTCGCGAATAATCACACGGTGGTGGTGAAATGGGGCGCGATTGGGGATCCCGCGAAAATGTTGGTCCTTTTACTATAGGTCAAGTTTTAATGTGTCAAATTTCAGGCTGTTCACCTACATTTGCATATTGTACCAAATACAATTCCAAATACCTCCTAATCAATTGTTTGTTAAAGGTGAATTGTATATGTCAAGGTAGGGGGGAAGAGGAATGTGTTTTTTTTAAATAATGATAACTTTATTGTAATTTTATATTACATTTCAATTCTGCGGAGGCATATTATAATAGAGGGGTTACCCCCTGGTGTCACTTGTTACGGGGGTACAATCCATTGATAGTCCCCGTGAGTTTTACATAATCATTGATAATCTCTTAAGTGACATTGTGAATAGAACAAGGTATTTTTCTAAAGAAATCTCAACATTGCTGATATTGCAACAAAAGTAGTTTTCAAAAAATATATCAGGGCACATGAAAGAATCGAAAAATTACATCCGGCATGTAATGCCCGGTCAGTCTCCCCGATAACTTTGACATTTCGTGTATCATGTTGCATAGATACTAAACCCATTATTTCCACGCCGCTTTTGGCAGTAGGGGGCAGGGTTTGGGGCGTATTTATTCTGAAAACGGGGTTTTGAGATTTTTTGGAGACCTAGGCGCGTGAGGTATCATTTTCCACTACATTTTGGACGCTGAATGGATTAAGATAAAGTCTTTATAGATGTATCAGTCAAACTAGGTAGGTATTAACAAAGAAGTAATTCGATTCCTACTCTGGAGACGTCGATGTAACATCTATCACACGAGTGACTTCACACCTAAATAATAATAAATAAACTAGCATTTTTAGATTTCAAGAAAATATTTGTTTTTTAAACAAGTGATCCTCCAACCCGGCATTTCGGTCTCCACACTTACATAGCTCTCAGTAAATATTGAAAAATAGTTTTTTCTTCAATTCTGAAAACTTTGTCACAACTTTATTCAAGAAAACTTAAGATCAGATGGCTTGACACTACAGTAAACAAGTAAGGTAAAACAGACCCTTCCTGTAATGTATTGACATAAGTAAGTAATGTCATACATTCAATTCCATTAGCGATATATATTGTGTTCTAATTTTTAACCGATTGATACTTTATGTCACTCTACGTGCATGAAGACAAATTCTACTATTTAATTAAACTTGAAATTTACACACCCCCTCCACGTTCGCCACATGCCGATTGTTTCTCCATTTGTCAGCGGGTAGTCGAGTGAAATTTGTCTCATGTTAGGAAATCACAGTTAATTGTTTTGTCACTATTGGTTGATGAATAGGTAATGTTGACACAAACTGACGTTAAACATTATAGAGGAATGATACAAATAAAAATACTAATTGTATTCACTCGAAAATAGGTCTGGGTATTTCGTTTCAGACAAAATTCATAAATAATTCGAATGAAAATGCTCACTTAAATAATCAATTGCTCTAATATTTCATATTACAGTGGAAGATTCTTTTTTAGGTCTTAACTCGAGGATGGAGTAGGAGTTAACATCTGCGAGTTCAAATTCCACGTAATTCTAGGTTTAAGGCTAACTCGGAGTGGTGAAACGCGTTTTTTCCTTATTCTTCCTCATTCCTCGGGTTACCAGTAATCCAAACTTCAAGCCAAGGTGGTGAAATCCACATAATGTGTATGAGAAGTAATGTATAGTGTGGTTCACCCACTCTGAATAACAGAAGCGCTGTAAATGAGCAGGTAATGTAACTAAAGAGTAATTCCTGTGGCACTCATTAGATTCAGCGAAACAACTTCGGAACGATGTAATGCACGGTTGAACCTCCAAAAATGTTGAAAATCCAATTTTTAGACACATACGCTTCGACGATCTTGATTTAGAGCTGAAGCAGAGCTTGACGTACATGTACGAGGAACCTCATTGCACAATTCGACGGTAAGGATGGTTAAGATTTTGAATCATCGCGCATGAGAAGTTCGGGAGACGTTTTTTGAACGCATCTAAAAGCGGTTTATTATTATCGTAAATGTAATTGAATTGAATTTCGAGAATTAGAATGAATATAAATACTACCTACCCACCCACCGGGACTCCGCGTTACTTCTTGGCAGGTTATTTCTACAAAGACAGCGACCCATAGTGAAGAGATGCTATGGTAGGCTTCAACGGAGCAGGTTATCCCAGTCAATTACGAGAACGTCCCGTTCGGCGTTGTTTATTGTTTACTTTACTTCCGACTGTAAAATAAGATTACAGATAATTTTTCTCTGGTCACAGCCGATTCTTAATGTATACCTAGTTAAAATAGACTACACACTATTGTTTAAAGGTAAGCTTCGTGATGCCAGCCCCTCGATTAGGTGATGACGCATTATGCTTATTTTGTGCTCTGACGACGCTTGAAAGGTCAACATAGTTTTCAAAAAAATGATGCATGGTGGTTTATGTTCTTCTGATATTCTTCGGATTATTTCGGTTTTAATCATGTCCACCTTATTATGATTATCAGCCACTACGTTATTGAAGTAATGGCCTTACCGACGAGCTGAGCGGGTCCCACACAATTGATACGGCCAGATTGGGTCAGCTGAAACGTATGTGCCAAAATTGGTGTTGGTTATTTGGACTATAGTCATCAGTTATCGATGTCGAAGATTGGATCGATTAGATTGAGGGGGCTGACGCTAAATGCGAACAACGAACACCCACTTTGTTAGGTCAATCGACATCAATCAATTTCCGATGTACCTACGGGTGGAAAAGAGTGTAGAACAAAGGTGTTCACTGACACATCACAACTGTTCTCACGTGGTATCGTTTATTGAAACGTGAATTTTGATGACAAAAACTCAAAATCAATCAACTTTCTTAAAATAACTACGGTAAATCTTGAACCAATTTTCAAAGAAAATGATCTCTTTTGAAAAATTTACAAATTACTGTAAGTTTTGGTGTGAAATTATTTTTAACCAATATTTCTCCCAATTTGGCTTTAATCGATTTTATTTGAATTCAAACGTACAAAATCCCATCAAATCATTCACAACGCGTGGTTTCCACTAATGGCTTGTAAAGAGAAGAACTGAACTATGATCGTGAATGATGTCGGTGGCATGCGCAACCCGTAGATTGTACGATTTTCGTACGTTTTACAGAGATGGCTGGCTTTATGCGGAAAATTCTCGGATATGAATGATCCTTGTTACCTATGATATACCTGAATGATCCTTATTGTTATGATCTTGTTAGAGCATTCTTGAAGCAAGCTTCTTGCAGCGTTGCCATTCGGGTGAGTTGATGTAACAGGCGAATCAGATAAGTACCTGGGAAGTTGAGAGATTTGTACTTAATAGGTACCAGAAGAGTGGCTAATGGCGATCAACATTAGGTTTAATTGGGGGATTTTCAAGGCAAGCTCCTAGTAGCGCGTCAGTACTGATCAGACTAGGGCAATAATGATGCCCAAGCCTTGGCAAGCTTCAAGGAATAATTTTTATTAACTCAATCCTCTACTTTATGAAGTAAATATTTTGCATGAAATTGGGTACCACCGTCTACATGATCGTGTTTTACACTTTCTAGATGGCCCAAGCGAGCGACGATTACGAAGACATCGAGTGGTCGTCGTACGCTGACGTCGTTCTTCTCAACTCCTTGGCCGGTCTTCGTCCCGTCGGAGCCAACTACCACTTCTGCATGACGGCCGTCTGGAACCGCTTTTGTACAGCTATGGCGAAAAACGTCTCAATGGAAACAATCGAAAAACGATTAGCCAATTTCTACGATTTCGAACCCTCTAACGGCGTAGTGGACGAAAACGTGTTTTTTTCTCACGATCAAGAATTCAACTTGCCGGAGGGAGAGTATCCCGGAGTGGCTTCGTTATCTAAAGAAAAAGAAACCTCTGGCGGTAAAAAATCCACGAAAACACCGTCGAATTCAACCGATAACACTAAAAAGGAAACGCCTAAAACGAGCAAGAAAATTTTGGAAATTAAAAGTTCAGAAAAACCGAAAAGAAACGTCACCGTGGACGACGACAAGAAAACACCGGCCAAGAAACGCGGTAGTCGGCTTAGCGAGAAATCCACCCCCACTCCGAAAAGGGGTCGGAACTAAATTATCGCTATTCGAGGAAACTTGGTCGTTATTACCTCCCATGACCGATTACTGTACATATTATTTTTATAATTGTAACGAGGTTTTTAGTACCTGGGGTCGTCCCTTAGTTGAAATTTGAGGATTAGAAGCTGGGGAGGACATGTCTTCAACAATTCAATTTTTTTGTTCCTAGCATTTCCATCACGATACGAAAATTTATTTTTCCGTGACATAAATTGTTCTGTCTTATTCATTCCTCGAGTGTTATGTTTCAAATGTACCACACATTATATACCTGAACGAAATTCAAGGAAAAATGATATTTGTTCTACCATTGTTCAAGGCTATATCTTAAATCTGGTAGATTTCCGTTGGTTATTCCTTGTATCAACTAATGTTTTTTAAAATGTTAACACGGCTGAGCTTTTTCCTTGACTGCTTAACTGAGCCGTAGCGAAGCAAATTCATTGAGCGAATTCAGGAAGTGGAAAGCGGAGTTTGATCATGTCCCCAGTTTCAATTTCGACTAGAGGGTTAACTCCAGTTTATTGATACAGTACTGTTAAGCCTTTTTGTAAGCTTTGAAATAAAGACGTTGATTTGAACATAATCATTTCTATGCGTTAGGTAATTTTTCTCTCAAAAATCAACCTTATAAGTCCCGAAAATGTTTTGTTTCGTCTGGTGAAAACCGAAGCTCGCCTCCTCCGTTCAGTTGAGAACAAGTAAGTGAAAAACTGGTGGAAACCAACAGAAACTACTTGATCATATCTGTATGGGTACCTAGGTATTTTGAATAGTGCATGTGTTATTTTATTTCGCTAATAAACCGGTTAATTTCGTTCAAACGTGAAGAATAATCGGACTCCTTTGAATGTATTCTTGGGTTAAGAACATATATCAGGTAGATCATGTAGGTTTTCATGTAACCCGAACCCTGAAACCACGTAAAATCTCAGATAGATAACAACGAATTCTCTTCAAGAAACCTGCAGACATTTTTTCCAATGATTTCGGGGAATGAAATCAATTTCAGTCCCCAAAAGAGGTAAGATTCAAGCTAACTGGATTCCATAACATACCTATATTAGAGATGTCTCGGAACGATGGCACTCAGGTTTGACTCAGGCCTTAAATGAAATTAGAGCTTACACTTATACCGCGAAGATAACAATTTCGGGAAATGCGTCAAATCTTGTCAACTAATATCGTTCGATAACAGCCCCATAAAACCGGGTGGCGTCATTTGAAATAAACCGCACAAATTGGAAGGATCAAACTACCAACACAACGCTTCGAAATCCGTAGGACTGTCAAACAGGTGGATATAATGGCGGTGTATTGCGCAGGCGCGTAGAATGTTCTTGGTCACGTCTCAGCCAATCAGCCAATGGTGAGTTGTGATTTCTTTGTTGCGATGCGCTGTTAGTGAAAAACTGCAACTGCTAGTGAAAGTTTGCTTCAACGAACATTAATTGGCGCATTGTTTAACGAAGATTGACGAGGTAAGTTTTACATTCAGCAAAATCATCATTGTTGGGCAAAATTAGAGTGGAGCAATGATTCTTGGTCAAGGTACCATTACACTGACGACCTTGCCACGTAGGCAATCTGCTTTTGGGAAGACCTCTTTGAGTCCTTGTTATTATCAATAGATTACAAAGTGAAATTTGCACTGTACAGTCCAAATTAGCAATTCTCCTTCCATTCACCGTAATTAAATCTAATTAACTTATGAGATTGATGTATATGTCATTTGTGCCTAACCAAAAAGACAACCTACATTGTTTATCTGAGCGCTGAATGTTTTTCGAGCTTCTTGGTGGAGGTAAGCTTTAAAGAATACGTACTTTAAGTGCTCTGGTTTTCACTATCAACGATCGGTTTAGTCGTTCTGCTGATCCACTGAGTTGGGGGATTGAGGAATAGTGTCGTCCAGAGTCTGACCCTTGCTAGCTCACTAGTTTCTGGAAAAGTGCAATTTACTTTATGCCAAACGAGCATGGTTGTTGTGACCAAACATGATTCCACCACTTGTCAAAGACACGTCACCATTCTCTTTTAAATCTATCAAGCAAGACGCGACCTGACATAGCATGAGTGGCCGACATGTTGAAAATCCTAGACAACCTGAAAAGACGCGGAAAAGTACCACAGGCTTTATCATTTTCCTCATCGGTGCCCCTGCAAGTTGGGCGTCACGACTGCAGCTAATAGTAGCAACCTGTTCCACCTAAGCTGAATTCATAGATGCTAATGAGGCTGCCAAGCCCCTTAGGTACCTCAGACGTTTTCTTGAAGAGCTGACGATGCTGAGACAACGAAAGCTCAATTGATCTGGTAGATGGTAGATGGTAAAAGACACCTAGAGGAGGGGTTATAAGGGGCCCCAAGCGCGGAAGCCTGGTGGCTTGTTGTGCTTCTCTTAGGTGTCATATTCTTTTAGTCCACAAACAGCTCCTAGTCCCCTGATAAGGGTTGTTAGGTTGTGGACTAACTTATTGCAGGGTACGGTTCTCATTGGGGTTTGTGTCCCGGTGTATCTGCGGGATGTGAGTGCTGGGCACTCAAAGATTATGTGAGTTGCAGTATCGTCAGTTGTTAGTTGTGTTACCCCTATTCGGTTCAGATGAAAAGGCAGAGGAGTGAAGCCGGGATAGTAGGCCAACTATCGCTCTTAGGTCGCCGCGTTTAAGTCTGAGTAGGTCCTTGGTGAGTGACGGATGGGGTTTTGCCACCATACGCTTACTGTGGACATGTCCCTCAATATTCCGCCATCTGTCGGTGTGTTTCTTGTACGTCCACTCCTTGATGGCAGCTCTGAAGGAGCTTTTGGGCAAACCTCGAGCCGGTTCTGGGCCCACAAATGGGGTTTTGGAGCCCTTCCTGGCCAGCTCATCGGCTTTTTCGTTGCCCTTAATTCCCCTGTGCCCCGCCACCCACTCAAGGGACACCTTGCTGATATGCAAACTGATTGGGGTGTAAAGGCCTCTCTGGTAAGGAGGTTTCCCTCAAATATCTGTCTACAAGCTTTTCTAGCGTCTTCAGGATAAAAGACGTTAGACAAATGGGTCTGTATGCGATGCCTTTGCCTGGTTGTACCAAGGTTTCCCTGGCTTACTCTGGCTTGCTCCAACCAGGGGGAATAGAGCTCAATTGATCTGGCTAACAACATGTATGATGAAACGTCGAAGCAAACACATTCGGTTCCATCACATCAAGGAATAGGTGGATGAAGGGCTAATCACCACCAAATATTGCCCAACATCGGAGCAAGTTGTCGATTATCTAACTAACACCCTTTCCGCTGCCAAATTTGCCTAATTGAGGTCAATTTGATTTCTTGAACCAGAGTACAGTTTGAAATCATCATATTTCTCTTACAGATTCGTGTTGATTACTGTTGTTTTAATGTAAGAGTGTTTGGGCGTTAGGTTACTTATTATTTTCCTTTTCAAACTGTTTCCTTTTCTTTGAAAAAAAAAGTTTAAATTAAAACGCTAATGTCAAAATGACCCAAGTGTGTTGGATGGAGTACTTTTGAACATTTCGATGTTCCAACTCGATTATGTCGAAGTATCGATATGCTACCTCCCAATGTTCAAACTCAATGAGCTTCTCACTTAAAACCCCGTGTGCTTGTATCAATTCTTTTGCGTTTAATACTTTGTTCTATGTTCTAATATACTCAAGTGTTCATCAACTGTGCTGGGGTGATGTCAATGTGAGTCATGCTCAGTCTTGAATACATCTGTATTGCAGCATTGGCAGTAGACGAAGTGCGAGATTACATAGGACATAAAGAACGATAGACTTATGTTCCATATGCAGAATATTTATTGTATATTAAACATTAGGTACCTACCATGATGTTATAAAGCATAAAGCAAGGTTTTGTTTTGGATTGATTATTGGAACCGATCAGACGCAGCTGATTCGATTTTTGTATGGTATTCCATCACAGTCCGTTCACCAGCTTTGTTCTCCGCAATCATGCGCTGGTTATCATGTTGTATTCTGGTGCAAATTGTTGGTGACTCCAGTGAAGGGATGATCATGACAACGCTGGCTGTGTCCAAACTTTCCAAAGGGCTTGAAAACCTATTCAAAAGATTTCACTTACTACGTTTGTCCTCCTTGAGATTTCAAGTCCTCATGAATCGTTCTCAAGACAAATCCGTAGGTGAACAGCTGGTACGGTTGGTACACCTGCTCGCCCATAACCTCCAATCTCTGCTCAGTTCTCTGCTCCCCCGAGCGGTCGGTCACTCGCGATTGGCGGCGTTCGCTCGCATCGGGCGTCTATCGTTATCATTGCTTTCCACAATTATTTACGAGTTTTGTCGTATTCCTCCTCTCAATATGATAATGTATTTGATATTTTTCGCACACGTTGTTTGAAGGTACGTAGCCTAAGTATCGAGCTCGTCCTCGCAATTACGTTATAACAATATTATCCTACGAAGGAAATAATAATTATTGAAAAATTCCGGTCTTATTTGAACTTGTTGCTTGAAACTCACCGACTGCAAGTTTGTTGGTGAATTTCATACAACCGTGTTATCATTTGGTTTTTCGATCGTAAAGACGATGCGCGAAAAAAGAAATCAATTCTACAATCGAAATTCCCATGTACAATTCAACCAATTCTGCGCTTCCCTTAAAACATATTTTTAAGCGTTACCTTTTCTGCCTTTTATTCGCCTTAGTACTCACGGTATGGTTTTTACTCCACAGGTCCGTCGGTATTCGAAAAACCTGCTCAAATCGTCCGAACCGTGTCACTTTGGTTTTGGTTTTCTTTGGAGTTGGTGTCACTTATACCGTCTCCCGAGGTAAGTTACCGTTCAACCTGTAGCCCACGATTCATAAATTTAAGTCCATCAGGGAAGGTTTTAATATAATAAATATATAAATGTAACATAATGACGTTGTATTCGGGGTATCCGGCACACCGAAGAGCGAGACAAATAGTAGGTGCCAACCTTAAAAACAATTTAATTTTCTTCTTACACCACGTGTGGTTTCCTTTTTTAATCTTGCCTGTAGGACCTTCAAAATAATATTTCACACCCATCAATTACAAAACTCGTTGATCAACAACCATCTCTTCCCGAAATTCAGCTTAACTCGTTGAGTTTTTGGTTCATATTGGATTCCTACGACGTTGATTTAGAAATGTCGAGGTGTTTGCACCTAAATAGAGATTATTCGGCTTTTAATTCGTAATAATAACAGTTATAATTAATGGAATTATCATTTCAATTCGTCAGCTTAGCAGTTGCACCGTAACGTTCAACAGGAGCCCACGCCGCTACATTCGACTGTTCTACGAGCTGATATCTTGATATCCTATCCTACCGCTTTTGTTATTGTTAGTACGATTGAAATGTTGCGAGCCAAAAAGTGACCACTTGTTGAGAGTTTCGACTTTCAACAGGTGACGACGAGGTCCTGAAATTATTGGACATAAAGAAACCAACAGTTATCATAGCTACTTGGACCCGGAGATATGTATTACCTATATCTTCTTTAGCCCAGTACGAGCAATCGTAAACTTTCTACCGCCTGATATTCTCAAAAATCGAATTTTCGTTGACCTAAAAAACCCCCAACTTATTAATATGAAGACTATTGAAGGTTTATCAAACCAATTTTATACATCCTAGTCATTAGTGCCGTTATATTTTCCCCAAAACTAAAATGAGGAAGCAGTTGTCTATCTAAACGGGTGGTCAACATTTGATTTGACCGGTATTTTGCATAGGTTTTTCAAATTTTAACGATTATATTCTACACAGCTCGTCGCAGGACAACATGAAATATGCAGTTACAATTGTGCATATTCAGTTAGTTTGAAACAGAAAGGACCAAATAGAAAATGTAACATGGTTGTGACCTATTCTGCTTTAACAGCGAATATTTTGAGTGAAATTGAGTCAAGGTAAAAGTACCATTTGGAGATGATTACGTTGAAGGTTTAGTATGTCTTTCCATTTTGTTGTTGTAAGTGTGATGAGCTGTGCTCTAAAGAAATCATATCTCACAAGAAAAGTCAAATTAAAATTAAAATCTAATATGAAAAACGTCAATTATTGTTATCAATTATGTACAGGTTGGGGCTAGGAAGTATTCCTAATTTTGAAGTTGAATAAAGAAATAACCGTATAAGTGTTAGAACAAGAATATATTGTGAGATCAAAAGGTTACATCTGAAAGTGTTAATCTATTATTTCAATAATGAGACAAATTTAAAATAAAATTCGCCTTGAAGTTGGCCGCATTTCTCAACATGCTTTGTTGCATGTTATGCAGAACTTCGGAGCCAAGCTGCAACAGTGTATGCAACTGTGAAAAACATCACTTGCACAATGTGCTATTTGAAAACAAGTAAAATTATTATTTAAATGAACTTTTAGATATAAGCTTTTATTCTCACAATACATTTTGTTCTAATGCTTATGATCCTATGTGGTCAAACTTGTATTTGCCTCTTCAGACATAGCCATGAGCCATTAATGGACAAGCCATTTTCCTGAGACCAAGCCTAGTATAGTTTATCACCTCAGAGAGAAAAACATACATTTACTGGATCAGAGAATCAAGATTCTTAAGGAGCCCTCTGCAATGTAAGGTTAGCACTTGTTGGACACTGCTGATTTGTTGGCAGCACTGAAGACACATTGGGCATGCAATGGCGTCAATGTAATCTGTTGCACTATTGGTTACACTTGAGTTGCTCTGTTGACCTTGTTTTTTTTCCTTGTTGTCTTTTTATGCTAGTGTATCATTTTACAATGCCAATCAGGTCAATTGGATCAATCTTGCAATTGAGCCTAAAGGCTATGCTAGCCTGCGTATTAAATTCAGGTTATTGAGCAAGACTATAACAGTCTAAAACTGTAGGAAGTGAAGACAGCTCAGACACTCAATTTCATACTTCTGGTCTACTTATTTTCCAGGATGAATGGGAACATAACTGTGATCGACCTTTGCTCAGACGATGAAGACTGCGAAGAACCATCAACCGCCCGTCGATTTGAAGTGGACACGATAGACGGATTGGAAGTGTTCTCGTTCTCCAATTCTGCGGAATTGGAATTTTTCTCCAATCACGTCAGCCCTTTCACTTCAAAAGACGACTGTGATTTTCGCGGATTTGAAGAAGGGGGAACATCGTCGGCCGAATATAGAAGTTTCTTCAAGAAGTCTCTTAAGCGATTATTACCCAACGACGACAGCGTTTTGGTCGACGCTAATTTTCCTAAACCTATCAAGTCGATATGTAAGCAGAAAACAATTGCGAAGCTGATTCCTAATCCTAAGTTCTCTCGGTTGACTTTCCCAAAACCAGTCATTGTAAGGAAATCTTCGAAAATGGCGAATTTTTTGAATGGGGCGTTCGCTAACTTAGACAATCGCGAAGATGCGAAATATATTTTGAAGTTGCCGTTCAAAAGCAAAGATCAAATCGCAGAAATAGAATCACTCATTGCAGAGACGAGTGCTGCTGTCGGTCAAAAGTGCCATAATGATTCCAAAAAGTCTGACCTGCTAGTAGGCGCTCACAGCCAAATTTCTGAGGGTTGTGACGTCAAGTCAAGCACGGTATTGGTACCCAGTCGAACAAACTGCGCATTGCCGAAGATTTCTGACTCTAATAATTGTAAACTGACCAGGAGAAAGTCACCCCAGAGAATTGGGTTCACAGGACCTAGCTCTATTTTTGACGATGCTGTTATTGATGTTGTTGACGATCTTGTAGATTTCGTGTCTCGAAAAGAAAGTTTCGGTCGCATCCCAGTTCTTCAAGATCCGAAAACAGGTTCAGATTTGTCAAAATTACCCCCTTGCGGCAAGGAATATTGCGTTTTGGGCTGCGTCTGCTATTCTGTTAGCCGGAAAAACACGCGTCGTCTTAGGTGCTCTAACGCCGATTGTATTTTAGGGTGTTGCTGCTGGGCTAAGAACGTGAGGCTCCGAAGTGGGTACGTCAAACCACCTGAACGGTTTGAAATCCTGAAAGGGGCAGAGCCAGTCTTGACTAATGAGGTAACTACGTTTTCTGCTCCTGCAACTAAGAAGCCAAAACCGAGTGATGGATCAATGCAACCTCCCGCGTACGAGTCACGAATCCTCCAAAAGCCTGAATCAGAACAACCTCCTTCCAAAGCAGATAAAATCGGGTCAATAGACAAATTAATTGCCGCATACAGATCTTTGTCCTCCAACAAATGGAAACCGAATGGCATTCGAAAGCCTCACTATTCTCCGTGGGAGACTTTCAAGAAGAAGAAACCCATCATCCACGTTGTAAAAGATGTGCACAACAAATCCGTCCACAAACAATACCCTCTGCACAGCAAATCCGCCAATAACAAGGTGGAAGAGATTTCTAAAGAAGTCCCACCTCATGCTCTCATGTGCCTCACTCCAGGAGTGGGCTTCCTTCCACTGGAGGAGCTCACATTGACCAAAATTCAATTCCGCAACCCTTTTGCCCCGTCTGTAGTCAAAAATTTCAGCAGTGTCAAAAGTGCGACTGAATGGCTTGACAAGATGTGCGAGGAGAAATTTACTTATGGCCCGGACATTACTCATTTGAAATGGATGGTTGCAGATGCGCAAATCATTAAAAGAAAAGAATTCAAGCGTATGGACATCAACGCACTTACTGATCCAAGGTGTCAAATTACCAGGACTGGATTAGTTTTTACGTAGCCGTCAGTGGAAACGTCAATATTGAAAAGACTGAAAAAAGAAGTTAAGTAATTTAATAGAGTTTGGAAATATGTCGCGTTTTAGTTACCAAAATAAACGTTCTTCATTATACGCGTTGTGTTGCCTCGTCAATAACTCTGCTCTGAAACGAGCATTTTGTGCATAGATTCCAATCACGGCCAGGATCTTTCATGGAGTAGGAATCATTTTGAAGATGAATCATTATTTCAACAATAATTTAATTAATGTGACTCGTTTCAAAAAATTGAATAATTTAAAATTCCTTCTTGATCATAATTTTGCTATCTATTTATGTTTAATACATTGAGAAAATATTTTGTTGTTTTTATGCAGTTTGCATCAATACCTCAAAACAGAGGTGGTATGACCAAAAACAGACGCTCATGACTTTTCTTTTGTCAAACCGCTATGTTAGCTCATTGGAATTTGTGATGACTACTCGTCTTAGTTACTTTTAATGAATGAAGTGGGATTGGCTTTGAAGTCATTTTTGAGATGTATTGGGATAAATTATCTTTAACAATTTTGCCTCATGAGAGATGCAGAGGAGGTTTGACTCAAGGTGGAGACAAACATTGTTTATGGAAAGGGGGGTTTCCCCATGTTGTTAAATTCATCATACCATTGCCAATTTGTGAATTGACTAAAAATACAGATATTGAGAATCTTCATCTGATTTATCAAGGTAATACTTGACTGAAATGCATATAGATTAAAAGACTATGTTGGTGTATAGGTTATCAATTCGGTGTTACTTCTTGCTCAGTTAACAAACATGATATTCCAGACTAGTTCTGTACAAGCATCAGTGTTTTGGCTATTCTCCACATTGTGACACATTCTTATACTACTGCCAAACGAGACTGTCAATGTATGACTTGTTATTTTCACTAAGATCCAATTTAAGGCGGTTGTTTCCACGGTTGACCCTATGATGGAACTATCATCGGTCCTGAAAAAGATTTGCGTGAATGTATTTAAATATTTTTCCCCGTCCAAACTGATCGTATTTGTATTAAATTAGATATACTGTTGAAATATTCCTATTTACTTGCGGGCTGTTAGTAAATCTCGTCTAAAAGCCCGTGAATAGGAAAATTTGACGCCTCAAAATTGGCTGTGAAATGATTTAATTTGAAAACCTTTAATTTTTCTACTGTTAAGAACACAAATTCTGCTAAAACTGGACTTAGTGCCTTATCAATACATCACTCATTTGTATGTCCAGCAAAGCATATTTGATCAATTTTGTATTTTCTGCTGTAAGATTATTTAAGAGTGTTCTAACCTTATGCGGTCTGACAAACCAATCTCAAGATGAAACTTGTATAATTTAGAGATAATGAATGGCCGTTAAATGGTTGTCTCCTATTTAAAAACCCCTCCTAAATACTAATTACAAGTTGGAAAATACTTGAAAGAAAGTGATGTTTTGTTTGAACTTGTGTGCTCATGGAATTATTGACTCTAACATCAAGATTTTGCATATTATCTGTGTGATGGGTCTTTGAAGACATTATGAGTTCTGAATTCTTGCTGCCCCGACGCAACAAACTGCAGTGGCATTTCACGAGTTTTTCAGCGATTGTTGTTTGCTTGAAATATGCTCAATCGATACTCAAGGCTGATTGTTTAAATTTACTAAGAACTAAATTTTTAAACGCACTCATTGCATATCACTCAACAAGACAGCCCTCTTTTATGTACATTTTGTATAAATATGCTATGAGGAGCCAGTAGTCCACCAAAGTATTTTGCAAAGGCTGTCTGCATGCCAAAACGTAACCTGCAGTGAACATGTGAATCTTAGAATGCAGCTAGACTATAAACGTTTCCAGAGTTCCTCGGTTAAGCGTGTTCAATGTAATCCTCATATGGAATAAAGTAATTTTGTACCTGTTGAGTGCTTTTTTCCTACTTCACCTACAAATTTTCAGGTCATTTCGCCCAACAGAGTTTGTTGAGCCTCTCACAGCAAAGTTTTCTGTAGTATTAGCATGATTTTTTGGTGTCTGAATACCTGACAATTGCGATTTAATTTCAAGCTGTTTATAAAACAATTCTACCGTAAAAATAAAAAACAAGGTATTAATTCCTCAACCCGTCTTTTTGGGTGTACAAGAGTGGTTAGAAACTGAGCTAGAACATTTAGAAATGACGCCATGGTTAAAAAAGCTGCAAATTCTTTCACGGGGATTAATTAATCTTCGGACCAAGAGCATAGAGACTCATTGCAATCGATTTGTCGTCCAAAATTTAGTGGAAAATGATACCCCTTACGCCTAGGTACCAGAAATCTCGAAAACCCAGTGTCGAAATGGGTAAATAGATAACCATTTTGGCCCATAACCTCTTCCGGTGGGCGCCAACCGTTCGGGGACCCGTTTCATTGGATTCATTGTTCAAAATTTAGTCACAAATTATACCCCTCACGCCAGCACAACTACCTTCCTTTCTAAATACAGGAAGCAACAGTTGCACATTTCACTATCAGCAAACACTAATTGATGAAGGAGATTAGCCTGTTGATCTTGTTTCTTATGTGCCTCGATGAATCCTGATTTAGAGATGAACTGCAGTTTTTATAACTTTCACGGTAGGAGGATTATTCGTGCAAATAAAACACTAACGATTCACCTGGCATGTAAAATACTTTTATTACACATTTACATCGAATTAAAAATAGATAATTTTTTGTACTCAATCCAAAAAACGTCTTCTCTAAATTAGGCACTACAAACAAGCGCGGAGCTTCCTGTGAATGACGATTTCATTTCAAATATCATTTAAAAATCATGATTTCTTCATTTTCTGCAAAATTCGGAGGCGATAGCCATTTTTAACAATAAGCAACAGGTTTAGAAAAATTTACGGTTTAAATGATTTTCATTATCCTCGTAAACAGTCTGTTCTAATCACAATGTAACCGTAAAACAACAAATGTTGAAGTTTGAACAATTACAAGAAGCACTTTTCTGTATCTTATCGTTCATTTCGTAAAGTGTTAAGATACATCTTCATTTCATTTGTCTCTAAAATCTTACGTGGTAAAAACTATACATGCAGTCTAACTTTAATTTTGTTAGTTTATTTCTTTATTTTGTTATTAGTACGTTTAATTAAAGTTTTGTTTCTCAATGGGCATCTGAACTATGGTGAGTACCTAGTAAATTATAGGTTTCTATAGTTGCTATTCAAAGCACCTTTTACTTATAGTGTCGAGAAGCAATTAAATTCCGAGTAGATTCCAACACCAAATAGGTTGATCTTAAAAATATGTTGATTATTTTCATCTATCTACATGAAAAAGACGAATTCCACTGTAGGCATGACAATTAGTATTTTTTTGTGAGCAATTTTAGACCTAGTAATTTTTAGGGTTAAGTACATAATGAAGTTGGAGGCGTATCCGAAACACTTTTGACTACGAAGATTTGACAAAAAGGCGACTGACTGTGGTATGTTATGGCTCAGAATAGCCGGGTAGCCATGATACAAATGTACGAGTTGCGAGAAAACAATCCATAATCTTATAACAATGTCAAGAGGAAGATAATTGGTAAATCCACCTAACAAGACTTTGTTCTTTGCCCCACAGTTGGATTTTTCTCAACCACTTATGCACCTGTTACCAGCCTGAAGCGTCCAACCCCAACCACAATGAGGTGCACCTTTGGGTCCAAAATCGGTAAGTTTTTTTCCCCATTGTCTATTAATATGAAAAAGGTCTCAGATACATCAGAAATAATGTGGATGATGGTTTTTTGAATGGTGATGGTACAACCAATGTGAAAAATATAAATGGCGGCTACATTTGAGACAAAAAATTGCAAAGAACTACAACAGCAGTCCTTGCCTTCAAGGGTGCTGCGCACTAGCGGTCAACTGTATACAAATGGAAGTTTCCTCCCCTTCGTTTTGTCATTGTTTTAAACAAACAAACCTTTGTAAACACAAAGCAGCAAAGATAGATCACTCCAGATAACATACTGACCAAAGCATAGCTGCAAGCATTTTTGAAACCTATAGTACTGATAACTCAGAAATCAAATCGTCTCAACAGGGGCGAGAATGGAAACACTAAACACTGATGTCAGAATTTTCTTCAATTTTTTTTTTTTTTAATTAACTATTTTGATTTTGAACAAGATATATGTAGGATTATATTCCTCAGAGCACCCCTTTTCATATGAATTTTAATTTGAAACATTGGTACACCCCATTCAGTCCACCCTATCAGGAAATTTTCATCCAGAAAAAACTTTGACATTGTAAGCCACTACGTCAATGGCCGCCAGGCACATTTGAATCTTGTTACACTATGAAAATTCACAAGGGCGATTAAAATAAATTTTCTTTTCAATTCGTTCTAAAAAACAGTCTTTCTCCGTTTAAAACAAAAATTTCTTTCTTATTTACATTTTTCTTCCTCCAAGATCAAAAACGTTACCGTAAATTCATAGAGGTGTTTTCTCGAGAAGATTATCTCGTAAGTGGAAGTAATCATGTAGGCCTCTATCGGAATACTTTTTCTTCTCTTTCACATAAATTTGCCGGGTGTTGCAATGCATGAAAATTATGCATTCAAGTTATTTTTATGGAACTTTAACGACTAAAACAAAATTGAGATACAAATTGTCACCACGAAGACAATTTTTCTTCAAATTTCCCCTGCCGTAACAATTTATTTAAATAATTATTCTTTATTTACAAAGTTAACACTATATACAAATGGCAACATTTCCAATCTTAAGGCCAACAAAGAGGAAGGATGATTTCTTAAACGGTTATTGCCATGATTTTCCCATTTTTAAAATACCTATATTTTTTTTTTCTTCCAAATTACGATAAACTTACATCTATTCGGAATAGAGCAATCTGATTGAAAATACCAGCTCTTCGTTAGTTTCAAGCACAGCGTTTTGTTAGGTTATTTAAAATTGTATGAAGTGTCTTTGAGGGAGCGATGGAGAGTTGGTTTGTAAAAAGGTGAGAGAAACGGTATAATTTTGGTGAGTTGTGGCATAAGCTTGGGAGATTGAGATTTGGCCTGATGACTACTATGTCGAATTTGAGGGAGTTATATTTTGTTAGTGGTCAGCAGCCTGCAATGCCTCCACCAATGGGAGCAAAGCTTGTGTGGCATCAATCATCATCGAAGTGATTCAATGTTATTGGTTGTATGTAAGGAAATCTGCTTCAGTTTTTTTGTTAAACTAGATAGCTCAGTGATGGTATCAAGAAATTACCACCTAAGACTTGAAGGAGCTATTTCCCGTTAGAAACTACATAATAAGAGTTTTGAATAGAGGTGCCTCGCATTCTATGTAGAACCAATGTTATCCAAATGCGAGATAGCTGCAGACAATCTCCATACTCTCTATTTTGAAGCAAATTCAACCCTGCCTGTATTCTTACTTGCGTAAAAGTATCGACAAAAACTATATGAGGCAAGATAACCTCAATTTCCCAAGGTACGCTAAGTAATTGAAAGATGACATTTTAAAGTTATTTTGCCTCTCTTTTATTCCAATTCAACTGGAGGCGTTGAAACCAATAAATCAGAAATGATACGAGAACCTTATGGAAAATACAGCATTATACTGTGAAGCTATAGAAATTCTTCACTAACACGAAATTTCATTCACGATGCTTCTTCATGAACAGCCATTTTTGCGTCACCACTCTCAAAATATTATTCCTGGATGGCCTACAGCATAGGAAGAAAACCGTTCAGCTCAATACTTATTGTCCAACTATTTTGCGGTGTTCTTGTACACTGTTACTAGTTAGTTATGCGGAGTAAAAGCGAGAATATAACTAAAATCAAACTCAGCAACCGTTCTCATCTTCCGTTTCACTGCTCTCCTCAGTGAGATAAGGTTCTTCCAGTGATGATTCTTCTTCATTAACAGTGAACACAACTGGTTCCCGAGGCACGTCCCCAACTCCTAAAATGAGAAAATAATCAGAAAACAAAATAATGGAGAGGAATGGTTAAAAGGAGCCTCATTCTTACAGAAGTCATTCAACACTAGATTTTTTGGGGATTTGTTCAATATTATGTATATTTGATGCATCATAGATTTTTTATGCTCTTTACAATGTCAACACTAGCTGGCAAAGAATGTCATACTTTCTTGATAGAAACAATTGGGATAATGATACCAAAAAAAGGGGTGGTTGATAGCAACAGTGCACTGATAAAGGAAGACTCAGCAAACAAGATGTATGCAGAAGAACTTCTCATGGCACAATGAGCTCTTAGCATCCCTTCTCCAATCTCCACCCCTTCCCCAACTTTTGAGACAATAATAGACTCCGGATAGGTGGGGGTATTTTACGTATTTGAGACTGGCCCAAATACAATCACTCAATTTACGGAAGTCTTTAGTTCCTTTCCACAATTTTTGACACAACAGGCAATTAACGCAAGCACAATCACTCAAAGTTTCGTTTATACAAATTGTTAACTTCAAACTTTGTTATGACGAAAAGAGCCACAAGTCATCATTGACCTACCTTATTAAACTGGCATCTTTCAGGCGTGAGAGAAAATGGTCGGCAAATTGGATGTTGAATGAGTGAATATTGTATGGAAATGACATTTATTTTAAGAGTGAATTCCAAGTCGTGGTATCAGGCCATATTTCCCATTCATGATGGGTGAATGAATCATAGATAGCAGCTCTCATCCTATTAAGATTTTTTCTGAATAATTTGGTGGTCAAAAAATGTGCTCTTCAAGGATTGTACACCCTAAAACAATTTTACATGTTGCCATCAGGCAACAGTGGCTTTGATATACCTTTCTTGCCTAGCTCTTTCAGATATATTTTCTTTAAAAACACAGTAACTTACAGATGTTGGTATGTGGAATGTTAGAGACTGGTGACTGTGCACCTCGTTTCTTTCTGCTATGGCTTCTGAGCAGGCGAAGTGTCCGATATAGAACTGGAGAATGACTCAATTGACGCATGTATTGGTAGAGAGCTCTGGCGTCGACGACCAAGCTGATGCGGGGACCATCTTTCGACTAAAGATGGCGTTGAACCCGCTCCTTCTTTATTCATTCCTGTTCATAAATCCACAAGAATAAGATGAGGTTAGCCTTGTTTTCAATTT
Source organism: Cyrtorhinus lividipennis (assembly GCA_019603395.1). Classification (NCBI taxonomy): domain Eukaryota; kingdom Metazoa; phylum Arthropoda; class Insecta; order Hemiptera; family Miridae; genus Cyrtorhinus; species Cyrtorhinus lividipennis. The sequence continues at coordinate 1,669,855 of CM034008.1, read as the reverse complement.
CAACAACTTTTTCTTTAGAATTGAACAGTCAACATAGAACAAGTCGAGTAAATGCAAAACTTGAAAAGTGGCTTACTGCTGTTGTATTCGTCGTCTTTGCGTCCACTCTGGTCAGAGTTAGACTTTTTCCCCAATAGAGCAGTTTCTTCTTCAACAAGTAAGACGGTTGTTTCATCTTGAGGGCTTGGAGACTCAACGTTGTCTTCGCCTTCCGGTCGAAACAGACCTATCACAGAGCAGCGGGATGGCTCAACACCTCCTGCTCACAGGTCATGCAAAAGACAAGGGAGAAAAAAACTAAATAAACAAAGGTTGCTTCTGAACTGATAGAATAATGTGCGAAGGGAAGATAACTTGTATAACTTTTATGTGCTTGGCATCTACTGCCCTAAAACTAAGTCATCCGCATAATGCAAGGGTTGATCATGCGCGCTGTCTATTCAAATTGCAGAAAACCAGTAGGCCATTAGGCCGAATCACGCTCGCCCTTGGATTGAAGTACTACAGAGAAATCCGTGAGTTGTCCAGAAGAGTTCTCTTTTTGGCAATCATCTATTTTTTTACTATGCATCGCACTTAAAGAGAAATCAACAAACCCAAAAACGTCGCTGAAGGAGAATTGTACGCCAGGTATTCTTTATTGGTGCACCAAGAAGGGAATTCGCATTGCTTGACTGGCGCCGAAACATTATCCCCTTCATCAGTCCTCTTCCAAGGCAACAACGTCTCCAAAGCTGTGGGTGTTCTCACTCTCGTGTCGTCACTCGCTGTTCAACCCAATAAAATTTATAATTAACAAATAATCCTCACATATAAACCAACGACATAATGATTGTAACCTAGCCACTTTCAGCCCTGGCACTCCTCAAATGTATGCCACCGCCAAGCTCCGCAATGAGACATCAAAGCTCGCTCTAATTTCCACACGCAAAAATATGTACGAATGTATCCGAAAGATCAAATCCACACAATACACACCACACTCATTACGATCAACCATCCAAATGCCACTACGCGTGCAGTCAAGCTTCGGAACATACAATTTTACTTGGTTTCTCATTATTCATCACCAGCTACTTCTACTTTCCTGTGAAAAAAATGGATATTGTGTTGCTGTCATTTGGTTGTTCATCATAATTTCATGAACCTTACTAATTGACCTCATAACCAACTGAACTCCCTAACCTCATCCAGAGGGCACCAATTGTTCCAGGACCCATTTTATTGGATTAAGCGTCCAAAATTTTGTGGAAAATGATACCCCACTCGCCCAGATCGCCAAAAATCTCGAAAATCCATTTCAAAAAACACATTTTGACCCCTACCCGCCCAAATTTGGTCCGATCGGGCTGAAAGGTTTCGAGGGCCAACTAAAGCCAAAAACGGACCCCTGACCAAAATTTAAGATTTTTTAAAAAATAGTCTACTACCAAAAAACGGTGCGGACGGCGTACAGCGGACGGACATTTGACTTTTTTGATCTAGACACCTTGAAACGCCCAGAAAAAATTTTGGGCCGAATCGGAGAGATTGACCTTTTACATGAAAACATAGGTTGATTATTCAAGGAATAACCAACCAAAAAACCAATGGGAGAAAACTTTCAGTTGTTGTCTACAGTTCTCCACTAGAGTGCAGCACATAGATGGCAAGAACTGCTTCAGGTTGTGACTTGAATGTTACTGTAATTTCAGTTGTTCTCCAAGGTTGTGACGTCACCGTTCAGCGGGTAGCTTTTTGAAAAGTCTATCATCCACACTTTCTTCATGGATCAGACCCCCTTTTCTCCTATTATAGTTATGAGCAACATCATTAGAATACAAAAATTGGCCAATTGTAGACCCATAGGTACTCCCCATTCTGACCAAGAACAAGTTGTCTCAACAACAGACAACATTAGGGTTCAAAGTGCCATCAACCACAATAATTGACCTGGCACTCTCTTGGGCAATAATGTACCCCGTCACTCAGAATACACAAATGACAGCAACTATCATAAGTGCTACCTACGCGCACTTAGAACTTACCATTGGAATCCCCGGACATTTTCTTCTGCAGACTACCCACGGGTCCTTCATCTAGAAAATACATTCTCTTACAGACATTCAACCACATCAAGGCCCTCTCAAACAAACAGAAGCAAAATCAAAAAGGGGATTTTCAACGAATGCGTCTTTGTGAAAACATAAACCAAAAATGCAGGTATCTGCGAATAATGTTGATAATAGAAAAAAATATTGTGCCAATTTACCTGAACAGTTTCCTTGTAAATAAAAATAAATAACAAAAAAATAACCCTACTGAGAAATATGTGTGTGTTACCAGCACCCAGTAATATTGTCAAATGGCTACCTCAAAAATTAAAAAAATCCACTTACTTGGTCTCCAGCACCACCACCCTATTGTCGGTCTCGACGCCTGCTTTTTCATTTTTGCATGCAACGCTACTGAAGATGAACAAAGAAAACAAAAACAAACGAAGCTATTACAAAAAACAAAAACCAAAACCACAAAGAAATCAAACACGAGGCAGCCCAAACAAAAATTGCCATTTGAGAAAATGAAGCCCGCATGCCCAGAAGTCCGCTGACATTTGTAGGATTTTTCCCTCTAAACATTTGTTAGTCAATCAAATTCAAAAATTAAATTCAGAGTTTAGTGTCACGAATGAGAAAATTTCACCTTGTCTGTGATTTTCTGTTTTTTCACCTACCAAAGGCTTGTGTAGAGAATGTGAAGCTAGAAGCCTGATGAGTTTTCATAGCACAGAGGGAAATTTTAGGTTAAACACAAGGAAGTAGGAGAACAATTGTTGTATGCCGTACATAGGAATGACGTAATTTTGTTGGCCAAGGATGAAATTCCACTCCTTTTGCCATCAAAAAATGAAAGTTGAAATCAAAATTGAACGGTGGCTGCAGCCAATATGGAGCAACTTTGCTTGAGATATCAGAATCACAGTTTGCTAGAGAACTATGAGCAAGAATCAAAACGTACTTAGTCAAAAACTGGTGAATTGACTTTCAGGAGCTGATTTCAAACATGGTTGAGTTGGCACTCTGATTAATGTCACCAAATTCTGGTTAGTTGGTTCATAACAGAGAATAGATTGGACCTTCGCATTTGGCTCAAGATTTTGTTAACTTTGTTTACAATTGATAAGAACAGTAAAACTTCGTAAATTGAAAGTGAAACTTTGATGAATTTGTTCAAAACTCTCTCCAGTTGGTCAACAAAAATGGATGTGTTGGTCCAAATCCCTTGGCATATGGCCCAAGTATCTGGTAATTAGTCCAGAAGAGCTCTGTCTGGTTAAGTTGCATTTGCAAAGCTTTTCAAGTCTATAAAGCAATTTCATGATACTACCAAATGTCATTATCAACATTTCCACAAACAACAACGTTTCAATTGCTATACTGATTTGTAATGTTTATCAGAATGTTATCTTCAATTCAACTGCTCATGTCAATAGTCAAGGTTTACTTTGCAAATTATGTGAGTGCATCAAAGTTTGCAACAGATAATGCAAAGATGTAATTTCCTGGCTAGAAGCTTGCATCATTCAAATGTATGAGATGGTTGTTCGTGAAATACTGAGAAACATGTGCGCTTCTCTACTATTTCAAAGCATTGAAATTGATGGTTCTCATGAGTTGAGTACTTACGCTCAAACTGACAACATTCCTTTACATTGCCGGTCCTTCATTCTCCCGAGTACATTTAGGAGTCTTCTATTTGATTAACGTAGCATAAAATCAAATTTACAAGGATAGAATACATACGATTACGTTAAGAAGGCAAGTGTGTTGAATCCCTAGTCTTCCAAACATGTCTCAATTTTGTTTGGACAATTAGGATTCCCACTCAAAAATTGATATCAACTTTCAATTTGGTGACTACCGTTTTTTTTTTTTTTTTTAATGATGCAGTGCAAATAGGGATTTTTTACTCAAGGAATAACCTTATTTAAAATGGCTTAAAAGCAGAGGACAACAACCAGACCAAATTAAAATTCATCATTCCAATGAACTTCAACAACAAATTCCGAACAATGGTCCCAACAGTATCGGAGGTTTGTTGTAACGAAACAATACCGGAGTTTTAACACGGTGAACATGAAGTTTTGAAGCAGACATAAAGTGATAAAGCGGGTTTTTGAGATAAAACAAATCATGAAAGCCCAAAGCAGATCATGCAGAGAAATGATGGATAACATCATGGAAGCATTTATTACGTAGATAGAGTAAAAATTTGATAAAAGAGGAGTGAGAGTTTGGTAGTTCCATAAACTTTTATCAAAAAATGAAGTAGGTTGTAAGGCAGTGTGCAAAGTTGGCATCAATTTATTTAATTAGTAGTCAATTTATGTTTGCAATATGAGCAGTTCTGATTAGATGACACATTTTATGAAGTATTATGAGCCAACACTGTGCGCATTGCCTTTTTTATAATAACCCCCCAAACGAAGTATAATTCAAATATTGACAGTGTAGAGTGTGGTCAACACCAGAAACTTCAGGACCACTGTCAAACCTGATTGCGTGAACTTAGAGTTAAAATAACAGGTTTACGAAGTGTTCCATTAAGAAACTGATGTCTTGAATCTTGTGTCGTTCTTTTGGGATAAGGGTAATGTTACCGTCACGTCGTCGCCAGGGTAGCGACGTTTCGGCGACAGTCGGCTCATCGACATATTCCCCACTCTGCGGCCTAGAAGACATCACCAGCCGAGCTCGCCGCCCGCTGGAGCCCAACGGTAGCTGAGTGCCGCCCAAAAGGCTCGTATGGCTTCCAGCGTCTTCGTCTTCCTCGTCAACAGCTGTCAGGACACACAGACAATGGCACATTTGCTTCCACTCAAATTTCGAGGGTTTTAGGTTGAAGAGTAGTCAGCGCAAGAATGCGAGACGAGTGCCTTCCAGTTGGCAATTCCTCGTTGTCATTGAACAGTTGTGATAACACTTACCATAAATCATAACAAAAATGAATAATGAACAAGTTTCTTCTACAAATTACTTTATCTACAATTTCCTACATTCTTTTAGCACATAAAATATGGCCTGTACGACATTGTACAACTGTTGGCCTAGCATGCCTTCTGAAAAAATGCCATCATTTTTTGCGTGCGAAGGTCACCTTCTCAGCTTAAAACTGCTGGATAATTTATAATACACAAATAATTTACAAAATTATTATAACTAACTCTTCTTGATTGCCGTTATGGACAGATTATTCACACTGGTTACAGAATGAACTACCCTGTAGCCTTTTTACGAGTTGAATTCTTGACTGAAACCTGAGCAATGTGGCTATCAGATGCTTTGTTTCCCTTTAAATACTCATGTATTAATTAAATAATTACAATTCAGTAACAACACCCAGTTTAATGGCACGATCCCCATCCTAAACCACCCATGGCTACTCAAATACCGCATACCGACACAAGTTCTATTCACTCGGTGCTACCTTTCACAGCTGATACAATCAAATCAACCGCCCAATGCATCTACCAGTGTTGAACAAGTGTATTGTGCAAGCTGAAAGACATTGTGACCAGTGATTAACACTACAAATATTGTGCTGCTGTAAAGCTTTCTTACTCACTTTGAAAGTAATCAACACTGCTACTTGGAGTTCTTACAACCGCTGCTTAAGCCGTTTTATACATAATGAAAGGGATTTTTTCACCTACTGAAGAATGAGTTTTTATTTATCAGAAAATATACTATAGGAAAAGGCTAGATATGATGAAGAGAATTGGAAGTTGGTGAGAGGTCATGCTCATAATCTGAGAAATGTGATGAATACAGTACAAAAAGGAGAAATGTAAATAATTCAGAGATATAATTCAGAAAGATGAATGATTTCCCACATCTAGATTACAAATAAAAGTGAAAAAGGAAGAGGGGATTTGGTGCTGCTATGGAAAGTTTCTCTTTCTTTGGCAGTGAGTTTCTTTGATGCGCTGGGGCGTGGATTGATAAAAGAGCTTCAATATGGATCCAGTTTAGGGGAAATGACGACAAGTAGCAAAGAGAGTAGATGTAGGTTGATATTGAAAAAGGTGCCTCAATAAAGGCTCGAAAATCCTAAAATGACCTGACAGAACAGATAAAGAAAGACCAGATGCATTATTGCTAGAGCTACGCGAATGGGGAATATGCATTCCTTTATTTCTCTTATGAGGGGAGGAGGAGTGGGAGCATACAATTAAGATTAAGTGTTGGACCTTGTTATGGTAACAAGCTTGAAAAGCCAACCTAAGCCCACCCTTTTTCCTAGCAGACCAATGTTTTGTTGAATTGCGCTTTCTATCTCTCAATGGTATGGCCTCCCAACCCAAAGTTTAGTTATTCTCTCAAATATTACCTACTAAATCGTACTGTACACTTTAGGCACCAAAATGTCCCAGAGCATCACTGAAAAGCCTAGAGAAACTTTCACATTTGTTTTTCGGAATTAAAAACAGTAACTCTTTTGTCTTATGAAGAAAAGGAAAACAACAAGCTGTTCCCAAAAAGAGGTCATGAAAATGAACAGTCCTTACCTTGTACTGGGTGGGCCGACTCGCATGAAAACAGCGGGTCTTCTCTAGATCAAATCTCTAGTAATCAACGCATAGCAAACTCTCACTTCCCAAATCACTCTTAAAAGGGGACGTCAAGTGTCAGCATTCAAATATTATACGCCACAAGAAGAAAACTAAACGGAAAATTAAGAGGGGAAAATATAACCCAGAACAGGAAACAAATTAGTAGCGAGGAGAACAATATTAATGAGCTGTTAGTTGATTAGTGGTATCAGTGATCAAGGAATAAGTCATTCACGGGACGAGTAGTGAGCTCAGCAGTGTTGCTAGATCGCGCCACTTGACCAGTGTCGAAGTGAATAAAGGATTTGACGATTTTATGGCCAATAACTAAAAAAACAACTGCCTGGCCAAGTAGCTCCACCTAGCTTGGCTTGGGATAAGGCTCAAAAGGCTTCCAAACTCAATGTTGGGTTGGTGGGTACCACACGCATCATGCGGAATGTGTTGATCTACCCTCAAACATCCAAAGAAAAAACTATCAAATTCAATAAGGTTCATGTACCCGTACTCTATCCGGATGTATTACGCAGGAGAGGGGTATACACGGCATTCTAGCTCACGTGCTTGTAACCACAGCCTCTCATATTCTATTTAAATTGAATATGGATAAACATAGCGAGGGAGAAGATCTTCAGCGGATTCAACTATAATTTTAAGGCCGTTAGATTACTCAAAAATGCACAGGGAAACTTACGTGACGGGTGGGCCGTGAAAGTGATGCCTGTCTCCCAGTCGTCTTTACTCTTTTTGCTTGACTCCTTCTCTTCGTTTTCTGCTTCTTGAAGAACCTCTTCGAGATAGTCTGGCATGGAACAGGGAAATTATGCTGAGCTTGGATAAATGGATGCACCCGGAATCGACCGGTCGACGGGATTTATATGTTGACAGACAGATGAGAGTATTGATCGAAGAATGGGTGGATGAGGTGGCAGAAGAGAACGCCGAGGAATACTACAGATTATGGGATACTCTTTACTGAATGAGAAACCTTAGCTCTATAGCAAGCTCATCATTGTATCATCATTTGTATAGAGTGAATAAGTACTTAACGGCAGATTATCATCTCCACAAATATTTATTATTACCAATTCTATGTATATTCGCCCCAATTTGTCGTATCTTCTTATAGTTTCACGATTTTTTAGTTTTTATTTGATTTTACTGTATCATTTTTATTAGTTCAATGTATTTTTATTATAAATTTTAAGTAACTTCATGTATTTTTTTGTTAAAATTTAGGTTCATTATTCTTATTGGAACAACAAGTGCACCTTTTCTTGGTTTTGTATCGGCGGGTGGCGTTTCATTTTAACTGATTTGTTGGCCTATGGACCAATAAAAATTTTGTAGATAGACACTTTTTTATTGCAATTTTTATTAGGTACCTATAAGCACCAAATGAGGTCCATTTGGAGTAATACAATGTTAATGCTAAATTCAAACGCCTACTAGAGGCGATTTCATTTTCCCCAGGCACTTATGGAACCCCAGTTTAAGGGTGTCTTGTACAAGTTGAAGCCACAAAGGAATTCAGGACGAATAAAAAGGTGCAAAGACAAGACTCACCATTCGCAAATTGTTTCGCTGTACCGTTTTGAATACCAGGGAAGCTCACGTGATTTTTACCATCCTGAAGTTAATCAAAGACAAAATCAAAACTATGAAACAAAAAAGTTATCTCTCATGACAGGTAAAATATGTTAAATGACCTTCAGTCGTTTGCTCCGCTTGTGATGATGCCTCCCTTGACCCACCAACCTCCTAATGTTCATGTGCATCCTGTAGTTGACTTGAGTCGACAAATCCCTATCGTCTACAGCATGTCTCGAATAGCTGAGCCTCCGGTGCTGAAAAATCCTAATTGTTAGTGGTAATCAAAAAGATCAACTAATGTTCAACATGAACAGTGAGCTCACCCTCCTATAAGGCTGGACCAGTTCTTCTGCCAAGAGATGGTGGATTTTGGCGTCGGTTAAATCTTTCCTAGATGGATTGTATTCAAGCTCTTGAAGATCAATGTTCCATGTGCTTGAATCCAACTGCGAATAACTGAAACATCACGCCACTCACTGTAGTAATCTGCTCATATTACACAAAATTGGTCGTCAGTGATAATAACGTCACTCTTGCTCTCTGTTAGTTAAAATTCAATTACATTAAATAGTGCATGGAAGTGCGTTAATCAATACTACTAGCTGTATGTTTACATGTGCTGATATTCCATTCAAATTAACAAAAACAATCCTATGTGCAAGTGTCGTGAAGGGTAACTACATTGTGGTGCTCAAAGACCCCACAATGACGACTGTTGAAGGAGTGAAAACATGGCAGTAATCAAAATCACACAGCACAACACTATAACTGTGCTGCCCAAACAACTAAGACAACACCTAGCCAATGGAATTGATAACTGACACTGACAACATTATATGTAGGCCTTTTTGCAATACCTGCATATAGCCCAGTATTGCTTCAAAGGTGTGCAAAGCACAATGTAACGAGACAACAATCACTAAACACTGAGCTATCATATTTTTAGCATTAGGTAGATTTTCTATACAATTTTTATGATATACTAATAATATTATTTGTATTATTAAAGTTGTAGATGATATTTACGTTATTTTGTTTTAAATTATGGTACTTAATATAAATTTAAAAACTCAAAAATATCTTTGCTTTACCCTACTGAGATTTCATAATTGAATGTGGTTTATGGTGTTAGTCATCACACTTTTCTTCATGTGATCTATCAATAAGTTTTCATTCATTTTTTTTTTTTTACCAATTGTTTTCCAGCCCCTGGTAAACATTGATTCCAAAGAAAATTGGGAGTATGAGTATACATGCAGAAGGCAGATATCACAGTATTATTGGAGCGTTTCAACTCAGTATTGCTACTTGACACTTCCCGAAACAACATGGACATCAAATCTGAATTATGTATAAATAATTTAATATGCAGTGGGCTCGTCCACATCAACTGGATGTAATGACATCCGAGTCTTTCCAATGTTAACACACTTTCACTATGTCGATCTATTTTTGTCCTACAGTTACTGTTTGCAACAAGATGGCAAAATGATTTTTAATGTCACAAACAGATGAGAAAATTGCCATTGATATAGGATCATTCTCAATCAATCATAAGTACCACTCACATAGGTCTGACGAAAACTTGATAATACATTTTATATTCATTCAAAATACCTAACTTTCAAATAAGAACCTTTTCAGTAGGGCATGTGAAGAATAAGCCCTAAGAAGGAAATTCACTTTTACCGCCTCAAAGTTCTTGTTTTCTCATATTAACATCATCGTATTCACACTTGCATGCCGTCTGCATACCATGCTCAAATTCACACAAGACGTTATACACATCACCTTACAACACCCCCATCCAAACATCGCTCTGCAACGCATGCTCAATGGATTCAACAGTTCTACTCTACGTACAACTTAACATAAATTTCAAGATTACCTCATGCTAGCACTCCTCTGTGCATCTCTGGGTCCCTCTTTAAAACTATCCAATGCAAATGTTGGCAATAAACGAACGGAAGAGTTAATAGGTACATACAACAGGATAAAAAAAAAGCACAATGGTGAAATAAATAGTAACTAAAGGAAAAACATAGAAATGAAAGGTAAATCATAGAGAAATAACAAAGCAGGCTGGACGTTTGTAACGAGTGCCACCATCTTTGCTAGGTTTTGTTTGTATGTGGTGACTGACAAATTGTGAAAGTTAAGAGACAACAGGGGTATGGGCTATATTCTTGGCTGTATCTTCTAAACAGAAATTTTCTGATGATTCTCTGATCAAGCAGGAATGTTTAGACAGAACTGTTCTTACTAAAAGTAGAGTGCAATAAATTACTAATGATGCTTGAAAGGGTTTTTATAACAGTGTAGTTGTCGCTGCTTTTTGTCCAAAAACTGTGCTTTCTACTTTTAAGGATATTTTCCAACTCTGCAGAACCCTGCAGTCTAGGCCCTTTGTGACAAAAAAAAAAAATTTGCAAATATACTGATGAAAGTTAACATTGATCCAAAAAGGTGAGAAGTTATGGTTCACACTGATCTGAGAATCATCTTATGCTTGATTTCATGCTATTTTACAATAAGGAAACAGGTAGCTAAGAGTAACGTCTGTCCCTTTTCAACAGTTTTTATCAGTTTGATTCTGGAATGTGCAACACACTTGTTGTTGTGAAGTTGACCTGCTATCACAGAGTGACTCAAGAGAAACTTCTCTCTCAGCTCAAAAAACATGTCAACAGTAAAACACTCTGGAATAGCCCATTGTAAAAAAGTATATTTTGGGATGTTCGACATCAGAGTGTACCCAATGCATTTTTATAACTCATTTCAGAGACAAAACAATAAATAAAATTGTAAAAAGTAGAAAAAAAATGAAAATGAGATTGATTTTCTTTGAGGAAGGCATTCTGAGTTTTAGAGAGAACAGTCAAGAGCCAAACCAGGAGAGCAGTCACACATAAACATACCTTCCTGCCTCAAAGTGGACAACAGACGCGTCAGCCCTTGGGATGGGCGACACTTTATCACAAAACTTTCGAGACATTATTGGGCTGTGGGAAGAGCAAATTGGACAGAAAACATGTAATACGCTTCACACTCGTGACCCAAACTTGTTTTTCATAGGCTCCCTAGCCAGCCAGGGTTTATCACAAACTTCAAGTAAGTCCAATCTCATTGTTTTAACTTGGATAAAGGTTTGAGAAACCAAATATCTTCTGCCAAGCAATTCACAAATCGTTGAAATTACCAGGGCTTAGTTTCATGGCATTCCTTATGTTATAGTATTGTCCCAGTTTAAATAATCAGAAATAGTAGGAGGGTGGCCATACGTAGGAAAGACAACAAGATTTTTTTTTTCTTCGTATCCTGAAACATTTCTTTGAAATACTTAATCCGTCCACGTTGTTCAATTTCAACAGCATTAAGGGGTCGTAACAAAATATTTTGGGAGCACTCTGGGAGCATCTAACATTGGACATGAACAACAATTGTTCATTCCTTCGCTTTACTCATCTCACAACCACCATCTAACTGCTTCTATAAGGCTTGGAATTATGGGAAAACGTCCCATATTGGTAGAAAAAATACCCCACTTTTTGCAACAAAAAAAAAAGTTGTCCAAAGCCTACAAATGAGCCTTCAACAATATTTACCACATTCCAGCCGCCCTGATACAGTTCCCCATGCTTTCTAACACGTATCATGCTCGTCAAAGACAAATCATTTGTCCTTTCATTTTGTCTACAAAAGTAATTGGGTTTACATTATTACGATAAGAGAGAAAAAATGAGAAATTAAATAAAAATTAATCACCTGCCGTTTAGATTTCCTGCGGTGTAGTTTCGGAAAATGGCAGACATGGATTCAGTTCCAGAAATGTTGCCGATGGTTGAAGCATTACGTCTCATATAGTCAATCGCATCGCGCATGGCAAGTTTGGAATACGTTTCTAGAATTTTCGGTTCAGCTCCTTGATGATTCCTCAGAAGGTAGGGGCGGATGAATTGATTGTCAAACCTTTTAAACCTGTTGACAAAGGAATCAACTGTCAAACATTCACTCTGTTTTGTCAATTATATTGCAAGCTGGGAGGAGAGGCCAGCCCTTGTCAGAGACAAACTCTTGATAGTCTATACACCTTACTTTGAACAAACTTTGGGCCCCACCTAGGGGCAACATATCCCAATCGCTAAGAAAGGGAAATTCCTACGATGAATTGCATCCTACCTCATTAGCTGTTCATCTTTTGTAACACTTACTTATCCCTTAAATGATGGTTACCGTGATGACCCAGGATGTCTTCAATGCCTGTCATCATATGGTCCATGAACTGCAATTAAGAGTAAACAACGATAAGAATGCATGCAACATTACGTAGGCTGAACTAAAAGCCTTTTAGAACAATTAAAAGAGAAGTTACCTTTTCGTGAATTCTTTCATTCATGGTAGGTTTCCTCTTGGCACTTTGCTTCACATTAAGTATTTTGACAATTGGTTTGATGGTGATACCCTGAAACAGATTTCTATTTTGTGGTTTTGTTTGTACAAATTTGGAGGGCATAAGATCTTGTACGTCGACTTCTGAAGTAAGAGACACAAGATTTTACAGTAAGGCCCAAGCAGAGTTGGCAAGAGAACTGACGATAGCTACCCTCTTGACCTTCGTGAACGTCCCTTGTTGTCGTGTCACCTCCAGGACACGAGGCTGAAGCAGCCACAACCAAGAAAGACCCAGAGAACACATCCTAACCTTATCTTACGATTAAAAAAAATAAATAATTGCCCATCACCTGGAAGAACACTGTGAAATAAATGACGGCGATAGTTGTGGTGACAAACATAGGCTGGAGCTTGACGTGTCGAGGGTTGATGAGAAGGACTAAAGCAAAAGCAACAGCGCCTCGTAAACCTCCATAGGACATGACAAACTTTTCCACTTTGTTGAGCTTGTAAAGCCTAAACTCGTTCACTATAGCCGTCAAAATTATCACACCTGTAGGCAAATTTAAGGTTTATTTGCAACACACAACCAATTGGCAAGAGAAGCAATACTTTGAAAAAATATCGCAACTTATAAAACGCTTACCCAAAGTCCGATATACGGAGCAGAAGAAAATTGTGAGAATGACGAACCACGTGTTCCAGTCGTGAGCATCGCTGACAGTGGCAACTCCAAGGAACATGAAGATGATTGTTTCCGAGCTGCTACTTAACATTTTCATGGCATACTTGATTGTTGTATGACTCTTGTGCGAGATGTTAGCTTCAACGTAGTTTTTCATTGTGATGCCGCAGAAGGTTATGCTTTAGAAAGAAAATAAACGAAATGGTTATGACCTCCATAAGTTGCCTTGAATGAATGACTAAGCCAATTTGATGAAGAGTTCACCAGATACCATTGGTGCTCCACCATGGCAGGGGTCCTCAATAGAGTTCATTATGGTTGGAGTCCCCAAAGTCCAATAATATGATTACGTTAATAACAGATTTAAAAAAAATCCTTTCCTTGAGTAGTAATAAACAAAAGTTTCAACGCAAAACAAGAGTTTACAAAATCTCGCTGCTTCTTATCATTTTGCTGCAGACCAGTAACCAGCAGACCATTGAAATAATCATAACAGAGTTTATGCCACCACTTGAAATTTCAGGCTCCTGATTCAACATAACCACAATGGGTTTGCTAAGACAGGCAATGTTGGAAGTGGGAGGTAGGAGTAGCCACTGGCCACTGGTTGGAGAAGTATACCCTGGTCAGCGTTCATTTTCGGCCAAGGATTGCCAACCTTTTGGGTCCTTTAGCAAGCCAACAAAAGATTCGCAAATGCGCAAATCTACGGATTTTTCCAACGTGTTGGCAGTGTCGCACAACTGATGTACTACCCCAAATCATCAGCAAACAGTGATTTCCCTGTTGACCGCATCCCTGCCTTGCCATAGGCCTCTACGTGAATGAATTTCAAATGTAGCCACCAGGGGGGGGGGGCTGTTGCCAGTTGGCGGCCTAATGTTCACAACTTAACCTACCTACAAACAGTCCATAATGTATACATATATATTTTTTCAAACAACAGAACAACAAAAGATTATCTTTGAGTGATCACATGGTGTTTTTGGTTCGTGATTTTTTCTCAGCCTTACATCAGCACTGTTGTCAACAGTATCAAATCAAATTACCTCCCAAAATACAGCGTTCAAGAGAAGCCGGGCCAACGCGGCAAAATAAGAAATGTAAGCAATGATCATTTGTCAAACTCTCGACGTGAAAAAGAGTACCTAGCGAGGGTGTAGAAAGGGGGTGGAGGGAAAATTTTCGCTCAACTTTTTCTTTTGAGAGAGGGACACGTGGAAATGGAACAAACCGATCAATCTTGAAGAACCCGTATTTTTTTCCCCCCACTACATAGACTAGCGACAACTTCCATCCAACGACAAAGGCGTGGTCCATTATTCTCTGCCCAATTAGAAGAGGTTTGGAACAGTTTTTCTCCCCTCGCTAACCCGATCGGGTTGTCGACTTTGATCGAAGATTGGGGTTTGAAGCCTCGTGCGTCTGATCAAACGTTATCCGCTTGACCCCTTACTCCACCGTTGTGCAAAACAATTCGAGTTCAAATAAGTGGAGGCCACTTATAAATTGCATGTTGACATGCAGAAACAATCAATTTTGAAATGAGGGCAATTTGCGATCGTGTTTCACTCCCTTTTGCCACCCAATGGACGGGAATTTGAATTAGAAAATTTGGTACTCAATAAATTAGGCTCAAAAAAACTGTTTGAAAATCAATCAAAATATTTCCAAATTGGAAATACGCTTTTTTCCTTTTTTTCCTTCTGTTTACCTAATGAATTTGGTCTGTCTTACAAGAAACGTTTACCGAATTTATCAGCAGGCGCTTCTACAGATTTCAATTTGCAAAGGTTGGCTATTTTGAACCAGATTTCTAACCTTTTAATAACATCACCTGATGGAAACTGATAACGAAATTGCCAAAAATCATTTTAAAATAATGTCAGCGTTGTTGATATTTGATTTTCCAATCGCTCTCGGTTAATATATTTTGTGCCAGTGCATATTACAGAATGAAAAGGAGTAAGCGACCCTACGGATAGATGAGAGCGACCTTAGGGCTTGCTACCAGAGGAGATCTTTTCGACAAGGACGTTGGACGTTGCATCGCCCACAAATTTTCAGTCTGAAACACGCAACTTTAGCCAGACTGGGGGCCGTCCCATTGGCGTAACGTGTCAAAAGAAGTAGCAGTAGAATAGATAGTCATATTATGAGCGAATCCAGCTATAGCTAAAAAATTGTTCTTTCGCTAACTAGGGTGAAAAGCGGTGAACTGTGCTTCGAAAGCCGATTTTTCCGCTACCCAACTCAAGAGCTGACATTTTGAACACTGAGAAGTTTTGTCTAACTCGTGCGGCTGAGAGGCAAAAGCTTTTATATAATACCGTGATTTAAGCCCCGCTCGATAAAGGACCGTGTATTAGAGGGTAGGGTTTCTTTTTCACATGCTACGGATAGGATTCATTTTTCAATATCAATCTGACGCGATTTCGCGATTTGAATATCGATCTGAGTTTGATTCTCACCTTTGTAATTGCGTGCTCTATAAACGGCATTGACTTTATTGTGCGGGGAAAGAAAGAGTGAAACAAATTTATGATGACAGAATTTAAAAATTATTTTATAGCTTGGCACACCTTGGCGCTCCACAATCATAAGGTTAAATTACGTATGCTCATCCATTCAATCACGCTCTCAACTCAATCGAAATCGACCGAAGAATAGCACCTGAAGGTTACTACGAGTTACATGCAATAGGACTAGGTCGATTTAGACCTAGGTCATTCCCATTAGCTCTGGAAACGGGAAAAGAGCCAATGAACATTTCTAAAACACAATGACAGAATGAATGTGGAGGCCGAACGTCGAACTTCAGCTGATTTTGGAAAAGAGCCAAAAATATTCAAGACTTTTTAGACCTACGTGAAAATTTATTTTGGCTGAAGATGCTTTTTATATGTACGCTAAGCATTGGATATTAAAGTCTTATGTTTTGTATACAGGTAGGTGAATAATCATATACGAAATTATTTCCTCCTTTCTTCCCCCGAAAGCTTTTTGCTCGACTTATTCTATATGAGTATAGTTATTTTTCTACAAACTAATTCCAACATATTTACAGTAAACTTACGCCAAAATTCCGGACATGTGAAAAATCTCGGCATTTAGGTAGGCCAAATAGGCCATAATGAAGACGAAAATGGGTTCGATGACGCGGACTTGATCCGTGAATCGGGTAACCATCCCAGTGAAAAAACCCCAAATGACGCCAATCGCTGTGCCGCCGATGCCGACGACGAAAAACGACAAAAATCCGGCTAGAATGTCCGTGTACAGAATGTTCGACGGGCCCATTTCCGTGTAGGCTTCGAACATGTGGTACAACACCTGAAAATGCACAATCGTGATAAAAATTCAGCCAATAAGTAGCCCGTAGATCCGATTTGACGTCATTCCTAGAACAATTTCTAAAGAGGACAATAGAAATGAAGATGAGGAAGGCGAAAGAAGACTGTCACGTACATGGGAGACACAAAATGAGTAGAAACAACCTCAACATGTGAAGCGCATTGGAAAAACCACCCCTTTTTCTATGGTGAAGCAGAAGAAAATCAGTTTCGTTTCAACATGCAAAAATCATATTTTCTCGTTTCTAGTTTAAATGAAATAATTAGGAACAGTTTTCAGTGAATTTTTGCACGTAAAACTGAATCGGAAATTATTGTGACTGGACCATAATATGGACACATTATGTCTAAGGGCGTAAGAGGAACCAAGGACTTCAACTCTAAAACTAGGGTCAAAACACTTGCATAAGTTGAAGGGAATCTTATTCTACCTTGAAACCCTTTTGTATAAAAGCTTCTGAAATCCAACTTCTGAAGCATCCAACAAGTGGCAAACTCAAAAGTTGGCCAACATTTCAATGTAGCCTTAGAATTAGAACAGACAACCAACATCTCAGACAACACGTTCGGTTTCTGAGTATTCTAATCATTGGCAATCAGCGCAGCTTAGAACAGTATTTGGAAAAGGATTGTTTCAAGAAGGTTCTATAAAGCGCACATAGAACGTTTTTCTTCCCATATGAAATGTATAAGCAATAATATTGAATGTGTGTTCAGTTCTGTTACGTATAGTGGTAGTGCGTGTGGTATTAGAGGAACTGTCTCACCTAAAATTTTTGCTGTAGTGGGCGAGCGTTGTGAGAACATCATTTTTAAGCCATATAATTGAGGGGTTGAGGCGGCACTCCTTTCCCTTCCCCACAACCCTTGACTATATCAACCGCTAAAATATCCACCTCATCCTCATTAGATGGCTTGACAGAAGTCAAAAGCGTTCACTCACTACAGTACAATATGAGGTAGGACAGACCTTTCGTGTAATATAATATGTATCTGTGTCGAAGCCACATTTTACCCAATAACGTTGATAAGAGATATTGAGCGACAGAGGCTATCTGAACTTACGACAGTGACAGCATCATTAAGTAAGGATTCCCCGAAGACAACGATGTAGAGAATCTCGTTGACGTGTATTTCTTCAAAGACTGCAAGCACAGCCACTGGGTCGACGGCGGAAATGAGCGCAGAGAACAGCAACATGTCAAGCAGAGGTGTCTCACAGCCAAACAGCCCTGTCAGACCAACGCCCCACAGGCTCAGACCTGGAAAATTTACCAGATATAATTCTACCCTGGGCTTTTAAAAACTATAACTTATTGTGCAGACTGAAATAACAATCTTGTAACTAACAAAAAAGTAACAAACAGAATTTTAACAATTTTGTTTGTTTCTAAAAGAATCAATTAATTTAGATTTTGGTGCTTGACGCTGATACGTTTAAATTCGAAACGTTTTCGATTGTCAAACGATTTTGCCTTTTATCACCAATAATATTTCTTTTAAAACTGCCTACTTAGCCCTAACATATCACTCACCGATCGTCAAAGTATTGAATATCGTCCCGACGACGGCGAACATGAGAATGCTACCCAAATGGTCGAAAAAGAGCCGATTGGGCATGAAATAACCCGCGTCGAGAATAATAGGCGGGAGCATGTAAAGGAAGAAAACGTCAGGCGTCATTGGGGAGATGTGGACGGTCGACGTGCAGAAAAGAACGAGGCCGATGATGACGCCGACGACGATGAGGAGGCACGACTCGGGAAACACGTTGTGCAGGTTGGGAGCCATGTGGAACCCTGCAACAAAGATGGCAAAAAGTTGTAAAATAATTATTCATTTTATCAATTTGTTTGGAATATTTTTACGCTTAGCACTAGAAAGGCCAAGACACAGTATGGCCGTCGACACTAAAAAACCCATTCCTTTCAATGTCTCAAGTTCAAGTGGAACGTTATACATGGCGTTAAACGTCTCCGTGCACCTGAAACGACGACATGAAATTCAAAATGGCTCCTCGGCAGACAATAAACGGGTTCTCACGGAGGAAATGCGATTTCAAGGCTGAACGCCAACCGGAGGGACGAGGATCTTAGCGGGAAACGACTCAAACGAACCCATCAAACTTGCACACTTGACCTTAATTGCTCTTTTATGAAGTGCCAACCCTCTGTCGGAGTTTTCTCTTATTTTCTACAGACGACCGCCATCCTGTGGACATACAAACGAGACTTTGAATGACGGACAAGTGCACTTCGTTTTAAACACCTTTTAACGCGACTATCGACCGAGTAACTCTATTGCACATTCAATTGACGTCAATAAAAAAAGAAAAGACTGCATAATCCAGGTTCACAAGTGATGCACCTTCAAATTGAAAAGAAAAACCCTGAAAAATATGACTGGAGAACGTAAGTGGGTGCCACAAACTGCACTAAAACGTTCTGAAAATGGTAAGTAGTTTTTTACACGACGAATTGGTGGGCTTAAGACGCCAAATCTCGTTCTCAGAATTATCGACGAATTAAAAACTCCAGTGGCTTTCAACGTTTTTGACGTCAGCGCTTCTGTTCAAGTTTCGGAACCAGTGCCCGGAAGCTCTGGAGTTAACTGGTTACGAGCGGATATTTCTCCTCTTGCATTCCCATCGGCCGCCAACGACGAAATATCGAGGCCTGCCTTTATCAGTGGAGCGGGAAACTTCCCGAAATACTTCGACAGCTGCATCCTAGCGACCCAACTGGCCCGCCACCAGACGCAGACACGACCTAAGCCTCTCCAGAAGTGGTTTGCGTATTTTTTTCGAGGGTCAACGGATCCTGAGTTCTTCTACGTGGAACATTTAAAGGTAGAGTCGACGCTACGCCAAATAGAGGCGACAGAGGGCGATGTAGTAAACGCTCAGGGTCGAATCTGGGTTCAGCATACATCTAAAAAGATGCCCAACATCTCCCGAACATGGGAAATAAAATAACTAAATAATTCAAAAACGTATCTTTGGTAATTCAAACTCAATCAAATAATTATAATAAAATCAAAAATGCGGTAAATACGTAATGCTGTAGTCAAAGTTTGAGTTATTTTGATGGAATCCCCCTACGGACTTTTAATCGCAAGCGTTGGCAACCATGACGCTTACCGCAACCATTCACAACCACCACATTGCATGAGGACACAGATCCCACGATGTTACCAAAGGTTCTACTGATGAAGAAAATTTGATGCTGCTCTTTCAAAATATATGTCGCTGACAAATTGGTAACAAATAAAAAAGGAATTTCTTTCACAGCCAATAAATAACTACGAATAGTAAGCTATGGTAAACAAAAGAGGTTTTTTTAGTAGGGTGCCCTTCAGGAAAGTGTAGTATCTGTTTGAACAATTCATAACTCATTTTCATCCTCTGCAGACTGAGAAGTAGGTTTCAAAGATTAAGCAATTTTTGAACAGTTGGCAGGGCCTCTGACTTCAAACAATCCATAGCGTCGACACTACAGATTTTAGGCGTTAATGTTGCCTAACGTGACCTTTACCACTACATGTCACAACCACCACGCGGCATGAGGACACTCGTTTCCTACGATGTTTCTAAAGGTTATAATGGGAGCTCTTTGGCTTTCGATATTGGGGGTTTTCAGTTTTTTTGAAGATAAAGATAACTCACAATTCACTATAAATAGTGAAGTATAACATATTGTCATCCTCTGCAGATTAAGAATTAGGTTTCATCAATTTGCAGTTTTTGAACATCTGACAGGGCCTCTAACATTGATGGATCCCTAGCGTCGACTCTACAGCTGTTAGGCTTTCGAACATTGGCTATCTGATCTGTACTTGAATCCTTCCGACAATCTTGTTCCTGGGATTGTCGAAGGTGCAATATGAATCCTGTCAAAATCAACACCTGAGTTGTAACCTGGGTTTAAATGTTCAAGAGTTGGTTGCCTGTAACCTGATTTCCCACCTCGCTGAAGAAGGTAGGCCGAAGGAGCAAATCGGATATGCAAAACCCTCACGACTTCCACGTCTTGACGGAGAGGTTTCCTTTCGATGCGACTCACGTAGAAAATCCCAGCCGGACGACAGTGATCGACAACCGACGTCGCTACGAGGTCAAATGAAATTCTCCATCACTTCGGCGCCAAAGTTTTCGTTAGGTCGTCGACTAAATCAAAGCCGAGGCCAACGGAATTTCTCGGTACCCGCCGATTTCCACACGACCTTTACCCTTTTGAAAAGGACCGCCTTTCAGCCATCGACCTGTTTTTCCCAAGACTTGGCGTGTTCTCCCACAAATGTCGAGTGAAACCGGAAGCTCTGGACCTCTAATAGTGAACTGTAGACGGTGGTGAGCGTAGAATTTATAGCGTAACCACCCAAAGCAGGTGCGGTGGATTGAGGACCTTCTATTGATCAGAAGCAAACTTTGGCGTCCTTAGCCTTGGGACTCCACAGTGAGTACCACCCCTATTCATGGAAATGTTATCGAGCACAATGAAACCAAATAACGCCCACAATGAAATAACAAAAGCGTTTTACATAAGTGACATTTGATCACCCATATGGGGCGATAGAGTTGAGAATCTCATGGTCCAACTGAGTGCGTATGTTGAGCCACTACGCAAAATTTCAGATTTAAAATGAAAATTCGTATTGTCATAGATTTGAGCAAATTAGGGAGATCGACCTCAGGCATGAAAACATATAAATAGTTATGATTAGAAGAATAATAAATCAAAGCGTTCTATTGAGAGGATGCACCGCATCTGTGACGTTAATAAAAGTGATAAATGCTCATTTCACTTCTCGAATATCCTCCATTTTGAATCGACTGAACGTGGCAACTGAGAATGGCTTGTTCCACCCGTGCCAACTTGGCAGCTGAAAGGTCTTTCGTTTCAAATAAGAAAGTAAAACCACAAAAAGAAGAAAAACAAATCGAAATCCAAGACAATTTTCTTACGTAATTGGAACACGTGCGGGTGAAAATAAAAAGTATCTCCCGATAGAATAAACAGATCGCCCGTAAAACACGAGTTTTCCGCATCCATTATGCATTGGTTGAAGGGATGGTTTTGTGCCGACGGGAACGAGAGAAACGATACCATCCGAAGACATAACAAGCCTCTTACGCAAGGCCATTCATTACCTCGGACTGATGAAGATCTGTATTTCCGCCCTTACATAACTGCGATTGTGATTTGACAGTTTTGACAATTTATACGGCGACATGAATCGATATCAGTCGACTGTTTCACCTGACGTCATGGTAGAAGGGCGGTTGTCAATTAGCTTTGCGATACTGCGTCTGTACATAAGCTACCTAAGCGAAAGAGTCAAATTGCCCATGTTTTTGACCAAAACGCCACAGACGAACTGAAAGCTCGATAAAAATTGCTTTGCAATCTTATCTACTGATATCGTCAATTTGTAGGGGCAATTCTCGACTTTCACGAGCAATGTCAGCTCCGGGCTGATACAATTGTTTTTAAATCAAAGATAATAAACAGACAAAGTGAATAAAAAGTACCCTAGAATTATGATGAATGAGATCCTCTCAATGAAGCAATTGTACGTATTAATCTTCGCGTTAACAATCTGACATTTATAAGTATAGCAATGAACGAACACCCTGAATTCTTTCTTCTTGATTCATTTTGATTGTGGGAAATGAAAACGAATCTTGGAGGTTAATCACATTTTGGAAAAACACGGATCCTATTAGACTATTGGGCGATTGGCCAACCTGAGTTTTGTTTGGGCGCTTCAGTTTTGGAACTTTATGGGAAAGTTTCGGCCGATAAGACCTTACAGTGTTGTTCATGTGCGATGAGTAGCAAAATTACGAAGAAAAACTTACCTAAAGATAACGAAAGTTACTCACAAAGAAATAGAGGAAACCCATTTCAGAAAGAAATAATTAGAAAAAGTCTTTTATTTTCACACAAACAATGTTAAATCGGTTTTGGCTTTTAGGTCATCAACAGTAGGTACTAATGAAGGTACAAGATAGAAAACCTAGTTTTTATTGCGAAGTACGTCTATCAAGCGCCTCTCTGTCAGATCAAATCTATAATATTATGCCCAGATTCCCTGCAAAAGCAGAATCACCTATGGCACTGCTACAACCATAAAAGGTAACCAGTCGTTATCGTTAGTACCTCTCTTAATGCTCACTCCAAGCTGAAAGATGAGGAATTTTTTGCACCAGTCACAGCCACATGAGTATTTGCAGTTTTCTACAATACAATTACCACAAGGTTATTACGATTGTTATCAGTTTGACCGTTACTAACATTAACAAAGAGAGTGACTAGATCCAGAATTTCTCTCGCTTTTTCCCTCAATTATTCCTAAAATATCGCTCATGTACCTCATTTAGAGGCTGCACCTAATGGGAATCAGCGGTCAATATTCTACAGAGAACAGAGAATTTGTCCAACTACGCTTCGAATTTTTGAATACTCAGTATTTTGGTTTTCATAAGCCGACGGTTACATCGTAACAGGGCTCTCAGGCTCTTCGATTTACCCAGAAGTCAACTAATAGAGACACCCTGGAGTGAGCGAAGTGAAAAGGAAGGATCCCCGCTATGAAGTACTGAAAGCCAGAATGTAAATCGAACTTTTCAATACAAGCCCATAGGGAAATACACTTAGCTGGAAACGGGTCCATATTTAGCGAAGGACGGTCAATAGCACTCACTTCCCTCGCAACTTCCATTAGTAAAGTTGGCTGATGCTGTCGGTAGAGGTTTGCAAATCACTAAAGTAGCCTAGCGCTAGACGGCGATATTACTGTGGTTCTTCGAATATGTGCCGCAATCATTGATATGACGGATAGCGTCAACGTTTGCATTAATTTGACAGGCAAATCACAGCTCATGACAAGCCTCAACGATAATTTTGAGCTCCAGACCTACTGTTAGTTCCCTTCTGTTAACACTATTACTGATGGCTGAAATCGATTCAACATTGTGCGTTTTCGTGGACATACAAGACCATTTCTAACGCCAGATTGTTTCCCACTGGAGTCCATGATAAATCTGCAATCATTTCAAGTGATTTTGAAAGAAAAATTAAATCTATTCTTCTCGTTTGAGCAGTTTTCATGATATTGGGACAGGTCACGTGGAATTACTGACAAACGAACGAACCAATAAGATCAAATTGATGCGTGTTACGAGACAAATACAAGTATGACAACACTGAAGGTTATAAACGAGTTTGATGACAGAAAAATGGTAATAATAGTGTGACAGAAAAATGGCACATAATAATAGTTTTATGGCCATTTAAGATAGTTCTTAGTCAAGCCTTCTTATACTTGTCGTGATATAAATGCAAAGCAAGTTATGATGGTGGAAGAGAGAAGTGTGATTTTCTCTCACTAAAGTTTTTATGAACGTGTTCAAGGTGTGAAGATTGACTAAAGACTAGATCATTGGTCAATAGATCATCACCTCTCCGTGTTTCATTGTACATAACTGGTTACATGGAGATGTAACCTCAGAAAAGCATAGCATCTTGCATTAGGTAGGGGGGTAGAGACTTGGAGGATCACACTGGGTAAAATAGGTTGTGTTGAACACTGTTGTCGCCACAACAGCAAACCGCATTTGATTGATGGGCACTACGAATAAGCAATGCAAATCATAAAATCAACAAGAAGACCCGTGCGGCTTCCCAGTGCTGTCACGTAGCAGAATTCGTTTAGGGGTTGAAAACACCATGGAGGGTGGGTCTGGGATGAGACGTGTCGGCGAACACCGGCGCCACCACCCCCCATCCAACAACACTAGCCCACCACTCAAAGTTAAACCCCCACCCCTACGACGAAAGAAATAAATAACGCGGTGATCCCTACTTCATGCCAACTCGAGAAAAGGTATTAGTCATACTTATGGAAGGGTATGAGAATAATAGCACCATTTTTTGCCATCGTCAGCATTCAACGGTTTCGTTGCCAAATCCATGCCTGACTTGATGCGGGTAAAAAGTAGACTGGAAGAGTGACAGTTGAATTTCTTCTACAGAGACAAGAAATTATGTTCTTCAAAGAAGATATAAATATCACAACCCATTTTACCTGTAAGTTTGAACACTGCAAAATGTTTGCAGATAGATGAACATCAACCAAAATTTTCTCAGGAGTTCCTGTAATACCAAATGCAAATGGCAAAAAGATACTTAGATCAAGAGATTCAACCGGCCATCATGGACCTGAAGATGGCTATAAACAGACAAGCCCGCACCTGTGCATTGCAACTCAAATGATTTTCACACCTTGAAAACATCACAGGCCTAAATGTTTTTATCTAGAAGAAATTGAAGAAAATATCTAAATTGATTATGACGATTTGAAGATGTGGTCGACACTAACGCTATTTAGAGTAGGAGGCAAACTCTTTGGATGAGATCACCACTCTAATCTATTGCATGGAATAATAATAATAATACTTATTCCGTGAATCTATTGTAAGCCCCCAGGCTTGCTGCCTCCAAAAGGGAGGGAGCATGCGCCAGGATGCGCGCGCAGCTCCTGCCTGGACGTCGCATTTAGAGAGACCCAGCGCTCATTTGTTCCAAAGGCATCCAACCAGGCGGTTGTCGTCGAGGCGCCCAACATGTTGGAGTTATATATTTTTGTAACCTGTTGTGCAAGTGCATCTCATTCAGTCCATCCTGGCTTTGTCCTGTGCTCGCTCTGAAGTGAACTCTGCAACCGTGCTGAAGTCGACCGAAGCTGTAATATTGTGTTCCCCATGAGATAAAGGACTCAAGTTAATAAGCCTCCCTGTGTACCTGCGGGACAGCAAGCCTTGACGCCGTTTTCGTCAGCCGGTATTGTTGCACTTGCTCATTAATTGTATTTCATGTATATCATAATTTCATGTATATTGTATTAATTGTATTTTATGCTCCACATGTTGTCTAATTTACTTTGTCAAATTACTTTGTATCTCAATTTTGGGTAGATGTGCTTGGTGTTGGACTTTGCTTTATATTTATATTCGTGGGTATGTGTTCAATTGTAATTTTTGCTAAGATTGGTATCACTAATTCATGGTAACTGGAGGTTGAGTAAACGCGGACACCAAATCGCAGCAATTTCACTTTTGTGGCAGCATTATATCACAAATGTAAGCACAATGTGTAATTCCAGACTGATCAACTTGTTCAATTTTGGTAACGCTTTGGTGGCGAGTTGCATTGGCTTTAAGATGTAAATCGAATGGCGTTGCGCAAGTTGCAACATTGTTAACTTATACAAAAAAAATGTTAAAATTCTTGAGGTAGGTAACTGAATTGCACATTGAAATTTCGTGTGAACAAAGAATTAAAGTAATTAGTGCAGTAAACGGTAATCGTGGTTACCAAGTAGATATTTGGTCTGCTTCAACTTCAATTTAGGACACTTTGATTGTTGAAGTCTCTTCTGTTTTCCAAAATTTCGCATTTTGACCATATGACGAGGTCATCACTTCTTCTCCAGATGGCCCACAATGGCAGACATGACTCCAAATTTGGGTGTCGTCTATGTCTTCACGTTCAGTTTGTACATCATCCATGGACAATGGATCCATTTTCAACAGGTTGAACACTGTGAGCGACAGTGGGACTGTAAATTTCCAGGCAAAACGTTCGTACACACGCTTTGCGTCACCAAATCACCTTTCAACAAATTCAAAGACGAGGCGACGGACGTGGTTACGCGTAGTGAGGACCGTGACGTCAAATTGAAAATACTTAATTTGCACAATCAATTCAGAAATCAAGTCGCCGAAGGAGGAAATGGCTGGCCAAAAGCTGGCGATATGAGGTGAGCAGTTGAATGGAAATAACGCGGTTAATCAGAATTTTTATATAAGAATCCGGTTATTTTTCATATAATTTGTATCGATCATGCCCAAATTTAACTACAGGCTTATGACTTGGGATTTTGAACTTGAAGAAATGGCCAAAGCTTGGGCGAATACATTGTTGAAAGGCGGTGACGTCTGTCGGATCACCTCACGCTTTGAGAACGTTGGTCAAAATCACTATTGGATCCACGATAACAAGTCGGAGCACAATTTGAAAGAAAACATGTTTGAAACAATACTGAAGGGTTGGACAACTATCAATTTGCCCAAAGGTAAGGGGATTCTTTCATTTGATTAATTCTTCTTCTCTTCAATTCTTCAATGTCGTTATCAGGTTGCTGATAAATGTAAATTTTGTTTCCAGCTGTCATAGCCAGTTACAAAAGAAATAACATTTATGGCATAGTGGCACAAATGATCACCAGCTACACGTACAAAGTGGGATGTGCTGAAGTGGGATTCACTCATACGGGCAAGCCTGGCGTTAGTTTTGTCTGTAATTATGGCCCGCAATTGATGGAGAAAACGCCTGTTTACACTACAGGCGATCCATGTTCTAAATGTGCTACTTCTACAACGTGCCAGAACACCGTTTATAAGAATTTGTGCGCGCTTGAGGACGATCCAACAGACAACATGGACATAGGTGGCGCTAGTGTTCACGTGTTGCGCGTTGGTCTTCTTCCTTTCGCCATTGTTGTGGATATTCTTTTACAGTCTGTATCTGTTTCTGTATGATAGAAGAAGTTCTTTTGTTCATCTCATGGAAACTATAAAACTTTGCAGCATCGGGGTTTAGCTAGTGAGCTATTGAAGCTCATTTAATGATACATCAGGAGTGGTTCTGTATGAATGTTTGCTAGTAACGTTTTTCATGCTGTATCAAAGAGGCAAGGTGTACTCTTTTCTGGGCTATACAACGTGTCTGAGTGAAACAGGGATGTTTCAGAACCATCAATGACAATTTTGATTCAGCAGGTTTCATTATCTGACAAGTGAATCGACTGCAACTTTGTGTTTGCTCTAAATTTTTGTCTCTGGTAGCTTGCCTCATTTTGGGTGACAATAGCTGTCAACGCTCTTCAAGCACGTCGGCCATCTAGTAGGTGTGGGACCTAGATTCAAAAGCATTGGCCATCGTCAGGGGGTGGGGGTATCGTTTTCAGCCGCTCGACGTCGAGCTCCTTATCTGACAGCGTCCACTCATCTCCGTGGGGCAAGAGGTGACAATGGAAAAACACTGATTTCGCAACTGAACGTTCGACGAGTGAAATAGACGATGAATGGCGGGAGAACTCAGAACGGTGTTGGCCTGATTTCAAAGCTCGGTTACGGTACATGTGAGGAACAAACACGCGAATCGACAATTTTGATGGAAAAGTGAAAAAATAGAACAGAGTAAAATCCTAACAACGGTTTTGACGGCAAACTCAACGGTGACAGTTGACATCTGTCGCACCATAAACCAACTCACTTGGAAGTTGTGGAACTAAAGAGCCTAATTATTTTGGGCATGATCGATCAATCGGTCGTCCGAGTGACACAGGAAGGAAACCGGCGCTTAACAACCCCAAACATCCGGTTTAGTCATGCACAACAGCGCGGCGAGAGCTTGTAGGGCTCACGAGGGTTTTCATAGTGAACCGCCAGGTGAAGAGATAAGAGAGCCACACCTTTCGCTCTAAATCCCAACCTCAACAAACTCCTCAAAGAGAAAAACGTTTCAAAGAGAGTATTTCCTAGAGTTTAAGTAGACCTTAATTTCTTTCTAAACCATAATATGGAGTGGTCGCTTAGAATACATTATACTATACTATTATACTAAGTGATCATCAGTATGGGTTCTGAGAAGGGAAAAGCTGATGCAGCAGCATGCATCATGCAAGCAGCGTTGTGCTCTATAGAGGAAGATAGAAAGGTTCTGTCCATTTATATGGACATGGCGATGGCTTTTGGCATGATTTCACATGAGGAGTT
The DNA here is from genome assembly GCA_019603395.1 of Cyrtorhinus lividipennis. NCBI lineage: Eukaryota > Metazoa > Arthropoda > Insecta > Hemiptera > Miridae > Cyrtorhinus > Cyrtorhinus lividipennis. The sequence goes on along the minus strand of CM034008.1, from coordinate 1,641,398 downwards.
GAGAGCAGTAAAGAATACAGCAATATGTCACAGTAAGCAAAGGTTTGCTATGAAGGTGCGGCATTCCCCAGGGCGCGGTCGTGGGTCCAATATATTTCATTGTATACACAGAATGGTGGCTTAAGGAGGGGATGGACAGTGATTTGATAGCTTTCGCAGCTGACACTGCACTCATCATATCTGGCCAAAATTGGAGACCATAAAAAAGTGGATTTGAGCTTCAGGAAAGTCTCCAAAATGTGCATTTCGAAAAATGGGGTTTCGAGATTTTCGGCAATCTAGGCGTGTGGGGTATCGTTTTTGACTAAATTTTGGATGCTGAATCCAATGAGATGGGTCTCAGAACGATTGGCGTTGGAGGTTATAGGTATCTGTCTACACATTTCGAATATGAGTTTTGAGATTTCTGGGTCCTAGGTGTGTGGTACCTATATCATTTTCCACTCAACTTTGGACGCTGAATCGATTCTGAGCTGATGAATTCTGTATTTGGAGCGCAGAAACTCATCTCGAAAATTATCAAAACTCTTCTGAAGAACTCGTGTAGTCAACGATTTGAGGGATAGAATGAGCCTTCGCTGTTACCCTAGAGAAAGGTTATGTTGACAATCGATAAGAACAAGATCAGTTGCATTAGCGTGCAAAAGAACAAAACTTGCGCAAAAATGTGAGTTACGTATACTTTTTTATTATAGTTATCTAAATTGTAGGTAAAATATCATCTAAATGGGGCATCGTTATACTTGAGTAGGTACTTTCTGATATAACCTGTCAATTCGTTACGTAAATATGCGTTATTTTCCCTGTTTTCCCTATTCACTTTTATCCGTTACAATTACCGAGACAAGTATAGGCTTCGTTCTGAGCACGTTTCAATTTTCAATTATATTCACGATTGTTTGATTCCTAATGACCTCGTATGTCCCTCATTTGGCACCGACATGAGATTGGCACTTATTACGAAAGAATCTAACGTGGAAACGTCACATTGAGAGAGCTGCAGTAAGAATCAAACTATAGGAAATTTAACCTACTTGGAAAATATATTAACTACATTTTGTTGACCAGTAGAAAGAAAGTCGAAGGATAAACTGGTGGAATAATTAGTATTGTTATTTTCCCGTCCCTTTTCATGTTGTTTCATTCTGAGAAGGCAAGATACTTTTATTTCTACATTTTTTTTCTATTAAAAAAGCCTAAACTAAGCGTTTACCATTGACTGCTAGATGAAACAAAAGTAAAAACAAACTGTTTTTCGCTCGATCTTAAACGACACGTGACCCACTCAGTGGAGATCGTTCAATTGGCACTTATTTCTTGAGGCAAGAAACGAGAAGAAAAACTTCTGCCAAATTATACGGCTGGTGAGCCTGAGAGCTGCTTCATCAACACCCCCCCCCCCCCATCCAATTCCTTTATCAATGGAATCTATTAACATCTCGTGAGTAAACTGACGCCTCACGCACTCTTATTAATTCCACTCATTTGTTTGTATCGCCTTATCCTTGTGTGGTTTCGAGAATTTTGGTGTTGTAGGAGAAGAAGAAGAACACATTGACTTGCGTACAGAGTTTGTCAAAGTAGTCATAGTTGCCTTTAAAAACGTATTTATTTTGTGTATGAAAAGCTGGGAAATATTGGAGGATAAATTATTTAAATCATCATGTTTAGCAGCCCAAAAACGTCTTGTTTTTCATTCAAGTATTTCTGCTGTTTTTTTGCTTCCCTCCAAATAAAGTGATTTTGGAGGGAAATGTTCCCTTTTTTGGTAGTAGAAGCGCCGATTTTGGTGGTAGACAATTTTCTAAAAATCTTAAATTCGGGTCAGGGACCGCTCTAGTTGGTCCTCAAAACTTTTTAGCCCGATCGGACCAAATTTGGGGGTAGGGGTTAAAATGTGTATTTTGTAAAATGGATTTTCTAGATTTTCTCCGATCTAGGTGTGTTTGGTATCATTTTCCACTAAATTTAGGATGCTGAGTCGATTGGAATGGTCTCCATGCTCCTGGTCCGAGGAATAACTAACCCCTTTGAAAGAATTTGCAGCATTTTTTTCATTTATTCCAACCCCTAGGCATTCAGAGACCTACCTTGAGAGCTGTTCTTCACTCAGTTGCCAAGCCAAAGACAAATACCTGCTCAACCAATCTTGATAGAGGGAGGAAAATGCCTGAGATTAGTTCCTTCATAACAAGGATGGGGCACTACACCTCTCCTAATTCCTAGTGCAACACTGTAGTGGCAGGGATGGTTTACTTCACAGACGAGAAAAGCTCACTGTTTTAGTGTGGTGGACAACCACTGCTAGCAGCGCTGCAGAGGTGAACACAAATTTTAGACGACTACAAAATACTGTAGGCCACAGACATTTTTGCGGCAAAATGATGATTGGGGTGGTTTTAACATTGTGTGTACCTTCTATACTAGCGCAGTCTGTGTTTGAATTTTTGTTCAAACTATTCAATTTTTAGATGAATTTTCAATGAATTTGTAGAGAATTGCGGATTATTGGAATGAAAATCATGTATGCCCTACATCATTGTTGTCTTTTGAATGGCAGTATTTACTGGAAATACTTAAATTTTATTGACACTTAGACCTTTTCTTTTGAGAAATTGTCATCTTCAGTCAACCTAACTGTTGCCACAATCATTTCTACGGGTGCTTGTGCAGTTAAGAGTGGATGGAAATGAGTTTTTGAGATTATCGAGACCCTGGCGGGTATCATTTTCCAGTAAATGTTTGAAGGTAAATCGATTTAAATTGGTTTTGGATCATTTGCCGCTAGTAAAGGCAGAGCATTGGTGAAAATGGATACTTTTACACTTCTTATATCATTTTTCAAATTCACCTATAATAATTGTCAACATTTTATTAATCAAACTGGTACGAGTGTATCCATTATCTATGATGTATGGTTATGAGGCATTTTATTGAACTTTCTTTGACAATTCCTTAGTAGGACCTCCTCCATCTGTAGAAGTATAAAAACGATGTTGGCAAATACCTTTTATTCATTAAATACTCCTCGATATTTCCCCTTCCGTAAATTTACTCCTTCACAGAATAAGGTTAACGACATACTCACAGAAGACGATCAACCGGAAGGTTAATAAAGTTAAGAGGCGACTTGTGTGAGGTGAAAATGGAAAAAAAACGCTGCGAGGACAAGTGCGATATGGGGGGGGGGGGATAGTAGATCGATCTTGTTGTCCACCCACCCACCAGAAGACTGAAAAGCCGTCTAATTCCAGTCTACATCTTGTAGGACCACAATGGTCACCTCGTTTGAAAGGATGTAGAGCGAATCTACGGATAAATTGCCACGAAATGGGATTTTGTGATGTCACCCGTTGGCACCATTGCACTCAATGTGTGTTGAAATTAAAATTTCCAACCCAAAAAAGGCCAGATTCTGTAAAAAGGACTCAAATAGAAATGAGTTTGGAACACTTCAGAACCTTCTGCCAATCAAAGGTAGCTAATAAGGGGTTATTTCATTAGCAAAAACCTACAATTGCCTTTTTCTGACATTTCATTACATTGTCTATCAGAACTCCGCGATTTTGAACAGCGTTTGCCTGGCTGAATGAAAAGTGGTGTAACAAGTCAACAAATAAATCTGTAGGTGTGCGGAATTCTTGGACTATTCCTGGTGTTAAATATTTTCAATGGAAATCTACGGATATTTGGAGTTCAGGAAAACCATTACATCATTTGACTTTTTATATTGTGGAATTTAGAATTTTTTCATACATGATTGTTGAAAATGAACCAGAAACAAGCATAACAATCATTATGGACAGCAATGCCTCATTTGCATCGGTCATGCAGAGTAACCAAAAAAGAGAACAAAGATGGCTGTGCAAAGGAAGAAATAATAGAATGTGCCAATTAAATTTGAGAGAATCAGCTCTCTTTCTCCATCCCTGATGCGTAGACTGGATGATTTCATGGAGGAATCATCTTGGCACTTGCAAAACTTTTCTGGGCTAATTTTCTTGAATTTTATGTTAGCAATGAGATAATACACTCCTTAGTGCCTCTAGATTTGATTCCTTGTGGCTGTCCTCGGTCTCTTATGTCAATTTTCATGTAGCGTTCATTGTGGTCATACATAATCCACTCTCCAGTACCTTTTACACAATGTGGTCAGATTAGAGACTGTCTGAGCATAGGCTCTGTTAAATTTGCCAATAGTAAGGGCATTTAGTGACACCCTGTCCTACTTAAGGGATATTTTAGGCATTATACTAGCTGCGCACAACTACCATTAGCTTGGGTTGCTGGACCAGAGCAGAATAATGCCCTGTTTCCAATTTGGCATGAGTCTTGAGGGTAACTGAAGATGGATCAAGGGCGACTTCCAGTTACACTTTTGCTTGGATTATTCCCTGTATATAACTGGTAAGAAAGGTGCAGATGAGTGGCTGGGATGGCTGAGGCTGTTGAGGGGCTTGAGACTCTGGTCAAGGTTTTGAGGCTGCTGTTTCACATCCAGCACCAACTCAACATTGTGAGGCTCCTGTGGCTTACGACATACATGTGTGCCTGCCTCAGTAGTAGCTTGCAACTGACCAGGGGCCCCCCTCCATTGAGGGAGGGGGAGGAATAAAAGGAGGGCTCTATGAGCTGATTGTCCTCTTTCTTGTTTGGGAGTCTGCTGAGTCTGCTCAACTACCTTGGCCACCCTCAGTGCCAAATTCCTGCATAATCGTTTGCTGCTGACAAAATGGCGGCCGATTGTCTCCTTCCTAGCGCACAGAACCATGCCTCAAGACACAACCATCACGGTAAACCTCCCGTCGATCTTGGCTAACAATTATTTTCACCGAAAACTTCGTCGATTTGCCACGTGAAAAACATTGGTTTCTCAAATGGATTTTGCCCCTGTTGATCCGCACGACCGGATTTCAATTCCCGACTGAAATGCACCCAAACGCCCGGATCCGCGGGCCAAACAAACACAAAACTTTCGTACAAATCTTCACCTTCTCCACGAAAATAGAATAACCGGCTCAAACTCGCGACTGGCCACCCAAATAACCCGCGGAGTTTATAAATAAAAACACTATCTCGCCGAGCGCTTGACGTTAAAGAATCTGAATGAGACTCAGCGAATAGTTGGTCATTCATTTGGCTATTATTGAGCAAACGTATACAAATCTAAATAGAGTTTTAAATCTTTTCATTATTCCTGCATTCAATCCATACTGCTCTATCACCTCTAACAAACAGTTTGTAGTTATGATTCAGACAAACAAGTCATGAATGTCTGATTTTAACGTATCATAACCATTTAACCTACTATAAAAATGGTTTTTATGGCGCCCAAATTTATCTTTTTAGATCATTTTATGTCTTTTTCTTTTAGGTCTTTGTGTTGACCTTTTCCGGTTTCTCCTTTTTGATAGGCTCTATGCCCCTCCCCCAACAAGCTGTCCTTCATGGTCTCCAATGTAAACAAACCACCAGATAGACGGCAAGCCAGGCAAGATAAAGTCCAATATAGACAAATACCAACCATCTCTCTCAAAATTTCTTTTCAGATATCCAAGCAAACTATTATGGCCTTCGACTTTTCATCCCTTAATTTGCACAATTTGGAGTTAAGATTGAAAACAACTAAGTTCTGTAAAACCCATTTCTCAAGGATTTTGAACGACAAACAAAGCATGCATATAGGGCACAAATTGCTTAGATCAGTTCTCATTTTTACAAACAAACTTGTTTCGCTCATTTAAAAATGTCAGGAAATTCCGAGCAAGAGGTGCATTGATTAATTAAGTTTGATACTAATTTTATTACACTACAGTTTACAAATATTTATAATTGAATAGTTTGACGAGGACGTGAGCTACGTTTAGAGACATCTGCTGGCCAAAAAACGAACTACATTTTCAATTTTCTGTGATTTCTGGTATCATTTTATTGGCATAATGATCGCTCTAGGTATTTTGGGCTGATTGTGTCGTCGAGTCATGACTACCAACTCACGCTGACTGAAATTTCCCCACATATTTAGTTCGTTCGACGTTGCTTTTATGCCAAAGCTGACTTCCATTTAATTTTACTATAGAGTTTAGTTTAGCAAAGTTCTGTTCGTTAATAGAATGAATAGAAAAGGGAATACAGTAGAAGGAGAGTAGAGTAGTTGTTGATGACAAAATGGAACAGGCTGGATAGTTGTTGCGGATTTCAAAGCACCCGCTTTTGAAATAGGTAGATAGATACCCATTTTTACCCATAACATCTTCCAGTGGGTGCCAATCATTCTGGGGTCCTTTTTATAGGATTCAGCGTCCAGAATTTAGTGAAAAATGATACCTCACACAACTAGATTGCATAAAGTCTCAAGAATCCATTTTTCGAAATACACATTTTGGCCCCTTACCCCACCCAAATTTGGTCCGATCGAGCTGAAACGTTTTGAGGACCAACTAGAGCCAGAAATCCGATTAAAATTTCGGATTATTCAAGGAATAACCAACCAAAATGGTATTTTAAGGTGTCAAAGGCTTGTATTCAGGCTGAACCTTCAGAAAATAATTCGTCTTTTATGTTTTAGAGCTAATAGTACAATAAGGTGCGAAAGAACTATCATTGTTCTTCGGCCTTGCCACATGGGACGGCGCTGGAGAATGTGGGACCTTCGGGGGGGAAAACTCAGCTGTTGCGAAGCGGCGCTCAGCTGTCGTGGGTGGCGGTTCCTTGGGGATGCGCCGGCGCCGAGTTCGGTCCTAGTATCGGCGTGACCCACCCCCGCCAACCCACCCCGGGGCCGACCTTCAAGAATGCGACGGTGGCGAAGAGGCGGCGCGAAACTTGGAATATTTATCGGCCTTCGGATCGCAATCTTACGGTTTTCACTACGTTTTCATCGCTACGTTTGTCCACTAACGTTGAGAAACGTTGACGGAGCGTTTAACCTCCAATCATCGACGGGGGAAATGCGGGGAAGTTTCAGGGGTCAGGGTCATTGAGAGGCGGAGGCGGTGTACCACCGACCAACAACATTAGCCGGTCATGCAATATACAACACATTTTTGATTTTTTGATTTGATCCTCCAACAAACAACAAATCAAAAAACGAACACGTTAATTCATGCGTTCCGCAACCTATTACAAAATAACAGGAACACCCATTAAAATTCGCAATCATTTCGGCACGTTCTTCTTTTATATTTTGACAATCCTCCTTCTGAATACGTATTACGAAACCTTATCGAATACGCAATTAACATTATCGTACGCCTTGTGATAACCATGATAAGGGCAGTTTAAAAAAAAAAGAGAATTTATCATTAAAGTTTGTACTTACGCTAGCATTACGGCGTAATACGAATAATAACATGTAGTTTGCGCCTAATCGAAATCATCATTACTTGCTCAAAAACACTTTTTCGATTACATTGGTTGTTTACAGTACATAACGTTTTAATTAAAATTAAATGAACCGGAATAATTTTTGAAAATTTTCGTTATTTTTCTATAGATTGTAAGAAAAGTATACCTTCAGCCAATTTGGCTAATTTATTGTTGTTTAATAGTGTTATTCATTGTTCCATTTCGTTTAATAAAACATGCCTTAAGCTATTTAAAAAAAAAAAAAATTGTCATAGACCGATATTGCGCACACATACATTTTACAATGGAGAAAATCCAGAAAAAAGTGCTCGCTTAATGTCACAAAATTTTGAAAAAGTGTTAATGTACACTTTTTACGATGTGACCAGTATGTTCAACAGACATTTCAGCGTCCAAAAATGAAACAAAAATAATGTTACAATAGACCTTTTTTATTTTATACAGCCTCAATGTGATGATTTTATAAAATTGTGTGCAGAAGTCTATTAAGTCGCTTTAAAATTGCATTTTCAACGGGACATCACAGAAAATAGTACTTGAAAGTTTTAGCAACGTCAATAAATGAATAGATTTGATTACTCGGTCGTCTGGTTAGTTTAGACTGCATGGAGCAGGATTGATGACGTTGTAGAGTAAAAGTGGGGCACGGTCTTGTTGTGGGCCAAATGGTATTTAGTAGTTTTTGAGCTGGAAATTCGGGGAGAATTTAATTGTGAAAATTTAAATGTGTTTGTTTGTTCGTTGGGTTTTTAGTTGTACTTTGTTTATTTTTTGGGTTTTTTTTTTCAATTTTTTAATTTTTTATTTTTACTTATGCGAGTGTGTTGGGTTGTGGATGAATCCAAATTTGGCTTACTGACCTATTTTGGCGATGCTGGAGCAAAATATCCAGAGGCCGATGAGAAAAGGCGTCTCAACACGGCCGAACTCGATCGTCATGACTTCCATCCGTTTGATCGGATGCGCTTGCGACGTGGAAGCTTCGACGGTGACGTCCGTCGACGCCTCGGCGGACGCCCCCGTCGTCGACGAGGAACCCCCGTCGACGGGGGCCGGTGACGACGAGACGACGGAGGCGAGGCCCGGATGGAGAAACTCTTCGGAACCGGACACATAGATGACCGCCCCTGCGGTCACCGCGAGGAAGACGGCACATGACGCGGTGATGGGTCCCATCGCCGGACTGGCGGGTGGCGCGTTTCCCCCCGGTCTGGAGGGTTTTCCTCCCTCGCGGTGGGCGGGGGCGGCGCGGGTGGTGAGTGGCGCGTGCGCCCAGCTGGCGCCCCCCGAGGTGCCTCCCCGTATTCACTTCCCGATTTCTATGAAATTTTCATAAGGTCACTTCTTCAATAATCAACTCCCTACGAGTGCATCTTTTCGATCCTATCATCTTTTTTCACCAATCGAAAAACATTCATTTTCTTACCCAGATTATTCTCATCGGCATGATGTACTGTAATAACAATAACAACTTAATGTAATGTAATAATTTAGTGAAAAACGCTCCAAATTGTTTCACAGGGGTTGGTTATTCCTCGGACCAGCAGAATGGAGAGTCATTCGAATCGAGTGTCAAAAAATTTAGTGAAAAATCATACCCTACACGCCTATATACCTGAAATCTCGAAAACATATATTCAAAATGGGTAATAGATTCCCATTTTGACCTATAACATCTTCTAGTGGGTGCCAATCGTTCTGGGATCCTTTTCATTGGATTCAGCGTCCAGAATTTAGTGGAAAATGATACCCTACACGTCTAGATTGCATAAAATCTCAAGAATCCATTTTTCGAAATACACATTTTGACCCCTACCCCTCCCAAATTTGATCCGATCGGGTAGAAAAGTTTTGAGGACCAACTAGAATCGGAAACGGGTCCCTGACCAAAATTTAAGATTTTTAGAAAATGTTTTACCACCAAAGACGGCGTGGACGGCGAATGGACATCTGACTTTTTTGATCTAGGTAAACACTTTGAAACGCCCAGAAAAAAAATGTTGGGCCGAATCGGAGAGATTGACTTTTTGCATGAAAACATTCAAGGAATAACCAACCAAAACCCACTTTTGAAATAGGTAGATAGTTAACCATTTTGACTCATAACCTGTTTCGGTGGACGCCATTTTTCTGGGACCCGTTCCATTAAATTCAGCGTCCAAAATTTTCAAAATTTCGTGGATACCTAGGCGTCAGAATTTGATTTTCAATACCGTTTACCATCTATACCATTCATTCGTTTATACCGTTTGTAGTATACTAAATTAATTTGTCGTCATTTCTGACATGGTAACCCGGACTAATATGCGGAATACCGGTATGGGAAGGTGCCTTTTATAGCATTTAGAATAATTACCATGGCAAAGTAACGTACCTACTTCGCCAAATTTACAACAATTTGAAACTCAGTCTCCTAGGATGACTCATCGCTATAGACCTATAATATGAAGACTTTTCGGAAACATGAAACTGCTCGGATAACAAGACCTAACGTGTTTAGCAATTTAGCAGTTGGACGCCTGAAAAAGTGATTCAATAGTGGTCGACTGACCATGAATTTAAACTTAATCTGGCTAAGAAGGTCCCAAGTGTATATGTATTATATAGCTTTTCACTTCAGGTCACCACCAATTATGGTTTAAGGTCAAATTTGCCATCTCATCAACTTCCATAATGGTGTATCATCACTGTAGAGCAAGATTTTGGGGATTCATTCCGAACGATTTAGCGTCCCAAATTTAGTAAAATTTTTCATTTTGATTATTTGATCCATATCCCTGTCTGGGGTGATTCAGCGTCCATAAGTTGACGAAAATTGTACCTCACATGCCTAGTTCCCGAAAAATTGCGTAAACCCAGTATTAAAAAACAGTTTTAAAAAGTGTTAGGACCAGAGAGAGCCAGAAAAATATATTTCAGACAAAAACTTCAAATTTTTAGAAAATCCAATTTTCAAATTTTTAGACGTTATTTGCCGTAAGCCGTACCACACCAAAAACCCTTCGAATTTGGAAAATTTTGAAACATTTTTGACTGGTGAGTCAACATTTGACTCGCCGGAAGGACGTCGTTACCGCGTTTATACCATTCTCTCGCATTGATCTTCCGAAACGGGGCCGAGAAACACCTCCACCTGCCCACTGGTCGCGACGGGGCAGTCTCCCCGTTGATGCCACTTGCCCACCTCCTCGAATCGGGTGGGACGGCGGAGGTCGAAGGTGAAGTCTCCCCCGAACTCTCATCCGTTCGTGGGAGGCGACTTCATTTAATCCTCTTCGTCCCACTCAACTCTGGATTCGTCAAATGGTAAAATTGAGCCGGGTGGTCTGTGCGCATTTCCTGAATTGATATATTTTTTTATTGTTATTAGGAGATTAAGATATATAGAACGTTAAAATGGCCAAAATAGACGGTTTTTGGTTGGTTATTCTTTGGATATTGAACCTATGTTTTCATGCAAAAAGTCAATCTCTCCGATTTGCCCCAATTTTTTCAAGGAACCTATTCGATTTTGGCAGATTTTCCGAAAATCTGAAATTTTGGACAGGAACCCGTTCCCGGCTCAAGTTGATCCTTGAAAGTTTTCAACCCCATCGGACCAAATTTGGGGAAAGTAGGGGTCAAAATGTCTATTTCGAAAAATTCATTTTCGAGATTTTTGGCGATGTATGCGAGTGGGGTATTATTATCGACTGAATTAAGGATACTGAATCCAATGAAACGGGTCCCTGAACGATTGGTGCCCACCGGAAGAGGTTTCGGTCAAAATGGGTATTGATCTACCTATTTCGAAAGTGAGTTTTCGCCGTCCTTGCCGATCGTAGTAGAAAATTTTCTAAAAATCTGAAAATAACGTTAGGGACCCATTTCCGGATTTAGTTGGTCCTCGAAACTTTTCAGGCCGATCGGACCAACAACGGGGGAGTCAAAATGTGTTTTTCGAATAATTGATTTTCGGCGATCAAGGCGGGTGGGGTATCATTTTCGACAAAATTTTGGACGCTGAATCCAATGCGACGAGTCCCGGAATGATTGGGGCCCACCGGAGGAGGTTTCGGGTCAAAATCTGTATCTATCTACCTATTTCGAATGTGAGTTTTTGAGATTTCTGGTACCTAGGCGTGTGGGATATCATTTTCCATTCAACATTGGACGCTGAATCGATTGGAATGAGTCTCCATGCGCCTGGTTGAGGAATAACCAACCCCTGTGAAAATATTTGCAGGGTTTTGGAAGTGTACCTATCTCTTTTCAACAAGATGATGAGCCTCAGAAAGCAATGGATGCCGCCGGGGAACCTGAACATCCAGGGAAACATAATTTCAGTAAAGTGATGAGCATTTTGTGAAGATGATATTCTCAAGTGTACGAATTGGGAAGTTATAGGCACGTAGTAGAATTTTGTAACGATTGGTAGATTGATAGCAGTGGACAGGTGACACTGCTATTCGGGAGCCGGCCGGCGGGACTCAACTTCATCTGAAAGCCGCTAGGGGCAGCACCTGTCGAACTAACTTCAGCACACTTGGCACGAGAGTGAAAGCCATGACGGCACAAAAGGACCAAAATGTCTAGATTCCAAAAGCAATATACTATCGTGCGCCATTGTTTCCGAGATTTTCTGCTATCAAGATATGAGTTTATATAAGGTTTTCCACGAAGATTTTTAGAGAAAGGGAACAACTCGCGGACCACCCTACATAATTGTCCACTAAATTTTTGAGGCATCACAAATTGGTTTAAATGGGTTACTGACCAATTTTTGTAAACTGAGGCACATTTGAGGTTAAAATGGCTATTTTTAAAACTGTTATGCAAGTTTTGAAGGCTTGTATGAGGTACCATTTTCTGTAGAATTTTCCGGATTATGAACCGATTATGGCCAACGGAGGATTTCGATGAAAATTGGGTATTTCAAAAGTGTCAACGGGAAAACTCGTGCATTTGAGGTATTAATTTCAATCTATTTCGGACGCTGAATCGATTCAGATGATTTTCTGACCGATTTGTACACAATGGAAGCGAATACCCAAAGGCCAAAAAATAAAAAATACTACACCTTAAATGCATCGGAATTTTTTTAAATTTCACACGTATCATATATTTGCACTCTAGTCAATACTAATTCATTTTCAACCACCAACGGAGGCAGGTTACAGGCAAAAATTGGTATTTTGAGCGCTTTTGGAGCACCTAGAAGTGTGGGGTAATATTTTTCACGCATTTTGGTTGGTTATTCCTTGAATAATCAACCTATGTTTTCATGATAATGGTCAACCTCTCCGATTCGGCTCAAAATTTTTTTCTGGACGTTTCATGATGTCCTGATCAAAAAAGGTCAATGTCCGTCCGCCATCCGCCGTCCATTGTCCACGCCATTTTTGGTAGTAGAAAATTTTCTAAAAATCTGAAATTTGGGTCAGGGGTCTGTTTCCAGCCGAGATGGGTCCTCGAAACTTTTCAGCCCGATCGGACCAAATTTGGAGGGGGTTTTTAAAAAATGAATTTTCGAGATTTTGGGTGATTTAGGCGAGTGGGGTGTCATTTTCCACTAAATTTTGGACGCTGAATCCAATAAAATGGGTCCCAGAACAATTGGCACCCACTTGAAGAAGTAATGGGTCAAATTGGGTATTTATTACCCATTTTGAATATGTGTTTTCGGGATTTCTGCTACCTAGGCGAGTAGGGTGTCATTTTCCACTAAATTTTGGACGCTGAATTCATTTTGTATAAAATACCCGCAAGAAAAGTTGATTCGAGGTTCTGCTCGTTTTGGAAAGCGGTTTGTAATTGTCTTTGAGGTCTTCAATGCTGCTAAGGAAACAAACATGGACAAAATGTTTTTTGTAAATGAAAAAAAAATAATAAAAGCCCAATGTATTCAAAAATATTCTTTTTGCGCCCATTTTTCTCTGTGCGGAAATCAATTTTCCTCATTTCAGGATCTAACTGATTTAATTCAGCGTTCGAAATACAATATAGTGGGAAATTAAATCCCAGTCGCCTGGGTCTTTGTAAATCTCAAAAACTAATTTTCAATATACCCATTTCCACTCATACTCCGCCACCGTTGATGATAATCGTACGCATCGTACCGATCGCCGCAAATGAAAGCAAGTAAGAATATAGATGGATTTTTCGAAAATGGTGTATAGAATTTTGGACGACCCGGACATGTCGAGTATAATTTTCCACTATATTTCGGATGCTGAATCGATTCAGATGCGTCACGAATCGATTTCCGCACTCCGGAGGGCATCATTTATTGAAAAAGATGGGTTTCAATGAATAATTATGTACTTTTTTAAACAAAAATGGTTTATTTTCGCTTATTGGGCGATACTTACCATGATTGTCAGAACCAAAAGTAACTTTATCCCAGGCCTGTACCTTGAAACGATGTCTGGGGCTCACCTGTTGTCTTTTCTTCAACGTTGGTGGACTTTGGCTTTTCCGGACATCTTCAAGTTAGGGTAACAATCTTTCAAATTGGGCCCAAATTGTACATGAGCATGGCTGCACCTTTTTTGACAGTGATCAGGAGCTGATGGAATTTGGCTGGCTATCTGTTCTCCTCTATTTTTAGCGTCTTTGTGAGCTATAACAGTCAGTCCATCACTCCAACACCATCTTCTTTTTACTCTTCTCCAACAGGTAGCCTGGGGTTCCTCTGAGCAGCAGCAAATCACTTCATGTAAACCTCGATTGAACCTTTTTCCAAAGTCCTCAAGAGATATGCTGACTCACCAAGAATACACCAGGTAGCATGGAGTTCCTCTAAGCAGCAGCAAATCACCTTGCATTAACCTCCATTGAACATTTTCCATGTCTTCAAGGTGCATCATGCTCATTCACCAAAAATCATCAGGTAGCCTGGAGTTCCTCTGAGCAGCAGCAAATCACCTCACATAAGCCTCGATTGAACCTTTTCCAAGTCTTCAAAATACCTACTTACTTACCTTATGCTCATTTTAGAGCAGAAATGATTGCATTTTGTGGGTCGATCATCATTATTCTCCAAGTATCCATTCTTTTCGTGAAAAATGGAATTTGTCGTCCTGAAGCAAGCCCACTGCATGGGTGCTCTGTTTTGGTGGCAAAGACAACCATCTGAAGCATGACCGTTAACTGACTTCATAATTATAATTTATTTTCATCAGTTTGCGCATTTTAGCCGCGTCTTCAAGGACTAACCAACCAAAACAGAGTATGTAGTAAGAATGACGTATAAATATGTAGTTTTTCTTCAACCCAGCTGCGTGGGGCTCGTCTTCAATTGAAGACTTTTCCATCTCGTTCCACCTTGTGGAGCAATTATTATCATTGCAGTTATATTTAACTTATGGCCTTAGAAAGGAATACTACAGATCACTGATTCAACTACAACAAAACTGAAAATATAAGAGTAAACCATGTAGAGTTGTTCGCACTACAACTAAATTTGCCGGTGACGGTTCTTCATAATTTGGCGGTTCGTCGGCGGGAAACTCAAAATTTCAATTTCTATCGAAATTACACGACGAAATAATCGTTGGAAACGTCTCAATTGCCCAAGTACAATGCCAAGTTTTCGTTGAAGGTCGTTCTGTTGCAGACAGTTCTGCAGAACATGGAAAGGACGACCGCCATGTTGCCTTTCCATGTTCCCCTTTGGCAAACCGACGATGGTCAAATGAGAATTTTATTCCGAAAATTATATTTTCATTTTTAGAAAACGACTCGAAGTTCAATTCAAATTTGATTGTTTATGTTTACAGTCAAAGTTGAGAGGTGATAAAACTTGTTTACAACCTCTTATCAGACCGAAAAAGCGGTCGTAAGTCGAAAGAAAACCCCAACTCGACGACGTTTTTCGTTATTTTAGAAAATAATTCGATATTATACGCCAAATTCGGAACACTATTTCAAACTTGAAAACTCGATAATTTATTAAAATTACCATTATACGCCCACGAACGCCTAGAAACCTCACATATTGTGGATAATTGTCGACTTGAGACGAACAAAAACCTTTGCCGGTGTCTATTATCGGCGTATTTTCTGCAAATTATGGAAAACTATGACTACAATTTGATGATATATTAAGTCGCTACTAATCTATTGGGCACTCAAAGCCATGAAAGCCTTTAAATTGTTCTAAATACGCAGAAAAATGGCTTTTTACCGTTCAAAGCGATGAACGTAAACAAACGGTTTATGAAACCGTCAAGTAAAAAAAAATTATTTTCAACGCTTCGGTGCCGTACAATTGTATTGAATATTTTTTTCAATGATAAAATGATGATTACTACGTCCAATCATAATTAATAAATTTATGTCAAATTTTACTGGAAGTTGTTTTGACTTTGTTTGAAACAATGGTGGTTTTGACTTGGGTGGTGCTTTCTATTGATCGACGACTACGTTCTACGTTCAAAATAAAACAATTTCGAGTTAAATTACGCTATTTTTTGATTTTAAATGATTTAAATTTTAATTGAAAATAGTTTTTGGTAAGAAAATTACGTAAAAATGTCTTGGTTTTATGTTTTAAGTCAAATTTGACCTCAACGCGCATGCGCGGGAGGGGAGGTCCACGCGACGGAACGCGGATTTTCGTCATTGCTTTTTCAAGTTCCGACGAGAGAGGACATACGCGCTGATGACTCACTAAAGTCCATCCTCCCTCTACTTCATCTCTTCTGATGTTATATTTTTCATAAGGTGAGTTGTTGATTGATATAAGAGTTGTAATTATTTTTTGATTTTTATTGAATTGTTGATTGATATAAGAGTTGTAATTATTTTTTTATTTTTATTGAATCTGGCCGGTTTAATCTTGATCACTTTATGACCCTGATTGACCCAATTCATCCCTTAATCAAATCCTTCATCAAATTATTTACTCGTATTTATCGTAATAATTATACTCACTTTCAAACCAGTTCATGTAATTTTCGGGCCCGATACGGCAACCAACTACATGCTTTACCATAGTTCATTTCACACCCATCCGTACTTAACTTTCTCCATCGTTGCTGATATCAAATCCACTTAGTCGCTAAACGCTGACAATTGTTTGTGCTCATTTTACTAATTGAATTCTCTGACGTACGCTGACGGACCCAAGCCATTGTTGGCGTCTGTATTTCCACCTCCTTTTGGCCGCCATCTTGCCCCACCCACCACCCCCTCCCCCTTGGCTGTCAATGTTTACACCGTCTGTTCCAATCTTGAATTTGAAATGCTATCATTACTGGACATACCATACCACCAAATTAGTGAGAAAGGCCTCTCCCATTTCGTTGATAATTACTTCACTCCCTCATTTGATTCCATGTACAACCATTCACATCTAATCAGTCGTTTCTCTCTTTTGTTTCAGACTGTTATTATATTTAAGATTATTCAACAATGTCGGAACAATTTTGTCTCCGGTGGAACAACCACCAAAGTACGCTTATTTCGGTTTTCGAAAACCTATTAGAGTCGGAAAGTCTCATAGACTGCACATTATGCGCCGAGGGTCAAATTTTGAAGGCGCACAAAGTCGTATTGTCCGCCTGCAGTCCTACGTTCGAGGTAAGATACAAGTATTACTGTAAATATGTACTAATTAAAGTTGTTGTCCGTTGATGTTTGGGTGCTTACATCGAACTAGCAGCTCCTAGTCACATCTCGAGGCCCCCGACTCTGAGGGTTTTGACTGTTGCTGATTTTTCGTTGAAAGCATCTGACGGCAGTTGAATGTTGTTGTCCTCACTTATCGCGCTTATATATCCGTCAACTAATTCGATGTATTGTTTTTTCAGACAATGCTGTGTATACAAGAAGAAAAGCACCCTATTATATTCCTCAAAGACGTGCGATTCATAGAGCTTAAAGCTATGATAGACTACATGTATAAAGGCGAGGTCAACATTCTCCAAGACCAGTTGGACTCGTTTCTCAAAACCGCCGCCGCACTTCAAATTAAAGGCCTCACGGATCAAGGGGGAGGAGGGGGGGACGAACCCCCCGCGAAAAAAGGACCCGGCCGTAAAACCGGTAAGGATTGTTTATTTGATATATTTTGACCGTTAAGCCGTAACTATTGTCTACGTATTAAGGATGGATATTGATTACCAAAACATTGATTTCTATTTTTCCATAGATTAAATGAACTATTGTTGTCTGGCAATGAACGTCAATGTCATCTAAAACATCTAAAAGGCTATATCCATCCCTAATATGTATGCAATCTCTCACATGCCTCAAAGACGTAGCATGTACGAGCTAGACATGTGTGTATTTCGAATTACCGGCAAAATGCTTCGTGTTACTCGAGCTTCAAAACAGTCAATTTCTTGTTTATTTCGGAATTTGAGGGAGGAGAAAATTAGTTTGAATTAATTATGATGGAACTTTTTCAAAATTCGAATGCACTGCTGAATCATTTAGTAGCTTGGAGGGTTGAAATGCACTCGGGGGGGCCTTTGATAAGGCGCCTGAATATCGACTTCGGGATCACTGTATCGACGTTACTGTCATGATAAGCAGGTCTGACCTGGGCGGTGATCATTACGTATTTGACGTTATTATAGTGTATGTTTTCAAATTGTGTATATGGATTGTCATGTATAACGTGCGCATTTACTTGGGCAGTGACTTTTTGACGCGTTTACTGTGACGTCATCAAACTATCGATTATCTCGCGTGACAGGACATATCGATATATTAGGGCGTCATGACAGGGGCCCCCGACAGTGCATATGTACCGCCTGTAGTACCTCTTAAGTATTATTCTCATTGGTACTGTAACCGAAGAGCAATGGATATTACGTGTAGTTTTTCCTCTAAATAAGCGTTTATCAAGGCCCGAAAATAGCAATTTAAGGTTGCGATTGCTGTTGTTTGAAAAATTGACGTTTCTTCTATTTTCTGTATCCAGGGATGTCCGACGTCGCCCCCGAAAGTCCCCTAGTCGGCAACGCGCCTCTTCGAGAAGGTTCGATGTCGCCCACCCGGAGACGACGACGCCTCCCTCGCCGCCCCTCGTCAGCCGAAGACGGTTCGGCCGACAACTCGTCTTGTGATATCCCGCCCCCCGCCGTCGCCGCCCCACCATCCGTCGCAGCTCAACCCGCCCCCCTGCCCGCCTCCGAACCCTCGCCACGACTAACGGTTAAGAAACAGGAACCTCTAGACCCGCCGCTCATCACGCCGAAACAGGAACAATTGGACGAACCCGCTGAAGACATCGAGGATTTAACGCTGGATGACGACGACGATTACAACGATGCTATGTCGGAAATGTCGAAACCTGGAACGTCTTTTGGAGCGATGGGACCTGGAAACACTAGTCAAGGTGAATATGCCCAGCTTAATTCATAATTCAGGAGTTTACCTCCAAAAGAGGACATATCCATCTTTCTTCTCGAGAAAATCCCTACTAATTTATCAATCATGGCAAGTGGCGTCATTTTTATTATAGATACTCGCCTTTTTGGTGGAATAATTGAATTTTCAACCCTTTTGGGGGTAAATGTACGACTCGCCAGATCTAAATGCGACAAATTTGACCAGAAATACGCTGCATAAAGTAATCATCTTGTTATACTTTCCCATAATTCAAAGAAGAACGGTGTTTTTCTACAGAACATAATAACTTCCCATTTACACATAAATATATTTTGTTGGCAATCTACGCCAAAAGCCGATTAGGGAAGTGGATAAATTCTTTTTCGGGAAGAAACTCCTTGATTACTTGTAATTATATTTCATTGAGAAACGTGAGCCATAAGGCTATTCACTTTAACTATTTTTCAGAATTTATCGTTCTGTCACTTCATCATCCATTTCGTCATTGTCTCTAATATCTTTCTTGTTTTTCTCTTATAGATTTCTCACAATGGCAACAAATGATGAGCGGAAATCAGGCAGGAACGGACGAAGTATTTATGGCAGCACAAGAGGCAATTAACAATCAAACGAACACACAAGGTAGGCATACGCCTTTCCAACTTAACGACCTTTTAACGAAATAAATTTGACGGTTAAAAAGTTCGAAGTGTTACTTCCAGTGTCACACCTGGTTGACAAGGCGCCCCGATAACCGTTGAACTGCCCTGTTCGTAAGGAAATTCATTGAAGAGACGGTGACTGAGGGTGTTTTGGAATTAGGTGTGACTTTCAACAATAGGGTAAAAATTCAATTTCGAGCTAGATCGCTCGCGCTTCCGTGTCTTCCACTGAATTTTATCAAAAGTTGCTATTTTAACCAATTTTGCGTCATCCACCCTTCCCCCAATTTGAACAGTTAATACACCAGTCATCCCACCCCCTAAATTTCTTTGAATGAATTTCCCGTCTAGCCCCTAACTCTTGTCTCGTAACTGATCCACGATTGGGTAAAGTTGCTGAAATTATAACGAAATTGGCGCTGGAAAACTACTCGTTAGCTATTGCCACCAATATTGTTCATCCTTGCTATATTTTCATACGAATTTCTGACAAGTTGCGGAATCTCTCAAAATTTAAACAAATTTTTGTTCTTTCTCAATCTCAACAAGCGACAGACGGTTTTAACGGGGTGAATTTCCTATTCGAGTCTGACCGGATTTCTGAATGAATTCACCGTGTTTTCTCAGCCTGCGCTTACTCGTTAGGGCACGTAGGGACTCATTTTGTGAAGAGGTTTCTCTACAATGTCAGAACTGTCGTAATTCACTTGAATATTTGGCTTGTGGTGGTAATTTTGCGAAAGGCGACTAGTTTTTAGGCGTCTAATTCAGTCATCTTTCGTATTAGTGATATTTGATGATTCAAATTTTATTTTTAACATGTTGAATTTCTAATTGTTAACGCTAATCAAAGTTACCCTGGCGGGCAAAATTTTTTTCCGGATTGATTGAATTAAGATGAATTCACCCCTGTTCGTTGTCCCCATTAATTCTGGAAACATGGAAGTTATTGTTTTATCATTTTTGTTGAAACGACTTTTTACCGTCAAGACATGAAGTTTGTAAGATCTAATAGCGGCTAATTAGTAGCTAGTTTTGTTGCATCATTTTTTTTTTAGAAAGAAAGCTACAGTTTGGCAATTTTTAGC
Organism: Cyrtorhinus lividipennis; assembly: GCA_019603395.1. NCBI lineage: Eukaryota > Metazoa > Arthropoda > Insecta > Hemiptera > Miridae > Cyrtorhinus > Cyrtorhinus lividipennis. The sequence continues at coordinate 1,620,958 of CM034008.1, read as the reverse complement.
AGAACAGTTTTTGGCTCTTGTCACAAAATGTTCCGCGTGAAAAGAAATTAAATTGGAATCAGAAAAAAACTTGTTGATATTGAGTTGTGAAATTTAGCCGTTATCTTGTGAAGTACTATCTTTTGGCAGGTAACGACCTTCTTTCCGAAAGGTTTCGGCCTTTTGGTGTCGGTCGCAGCCTCGATTTTTTAAAATGTTATGTGGTAAAGGTAAACGGTATCAGGTTGGTATGAAAATTTGACACATTTTTTTTTGTGATATCTTATTTGTTAATTTGAGGACGACGTTTGAACACTCGCAAATTTTGCTTTGAGGTGAAACGCCGTTGTCGAATTGTGACAAAAGAACGATAGCTCACAAGAGCGTTGCAATAAAGAACGGTTCTTTTGGAACGGCAAATATTTGTGTCGCGGCGGACGTCGGCGACGACGTTGTTTTTGCGGTTGTCGACCGGTGGGGTTGGTTGGATCGCTGGCGCCCGTTATCACTAGACGAAACGTCGTTATCACAACCCCCTCACCCGGTCGGCGCCGTCGCGGGAACTCGTTTTCGCTGTCGTTCGCCTAATCGACGTTGGCTCTTCGGTGCCACCATTTTGTGTTATTGCGCATATTTTTGTCCATTACACATGACTTACATAAATGAAGGTTAGGACAATTTAGGGTGTTAGGTTAGGGCAGGTGTAGGATTACGCGTAATAGGCCTTCAGGAAGGCAAAATTTCAAAAAGAAAAAAAATATATTAGAGAAGAAAATTCCCTCTTGATTCCAATTCCGTTTTTTTGCACATTCAAACCGCGTTCCCCTTGTAGAGTCAGTGCTAGAATATAAGAAAGTGATTACAAGAAAGAAGACCTTCAATCAGGTACAGTATGCCATAATTTCCCGTCAAAATTTCACTTTTTCACGAAGTCAGCTTCATCTTCTTGTCTCTGAATCTCATTGAAACTTTGACGTTGACGGAGTTGATTTCGTCGTACAAGTTTGGAATTTTCACCGGTAAAATTTTGGCCTGACGTGAATTTGACGCTTTTGTTTCTTTTTCCAGCTCTCGAGCTCGAAAAGACCGAAATTTCCAAATTCACGTTCATTTCTCTTTCAGCCCAATTGAGTTCAGACCCAAATATTTCTTTTGTGACGCGTAATTGCGGGACACAACTGATCTATTTGTCTCGAATTCACTTCTGCAAGTTCGATTCAATTCAAATTGTTTGAAACCAAATAATTTGAAATGAACTGCGCTAATCTTTTCCACCATTTTTGTTTTACAAATTTGGAGGAATGTCGAACGTAGTTTCGTTGAGCGATAATTTGTTTCAATTCAATTTGAAGAAGCAAATTGTTTCTCCAGCGAAATGACCACTTTATTTCAGTTTACCGCTGAGTGATCTATGTAGCGAATTTTGGTGATATAAATCATAGAATTCGACCATTAGACCACTGCGCCGAGATTTTAGCCACTTGCACTCCATGTGACTAAAATTGAATAGTTGAATTCGCATCTTTTTCGATTTCGATGTTTTTGTCGTCAAAATCGGATTTGTTGCGAATTTGATTTTTTTTTTCAGGTTATTGAGCGTAATTTCAGGGGATTCTACAATTATGAGGTGTTTAAATCATAATTGCGGTATCGTCTGTGATTGAGGCTCAGGGTTGACATGTGCAGTGTTGAGTGAATTCAACGCCGTGCATATCAATCTGCAATTCAGTATTTTTTTCCAGGTTGACTTCGGACTTCAAAACGTTCTTTTTCAGCTTTAATAGTCGTTATTGCATTTTTGATGTATTTCACAGGTGCATTCGTCGAATTTGTGTTTCTATGATTTTTGCAGGTTATATTATATTCTGGGTGGTAAATGGTGGGTATTGGTGTCAGGGTGGCTGAACAGGGTAGGTGTTCAGGTCGTGCTGGGACAGGGTAGGGGTTCAGGTTGGGCTGGAACTGGGTAGGTGTTCAGATCGGGCAGGTACTGGGTAGAGGTGTTGGGGTGGGAGCTCGACTGATGGGTAGGATCAGTCGTTGGTTATCAGGTTATAGCCAGCAGCCTGGCTCTGAAATTTGACATTCATTTATATTGTATGTATGGTTGTAATTGTTATGTATTGTATTTCTTTACCCATAATAATCGACAGCTTTAGCGTCATCACCGATTGTCACCTTGTCTGCCAATAACACCATGTAAGAACTTCAATATACATCGTTTTTGCGTAAGTTACGCACTGTCGTTTATTTTCCCATTCCTCTTGTCAGCTCTGCAAGCGCCAGATGTCCTGAACGGTGGAGAAGAAAGTTGGTAGTCACTTTTAGAAATTTTGTGGACATTTTTTCTCTGAATCTGAGTTTAGTAGTATCTTGAGTAAGTTCCCTAAATTCTTGTGGGTCTGTTAACGACCGATTTAGGCTCCGGTTTTGGGCGTTAACTAATTTTTCCTAATTTGCCCGGACACCGATCAAGTGATTACATTGTAAAAGCGATGTGCTGACACTGAAGAGCCTCTAGAAAGCTCGTAAGTATCGTTCGAGATATCTAGGCTGGCTCCGTCAAATTCGTAAGTAATTAGAATAATGTGCTAGGCACTTTGCTTCGAAAAATATGCTTTGAGTAAGAGAAAGAAAACTTCACGTCCTATCGCAAAGTAGGCACTAATGTTTATAAAGCTTTTCTGTTTTTGGAAGTTGCCAGTGAAGAAAGCCCAATACTGATTCTAACTAGGATTTTGATTCAAATTGTAATCAGAATCTTGCAAGTTAGGAACAATGACGCCGAATTTGATGCAGCATTCGGGAAGTGAGTGGTTCAGTATTGACTAGACCGTTAGTAAACTAAAGGAAATAGCCAGTGGACTAAAACTGATAACGATTCCAGCGGGGAATTTGATCCAAATTGTAATGAGGATTCTACAATTTTAAAATTTGTCCGGGAATCTATATCATTTCGACCCAACAATACCCAAATCAATCAGGAAGGAATAAAGTACATTAGTTGAATAGCGAGTAGTGTTCATAAGAATTTCACCTACGGTATTCCGTAGATTGAGAACGCTTATCTATTTTACCCGATAAACCCAAAAAAATGCTAATTTTTCACGTATTAGAAAGATTAACAACTGAGTGCTCGACTGATGATCAACAAGCAGCACGTTCATATGAAAAGATGAAGCAATGCTGTTGGGTCATTAATTTTTAATGATCGTGATATTGTTCCGTGAAATCGTTGAAACCAGTAGCAGTGTGCTGACGATATGGTCTGTAACTATTACAGCTGGGCAGAAGGTATAAATCCTGAAGGATTGCTATGATGAGAGAAAAATCAACGAAGGAAGGAGGAGATCTCTAGAGGCCTGAACATGAAAAAGGAAGTACTACAAGCTATAATTCTTATCTAACGTGTTGATTATAGAGCATTCAAAAATCTGATAGATTATGAGGCTGCACATTGTCGGGCGTTAACTCGTTCGCTGTGGGTCACGCGCTCAGCGCGTGAGCTCTGGTCCAATGTGTGCGTCGCACGCGCCTGGCGCGTGAAGGTAGCCTTCACTTCAGATCGCTCCTCCAGTATACTAGAAAGTGAAATGGAACATATTTCTACTTCCCGCGCCAGCTTTGAACCTTCTGAAGGGGTGTTGCTCAGATGCAAAAAAATCAGTCCGAAATAGGGGACTGGTTTGGAGTTTTCTTGCAATTTTGCATCATTTTCAGTGTTCCCGCCTCAAGATTTCTTTCAGTGCTTCGCTTTAGTACACGAAATACTTCGGTGCAAGTGGTTTACTCCAAGGTAAATATCTCATGCTATAATGAAATAATTTACCATTTGATTGTTTTCAGCTCCAACGTCTCACATCCACCTTCCTGCATTTCTCCCCAAGGCTGCGAACAGCCAGAAGAAACTGCGGAAAAGGTGCAAGCGTTGTATGGAGAAAAATAAAGTCCGGAAGGAAACAATTTATGGATGTCCCTCTTGCCCGAATTCTCCGGGTTTCTGCTTGGAACCCTGTTTTAGGGAATTCCATCAGTATTTATGAACATATAAAAATATACACATACCTGTAATATATGTATATCATATTCATGTTCATATCATTGTATATATGTTCATATATAATATATACAATAATAATAATTCATTATAATATGTTCATGATGCTAAAATATTATTTTAGTTTTCTAAATAAAATAAAATAAAAGATTTGATCGTTCCAGATTTCCTATTGTGTGTGCATTATGATACTTTGATAACTTTTCTCGCTCTCTAAAGGGCCAACAAACCAGAGCCTCAAGTTAGATGATACTATCCTGGACAATGAGACTTTATTTACTCGGCAGGGACTTCTAGAGCTTTCCTACTAATATTTTCTCAAGAACAAAGCAAGGGTTCAACCCAAGTTCTAAATTCCTAAAAAAAAATATTGCTTTATTGTTAAAACTCAATATGTTTCTATTATCTATTCTGGGTATTATTTACCCAAAATTGAATCAAATTCTATCACTCACGTACCAGGCGCGTGAGCCGCACTGGGTTAGAAGCTCAATTCGAATTCCCGAAAATCCATTTCTCCTCGTACTTGCGTACCAAGTTCTAATCATGGATGTATGCTGACATCTTACATCCAAGTCAACCACAGTTTTGGCCAAGTATTTACGACCTAATGAATTATAATACACAGTGGAGAATGGAAGAGGGATTTTGGAGGGAAAGACCGCCAACTGTTTATATTCTGGCGCAGAACCAACATACAGTAAGAAACTACCTAAAGAGTGACATTTTTGTCAAATTTTGAGATTTTCAGGGTGTTGGTATGATTTCATACAAAAATTCAATCTCTCCGATTCCGTTTTTCTGGGCGTTACAAGGTGTCTAGACCAAAATGAGCAAATGTCCGTACGCCTTCCGCCGATTTTGGTAGAAGACAATTTTCTAAAAATTTGAAATTCCAGGCCAGGGACCCGTTTTTGGCTCTAGTGGGTCCTCGAGACTTTAAAGAAATAAAATTTGGGCCCAATCGGTGTGATTAACAATCTGCATGAAAACAGGTTGATATTCTGGAATAACCAACCAAAAGACAGAATTTACAGGAGGAAACTGAGTAAAATTTCCTCAATATCTTAAGTATGGAGTTTTTCCCCGCCTTTTGTAAACATGTTTGATTTAGTACATAAATAAATAGTAATTCTTGGGTAGTGTTGGCCATGCGCAGTTGGTACATTACAACAATTTGGAGAAAGGGCAAAATCTTATATTTGTAAAATAATTACTATTTTGTATGGTACAGCGAATAATGTAACTACTGACGATACTAACTTGGAAACTACGTTGCAAGAACGCTTCAGAACAATTCACTAGGTGCCTGGAAGCGAGGTTATGACGCAGAGTTATCACAGTCGCAATGGCACTACCTGGGCAGGTCGGCGGGTTAGTTAAACGCTTCAAAAACCAACCCGCTACCTGAATGGGTACGTACAAAGTGGAGCGGAGAGCAAAGAATTCACACTCTTCGAGGAAAAAGACAAAGAGTGTAAGCGGAGAGCAAGGATGTAGCCAACACAGAGCGAAGACCAAAGAGAAGACGGTATCCTATGGAAACCGATCGAAACTTCCCCTCTCTTGGCAGATAAAATCATGAAATACGAGTACGTATGAGTTTTGCATAATAATATTATCCGAATAATATTATGATTAACGATAGAGAAGGAATCAACAGCCCTGAGATTGACGAAATTGTTTCCTCGTTATCGAATGACAATGGACCAGCCCACACTGCGGCTTTCGTCCTGAATGCTTTGAACTGAAATAAAGAATAACAAAAATCCTCGGACCAGGCGCATGGAGACTAATTCAAAAATAGATTTTGCGTCCATAACCTCTTCCGGTGAGCGCCAATCGTTCTGGGACCCGTCTCATTGGATTCAGCGTCCAAAATTTAGTGAAAAATAATACCCTACACGCCTAGATCGTCAAAAATCTCGGAAATCCATTTTTCAAAACCTCGGACCAGGCGCATGGAGATTCATTTCTTTAACATGGGGGAAACAGTGAGTGTGGCGGGTCCTGGGCCCATTCCAATTGATTCAAGGTCCAAAATTTAGTGGAAAATGATACCCCACACGCCTAGTACCAGAAAACTCGAAAACACACATTCGAAATGGGTAGATATGCACCAATTTTGACCCATAGCCTCATCCAGAGGGCACCAATCGTTCCGGGACCCGTCTCATTGGATTCAGCGTCCAAAATTTAGTGGAAAATAATATCCCACACGCCTAGGTACCAGAAATCTCGAAAACACGTACTCAAAATGGGTAATACATACCCATTTTTACCCATAACCTCTTCCAGTGGGTGCCAATCGTTCTGGGACCCTTTTAATTGGATTCAGCGTCCAGAATTTAGTGGAAAATGATACCCCACACGCCTAGATTGCAAAAAATCTCAAAAATCCATTTTTCGAAATACACATTTGACCCCTACCCCACCCAAATTCAGATTTTAAAGAAAATTTTCTACAACCTAAGTCGGCGTGGACTGCGGACGGACATTAGCTAATTTTGATCTAGACACCTTGAAACGTCCAAAAACATTTTTTGGGGCGAATAGGAGAGATTGACTTTTTGCATGAAAACATAAGTTGACTATTCAAGGAATAACCAACCAAAACGGCAATAAAACTTGCAACAATTACGGGTTGTTTTCATTTCAGTGGCCACTTCATCCCACATTTTGTTTAAAATGAAACGGTTGTTTGAGGTCTCGTTGATCCCAAAGTTGCTTCCTTTTCAGCACCTCACCAATCAAGACATCTACATCCTACCTGCCTTCCTCGGCTAGTGTTTGATTTCTACGCTTTGCTCATTGCTCTTTCCTCTTTGCTCTCCCTTTTTTGCTCTCCGCTCCACTCTGTACGTACCCTTACGCGAACCACACTGATCACAACTCAACACGGTTGTTCAACCTCTTCAATCGACGCTCCTCCGCAGTCGAAGTCGAGGCCCGCGTTGGAGGGTTTTTCCACCATTTCGACATCTTCGACAATGGTGATTCCACCAGTGTCGATCATCGCTTCGTCGTCAAAATAGTTGATCGACTCCTCGTCGTCAGGCGGCACGTCAATCGCAATCAGCTCTCCAGTACCTGAAAACAAAAATTACCTTTATAATAGTTCAGCATACTTCAACAACTCCTATTAACTTATAAGATCAAACCTAGGTGGCAATACACCTCCATTTTCCAGGCCGGAATTCTGACAATCAATGCATATATCATATCAATGCTCTGGAGAGTTTGAGGAGAGGACATACTCATGCACACCTCCACATTCTCTCTGATAGCCAGGCGTCGATAAAGGCCCTCACAGCACCCAACATCTCATCTAAGGTGGTGAAGGAACTGTGAACAAACTCTATGTGCCCTGGTAGCCCGCAATAATGGCAACAAAAAAGCTGATGAGCTAGCCAGGAGGGGCTCCAAAACACCCTTCGTGGGCCCAGAAACGGCTGTAGGTTTGCCCAAAAGTTCCTTCAGAGTTGCCATCAAGGAGTGGACGTGCAAGAAACACACCGAATGATGGCAAAATATTGAAGGACATGTCCACAGTAAGCGTGCAGAGGCAAAACCCCACCCATCATTCACCAAGAACCTACTCAAACTTAAACGCAGTGACCTAAAAGCGATAGATAACCTATTAACCGGCTTCACTCCTCTGCGTTTTCATCTGAACCGCATAGGGGTGACTTAATCAACAATCCTATGCAGACTCTGTGAGGAAGCAGACGAAACTGCAACTCACACATGTTCGAGTGCCCAGCACTCACATCCTGCAGATTACCCTCTTTGGGGCACAAACCTAAATGAGAACCATTCCCTGCAAAAGGTTAGTTCACAACTCAACAGCCCTTATCAGGGAACTGGAGCTGTTTATGGACTAAAAAATGGGATACCTTAGAGAAACACAAGCCACTAGGCTTCCACTCTTGGGGCTCCCTCAAACCCCTCCTCTGGGTGTCTACTACCTACCTTTTAACGTTTTCCGGTGCTATCTCCATGTATACCATGCAATGAGTCTTATTTTCACCTATAAATAAACAAGGAGGTGGGATTCAGAGTAATATTAGGGTCTCAAGCTGGAATTTCAAAAACCCTGCACATGGATGAATTTTTGTCTCCCAAGAATTGGCTAACATGGCCAAAGTACAGCAACCTGAATAATGGCTGCCAAGGTAACAGAATATGTAGATAGTTTGTCCGCTATGCAGACAATGCAAGGGAAGGAAGCTTTTCAGGCTCAGCAGAATAGGTAGATGGGCACGGGACATCTGACCCATGCGAGATAGCACAGACAGTGGTTGACAGACTGCTTAACCTTGCTTGAGTAATGTCTTGAATAATGGCTGCCAAGGCTGCAGGATGTATAACATCTAAGATTGACTGGCCAAAATTGGTGCCATTTTGTTCCTCAAGGTTTTATAACGAAGAAAAAGGTCCAACGCTTCAAAAATCCCCTTAAAACCCCTACTCTACTCTTCTGCTACTCATCTTAGAGGAAGCCATGTTCTTACCATTCCTGTTAGGGATTGTCTTTCTCGTTGTAAGGCACGTAAATAAGTGTTGGCGTGTCTTCACTCTCTTTGTCGCCCTTGGTCTCTGCAAATCGGATAAAAGCAAAGAAACTATCAATATTAAATCACCATCCAAGAAGTCAATTCAGTAATACTGCAACAAACTGACCCTCTGGTTCTTCGTGACGGTGGTCGACGAACTTTTGATTGTTCAAGGTGCTGAAGGAACATTGACCGCATCGGAAGACTCCCACGCCATCGTGATTCTTCAACAGGTGCAGTTTGAAAAGGTGAGCTTGAATGGCGGAGTAAGAACAAAATTTGCACTGGTACTGCCTAGCTCCAGTGTGCCTCATGACGTGACGTCTTAAGCAGTTATGGTCTCCTGGAATTCGCCCAAAGAATAAACATATAGAATGTTTTCCACTTGATGTTAACAAATAAATTATTACAATATTGAACAATTTTCAGCTCGTTTGCCAAAAAACACTCAAATGGCTCTGCTTAACAAGTACTTTTTTCAACTTTGGCTACATTTTTGTATTACTTTCGCCATTTTAATTTCCTTTACGTCTACGGCACGTTCAAAATAAAACATAAATTCGCAAGATCCGCAATAGCCGTGCAAGCATTGCTAATTCAATTTAAAAAAACTAAAATCGTAAGAACAATTTAACGCTGACTAGTATTGAAAGCTGTACATTTTAGGGAAATCGGTCACATTCGATTAGCTCATCAATGTTTTAGCCAATTTGATGATGCCTTATCAATTTCTGGGATGACATGGAATAGGATACGTAAACCAAAAAGTGGGTACCGTTGCAGATCATTCAGACGTCAAAAATGTATTTTAGTTCGAGATTCTGTAGAAATTGAGAGGGTTAAAAAACAGCCATTTGGTCAACGTTAGACAGCACATAAGCGACGTCTTCAGCTTCTCATACAGCACAGGCTTTGCAAATTCGTTCATTATAAAATCGAAAAATAACCATTTTGACCCAAAACCTATTGAATTGTGGTGTGCAGAGGTCGGTCGGGAACGCACCTCAATCGATTTAGTAACACCATTTAGTAAACGCTGCTGATTCTTTCACAGGTGTTGGTTATTCTTCAGACCAGGAGCATTGAGACTCATTCCAATCGATTCAGCGTCCAATGTTCAGTGGAAAATGATACCCCACCCGCCTAGGTACCAGAAATATCGAAAACACACTTTCGAAATGGGTAGATAGGCACCCATTTTGACCCATAGCCTCTTCCGGTGGGCGCCATCGTTCCGAGACCGTGTAATTGGATTCAACGTCGAAAATTAAGTGGAAAATGATACCCTATACGCCTAGATCGTCAAAAAAAATCTAAATCCTAAATCGCGAACATCCATTTTTCGAAAAACACAGTTTGACTTCAATTTTTCGATATGCAAGTAAAGTACGCGTATTTTCAAATTTATTTATAAATGTATGTTTCGGAACAAATGCTCGAGATTATTTGGGACCAAATTAAATTTAAATATTTCGAACGCTAAATTGATTCGCACATCATTTGAAACTAATGCCAACATTTTTAGAAAACAATGCTTCTAAAAAAAATATTTTCCTCTGGGTTCACCTAGGAGGGTCTCAATACAAAGTATTAAATCAAAATCCAACTGAAACGATTGATCTCGGACAATGAACTCACGAGTAGAGAAATTGCAGTCCGGACATGAAAACGGCTTGTCGCCCGTGTGTTGGCGGATGTGGAGCTGGAACATGTGTTTTTTAGCCGAACAATGTCCGCACACTTGGCATATGTATGGCTTCAGTTTCGAATGAACGGTTTTGATGTGAATTTTGAGGGATTTGCTGTCGCAGAATGTTCGTTGACAGTGGTCGCAGTCTTTGGGTTTTGCCCTGGAAAAAGAGAAAACTTGAGTTAAGGCAATAATACGGTGGACTGGTTTGGAGCGTGAAAACCTGGATGATGAAGTTAGGTTTGCTGGACATGGATCTCCACGTTGCAGCGCGATATTCGGCTTTCTCACCATTTGGGAAGTTTAGCGTCAGAGTTCTTTTTCATATGGAGGACTTCGTGGTTCCTCAATTGAGTTTTTTGACTAAACAATTTCGAGCAGTACATACAGGAGAACTCCTTATTTGCCTGATGACGTTTTTCGTGGCTTTTGAAATGGTCACGATGAGCAGTCTTGTAATCACAGATCTGTAACGTAAAAACGTCTCGTAAAAGGACAACTATTTCACTCGTTTACTTCATTCGAGTGACTCTCAGACTTACACGACAAGAGAAGAGATCAATGGCGATTTTATGGGCGATCCAAAGGTGACCGGCGCAGTAAGGCCAGCGGTCGTAGGACCGGTCGCAGAGGAAGCACTTGAACCGGAAGCCCGATCCAGCCGGCGCGTGGCATTTCCAGTGCTTTTCGAGGTTGACCATGCAGGATAAACGAGCTGAACACAACGAACACCTGCCAACAAACATTGAGTAACGAGCAACGCCAGGTCCTGAGCATAGCTCTTGCAAAATGATTCCTAATCAGGTTGAAAATGTTGCAGGTTTTTTAAAATATCAGTTACCGTGGTGGCTCTTCAATCAGCAATCTGTTGTATAGGACCAAGCCAGAGACCCTCTCCCCGCAGTCAGGTCTGGCTCTATACTGAACGGTCCATTCCGATCTTTTTCTGGACCTGCTCTGCTCACTACTTGGGAAGGGAGTGGTATAAACAACTCACCTGCCACAGGGAGCTCGGTAGTCTAGTGGTATAGATGAAGGATTTGGTTTGGTAATCCGAGTGGCCAGGATTCGAATATTGGATAGAACAACTTAATTGTTTGTCTTGACCCTCATATTCGTCCTCTTCACTTAAGGGGATGAGGCAATAAGTAGCCATGAGCGAAATCGTCAGATCAATTTACGATCCTCTTTGGAGGACCGGCTGACGACGTCCGCGACACCTGACCAGGTAGACGGACGAAAATCCAAGGTAAAAGTCCTTGCCTACTATTACTACTACTACCTGCCACATAAGGGGAAGGTCACCTTTCACAGTGGATACCACCGCTACCTGAGCCATCCTGCTCATTCTATCCCACTCTAGGCTATGTCCACTTTACGTAAGCAGAAATTAATTAAGGTAACGGGTACATTACAGTCGCTGTTCATCATATAGGTCCTCGTTCCAATAAGTACTCGCCCATTGCCCCAGATATATAAGGTACGACTGACCCTTTACACTGCCTAACGGGACAAACCTTATACATCTACTTCCAGTTAGTCATTTGAATTAGCCCTCAAGGCGCTGCCGCAGCACAACGGACAGCCGGAGAGGACTCACCACAAGTTCTGAGAACTTGTGAACTGCTTAAATGGGAGGGGAAATATCAGTTTGAGTTGGGTTTCGTGGTAACAACAGCCATCATTGAAATGATACCATTCAGGAATTTTCATGCAGAGGAACCATTGTACAGACGTCGTACAACAGTTGATGGAACTCTTATTGGTTGATCCAACTCCAGCTGTTGTATGGTCACCCTGCCGTCCGGGGTTTTGAGACAAAATAGTACATTTAGGGTGATACGAGATTAAGAGTGGCCATTACGGATGAATGGCCACAGTTCTTCTTTCCAGTTAGTACTTAGTGTATCACAGCGGCAGGATGTTACTTCTCCTATCACAGTTTTCAGAAGACTTACGAGAATTTAAGGTCGAGCTGAGTCGCGTCGCTCGTCGACGCGGGGGCCAACGGCTCAGAGTAGTTTGATGTTGTGACGACGACGTTCACTTCACTGGCGTCCAATTTTTCCGTAGCAATGCTCCCGATGACGTCAGACTCACTCAATTCAATTTCGACGGCGCCGCTCTTCGACTCGAGAGCTCGAACGTCGTCGTCGATCAAGTCGTCCAACTCTTTCTTTTTTTGAACTCGATGAACCTGGAGGCGTAAAATTGAACGAAATGTCAGCTTTTTAGTTGCAATTAGTTGCGTACTCCTTCACTCTGATTCATTCGTGTTCACTATCACACTCACCGTTATCATGTGAGTGCGAAGTCCACTCAGAGTAGTACAAACTTCGTGGCAGGAGCCGCATGAGAAGAATACGTTACTAGAAGAGTCCAATTTAGGGTCGGAATCCTCATTAAAAACGCTTACTGTTTCCTTAGTACTAATTGCGCCTTTGGATGTTTTAGCACCTCTTTCTGTAAGTCCACAATGCACATTTAGCACACAAATCATTACGCTTTTACAAAACTCTGAAATTGAAAAATTACGATTCGACAAACCCCATTCATTTAACGTTGCTTGGCTTTATCAACCGTTCAATTTTCTGTGTTTTCATTTCCTTAAAACACAACAGTAGAAATAATCATATTTTCTATTACAGACCAATTCATATTACGTAATCGCCAAATTGCGCCAAAATAGGCGACGTTTCTGCGATTTTCTCATTTATAAAGTCCTTACAAAAAACGCTGCAAATTCTTACACACGGGTTGGTTGTTCCTCGAACCAGGCGCATGAAGATTCATTTCTTCAACATGGGGAAAATGGGGAAAACAGTGGGTGTGGCTGGTCCCGTATCCATTCCAATCGATTCAGGGTCCAAAATTTAGTGGAAAATGGTACCCCACACGTCTAGGTACCAGAGATCTCGAAAACACACATTCGAAATGGGCAAATAGGTACTCATTTTGACTCATAATCTCATCCTGAGGGCACCAATCTTTTCGGGATTCATTTAATTGAATTCAGCGTCCAAAATTTAGCGGAAATGATACCCCACACGCTTAGGTACCAGAAATCTGGAAAAACACATTCGAAATGGGCAAATAGGCACCCAGTTTGACCGATAACCTCACCCAGTGGGCACCAATCTTTTCGGGATTCATTTAATTGAATTCAGCGTCCAAAATTTAGTAGAAAATGATACCCCACACGCCTCGATTGCAAAAAATTCATTTTTCGAAACACACATTTTGACCCCTACCCCACCCAAATTTGGTCCGATCGGGTTGAAAAGTTTCGAGGGGTTTTCAACTACCTCCTGAACGGACCCCAGACCAAAATTTCAGATTTTTAGAAAAATGTCCACTACCAAAGTCGGCGTGGACGGCGGACGGACATTTGCTAATTTTGATCTAGACACATTGAACCGTCCAGAAAAAATTTTTGGGGCGAATCAGAGAGATTGACTTTTTGCATGAAAACATAATTTGATTATCCAAGGAATAACTAACCAATACCAGGGATTTTCGGGGCATCCTACATTTGTAAAACAATATCGGTTTGCTACCAAGAGGCTCACTTTTTGGTACTTCACGCGGAACTGCGTTGTCCTGTTGGACCAGTTTCTCAGAGGTCATTGGCTGCTCTAAGAGTGTCATCGATCCACCGTTCTGAGGAGCAGAATGGCCACTTACAAATAGCAAATAGTGTGGTAAATAATTGTTAATTAACAAATTATTATCTTACGATTGCCCATGAAAGCAATCTCTGGGTTTTGACTTTAAAGAACACCGAATAAATATTAGAATTACGTGAGAATTCGCAAGATGAGAGCTCAGTTCGTCTTTGCTCTCGCAGTGGAACGGACACAATTTGCACTTGAAAACGGTGATGACGTCCATGAAGTCGTCGAAAGGATAACCTTCCAGAACCGCGCTTTCTTCCCGATTGTTGGTCTCGTCGTCCTAAAAATTAAATCAAACAAACAGGAGCGCCATGAGTTAACACTGCAGACCATCCCAAAGGCCCATCGCACCTTCCAGGCACCGAATACTCACAAGCAAAGGCACAGGGCTGCAGTCAAGGTTTGGTTCCAAAATGGACTCGACTGTCTGATGGCTGAGTGACGAAGAGTCGATGCTAATGACCGTCTGAGGACTGCCTTCAGCGACTGAGGGTTCCAGAAAGGTGAGGGTTTGAGGACTTCCGTCGACCGTGGTGCCCAAAAGGGAGCCGTCAGACAGGAACACGCTGGGTACGAAGGGCATGAACGTCGTGGAATCGCCATCTGACGAATGAGAAAACAATACGACCATGGTCTCGACTTGGATAAATCGGTTGTTTGACTCAACAAGTAAACACACTACTACAGACTACGTCGCGTCACCTTGTTTATCCAAAGGAATGCTATTGATGGTTGAGAACGTAACTAGGACTGATCCACTTGAATCTGTGATCCACTGAGCATCTTCGGACGATGTGGTAGTCAGGTTGACTGAAGTTCCATCTTGCTCTCTGGTGACCTCCTCGCAAGGTAGAGCTACCACACCAAATTGGTTGCCGAATAGGCTGTTGACGTCCATTTCCTACGCAGAACGTTATGATCGATTAGAAGCCATATAAAACAAGCCAACTGCTCATGTTCTACCCTGAAACTGCCATCAAAGCGTTAGCCTAAGTTTTACACATGGCACGCTTATCAATCCATCAGCTCCACTAATTGAAAAATATTTCTCCAAAAACCTGCTCATGTTAAGCACAATGCTGCTGTAATATTTTGCACAAAAAGACTCACTTTGAGGAATATATCCACCTGCGAGATGAGTTACAAACTTCTGCGTCCACTGCTCCACAACTTTTCAAGGGCCGATGTCAACCACATCATTAAAATGATAAGAAATTGTGTTTTACACAAATAAGGATCTTTACTGATTAATTTTTCATTGAAAACAAATAAAATAAGCCGAGGACTGGTAGGCGGAAAAGGTAACCAGTAACCACTCACGTTATCAGTGAAAATCAACCATCTCGCATTGATAAGAAGCAAGCAGACTGTGCGAGCTTTAAAATTGAGTACTATTATATTCATATCCTCTTCGCTGTAAGTTTAAATACGTATGACATTAATTTTAAGCCTAAGAAAAATCTGAGAAAAAGCTTTCACAGCCCAACATGCATTTTTTTGGAGAAGTGCGCCACGCTCCAGGGAATCTACTTGCTTATGTTTGTGCTTTCACGTCGAATTCCATAATGGAAGAGGAATAACCGACCAAAAAGATATAACAACAACTACGAGTTGTGTTTAGATTGTGTGTAGAAAGTGGATACAACGAAGGCCTCCTTCCTAATCAGTACCCACTCGGCTTGAGCGCGCCTAGTGGCCGAAATTCTAAACTACAGAACGGTTTGAAAAGCTGATTTTTATAGACTGTGACGCTGCGTAACAAGAATACTATGAATGTGATCAGAACGGTTTGCGTTTTTCTCCCCAATATCAGAGCCGATGGAGTTTGGCCTAATTTTCATAGCGTCTGTATGTAAGTAGCCCTAATAATTTCAGTTTTCATGGTTTATAGATAAGCCATTTCCACTTGGTACCCTTCAGGATCAACATCCATGAATTATCGGCGGAAAAAGAACCATATTCCAAACAAAGGATGCTTTGGCCATTGTTATTACTACACCTGTTCAGTTAACAATCCTAAAGAGCAACGAATAATTTTCGATCTATGAAAACTACCCACAATTATAGTCCTATAAACATGAATGGTTGAGAAATCAAATGTGAAGAACTAGGGTTCTCATATTCTTTTTTTCGTGACTTTTTCCAGGCGTCTTTATTTTATTCAAAAAGTTCTCAAAATGTTTTTTTTTCTTATTTTTGATAGGCCAAACCAAAAATAATGGGCATTTTTAAACTGCTGAGCTGCTAGCTGGTCAGGGTTTATTGGCTCAGTTAAATTTTTTAATTTTAATTCTTATCAATTTTACTTCTCACAATGCAGAAATTGAGCGAATTTTCTCCCTATAATTGTCAGCCATTGGACAAAATCTTGCACTGCGCACTGATCTGCTGATAGTGATGAGAAAAAGTAGCAAAAACACTAGCTGAACCCATGGAACTATCTGAAGTTCTGATAAGCGTTAGGCAGTTTGAGGATTTCAGCCGCAAGGAGCGCTCATGCTGGTACACAAAAGATACTTCTGCGTGTGGATTGTCATTGTAAAAACCGAAAGTAGGGTTGTGTAGAGTGTAGGTAAATTTTATTTACTTTTTTTGAGATATGGTACAGCAGAGTTAATGGTTTCAAAGCATTTCTTGACTTCCGTAGTCGTACCTCTTTCGTATTTAAGGTTCATTCTAGAGTGGACAGGACCTAAGTAATCAATTAATTACTCAGTCACATAGTATCTGGCGACGAGATGGCTGAAGATCCCTTTGATCAGGTATGCAATTAGACAAGTAATTTCAGACTTCTTTTTATATATAGTTAAAGTAAATTGTACGTTGCTGAGTGTTCTCTGGCCTAGGAAAATCTAGGAGTTGATAGGAAGTTTCTTTTATGTAGGCTTGAACTTCCATTATCAATAATTATCAACATGTTTGTTCATCAACTCTCAATCATCTCATCAGCATCCACAGTATAGACTTTGTGTCGTTCGGGGTTGTTCCTGCGGAAACGGCAGTAAGGTTGAGAAGCCAATAGTTTACTTATATTGTGGATAAATCCATCCTTGGCCTATCCATGGCTTGAGAGAGAAGAAACTTCATTTCCAACGTCGATCTAAGGCTATGCCTTCACTCTTCGATATTTGCTTTTGAAGGCCATAGAACTGTGAAATTGGTGAGAAGTAAAACCCAAAAATGCTCCCTTGTTGACTTGGAAAAAAGTGTATCTTTCTTCAATTTGTTGCAGTTCGACGAGGATGAATCTGAAGCATTGCCGTTGACCGGAAAGAGAAGGTTGTTCTCCAAAGAGCTCCGATGCATGATGTACGGGTTTGGAGACGATCAGAACCCCTACACTGAAAGCGTCGACCTATTGGAAGATCTTGTCATTGAGTACATCACTGATATGGTAAGTTGTGGACAAATACATGAGTTCCAACTACACCTTACGGGTCGAAGTGACAATTAATTTTGCTCATTTCTTTTCAGACCCATCAAGCAATGGAAATCGGTCGAACTGGACGAGTTCAAGTGGAAGACATCATTTTCCTGGTGAGGAAGGATCCACGAAAATACGCTCGAGTCCGCGACCTCCTCACTATGAACGAAGAACTCAAAAAGGCTCGCAAAGCCTTTGACGAAGTCAAATACGCTATTTCTTGAGCTCACTTCGGACAAAATCATACCTGGACTGTACGCTCTTGCCACCCCTCGCGATATTTTCAGAGTAATGGTGGTTAAGTGTGATTAATTTCAGTTTTAACATTTTATCCTCTCTCACTGATCATCGATAATCGTATAAAAAATTATGAAAGAGTAGAATTGTAACTCATTTTCCGTATTATAATTTTTAAATTAAAGAGCGTTTTGTTAACTTATCTTATGTATTTTTATTTTGCCCAACGTCCTGTGCCAATGAGCTATTTTAAGGTTTTGGAGATGAATTTAAGGGGTGGGTAATACCTTTTTAGCGTAATTTGAGCGTAAGGCACTGATAAGTCGGTCAGTGGTTGACTATATGATTCTAAGATGGTGTACCATGCATACGAGTAGGTATAGCGATATCATGGTCGTCTGGGGGTGCATGTGCTAGGTACTATGTACAAGAGCCATGGAACAGTTGTCAACTATCCTTATAATCATTATGAGAGCACCATTGCGACCTTTTATTCATACTTTACTTACAAATCATATCTCTCAAATGGCTAATGTACATGTACTGATTATTTCCATTTTCTATCAAATCTAAGATGAGGCCATTCTTGAAGAATTTCAGCACAAGGAATGGAATGGTGAGCAAGTTTTGGTTTATTGCTCAATGATCCATGATTTCACGCCAAAGGTTTACCTCTCCGATCGGCCTTAAAATTTAATTGTTAGCGTTTTATCAGGCGCGGATTCAAGGCCCCCCCCCTCCCCCAACCAGGTAGAATTTTAAAAATTTTGAGATGAACTAAATTTTGTCAAACTAATAATCTAACAAAATGAAGAAATTGACAGTCAGACTTTATTGTTAAGAGATTGAAAAAGTGAGAAAATTTAGTTCATTTTGTTTGTTTGGTTATTATTATTTTTTTTTTAGCTTTTGATTTTACCCTGTGACCCCCTCCAAAAAAAATTTCTAGATCCGCGCCTGCGTTTTATGATGTCTATGTAAAAAAAAAAAAAAAAAAAAAAAAAACGAAGGAGCTAGGCATGTGGGGTATCATTCTTCATTACATTTAAGACACTAAATTCATTAAGACCGAACCGATTGACGCTCACCAGAAGGAAGTAAGAATCAAAATGGGTATGTACCTAGGTACGTATACATCGGAATGAGTTCTGGAAACTCCACAATTACTGTTTCCCCCTTACCGCTGCTAACGAACCATTTTCGCAGAGTTTATTGATAAAAGCTGGAAAGTTCCTCTTAAAAGTTAAAACTAGCGTATTTTTCCCGAAACAAAATTGCAAGACTTATTATGCCCAGAATTTAGACGCAAAACTTGTTAAATTCAAACGTTTTCATCGCATTTTTCGCTCATTGAAGACATTGTAGGTACTCACAATGATCTGTTTGACTTCAGTAGGCCCTACTATTTGTTGTTTGTGATAAGAAGAATCTAGCTCAAACCGTTTTTCTGAAACGAACTTGAGTGGACTTCACAAGTTTTCTAATTTAGCTGTTCAATGTGCAGGCCAATGGGGGTTGACAACTGCCCTGGGCCTTTATAGCGAAAAAAGTAATTATCCCTTTACTTCTCAATTTACTAATGTTCGAATCCATTATCGTGTAAAGAATGTATTTGATATAATATGAAAATTGAAGTTGAATGCATTGGAAGTTTTTCAAATCTCCAGAGAGTAGGTTTTAGTTCCTTGGTATGTCTTCTGTATGACTTAGTGATTACATTGAGAAGGAATGTTTTAGAAAGGGTTGTTCTCTCATTGCACCGGCGGAGCAAATGATTCAGCATTTCTTTCTCCAATATTCGTACATTTATGTGCATTTGTGATTGTGTTCCTACAAGTAATTCAAACGCGAGGAAGTTCTCCAAACTCGAAGAATTCGCAGCGTTTTTGGTTGGTTATTCCTTGAATAATCAACCTGTTTTCATGATAATGGTCAACCTCTCCGATTCGGCTCAAAATTTTTTTCTGGACGTTTCATGGTGTCTAGATCAAAAAAGGTCAATGTCCGTCCGCCGTCCGCTGTACGCCGTCCGCCGTCCATTGTCCGCGCCGCTTTCGGTAGTAGAAAATGTTCTAAAAATCTGAAATTCGGGTCAGGGGTCTGTTCCTGGCCTAGAACGGTCCTCGAAACTTTTCAGCCCGATCGGACCAAATTCGGGCGGGGTAGGGGTCAAAATGTGTTGTTTCAAAAATGGATTTTTCGAGATTTTGGGCGATCTAGGCGAGTAGGGTATCATTTTCCACTAAATTTTGGACGCTGAATCCAATGAGATTGGTCTCTGAACGATTGGCACCCACTGGAAGAAGTTATGGGTCAATTTATCGTTGAATTTATTGGTAAAAAAAAACTTTAAAAATCAGAAAACAAAAAAAATTCGCTTCCGGGGTAGGCTCGAACCACGAACCTTTCGATTTGCAGCCGAACGCGTTAGCCATTTGCGCCACAGTTTGATCTAGACACCATAAATTTTATAATTTGTTATGCATCTAGAATGAATGGCGTGTGGGGTATCATTTTCCACTAAATTTTGGACCCTGAATCGATTGGAATAGGTCCGGGACCCCCCACACCCACTGTTTCCCCCATTCGAGGATTTTTTAAATAAAAACTGGCAAGTTCCTCTTGAAAATAGTCGTTAAATCAAGAGTTTTTTCCGAAACGAAATCGCAAAACTCATTATGCCCAGAATTTAGACGCAAAACTTGTTTCAAATTCAAACGTTTTCAGTGCATTTTTCGCTCATTGAGGACATTGTAGGTACTCGCGTGTGATCTGTTTCACTTCAGTGGGACCTACTCGTTCAATAGGATCCACCAAATGTCTGATTTTGATTTTAAAAAATCTTGCTTAAACCATTATCGTGTATGTATTTGATATGTTTAGAAAATTGAAGTTGAATGCATTGAAAGTTTTTCAAGTGTGGTCCAGAGAGTAGGTTTTAGTTTCTTGGTATGTCTTCTGTTTGACTTTGGTAGTGATCACATTGAGAAGGAATGTTTTAGAAACGGTTGTTCTCTCATGGCACCGGCGGAGTAAATGATGATTCAGCATTTCTTTCTCCAATATTCGTTCATTTATGTGTATTTGTGATTGAGTTCCAACAATTAATTCAAACGCGAGGAAGTTCTCCGAACTCGAATAATGGCGGGTGAGTGCGTGAGGGCGCCACCGATCGAGCCGCTTGAAGTTCCGCCATACTCCGTTCCACGCGTAAAATTTTCAACTATGCTTGACGAACTTCGCTTGTCCCGATGGATATGCTTCCGCCATTTTTTCTTTCGGGTGACCCATCGTCAACGACGTCGACCGCGTCGACGACGGCCGTGTTTCGCGATGATTTTCGGGATAAATTTTTTGTTTTTATCGTCGATTCGGTGATTTTATACCGACCGACAAGTTCGTATCACTTCGTTTTCGTGATAAAAGTGAATATTGTTGTTCGGGTTGGTTGTTATTTTGGTGTTGAAGATCGACCAAATTTGTGGTGACGGTAGTGTTTGGTGCTTGTGATGTGAATGTGAGTGTTTCATAATAATTGAGGGTTTGAAATCGACGACGAATCGCCGTTGAAACAGATTTCGAAGAGGTAAATTGTTCTGAAGTGAACACTTTTAACCATTACCGACGACGACGAGAACCAAAATAACCACCAATTGGTTGCACGAAATCTTTCGGCTGAAAGTTAACGACGTAGTTTCCATTCAGTTTTACGCCCAAATATGACCATTGCCGTTAAATTCTTTATATTTCGGTCGTTATGTCGCGTACCAGGCATAAGCACGGCTGAAGTCAGCTATGTATGTCAGTAGGTACAGTCGCTCAGGAACCGATCCATTCGTGAATTCTTTTTGAATTCCCACAATCCCGATTAAACGTGGACTTAGCAATCGAATAAGCACGAAATAAGGATCAATTTCGTCCAAAATTGGTTCTCCCTTTTAGAATTTATAGTTGTTGACAAGACATAACCTGATCGGAGAGGTTAATAAAACGGGACCTTTTTCTGTCCATTTTCGACGATTTCTCTCGTCGTTATCAACCTCTAACGAAACAATTTTGATCACTAGATTCTAAATTAACCTGTAGTGGGTTTTCGCTGAGGTTTTATTAACTTGAACGCATTCGAATTGTGTTTATTTACATTAGAAAGCGGTAAGGCCTCATTACGGTTACCCTGCTTCTCTTCAAAACATTTAGTTTTTTAAATGTTTTACTGCCCTGCAGAGATTTGCTGTGTACATTTGCGTCAAAATTAAATTTTTGGACTCTTGATTGTAGCTTTAGTAGTAAAATTTGGTTCTTTTGGCTTCGCAGTGTACGAACTGTGTACAATGGTCTGATAAGTTGCCCAATTCAGTTTGAATGGGTCTCGCAATGTTTCGGTGATAAAATTAATGATTATCGTAATAATTTGTCATGGTTGCACTAACGCTGACTACAGCACTCGTCAAAATGCAAAAGCGGCAACTAATTTTAATAGTTGTAGATACAGCAGGGTACGGCAAAGATGATAAGGCAGTCGGCATTGACGATGTTGCTTCCGTCACTTCTGAATCCTCAATGAGATGCAATTACGTTGGACAGGTTTAACAAGTAAAATCAGGATAGAACTGGCGTACTTAAAAAGCTACGTTGTTAACAGTCCAGCGTGGAGATATGTAGGAACTGAAGTTTGTGTAGGATTGAGTGCTATTTCCTCTCTGCACAAACTATGTGTTTGATTATTTCTTATCAATATTTACGACGTATGCCCAAGAGGTTCAAGGTGGTCTAACGGTGTTCTATGTCGAAGAAGCCATAGCTAAGGTCATAAGCGGTTTCGTTCTATTTTCGTTCTCTCGACTGCACCTCAGGTGGGCATTCGTAGTCGACCTCATTTTGAGTTTTTCGTTAGGGTTTCAACATTTAAACGACCGTTCGATGGTCATACATTAAGGCAAATTAACGTAATATGAAGCACATGAACATAAGAGGCAAATGATGTAGATGCTCCTAATAACTGGAGTACAACAGTATTGCAAATATCGGATTCTGTTTCTTCTCAGCTGCTACAATCATAATAACATTAAAGAAAAACCTAAACATATTGCATTTTATTCATCTGTATTATTTATTTATTTTACCTAACAACTTTTCTTTGGTTTTACTTTATGCTAATACACGGTTCTTTATCTGTTTCAGGGTAGATGGAGCCGTTAGACTGTGTACCGTGGACAGAAAAACAAAACAGCAAGATTTCAGTGGTTTCCCTTCTGGAGTATCCAACTTCGGAAACCTAATTTGATCATAACCATGACACCGAATAATACTAACCAAAATGATAAAACTCCTTAAAAAATGTTTTAAAAAAAATTGAATATAAATCAGCCCTTGTTATGATTACGCATTGAGTAAAAAACAAAGTACCTAACCGCGAATACAATTTACAAGTAAAATTAAAAAAAAATATATCAAAATCTATAAAAAAAATTAAATAATAACAATTTTATAAATTATAGAAAGCTTAGATTAAATATAGTATTGTCACATTAAGTCAAAGTTTTGACAAATAGATTTCAACTTTCGACTAATAGATTTCAAGTATTGACAGATAAATTTTATCTTCTGACAAGTGGACTTCCACTTTGGACAAATAGATTTAAACTATTTAAACATATTAGCGATTTCCGGGCTGCGTTCCTGCTATTCAAGGCACCTACCTCCGCCGCATAGGTAAACCTTCGCTGTGCTGTGGACGCGGGCGAATCTCTTCTGCATGGGTGGCACAATCCTAATCACAGCATCCTGGCAAAGTGTGGCCTCTATAATTCACGATGAAAGGATTGGGTTTGATCGGGTTCGGGTTCAGTTTAGATTGGTGATCCAATTACGTCATGGATAAGTTTCTATGTTTTCATAACTCGCTAATTTTGCGAATTGGTAAATTTTCATATTTCTCTCATCGTTCCACGTGTAGTTGAAATCTATTTGTCCAAAGTTGAAGTCCATTTGTCGAAAGATTGAATTTATCGGGGGTCAAAAGTTGAAATCTATTTGTCCAAATAATGTATTTGTCAAATATATCTACAGTAGCCTCAAATGAACAATTCGAGAGCAATATAAGATATGTACAAAAACCTCTATTATCAGATTTCGAAAAAAGATGAGCAATTTGTTTCAAGCGTTGTCAATGGAGATCGTTCGGTTTCCGAAGCTCGTTGTGAATTTCGGTTGGTTATAATGTGACGCGGAGTGATGTGTTGTTTCCAAGAAGATGTGAAGATGGCGCTGGTTCCTGCTGATTGTCAGCTGCTGACACGGTTGAGTGTGAGTATCACGATACGTTGGATACTTCTAGATAGGCAGTTTGCCGCAACTTCAATGAACTAGTCAGTGGAGCGTTGTATATTCTTGCTAGGCGTAGTGTAGCCACGATTATCCTGATATCGTGACGCCGAGGAATTGAAGATTATCGAAAAATATCTCACTGATGGTATGAAGCATTGTGGGTGGGCAGAATTGAGGATCATAGTTGGATCCCAGGGCAGGGTTAGGAACCCCAAGCTCTGAAGCCAGGCTTATTGTGGTTCTATGGAGCACCTTCGTTGGGGTGGGGTCCCCAAATAGAAGAACTGTGCGATTATTAGGGTTTGGAAACATGCAAATAAAACGGCCCACATCCAGTTGTACCAATATAAGCAAATCGACCCAAATTTGTCAAAATACGCCTTGAAGTGTTGGGAAAGCGGATGAAATCTACACATCAAATTCAAAGTTCTATATCTATAAAAAGGTACATAAGTGCGTGAGGGTGAAGGGCTTAAGGAGACAATGACCAGTCAACCCAAAAGCCACTTTAATCCTTGCATAAAATGATTCATGTTTTCATTTATGAAAGCAGGGTTGATTAGGGCCGAAAGACTCTCTTATAAGAACCCTGGAAAGCTATATAAATATATAATATTGTGCCAATCATTTTATTAGTCTAGAATTAAATTTAATCGATATAGACAAAAGAACTTAAATTGAATTGTATTGTTTAGTGTTCTTGAAATATGCGCCAATTTCAATTTTAAATGTTTAGCTCAAATTGGTGGGAAATAGTTCAAAGATCATAAAAGAGACTTTCAAATATACCTAATTCCGAACCGTAGTGACTAGACTGCGCCACATAGTCTAAGATGTACTGAATCCTCATACTGAGAAGAAAAGAGCTTTGAGCAACTCCTGTAGATGCATTGGTATGTCAAGGTGCTAAAACCTGTCACGAGTTTAGTCATCTTGAAGCCCCTGCAACTTCCCTAAAGAGTGAAAAGAGTTTAACTAATAACTTTTTTTGTTTGTTACAGCTTTGTAACCTTGAGAGGGGACCATTGCTCAATCGCAAGGTAAGAATTTTTTTCTACTAAGACCGTGCTAATGGGCATTTGCATCGTATTTCGTCGTCAGTATTTTTTCCATCGTGCGTTCACAAGGAAGCCCATTACCTACCTAGGCCACCTAATCCTGTATTCGCATAACAATTCCTATCCCACCCTCCTAAACGACAAATCCTGTCGCTGTAAGGTCATTTTGGTTTTTGGTCGACGTTTTCATTTGTAAATTTGAAGAATATATATCCGGCTGACGAGCTGCTGATCTTTATAGTTTTATTCTACACCGATGAGATGCCGTTGATCGATATTGTCAGTTGAAATTAGATCCTCAAACAGGTGAATTTGAACTGGTGACAATCGTAGACTACTGGTTTCGGTCGCCTCTTTTTAACAAACTTAACCGATATCACTAGTGTCATAGATTCATTGATAATACTGTCAAGTTGGGTCAGTTCCTTCTCAGGTGGAACCAGTTTGGCGGTCCAAATAACAATTACGTCCTTTTGCTGGCTATTTGTTTAGCATTGTTGCCAACGGTATAAGGTAAATTGGTAAACGGTAAAGTGGTAAACGGTTTGTATGCTAATTTAAATAATTTGTTACTGATTTTATCAATTTTATAAATGATATTATGGTAAAGAATGAAGTACATTTTGCACTTATGATATTGAGACGTCACTGTCAATCCTCGCTCGCTCATAGCTTCAAATATGTTTGGTTAGATGGATTCTTTATCCAATGAAAAGTGCATTTGTTTTTTGCCTCTTTTAAGATTGTCGTGACAATAGATCAACGTAATTTTCATCCTTTTTCAAAATTTACTTCGTTCAAATATCACGTTTTGGTGAACCCTTTTCAAATCTTATTTTGAACTGGGTCTCAAGGACATTCAGACGCTGAAATTTTAAAAATTTGTGGATTTAGTTTACTGGTTGAGAGATAAAATCACCTGTATTATTCTTTTGGTTGGTTATTCCTTGAATAATGTAATCATGCCTAAAGTCATTTAACCTCTCCGACTGGCCTCCAAAATTTGACAGTATACTTTTCATGATCACTTTTGACTAAATATTAAACGCTGAATCGATTAGAATGAGTTCGGGGTACTCCACACTAACTGATTTCCACATGCTCCTGCTCCAAGGAATAACCAACCTGTGTAGAATACTTTGCCACGTTTTTTGAAGTATATGCAGATATATTTCATTATAGCAATACCTACACATATAGGAAGTGATATGAGGTGACCTCTCTCAACTAGTTACTAGGTTCTCATCAAAGTTTAGCTTGTTTGTAGTTTTCTGTGACATAGCTCAGACATGAAGGGAACGACCATACCTTTCATTCAGCCATGGCCAACGCCATTCGACAGATGACGTCCTATCGTCTGACTGAGTTTGTTGTTGGTTATGACGTCACGCTCGAATATCGACAAACACTTCCTTTCGCGACTGAATGTCCAGACCGTGTTTTCTTGTTTTTGTTTAATATTTCTCTTTTTCCCAAGTCAGCAAAAGGACGTAGTTACCAATAACTAATTCATCTTTTTAAAAATACTGTGAAACCGTCTTTTTGAGGTTCTGTTATTTAAGAAATAGCCTAAACCGTGGTTGCTTCGTCGTCCATTGGTGTCTAGTACGTAATAATATTTCACGAAAGTAGTCGAATTAGTTGATCCAGAGCTGACTTGACCTTAATCCTACCCCTCATCGTTGATCCGACACATCTGATAACACTTGTATTCTCGCCCGAGAATTGATAGAATTACAACATCGCGATTGTAGGTATTGCACATGCCCATTTGCAAGCCACTTGTTGATTCTTAAGTATATTTTGTGCCTCCTCTTTCAACGAATCGCCTCTTCAAGAGTCTTCGAACTTCAGCGACTGTTTTTTTTTATTGTATATGTTTCAAGGTTGTGGCTGGTAGTGTGAAAATTATCTACCTATACAATTTAAATTGAACTTTGGTTCAGAGAGTTTCTGTAATATTAACCTAAAACAATTTTCAAAGGTTACATCTTTTGTTCTACGTACAATCAACAAATCTTGTTGTTTTTTTGTAAATTTAATTCATTGAAAGACAAAATTCCTCATTGCGTTTATTGTCTCTAAAAAATATCATATGCTTGTATCCGCCAGCCTCAGCCTAGATGTGTCTCACAAAATTTGGGTTCCCAATTGTAGCTAAATGAGTCCTGCCCGGTCTAAATGAGCGTAGTAAAAATCTAAATTTTGAACAAAAATTGTAAATGAAAAATTTTGAATAAATTACAAAAAATGTAATTTTGAAAAAAAAAAAATTCTGAAGGTGACATTTGCTTTGTCTGCCTTGAGTTTTCCTTAGAAACTAAAAAATCGTCGTAAATGAGCACCAAAAATCGTGCTATTTCATTTAGCACACTTAAGGTGCATGGTCCTGAGGCAATTTTTTGTTCTTTCTGACTACCACGTCTAAATAGTCCAAAAAACCCCCCTAGTTATAATTTAAATTCAGGAATGCTTTGATATTTATCACCAATTTTAGTTAAAATTGTATTTATGATTTTGAGATATCATTCAAACTGCGTGCCTCTAGATCTAACTTCATTTGAGGGGAACCCAATGATAGGCACTAAACCCGTTTTTTTAATGAGTTGAAACTTGATTTGTGGAAATTAACTATCTTCCTTGTGTGACTATTTCTCGTCATCGTTTTCATTATTTAGCTCAATGGTTCATTATTCACGCATCCCTCGCCTTCGTAAGCGCCATGTCCGTCCGCCGTACGCCGCATACCGGCCACGCCAATTTTTTGATAGTAGAACATTTTGTATAACCTGAAATTTTGGTCAGGGACTCTTTCCGGCTCTAGTTGCCTGCCCGATCAAACCAAATTTGGGAAGGGTTTGGGTCAATGTATTTTTTTGAAACTCGATTTTTGGGACCTTTTGGGAGCTACGTACGTAGGCATGTGGGGTATCATTTTGTACTAAATTTTGGACGCTAAATCACATGGGATGTGTCCGGGGCCGGCTGAATAAACCAAAACAGACATATGAATATGCCACATGAGTATAAATCCGGAGTTAGTGTAGTTTTGACCAACATTCTCGAAATCGTTGAAATATATGCTAATTTTGTTACGATTTACTTTAGTGGGAGAACTTCATTTGTAATCATAATGTCTATTCTAAAAATAACCAACCAAAAGGTAGATACAAACCATCTATCTATACCAGATTATGGATCGGTTAAAATGGCGATAGGGACACAACAGATCCATTTCTTTGTATCGTTACCCGTGGAACTGCCTCCCCCCACACTATCGTCCCATGTTTTAGTTTTTTTTTCATAATTTTTTTTTTAATTTTTAAAATTTTAGTTTAATATTTTTGTGAGGTAAATAATACTTTTAATAATTCAGTCATCCACAATTCGAGTTTCATCCGGTTTTCAGCGTTTCAGGTTCGTCCAAGGTAGGTGAAAGAGGAGATTTTCTTTATAATCATTTTCCGTAAATTGCATGCCAGTGGCTCAGGTCTTATTTTAAAACTTAACTTTAAGCCCCATTAATCCTCGCACCGCGCCGATAAATAAAATCACAACTCAATTGAATCAATACGTCGACAACTCAGTCAAACGTGGCAATAAGATCGGTTTTCATGTTTTGTCAATTTTCAAGTGGAGTTTTTTTTCTAATTTGAAAATTTCTATGAGTGCTCAAAGTAAAATGTCGAAGAATACATTGAAAAGTATGAATTGAATAAAATGTTTTGCGAACGTCAGTAAGTTCTGGTGCCTCCTTTAGGTGAGTTATCAAGTTTTATATACCTTGAAATTATTTCATAGTTTCTTTTCCAGATTGCCCTGCTTAATTATGACTGTACCAATGGTTTATACAACCGTGGATTTCCGTTTTTATAACGAGTAGGTCTCAGAAAGTGGAATTACAGAAATCATTCGTAAAATTGGAATCATACAATATGCGTATTTCTTCCTCAGAACGAGACGAACACAACTTCATTATAAATCAATTGGGAATTTCATGGCCAAACGAGATGAGTTTTTCTCAAAAGATGATTAGAACTGTCTACTGTTTTGGCGGTAAAAGAGTAAGTTAGCTCATATATTATGTCGCGTGGATTGATATGATTTTATAGGATGATCTGTTTGTGAACTACTCTTTTGGCAGTACTAATAGGTACTAAATTTGTACATTACACAGTAAAAATAGGTAACCTTACAGTGCTCTACTGTTTTCTTCCAGGGCTAAGAAAAGAAGAGTGAAGACATGCTAGAGGCATGTACAGCCTTGAAGACTAATACTGTACAACATGTTTGAGCTCATACTAAGAAAACCGTTGTATGTTGCAGTCAAAATTTCTGATCCTTTTGAAAGAAAGATGTAAACCAAATCAAAAACAATTGAAACAACTCAAAAACATCCTCATCAGTAGATAAAAAGAACATTATTCATGATTCTTTCTTCTTTGTATGTAATCACCTTGTTATCTCGGTTTCTCATAAAATGGACATATTATAAACGATTATTCAGCAAATTCCGTGGGAATTTGCTGGTAATTAGGGTAACACTCATGTATCGGTGGAGAGCTCTCAGAAAGCATAGGAAGCAACCACACTTTGTGTCCAAGAAGAATAAAGTGTTAATTTTGTCAAGTGCAGAACTCTAGGTGTTAGTGACAATATTCATTAAACCTAAGATTCTTCGTCATCTTGTAGGCTCATGCAGACGCCACAGGAAATCCATTTGAATACATTTGTTCTTGATTTGGTTAATTGTTAGTATTGTCGTTCCAATTTACGTTTCTTCTGTCTTGATTTCCCCATTACATAGGCTACCAAGGTTTGATAATTTTAGATGATTTGTAGAGAACAATATTCAAGGCAGAGCTGACGTTTTTAGCAACATAAAAACGAACGAACTAGTCTCAACATAAGACTATCTTAATAACATTTACATTCATTCACATCAGTAACATCACATTTTTGGTTCCGACTAATTTTCAATACTGTTCTTGTAAATTGGTATGTATGGTTCAACATAACCATCCTATAACATAAACTCGGGAAAATATCGAAGAAAACCTTTTAGATGTGAGTATGTAGTTCAAACCGTCAAAGTAATGATGCATACAGGTGGTTCTATTACAGAATTGATCGCTCTTTTGCTTTGATGTCGGGTCAATGCATTTAGCGTTCAATTACCTGAGTTGAGCTATTTGGTCGAGAGCACTATTTAATTGTGCGAGCCTCATCCTCACATCCCTGGTCATTACCCATCTTATGTAGACTCATCTACCCATATATTAAGGGTATTGTTCTGCACTCATGGTAAACTAGGTTTGTTGTTTGATGAATTTTATTAAATTTAATTGGTACAGTTGGAACGCAAGCTAAAAATTCAAGTAAACAAATATTATTTATCAAGGATGTAATTATTTGCTTAGCGTCTGTGATTATGTGAATGGATATGGAGTGACAAACAATGTCTCTTAACTTGAAAAACCAGTAGTTATTTTGTGTCATGAAGGCAAACTTAAAGTTGAATTTTGCATGCAAACTTAGTGCCCATTATTTGTGGCAACAGTAACAGTCAAAACTTTTCCAAATTCTATAAGTGAATTTTAACAAGTTTGCTGATAAAAGAACAATGTGATTAATTCTGATTTATCATTACTGAAAGAACTATGATATTATTAAACGTTCTGAATAATTGTGTCATAATGTGACTTTTCTAAACCCTTCATTTGGGGGGGAACTTTCTCTGAAGGATAAGTGTTACAAATCACCAATTCAGAGGTAAATGCAGGTTTCTCAGTCAAAAAGTGGCTGGAAAAGTATGTTAATGCTACTGACTTGAATTTTATCTTAGTAGTTCATTATAGAAGACAGGAAAAAAGGGTCTTTTGGAAAATAATGTGGAAGAATGTTCAGGCAATGCTAATTTGAGAAGAAATCCCGAGACAAAGAAAAAATCCAGTTTATTTCTGTGTAGCACTCAATTATTATCATGTATTGCTTAACTCTTCTTTCAAATTTGATCATTAAGATTCAGTCCAGTCTTATATCGACTTCAATCGGTCGATTGAAGTTCCAGTTATAATATGGCTTTCTAGCAGTTACCGTTTTTTGTTCTGGTAATTGGTTGAAAATTATGATAGAATCAGGTTTTGGGTTCAGTAGCACTAGGGTCCCAAAGGATGAGAAAAAAGGGGATTTGTCCTTGGCCATTCCAGGCCTACCTGGATATTTACAATATAGGCCGTACCACAAAGTGGGGTTTTCAAAGGTAATTTATGCTCCGCAACTGTCATAGGGATATTGAATTCATGAACTAAAGGTGGGTGAGACATAATCCGAAAAAATCAGGCTTATACAAATATATATGTTATAATTAGGGTCTGTCTGATGTGTACATCAACATTGTGGCTGAATGTGTTACCAGAAGAACTTCATTCTTACAAAGAAGGTGAAAGTTGGCATATTGTTGGGCCAACAACCTATACTGAACCTTGAGCACCTTTACCTGAGGGAGGTTTGAATAGCTGTTATTGCTCATCCCTATTGGACCTGTCACAGACAACTTTTCATGTTTGAATCATCATTCTTTAAAATGACTGCAAACCGTGTTTTGAAGTCTGAAAAAATATATTTAAAAAGTTGTGTTGCAACTGTGCATCAGCACCTTCCTGGGTGTGCTAGTTTGGCATGCACCCTCTTACCATATTCATGTTTCTAATTCCAGATTTCCTTCCGTCGATTCCAGGAAAAGCTGAAATGGACGACCTGGAGTACTACATGCACAAAGGGCGCATGGTGTGTAAAACTTGTCGGAAATCATACGAGGGCATGCACGCGTTCAAAGTCCACAAGCGAAATGCCAATAAGTGCATCCCTGCCAAAACGTACGAGTGCGGCTTCTGCTTCCGAGTCTTCTCTAGATCGTATCGACTCCGGCAGCACATTAACTCTCATATGCCATTATTTTAAGAAGCTTCAATCCAAAAATATTAAATGTGCCCTCTCCACTATCACATTTACGGAGCAGCCACAATTTTCTGTTTGTATGTGTACTTTGTTTGGGATGATCTCATGTAGGCTCCCAGTATTTGCTAAGTAGTCACATGATTGATTTATTTTTGTGAAAAATATCAATCAATCCATCCATATACAGGTATGAGTGCATGGCAATGTTTCATGTTTGTATATTCATCAAATTTGATAAATCTTAGTATGATTGATGACTTCATTACATTTTTCTTCAGGGCTAACCTATTGGTCCACTTGGGCTAACTGGTTCGACGTGCCCATTGAGTCCTAATATTCAAAACATCTTTTTCCCAGAAAATTTTATTGCTGGATGCTTTCAAAGATCCCGTAGTTGCCCTTGCTAGGGATATTGATTCCAAACTTTGCTCAACAAGTTCTGTTTCTGTGATCTGGCCAAATCCACGTTCATATTTGTCCCCCCCTCTTTTCAAACTATTTACATTTCTTCTCTGCACTACTTGATGTTGACTGTCAAAGTCTATGTTGCTTGCCAATATTTATCATCCGAATTCTCTTGTATGTAATTGAACTTGTATGTACTTCCACTAGTTAATTAACCTTTGTACAGGAGAAATTTAGAGCAGTTACCACAATGTAGTTAGCAAGTAGTTGAATTTTAGAACAAATGTTTTTCCTTGTCTTGTACTTACGTTCTTGACTCTAATGTAATAAGCACAATGATTACTCTAATTTTTCTGCCCTGTGGCTTCTGTTCTACACATATATGCCTCATATTTTTGCTCATATGTTTGCTAATAATTATTGAAAAGATTTCCAAAAATTTTATTTAGAGTGTCTAAAACATTAGCATATTTACGAGAACAGAGCTATGCTGAATCGTAGTAGTCAATATATTACAATAGGGTGGTGACTTAACAAAATATTGCCATATACATCTCCCCTACAAAAGAAATACCAAAAGCAAAAAAAAAAAAAAATCATGCATTTGTTGTCCAGGATTGGCATCACTTGCATCTATACAATTGGCATATTTACAACATGTTCTGTGTTGTTTGGAAACATGATTTCATGTTGTTAGCACTGGACAGTCTGACCCCCCTTTAGACTCCGGTTGTCTTGTTCTCTGCTTCATTTTAATCTCCTGTACTTTTCTGTTTAATAGAAGAGTTTCTATATTTTTTTTGGGACATTTAGAAAATATATTATAATTGTATTTTAGGTTTATAGTTGTTTGAATGTGAATAATTAAGTTATCATTTGTGTGTGTGTGTTTTTTTTTTCAATTGATTGTAGCGTAGGTTATGGGCGCGCCCATAACTACGGTATATGACTGTACCAGCGTAAACTCTCAATGATGTTAAGGGTTAAGCCAAAGAATTTTGTGTAAATTACTCACAAAAGTTGAAAAATCTTGAAAAATGAAAAAAATGAACAGAAGGGTAAATGACTCCCTTGCTGTTCAGATGTGGGCAGTTTGTTATAGGTCAATATTTCCCATGTGTTACCATGTCTTTGGGTGAATGTGAACAATGAAGGGTGATTTTTGGGTCTGTGATGGTAGATCGAGAAAAATTATTACTTGCGCTGATCCAAAGGTTATTGACTGCATATTTAAATTCTTCCTTTAGCAGATTGTTGTGAAGGTCCTGGAGTTGTCACATTTAGTAGGAGTATTTAATTTAATGTGTTTTCAACTATAGTACTATTTCTCACAACGAATAAATGTGTATTTTGATGTGAAATCAACTTTTATTGGGTATGCCAAGCTCCTTGTATTTTGACGATGGAACTGAAATCCATCAATGTACAGATGAAAATACGAAATAATCGTACACCATTATTGTACTGCTTTATGTCTCTCCATGCAATGAATATTCTTCTCAACTTGCAAGTAGCTGACGCAAACCTGTTACTCCCACACAAAACGCAAAGAGCTAATAGAGTTGACATACAGGTTAGAGATATCATCACAATTCGATTTTTATGGGTTTGAGTAGAAAGCTGTATCATGGTGAATATATCACGACTCTATCATAAGGTTTAGTAATATGATCTATTTTTGTATGAATTTCATTCCATATTTTTTATGTCAATTTTTTTCCAGTAGGATTGTCGCCAAGGACTCCTTTTGGTGATGGAAAAGATTCTTGATAACTGATGAACAATCCCCGTTATTCTCATGTTAGATTTGAACAATGTAATGAATTAATGCATCAACATTTTTCAGGCACAAGTTTGAATGGGATAGTGAGTGACTCAACCAAGGGAAGCAGTAAATGTTTTTGGTGCTTTTGTGAATTCACATCAGATATGTCTGCGGAGCGTCACCAGACGTCATGCCCAAAATTGAAGAAATCAGTTGCATTTCAGTGTAAATTATGCCCATATTGGTCAGTATTAAAATGTAATTTCAAGAGACATCTTGTAAGTAAGCATAAAGTTCATATGACTGAAGATGTTTACACAACAGTGAATAGATTTTGATGATCCTGCCAACAACAATAAAGATTTCAAGGTAGGACAAATCTTCTTTTATGATCCTGGTTGAGACATTGCTCAATCTGTCCACAAATTATTGCTACAGCATCAATAACAACAGCATTAATCAATGTTCTTGGTGGATAGTACGCAATGCCTGAATATTCTCTGATGTTAATCTTGTTTATTAGAAAGGTACTGGAGTTTGAAGTGTTCAACAAGAAGGAACAAACTCCCTATAATATAGTATGAACATCTTGTTTCAAAATTGAAATAATTATTATCTGGTAAAGAAGAAACAATGAAATGGATGGTGTTCCCCTTGCCATAGGTGAGGATTTATTAGAGAAGGTGGCAACTTCAACCTTCTTTGGAATGTTTTGCAGCTACAATGTTGATGCAGGAGGGCATCCTTTAAAACTGCTGCCTGTAATTACCTTTTTTAACCATTGTAAAATAATGACGCTTTGAATTTTAGGAAAAATCTGATGATTAAATTTGTTGTTTCAAAGATCTAACCAACACTTTTCTAGTTTGAGTTTGATTCTAATCCTAGCAATAGGTAATCAACATCCTCAAATTTCAAATGTGTTTTATTTTCTCTCTTCCCAGGATATGGGTGCCCTAAATGCGGCCAGGTGTATACTAGGAAAAACAACCTACAAAGGCATTTAAAACTCGAATGCGGTCAAGAGCCAAAGTACAAATGTTGGTTTTGCCCTCATCACGCCAAACGAAGAAATAATCTTAAGGTTCACATGAAGCTGCGACATGGTGACGTCTTCCCCTTCATACCTGCAGTGATGTATTCTTGATCCTTTAGCATAGCCCATACTTGATCCTCATGGAGTGGACCTTCCAGCCACCATGGTGCACATTTAGATGAGCATTCTTGACTTATTTGGCGATTTGTGGTCTTAGGGTTTGCTTCAGAAAGCTGACTGACTGGGATGCATTACCTCTCATTCGTGGGACCCATCAGTTACAAACCACTATCTGCACTGCTGTTGTTTTTCTAGCGCTGTATGGTCTGCTGAGGTTGTCACCTTGGCAGGTTTTCTTGAGGGTTTCCTTGGGAGGTTGTGGTTTTTTTGTGTCATGAAACTCTGAGGCAACTCTTGCTGAAGATTTTTTCCCTCTGCTGGGTGATTCCACACTAACCTAAAGAGAGTTGCAAGCTCTTGTGGACTTATGCAAAGGTTGCTTTATTCTTTAAGATAGTGCGCTTGCATACAATTTTTGCTTCTTACTTCCCAAAAAGACAGTTTTTTTTTTTTTAAAACAATTTTGTGCTCTGTGCTTGAAGGTCCGAATAGCTCCCTATGAAAATCTTACTAACGTCTCCTAATTTCGCATGTATTAATTTTCTGTTATGATGGTATGTACTAGTATGCTCAAACAAATTAATTTTCCTACAATGTCTAAGAAGACTGACATTTCCTCTAGTCGCCAGTGCTATTCTAGTCATACTAAGATAAACGATAAACTACCTCCTATCAGCAGAAAATGTAAGCCTTGAATACTTCTTTTGACAGAAAGGAACATAGTAAGGAATGTCCTTTCATGTTTATGCTGTTTCTGTTGTTCTTGTCAAAATACCTCGTGTAACTCAATATTTCAATCTATTGTAGAGATAACACCATTGCTTCCCTTTCTCCCATCTTTCTTTTGCATTACCAAGTTATTACTGACAAATCTCCAATGTTCTTAGCGTATTTTTTCCCAACTTTAACAAATAGATGGTGCTAAAACAAAATTAGAGGCTTCTTTCTTATCCTGATATCCTAAAAATCCCATCTTGTTTAGCAGGGCTGAGATTTTCCTAGTCAGCAATGCACTGAGGGCTGTTCTACTGAGGTTCACTTCTGCAGAGTTATTTGCCCATATTCGAAGGACTGTTGTCAACATTGATTATTCAACTACATGTTGATTCTGCTATATTGAGCTCTCAGGCAGGTAATTCATCCAGGTTTCCTGTGGGTGTGTGCTGGTGGATAGCTGCTGTGATGGATTTTGAACTGACATTAAAGATTCAATTCATTTTTCTCATTATTTTGTTTTTTAGAGATCTTACTAGTCTACCCATACAATTTGAACTTGTACATATTTTCAAGTCTACTCATGGTAAAGTGGTTTCAATTTAGGTGAGACACTGTTAATTTATACACTGAATGTATGTCACCTATTCAGCACAGCTGCACATTCTCTTCCAAGAATATTTTGTCTTTAACCTGTTTTCTTCTTTTGCTGTTTTATTACCCTGGTTACCGTTCTTCAGCCTTTCCCATCTTGGTGGGAACTGTCTCAGTAAAATCACCAACAAAAGTATGTCTATATTGTTGGAGAAATGAAGAATCTAGTCTTCTCTACCTGCAAGTTTTAGGATACGGGTCACCTAGAAAAATATTTTTAAGTACTGAATTACTACTTGAATTATTCATGCAAACGTTTCAACACCAACCTCTGTCATTCTTACGGATGGCACCACGTTGCTTTCATTTCAGTTGTTTGGCTCTCAGTCAGAAACACTAAACCTACCGTTGATGGCAAGTACCCGTGTGACACCTGCGACAAGGCGTACCATAGAGTTGAAGGGCTCTACAACCACAAGAAGTACCAGTGCGGTCAAGAGAGGCAGTTTGAATGTCCTTACTGTCTATCGAAATTCCGTTGGAAATACGGACTCAAAATACATTTGTCTTCCAAGCATAATGTAATTATTCAAAAGTCATGATTACAAGCCCTGTCTGTGTTAAATATTGATGATTTAGTTTGAATTTAATAATAATTTTCAAACATCCCTGAAGTACTTACATATTATATTCATCGCGCTAGGATATACAGAGCAATAAAATTATGGGGCTGTTTATCAGTCAACATTGAACTGCATTGTTTTAGTAACTATTGTGATATGAAAATCAATTGAAATTTGAAAGCTACATACTTCATGAACAAAGCTCTATGTACATTTCACCAAAGTGCCTTATCAAAGTGCTGTGTCATAGAATTCTTTTATGATGTAATTTATTTATTCTAGATGCACAATTATTATGTTTATGTTTCAAAGAAATACGGATTCTACTTATCAGTCTTTGTATTACTACATTGTGATATTGTACTCATGCAATGGGAAATTTACCATCAAATAAAAAATGTAGATGTGACTTGAATTTAGAAAATTTAATTCATTTCTATAAACTACTCCAGTTGGGTAGTTATTATTTGCGATTGAAAATCTCAGTTTATTCTCAGTTGTATTTAATATTTATATTTTTAATAATGTCTTAATAAGACTGCAGTTATTACAGACTTATAGAATAGTTTATATAAAAATTATGTTATTTACATTCAATGCGCATTTTTGTACATTGTTATTTTTCCTATGTTGAGTTTGTACTTGTTAGTCAATTAAACCAAAAGTTGTCTCAGTTGTTCGCTCGTTTCAAAATGTGATTTTAATTTGGCTCTCAGCGTCATTATGTGTGTTTTGTTTATGCGGTGAATGTGTTTTAAATAAATATACAAACTAAAGTGATACAGAGTTGATCATTTCATGTTCCTCTATTTCACCAATGTTGGGGCTGAAAACAGTTGAAATCTATGGGCTATTTACAAATGTTTTCCATTCTATATTAATTATTAATATAGAATATAATTATATTAATTATCTCCCAACATCCTATAACTTATCCTGGTCGTTATGATAGTTTTGGGTGCCTATTTTCTCAAAAATTTAGATATGCAAACCTGGTTGAATACAAATTTCTGCATCCCTAAAATTGTTGACTTTTATCAGAAATGAATGAAAAATGACAGAAATGAATTGAAATGAAAAGTTACAAAATGAGTTCTCACTCTTCTTTGACGAAAGTGTTTACTTCATGCTTTTGTTGTGCCCTACATACTAGTATGAAGTTTTTGATACTTGGCTATCTGTTGCAGGTGGATATCAACAAGCGTCAACATTATCATCGTCCTAAAAGTTGCCGCTTTGGTTCTGTCCCTCGAACGTTAGTGGAATTGGAGAACGTCCTGTTTTACTTAGATGTTTGAAAGAGTTCGTGTAAGCCTGTGGATCGAGACGATCAGTTATTCTGAGTGTACCTACTACCATAGTGTTGGCACATTGACGGTATTGTGGGTTTTCAGAACCCATTAGGCTTGGGGTACAATATTGCTTGATGTGTTGTCCTTATGCTCTACAGTTCTTCTACATGATACTAATTCGAGTGTTTTGTTTCAGGTTCCTCTGACTGTTCGTCGTCGCAAAAAGAATACAGATGTGATTGTGGGAAAAGTTACCGCCACCAAGAGTCGTTGCAGTCGCATTGGAAATTTGGAAATTGTCGTCGAGCTGAACAATACATTTGTCCTCACTGCACGTTCTCTTCTCACAAACTAGTTCGAATGAAGAGTCACATGTACTACAGCCACGGTTCGGAACCAATGTCTTTCTAAAGCAACGTTGAGGCCACGGAGTTGCTACGTTTAACTATTATGCTTGTTGTTTTCTGCTTCTTCCTACGTTGTGGATCCCAATTCCTTCGATTATGTTTGTGGGTTTGAATTGGTTGAAAGACTTGACAATCTGGTGAAGCGGATTTTGTGGATTCTCTTAACTTTTAGTGAGCGTTTTGGGGAGTTTCAGATGGGGTATGTGCTTTCTTAGTAATTTAATCAAGATACTCGATTGAGTATCATCGACGTGATTGGGGTCCAAGAGTTATCGGATGCGACCGCATCTGGACAATGAGGACTGTCCACGACTGAAAGCATCCAATCAACGAACTCATCGCTGTTGCTAGAGCTAATAAAATAAGTTATTCTGCTAGGATGGTCGTATGCTTCCCAAGTAACGGCAAAACTACTTGTGGTCACTCAGCCATCCCCAAAACGTCTAGTCTATAGCGATGTTCCTATCAGGATTAAAGTAACGCTTGTTCGTTCTGCGTTAGCCAAAGACTGGTATTAGGCCACTTTCACGGCCTCTTTCGAATCACTGCTCGTTATGTTACTACATACTATAACACTTCGGCATTTTCAGTTTGGCTCATACTGTCAATATATTATTTTCGTGTGATTTTAAATATTTTGTAACCATTAATTTCCGCTATCAGCTTCTCACTACCATAATTTTGTTTGCTCCTTCTAATCAGACCGCTAGAGAAACATAAGTTTGTGTTCCTACAATCAGAGAAAACATGGAAGCTCAACGTTTTCATTTGAAGAGACGGTTAACTGTGGAAATAATTTTGACAAGTCTGCTTCCCCAGCTCATCTTAGATAGAGCTCAATCTAAATAGACTACCTAGAGGTTGTGCCTCGTAGTATGTTTTGTGGTAG
Organism: Cyrtorhinus lividipennis; assembly: GCA_019603395.1. NCBI lineage: Eukaryota > Metazoa > Arthropoda > Insecta > Hemiptera > Miridae > Cyrtorhinus > Cyrtorhinus lividipennis. The sequence continues at coordinate 1,581,151 of CM034008.1, read as the reverse complement.
AATATCCACGCTACACTCATCTTTGAATAATTGTCAGTATGAAAATTCTCCGGAAGCGGGGAAAAGCGATCCTTTTTAAAAATCAATTTTTTCTCTTTTAATTTTTTTGTTGTCTTTCGCATCAGTGCAATTAATTAATTAATTTCTGGATCAGGAAGACCCAGAACTTCGGCCTTGAAGTGAACTTGAGAGTTCAACGTACTTTAATACCGTCCATCGAATTATACCTTTCATGGGATAGATTCATGTTATTTTTGTTACTATTTACGAGCTCATCTCGATTATCTCCTAACTAGTTAGATATTGAAGTACCGGGTACCGTAGTGGGTTGTTTCTTGCCTAGAATCGATCGTCAGCAGTATAAAAACTAGAAAGTAGTACAGCTAGAACCATGTTCCCTTCCTTTTTAACATTGAAAAATATAAAAGGGGCAAAAACAAACACAATTTGGATTAGGTTTATCGATTGAATATGTCTGAAATATGCCAATGACTTTCCAAGGTGACGACAATGTAGTTTATTCACGTTTGCTTCGCACTGTGTTCAAAATCATCATCAGGGGTCACTGCCGGTATGAGATGTTCTCATCGCGAATACACGCGTGGTTGTTGTTGCATTTTGGCGTTTGAGGCGTCCGATTGTTCGACTCGGTCAGAATTGCCTCAGAACCCTGTGTGACCTCTCTAATTCAGCAACTTTGTACCTTTGTATCTCCTTTATGACTGGTATTTTCATAAGTATCGTGTGCTCAAATAAATCCTTCAAAATCGATATTTGCTCTTCTTTGATGATCATGTTTCCTTACCGTTTGTAATTCGTGTAAATATTTTTTTGTCGGGATAGGTCTTATTTGCTATTTTACCTGGTTCAGTGATCCTTAATATTATCTTCTGCCACTAAAAGTTGATCTTGATCCTTCCCAAAAATTACTTTGATATCCGTTGCTCATTAACTCAATTCAGCCCAAATGAGAAACACAATAATGCTCATTTTCGGGCTTATTATGCTCTAAACTCAAGACAGTTCTTAGTATAAATCAAATGCTGTAGTCAACTATTAAAAAACCTAAATTTTTTTAGTTTTACGTCGAATTTAATCATGGATTAATATAATATATAAATATTATTGAAAAATGAAACGCGACGCCCGTTGGCATTCTGGCTGTGGCACTAAAAACTTTGAAAATTCATCTGCTCGCTGAAGCGTTCAATTTCTCTATATTTCTTGTCTTTATTGTTTTAATCTGCCCTTGCACGAATTTCTTATGAAATGTAACTATTCTAACGTTCAATTACCAATTCGTTAACAGAATTCTTGCTCAACTCATCATCCACTTACCCCCCTTCCCACTACTGAATCGTATCCCTTTATTTAGCTGCATGCTCTTTTTTCTCGCGTTGGGATCACCTTCTCAACGTTACTAAGCCGTATGAATTTCATTCTAGGACATTTTTTATGTGTGGACCAAGGTAAGTTGATGTAATTTTATTCAATCCTGATACCATATTTCCCAGTTGTTATCCTTATTTCCTTTAACATCTATTATTGTGGCCTGCGTATCGGAGCATGCGGGTTTTTTTTTCGGGAATACACACCGTTCAATTTCGCTCACGAATTCAATCGGTTCAATTATTTTAAGTTTGGAGGGTTGTTATTGAGTTAACAGCTGTAAGTTGATGGTATCAATGTGTTTGAATTTAGGCGTTTAGGCTTGGATCTTCGTGAATTGCATAGCTTTATCACCTTCGAGGACGGAAGATAGTTATTTCACCTTAGTTAATCGTTTTACTGCTCATGTCGGCCATTTTTTTTTTTTTTTTTAAATACTTAGAGATGTTCAGAAGAATGTGAATATTGATTTTTATGTTTCGGCAGAATACAAGAGTTCTGCGAGCTCTTCAGCGTTACAATTGTTCCGTATCGATTTTTAGAGATATTTGTACGATGCATGTTTATCCACTTAACTTGGGTTTTCTTTCGGAATTTTGAGTTCGACTAATTTTGGTATGGATTGCTGAGAATGTCTTCCCTTACTAGGACCTCTTTGAAATGTCTTTCTCGCGTTTCATCATATTCCACTACTCTTCATTCCTCTCTCCATTGTATTTGGGCCTTGTCTGTTCCAGGGACGCGCTACCCTTGTCATCAGTGTCCGCGGGAGTACAAAAACAAGAGTCACCTCCAAAGGCATCTCAAATACGAGTGTGGGAAGCCCCCTCAGTTTCACTGTCCACTCTGCCCTTACTCGGCCAAGCTCAATTTCAACCTCAAGTCTCATTTAAGGGTTAAACACTCGATACCTAAAGCCGAATCGCGAGACGGTTACTCGGAATATTACACCACGTAATGGCAATTTCTCCCTGAACGGGGGGCGTAACACAATTTATTTTTAATCGGTGCCTGCAACCTAGTGTTGCCAATGTTGGCCGCAGGCAGGCAATCAACTGAATAATGTTGTCGAATCGAACGTTTTTATGAATGAATTTGATGTTGCCACTAAGTCTGTCTTTTTGGGCAACTAAAAACTGCGCAACTATTCGGTTACCCCGACCCTTTGTGGGAAAAATTGCTTTATTTACTTCACGATAGGAATTCAGGGCGATTTCTGCTTGTTAACCAATTCAAAAAATCAAGTCACGTTCCCGAGTTAGAATCGTAATTTCTCAAGCTGAATGATCAATATTTAAATCAAACCGTTGTTATCCCTATCTACTCGTAAATAGAGAAGAAAGTTGAAGAAACGAATTGACTCTCTTTTCTAAAATCTTCCATTGAACCAAAAATATTTGCATGTACAATTTACAATCTCATCGGGATCTCTCTGCACGTGATGAATCATTGTTACCCCTCCAATTATATCGCCAACTTGCCCATTGTGAAGTACCTCTCTTCCAAATATGAAATGAAAATCCAATCAAAAATATTGTTGTCATCGAAGTTAAATGACGCTTTCGCTAACAAATAATTATATATCGTGTCATATTTTTTTATTTGAACTGATTTCCGCCTGTTGATGAGCATGTTATTTGCTTAAAATCGTTGAATAGTATCGAACTACCACTGAGAACATTTTATTTAATCGTAGTGGTTTTTGTAATATTATTGAAATTTTATTTTCGTGGGTTGTCGTAACGGGTTTTAATTTTTTGATAGTTTTGTTCTCACCAAATTCTGTAGAAATTACTCGTATGTGGAAATCCTTTTTGCCCTAGTGAATAATAGAGAATACCGAAATGTTGGTATTTGTTGGAGTCGATCCAAAAACCATGACTGTATTATTTATTGTTTGTTTTTTCCCTGTAAATCTTTGTTTTATGATATTCGGAAAAATATATTATGAATTTATTCATTGTGGTTTTTATCGTCCTCTGTACCATTTGGTTTATGTTTCCTGTGTCACACATTACTCGTCTTCCCTGTCTTGCTTCATTTAGTAATCTACTTATATTTTTCGTGTGTATGTTTTGAGCTCAGAATCTCACGTAACGGGTTTTAATTTTTTGATAGTTTTGTTCTCACCAAATTCTGTAGAAATTACTCGTATGTGGAAACCTTTTTCTCTCACATTGAGATTCTGTCAGCTGCGATTCATGCTTCTTTGAAACGGGGGTTTTTCTTCGTTTCATTTATCTCTTCCATGAATGATTCTGTTCATTTGTGGTCAAATACTGTAACGAATAACGTAACGAATTGTGAACTGGAGCCATGAAAACTGATTATTGCAGGTTATTGGAATTGCAGTTGCGTATTTAGACAGTAAAGCTGGCAATTCCTGCGATTGTACTGAGTGTTTCCCATTTTCTATGACTTCTCCTCAGAATCATCAAGACAGCATTTTTTTGAACCGCAACTCAGGTTACCGCAAGTTTTTCGTTACTCTCTGAGTCTACCGACTACACAGAATCATATACATACCAAACTCGATTTAAATCCTCTATCCGAATGTTTTATATGGGGACATATGTCTTATTGGATATCATTGTTCAGTACATCAAGGTGAAGGATTGTTTTTTGTCTCAACTCTCAATAATGTTTGTTACAAATATCGCAAAACCGCTAGTTGTAAAACCTTGAACATAAAATAGTCACGCTTCTAGTTCAAATTGGGATCCTTTCCTAGCTCTCCTTCCACGTTCCCTTTATTTCAAAGTGTTATTATTATGTTTTCAATTTTTTTTTCGTTTTCTTCTTCATTTATTTTTTATTTTTCCTTCTTTTCTTCTGTTCACCGCAGGTCACCTTCTTTCCGTGACGAAGAAGTATAAATGCGACCGTTGCGACAAATCCTATATCTATAAGGACGGTCTTGCCCGGCATAAGCGCTACGAGTGTGGAATTGATCCCCAATTTCAATGTCCCTACTGTCCCCACCGTGCAAGACACCGCGGAAATTTAAAAAAACACATTTACTCCCTCCATGTGGATTTTCTTGAAATTTTGGCCGCTGGGCCGTCGACTTCCTGAGAGGGTTTTATTTTAGTTGAATATTTCTAAATCACTTGCGGAACTGGTAGTCAATTAGGACAATGCGCATGGCCTAATATTTGCCGTTATAAATTCCACGTCTTTTGAAGTTGAATGAATTATTTTCATACACTTCATTTTTCACTCATTTTCTCGACGGGTACCAAATTATTGAGGAAAAGAAATGTTGGGTTCCAGAAAATTAAATGGCTCTTCAGTTGAAGTTTCAATAACAATTAATATAGATGAATTTCTGATAAAAATATTTTGACAAATTTGACAAAATTTTCGGCAAAATCATTATTTTACATCCTAAAACAATTTCTAATTTCGCATTTTATTATCCAACCGTGTTTTGTGCCTTGAGCGCATTGTCCCTTCACCAATGTAGTTTTTAGGGGAAGCAGCGTACGAGTTGTTTAATTTGTTACTTCATTGAATTATCTATTTTCAAAGGGTTTTATTTTGTTTGTGATTTACAATAAAAATGCGTGGAATATCTGTTGAACAGTTGTGATTCTTTCAGTTTTATTCCTGTATGTACAGTTGAGGTATTTTAGAGAGAGCTCGTATCCTCGATGTGGACAGATTCTTCATTTACGCTTTATATATCCAGTGTAAAAAAGGTGTAGATTGAGTTGGATAATTGAAAATCCTTGGTTGATTTGAGGTCATTCTAGAATTGTCTGGACTTTTACGAGAAAAATCGACATATTTCTCATTCGCATTGATAAATTCATTGATCTCTTTGGTCCGAAGAAAGACTATTGGTGAGTGTTCATCTGATTTCGATCGAAATTGTTTCAAACGTCGGTAGGAATGTCTACTCTTGAGTTGAAACATTTCATTTGTCTCATTCCAGAGCTCCACAAATGTGACCAGTGCGGACGACCTTACCGCTCCTACGGTGGTCTGTATATGCACAAGAGATTCGATTGCGGCAAAGAAGCTCAATTCCTCTGCCCCGACTGTCCGTACAAGTCGAAATTCAAAGGGAATTTGAAGAGCCACATGATAAACATGCACTTAAACTCGTCGAAACTGAAGAAATATTTCCCTGGAGGTTCGAACTATCCGAACAATGGACAGTAAATGAGAATAATACGACCAGATTCGGCGTGAAATGTGGCCTAATGCTGGGTGATTTACGTTTAATCAATCCAGTCATTGACTTTCACAATAAACGACGATTGAAAAAGATCTTATCCCCAGTTCAAGTTTTGTTGGAATGTAGTTGTAATTTTGAACGTATTAAAATTAGTTTTGAAGACGAGGCCTCCTTTTTATCGCCTGTGAAAATGAAACCTCAAAAAGGTGTGTCGTGGTAGTAAGCTTTTCAGAGGCGTTCAATCCAGGCGTTCAGAGCCAGCGGTCGACATTTCGACGTAAAATATTTAAACAAAGTAGAAACATTTCGATTAATTGTTTTTATTTGTTGAAGTGATTTCATCCAGTTTATGTAAAAGGCTTTTATTTCGTATTAATTTTCTGTTTTCCGTCTGACTTTTGTCAATTTACTCAATTTTTTAAATCATAAGACTGGTCTAAAAATTGCATTTTATATTTATATATAATATTTCCTAAGCCATACTATAATGAGGATTTCGCTTTTTCAGAAAATTCACTTACCCTGTATGGAAACCCTTTGGAGGATGAAGCATCCGTTGACCCACTCGAGGGATTGGGGGAAAAGGTGGGGGGAAGTGACAATCTTGAGATGAAAGAAGAAAACCTTCTTGATTCTCTGCAAGTGGAGCCATTGAACCAGGTTGAGCTCCTTAGGATCTTGCATCAGCGACCCGCTTGCGGCCCAACCGTTTTAGTCCAAATAAATTAACGCAAAACCCCGAATATTTGAGTCTTGTGTCCTCGTTGGGAGAAACAGTGGAGGCTGAATAAATGCAACATGTAAGCTGAACTCCATTCAAGTTATTCGCACTGTGGACCTACAGGATCCGAGTTATTGCCCGAATATGTCACCACCCAAATTCCTTCCACAAAGGAAGAAAGCTTTAAATAAACTAAGCGGTAAGTTAAGCTCGATGAACAGAATTGCAAAATCCCTGATACCCAAGGATCGTCTGCCAGGCGTGTTTAGACCAAAGCCTGATAATTGGGGCTCAGCCCAGAAGGATGATGGAAAACTTGATAGTAACCCAACCGAAGACTCAAACCCTTCCTCCTTCTACGTAACCGTTGTTTCCGTCCCTCAGAACAACCCCGTCCATTCCGCTCCCACTTCAGCCATACCCTTGCCGGATGGAATTCAAATCCCACCAATGTCGTGGATGTTTTCTCAGTCCACGACTCAGTTTTTAAAATATCTATCGTCACCATCGATTAAGGATACTACACGTTTAGGTCTAGCGCTGCCCAAGTTATTACCACAACCGCCTTGGGCGAAACCTAAATAATTTTGAATTTCAAACGTCTCAATGTTAACCAATCCCTGTTATTTGAACCTTGTTAAATTATATTTTACGCGGTCAATGTTTGCAGGAATTGTCTCCTCAACGTCCTCATTTATGAACCTTACTGTCGTGCAACATTCTGTAATGTATGTATCTGTCTAATGTATAGATTGGCCATTGCATTAGAGTAACTACAATATATATCTTGTATTTTCCTCACATTTTGATCTCAGCCCAATGACTGTGAAAAATGGTACTTAACTGAGTTCAGACACTGTTCTGGTAGGTCTTTTTGGTGATTTGAACTTGTTCTTTAAATCTCAGCGTTGATTCAGTATAAAATCAGTCTTCAGGCTCGAAAAGACTTTGTTACTGGTTTGCGTAAGTTCGTGTTTTACCATTTTGAAATATATACTGTCTTCAATCTAATTTTAATTTCCTTTTAATTGCCAATTTCAAACAATCCAATGATATAAGAATATCAATGGAAATTCAAGCAAGCTTGACATTACTGAGCTCATTACTCAAGAAAGCCAAGAACAAGTCAGTTGCCCGAGCTCAGTTTGCCAGGGTGAAGAAAATTAACGGTGCGGTTAATTTGGTGCGTCTTGTTGGAGCTGTCTGGCAGAGGCGCAACTACGATATTGCTAGATGGAAGAAAACTAGCAAGGGACTGGTTGAGAGACAAAAGAGGCTTCAATATTGCCGTGCTACATGGTGAGTGATTTCTAAAAACACCATTACCATTTAAACACAATTTGAGACAACCAAACGGCATTGCTGTGGTTTTTTAATCAAGTGCCAAATAAGAATCCTTGTTGTGAGATTGATTAGCCCCATGTCTTATATTATCTGTAAAGAAAGGAATTATTATATTAATTTATAATTTTCCCAATGAATAATTCCCATGTCTCTCTTTGTTCTTAGGGAAGCGAGAAATCGAAGATGCTCGTATTGGAAATTTCGTCGTCAGGAAAACTCCTCGCACCAAAATTATATTTAGAAAACGGGATCCTAAGGAACTTCAACCCAATACAGTGTATGAGGTGTAGACACACAAATGTGCTCTCCTTCTCTCTCTCTGGTAACGTATAAGACCTTTGTGCGCGGACGTAGATTCGTATTCAACTCGGAATCATATTTATAGCTAATAATTTTAAAGAAATTGTGGTCTTTTCATCATTCATGAAAAGGTTGCTATTTTAAACCTAAATTACTGTGCAATGATTTTTTTTATCCGTGGTTAGTGTTACGTCAGTAGGTATACTTTAACCTTATATAAACATTTTCTTTATTAATACGTTGTTGTTTTGAAGAAAATGAGCGAAGGAGTGTTTGGTTTTAACAAAATAGAAGAAATACCAGTTCAAATGTGATTGTTTGAATTTCCCACATTCGTTATTTCGATGAGAAGTCTGTGAGGAATGGCGCAGGAGCGACAGGGTCGTCTGAGCGGTTTTCAGAACTGACTTCAATTTGGCCTATTTGCTTCAACGGACCGAAAACCGAAACGTCCGTCCGCCAAACGCAGAAAAAGTAGAAAATTGTCAAAAAATTGGCATTTTTTTCCGGTGGTTCCTTTTTGGCTGTACCTAGTTGTAAACTTTTTTGAAAAAAAAATGTCAGCCAGATTGCAGCAAACAGGGTTGAGTATTTGTGAAAATTGGCAATTTTATTGATTAAAAAAAGTTATTATCGTTATTTATCATTTTTCTTCTAATCATATACTTATTCTGGAGACCTCAAAAGGGTTTCCCTCACGAGGTCCACCTAGAATAATTTGCCGCGCTTTTTCGTCCTCTACATCAACATGGCACAAATAACTCAATTTCTCGTCCTTTTATATGTTTTTATTTACTTCATGTGAATTTTTCTAGGATTAACACCGTACAAATGCCAAACCTGTGAAAAGTCATTCGACTTTTTCTCGCGATTGAAGCTTCACAACATTTACGAATGTGACAACGTCACTTACAATTGCAACGAGTGCCCTTTCATGAGCAGATCCGAACGGTCCCTCGTTACTCATCTTCGCATAATCCACGACGTCAAAATCACTGGTGACTTGGAGGTGGCTAGGCGTGGGGTGGAAAAATTATAATCCATGTAGTTGCAAATGCACTCTACTGCTGCTACATTTCTGTTCGAGTATATGGTATGATATAGGTTTAAGATTTCTCAACTAGTTTTTTCGCGGTACGCAGTCTCTGCTAGTTTAAAACTCAATATATTCTAGTCATATTTTGATCACTTTAGTCATATAAATGTGTTTAATGCCCCTTTGTGGGACCATTTTAGTGTGCTTTCACCTAGTGTAATTCACAAAAGAATTTAACTTCCAGTATTTTCAATTTGAAGTGTCCTTAAGGGAATATGTATCCAGAGTTTTTATTATTTTTTAAATATTTTTCTTGCAATCTTTGTGCAAAATGACTGATTATACACAATTTGAAACGTTGTTCTTAACCTTGTGTACAACACATAACTCTCAGTCCCTTGATCTGTCTTTTTTTTTAATAGTTAATACCTAATTCACAGTCGTGTTCTTCTCTCATCCTGACAGACAATTAATTCTTTTCCCATTTTACCAGGTGAATGTCGGGGTAAGCAGACACTAGAAAAAACTCCACGCTCATCCGAGTATACTTCCCTTGTGGTTGAAGTTGACGAACTTGACAATCCTGAGCGTATTTATTGGTTGGAGCCTGAAGATCATAGTTTGGAAGGGTCTTTGCAGGATGCAAGATATTGCTCAGCTTCTTCCGTTGTAAGTTCTTCCCAAGAAGAACTTCCACTTCTTGAAGCCGGAAGTGATGAGGAAACAAGAGTGATGGACTTTACCGCACCAATCAATAAGACCGAAGGTTTGGATAACTCACATTTCTGCACAAAGTACGTATGACATTGGGAGCAGAAGCACGCTCAATTTTATTATTGAAAATCGCTGTCGTTTTCAGGGCATTCTTCAATGGATCGGAACGACGAGGCATTTACATGCTCTGAGATCAGTGAAAACGAAGAAACGCACCCGAGTGAATTGGGGAGTTCCTCCATTAAACCTGACATCAAGAAACAGCTCACAGGTAGGTGTTTATTGCGATGTACATTAGAACATAATATTTTGTTCAAATTTTCCCGTGCTTAGATGTTTGGTTCATTCACGTATATGTTGTGTTGGTTTCTAGCCGCTTCAGAAGCGAACACTTTGGACACAAGCCTGAAAATAGGCACGTTAGGAGGAACTCGTTTTTTGGACGCTGAAGGATTCATTTATTTCCAACATAGCACGTCTTTGTTCCGAAGGTTCGCCGTGCTGATCTCGTAGATAAGGATCTTGTAGATAATATTCATAGGTAATACCTATAAATAAAACGGTCGATACTCAGTGTATGATCATAGCACTATGTAATTTTTACAGGCAACTGAGGTGCATATTTTCAAATATTGCAACTATCAAGTGCCGCGCAAGAGCCAGCGTACTATTGGACCCGCCTGATTCTCCCATCATCCTTTCTCCCAAGTGTCCTCCGCATAATCATCCTCCAGAAAATGACAAAACAGTTTCTGCCAAGTTTTCTAGAGTTCTCAAACAACGAGTTCTCAATGAGCCAGACACTTCTATACAGCAAATCTACTGTGAAGAGAGTAAAAAGTTAGTCTTTTTAGGGAGTGAATTACGCTTGCGAAGAATTACGAAGGCTGATTCGCTTTTCCTCATGAAACATGTCTTTTCAGAGACCCTCTGGGTGCTCAAACTTTAACAAAAGCCACTGCATTGCAACGAATGTGCCGCTACCGAAGGGCTCAGGCTGAAGCTTCAGGGGTGAAAGAACCTCCAGATCCACTCAGTGATGACGAAAACCCCCGTGAGTTGATAAAGTTCATAATTCAATCAAGTCAAAATTTTCGAAAAAAAAAATTTTTTTTTGAGCCGCATCATGATACTTTTGTTTAAAATTTCAGCTCCATCCAGAGAGATTTCAATGCTGAATGGACGCATTGTCTATGTTGACCACAAGGGGTACCAGTACTATCATCACCATGGCTCTGCAAATAAACGGTTTGTGTTTATCTCATAGTAGAGTAGTGGGATCCAAGATAAGTGGTGATAAGTGGCGAACCTCAAAACTTACTCTTACATCTTGATTAACACTGAGTGTGATTTTTTTTTTCCAGGCAACTGAGGTGTACTAAAGCTCGCATTAAAGGTCAAAAATGTCCAGCGCGAGCATCGATGAACTTGAATCCTCGTTGCGCCCCTATTCATCTCAAACGTCGACACAATCACCCACCGCCTGACAGCCGTTCGTCATTATTCATCTACAATCTCAAAGAACGGGCCAGAAACGAGTCAAAATCGTTAAAGGAGATTTACGAAGAAGAAGCTGAAAAGTTGGTGACTGAGCAAGGACCACTGTACAATTAGTTTTGATGAAACCATGTCATCTTACTATATTCTTATTTTACTCTCCAGGGACCCGCAGGCAGCAGAAAGCAACCCATTCTCCTCTTTGCACAGAACTTTACAACGAGCGAGGAGAACTTCGAAAAACATGGCGTCTTCAAGTAGGTTGCTTTTTCGGTAATCTCAAAACTCAGATACCAATGATCCAGACAGGCTTCATCAATCCTCAGGTTTTTTAAAATGAATATTTGCAAAATTGATTTTTCTCATGTTGCTAATAGGTATAATCAGCATTCTGGGAGACGAAGAAGCAGACCAACCTCTGGGAAATGTCAATGATCCTTCAAGTGACCAACTTGCTGAGTCTGATATGGAAGTTCCTCCTACACAAGCATGCACTCTCAACGAACTCGTCTTCTATGAGTGTTCTTACTGCAAAAAACTTTTTGAAGCGGAGGCTGCCTTACAAGAGCATGTTCTCAACTCTCATATTCTCATATGCGCCTCCTCCTCGTAAATTATCTCGTTTCTAGAGCGCTAGTCAGTTGTCAAAGATGTTGAAGCAGCGAGCATTGTTGCTGACTGACCTGCTTCATTTCAATTATTATATTTGATATAATGGCTACAACGTCTTATCCTAACATAATATTGCTGGTTAATTGCTGCTATTGGTCGTAATATTGCTGTACTTGTAAATATAAAGTGCTCATGTAACGAAAATGAATTCAGCATAATTGTGTATTTTGATGGTTCCTTAGTAGGTATTGTTACCTGTTTTTACCTCAACCTAATCCTGAAAGAAAAAGAAGTTCTTCAACAATTTATGAGAATCCAATCTTGTTTCCAGTCTCTAGATAATCTAGAGAGAGGAGATAATCTTGAGAACTTTCTCAATCCTTGTCTATGAAAGTTTGCCAATTTCATTCAGCTCGTCCAATTTTCTGTTTCACAGGAGCTGTCTTATTGTCAAAAGCCGGTTATACATGCTCGGTCTGTTCTCGAGTCTATAAATACAAACACAACCTCGTCTACCATCAAAAGCATGACTGCAGTCAACCGGATTTCTTGGCATGTCCACATTGTCAATATGTTGGGCGCCACAAAGTTCAAATGCGTAAACACTTGTTTTCCAGACATCCGGAAAAAATTGCCAAAACCCTCCAAAAAAAGATTCTGCTATTTTAAATATGTTTGGTTATGCTAATTATACGTTTTGAGCATGGCTCTTGGTTTTTATTAACAACACAACCATACACTGATTGAGTCCTACATGAGCACCAACATTACTTTCTCTTCCCTGAAACTGTATGCCTTTGTTTGATTTGACCATTTCCTTTCTGTGATTGTCAACTGGCATATTCGTTAGAGAATTTAATTGGTACAGAGCATACATTCCTGTATGAGTCTGCTGCTGCTGATATATCAACTTTTTCTGGTTTCAGAATGGTTGTCAACTGCCCCAACACTTGACTTTTTTCCATTTGAAGAGACATGTGATCCTTCACTTGGAGCGCAACCTGTTCAAGCAAAGAGGAAACGCGGGAGGCCCCGCAAAAGCGTTGTTAACAACATCGTTGGTGATGTGGAACCAGACAAAGATGAAAATCGTAGTGGGAGATCGCGGTTGGACAAACAGAAGAGGTTTAAGGATCAAAGGCCAGCAACGGATCAAGATGTGGCTTTGGATGGTAGAAGAGGTGATGGAGGTCGGCTGAGACCTATGAAAAGTCGTGCTTCAAATGAATTGGGATCATCCCACTCTAGTCGGGCAAAGATACAACGTGTGAATCCAGTTAGAAAGTCAGGTGTGGGCAAAGACAGAGTTTTAGTGGACAGATTGCCTGGCCGAAAAACCCAAATGCAGGAGGACTCTGTTGGAAGTAAGATTAGCAAATCGGATGGAAGGAAAAATGAACGAGAGAGATCCCAAGAGGTACGTCGACAGAAAAATGTCAAGATCAACGGAACTATTGGTAGCTTAGAGGTCCGTGCCCCTAATGTGGATCCCCCCTCGAGGGAACGGGAAAGGTCTCAGAAAATTGGACAGCTTGTACGACAGAAACACTGTGAAGGGGATATGGGCACTAATAAACGAATGTTAAGGCCACGTCCAAGCCCAGGAGGGGTTGGAAATGAAACTAAGCAACGTGTAAATAGTAAACAAAAACTAGGAAATCCTACAAAATCAGGTTACGGGAAGGGGAAGAGCCAGGAAATTGGAAGAATAGAGCAAACTGAAAGAAAAATGCCATCTAATGAGAGAATAATGGGACTGAGGAGGCTAGCCCCAGAGGTTTACTCAAGTGACCCATTGCCTGCCCCAGACAAGACAAAACCAAAACTGCTAGTTGGGAAAGTTAAGAGATCAAAGAAAAACGTTCAAAACATGACTAATGTGGATGTGAGGGCTGTTGGAGACTGGCTCCGGCCTCGATCAAGCCTTTCTCAAAAACGCGGTCACAGTCCACAACTCGTCTCTAAGGGTTGTGAGGGAATGAGCACCAATTTGGTGCCTCCATCAACTTCTCAACAAGTAAAAAGAAAGAGAGGGCGACCACGAAAAACAGTTCCTGTTACAATGGAGGACATAGCTATTGGGGAGACTACAGGTGATGGAGGACAGCTTTTACAGCAGGAGAAACCAGGAGAGTCCAGCAAAAGAGAAAATGAATGTGTCAATCCTCTCAGAATAAATAAAGATATGGATGTTGAGCATAGAATATTTGACTTGGAACAGCTCAATGAGCATAGTGAGTCATTACGTGTACAAGACGTATATGAGCCCAAAGAGTCTCTAATAATAGGTTCTGTGAAATCTGTAAGTTTAGCTGAAAGGAGTACAATGACAGCTGAGGTGGGGCAAAGCCCTAATGCTGAAAACCTAAGGTCTTTCCAAGAAGAGGAGACTTATGAGGATGGTATAACTGATGATGGATTGAAATCCCAGAGCAATTACTGTGAAGTTATTGAGGTCGTGAGGAAACATCAGGGGCCATTCCAAGAAGAGGAGACACATGAGGGTGGTATGGCTGATGATGGATTGAAATCCCAGAGCAATTACTGTGAAGTTATTAAGGTCGTGAGGAAACATCAGGGGAGCTCTCCAGTTGGTACCGAGGGTGATAGGGCCCCTGTGAAGGATGAACAGTGGCTCAGACAGTTGGAACGTCCCATCAAGTGCGAGATTAGTAACTTGCAGCCTGACCAGGAAGACCTAGAATATGTACAGCCTGCTAATTCAAGTATGGGAGAAACGGAAGAACATTCTTTTGTTGAAGGATCTCACGTACTGGAGACTGTGAAACTGCAGATTGATCAAAGTAGCAGCCACCAAGCTAATTTTCCCAGGTCAGATCTAGCCAAGATCCAAGAGGTCAAAGTGGAACAAGGGATAGTTGAGTACGGATTGTTCACAGGCCTTGTTGACGAAGACATTGGCCACTTGCAGCAGAAAAATCAATGTTGTAGCCCACCTTCAACAGGTGAAACAGCAGGATCTTGCAATGGAAGCTCTGCCTCATGCTTCCCTTGAGGCAATGAATAATGAATGTATTTGCATTTTCCAAACACAACATTTTTAAATGTGCAATTTTGAATTGTAGAGTATTGAACATTTGACAATGATCTTTTATTTGTTCATTGTCTCTTTTCATTGTAATGATAATATACTTGAGTATCATGGTTTTTCTTATATAGCGTTTGTTCATGTATGTGTTTGTCAATAATTACTCTTTGTAGCCAGAAGGAGCAACTGTTAACCAGTGTGTACATTGATTTACTATTTGAATTTTAAGGCGACTCATTGTGTTGTATTGTAATTAAAGTTTTTGATGTTATGTCAGCGGATGTGAATTCCACTAAACATTCAATCCCTTCTTTGAACAACATGGTTGCTGTATCTGGAAAAGTAGTTTCAGTTCGGCCATATTCACAATGAGGGATCTGCAAATACACAGGATTGTTTTCCTGGGGCCAGGTTAGGCAGCAGTGAGAGGCAAAAAATCAGAAAGTTTTCAATGACGCTGTTGGTTAATTCAATGATTCTGATGATTCCTATGACTACAATTCTGTGAAAATACCGTGTACTCTTCATGCTGTGGGTAAGAAAAAATATGTTAATAAGGGGAAAATGCTCAGTTTCGCGTAGCTAGTGTATTTAAGGCTTGTGCCATAGGTGAAAGGATGTAGTGACACATTTGGTCTATCACTTCCCACATTTTTACTTCATAATAAGTTTACATTGCTAAAGGAAGAAACCACACTTTGCAACACCATGTTTAACATAGGCCACAAAATCATATGTTTCGTCGACATTATAGGTAACTGACATATATATAATTTGAAAAAATAGTAAACCATAGCATCTCTGCTGAGCTCAGGAAAAGTGCACTTCACTCAAAAAATACAACCCTCACATTCACCTTCTGGGCTACTCTTTCTTGTGCTCAAATTGCTTTAAAAAAAGACTACTCCTGTACGAGTAGATAGGGTAGAAAAATACGATTCTGGAGGAGATGTGTAACCAACTTTTACGAAACGCATAAGCAACCCTTATACAACTCAGCGCTTGTGCTTACTTTTGCTTTGACAGAGTTGTCACAAAATTATGGTTGTTGTTGGTTCCTTTTTTTGTCCTTGTGCACAACCCCCGTTGTAATAGTAGCAGAGGATGGCTTGGTGAAATTTGTCGCCATAGCTGGGAAAAATTGAAATATCTGTGGCTGACTCTTATTAGTGCGGTTGTCTCAATGTTAGGAGGAAACGTATGTTTACCTTTTACCACATCCATCCCCATTCCCCAAAATATCTAGGGAGAGTAAAGGAATGCATCTTTGTTGTTCCAACTGCTTTTTTAGTCTGCTATCTATTGATGTATCAAGTAGCGAGCCTAAAATTTCATGATTGAAGCTACTGTCAGTTTTTTTCCATTCAATGACCCCAGCAGAAACTAAGATTGTGAGAGTCATGTCACCTCTCTGTAATCTGTGCTGAAGTAATATTGAATATTTGTAGATTATCAATC
This sequence comes from Cyrtorhinus lividipennis, assembly GCA_019603395.1. Lineage (NCBI taxonomy): Eukaryota > Metazoa > Arthropoda > Insecta > Hemiptera > Miridae > Cyrtorhinus > Cyrtorhinus lividipennis. Next base: position 1,564,848 of record CM034008.1, on the reverse strand, counting down.
ACTGGAGTTTTTTTCTTCATGCCTCTCTTATAACTAATCGTAATATTGTAAAAAATGGTGTTGAGTGCAGTTTTGATTTTACAAGTTGGTGGCTTCAATCGTGTAAACCAGGCTCCGAGTGTGTTTTATCCGATTTAAATTTCCTTCGAAAACTCAGGTTGGTGCTGTGGAAGCTGCCATAAAGTGTACAAGCACCGAGCGAGTCTCGTCACCCACCAGAAGTACGAGTGTGGAAAAGAGCCCTCCTTCAAGTGTCCGAACTGTCGCTATGCCACTAAAAGGAAAACATCTTTGAAGAAACACCTTGCTAGTCATTGTCCTAACTTGCCTGGGAAAATATTTTAACCGTCTTTGATCAACATAGACGTGCATTCCTCAGCATTGAAAAATACAGAGACTGTTTGGTAATTTAGTTGTACTCATTTGTATCACCTCATGTTCCCTGGTGATGTTGTCCATTGTGGATCTTGAAGATCAACTCACCAATGGAGACTCGCTCTGAAGATGTGTTGTTCTCACCCAAGAAATCGTCTCTTGAATCTCTTGAAGTTGTGACAACTACATAATGGGCGAAATGTTGTTATCAGGACCTGATACACACCTGGTGTAAGAAGTGTCAATGCTGAATTTGGGCAAATTCAGGTCTTAATACTGAAGCGGGCGAGTCTTTTTGTTGTACTTTTTCCTCTCTTCATAAGTAGACGTGGTTTTTGTATAAGGCAGATTTGGAGATGAGTTGTTTCTTTCGGATTCTGCATTTATTTTCAATGTGCTGTACTATTCAACTGAAGTATAACATTACAAAGAGAGTTTTGAGTTACCTCTACAAGTTGGCCCAACATGTCAAGCTGTGAAGGAAAATGCCATAAAAAGTTACATCTCCTTAACTCCATTTTTCAATATCAGATAGTAGAAAGTAGATATATCTCAAATGAACATGATTTTTGGGTGATCTGAAGATTCTTTTCGCTGAATTATTTTTCCTTAAATGATTGTACTTGAGTAGTTTAGTGCAGTCTAGAACCGGCAAGTAGCGATCTTGTAGATTATTCTAGTTAAATTAGTGATGTCTGAGAGATCTCTTTCATCTTTATCACTGTAGCGTTTGTGATTAGTGGAGTGATTAGTACTTTTTTGTGTGAAAAGGCTGTATATTTCTTAGATTTTCTAGATATTATTTGTTGTATTTGCAGTTGGCGTCAACGTACGTATCGAATTGACAGGCTGTTTTCAAAACAAACTTCATCAGAATAGAACCTGTGTAGTTAATATCAACTCTGAAAAATCTTGGAGTATTTTTCTCTTCAATGATCCGATTTTGGGCTAGCTTAAGCACATTGCTCTATTCCATCTTTAACTTCCAACTTTTCGTTTACAGTGGTTATTGACAGGCACGATCCTGAATCTGTTCGAAAACGCGCCCCAAACTTTACCATCAACGAGAAAGTTCTCTTCATGAAATTATGGGCTGACCACTGGGATCCTGCCAATTTTAACGGTTGCTCCTCCGTGAGCCGCCAATGGAGACAAAACGTCTGGAGCGAAGTGACAAACGAATTCAACCAACTGAGTACTTCAGGCGTCCACAGGAATAAGGGGAATCTGAAAAATCTTCTCGAAAACTTAACCAAGCTTGCTCGGAAAACTCAGGCCTCAGGGGAAACCTGCGATGATCCTGCAGTAGCAGCTCTTATCCAGTTGAAAGAGAGAAAGAACTGAAACGGTGTCATAGTGACTTGCATACATTTTTGTTCCAATTACTTATCTTATTTTCGTTTACTAAGCCACATGTATTATTAATTTTAAACAAAGAAAAAATTCCTGAATGGTTTGTATTTCAACATGTTGGTTGGGCCAAATGAATCTTAAATCTCCGAAATGACAATTAACTGTGATTTACATTGTTCATTCCTTGCTGTCCATGAAATCCCCAATTCTTGGTAATGAAATACATACTCGTATGTCATTGTAGTCCAGTCGCTTCAGTGGTTTCCAACTGGCATTGGTAATCTTTCTAGGGTGAGCCGCTAAACTGAGCTTCTGGAAGGGGATTTTATTTGTACGTTGATCTCCTTGATATTAGTTCGGGAAATATGAACATGAAACACTAAACATGAGCAGTAGCCATTATTGTGTAATACCTACACGTAGGTACTATCTACCCATTGACCATCAAAAATATTCTTCCGTGGCCGTTATGTTTTTCTGAAATAGTTTATTACTGTTTGCGCGGAGTAGCTACTCCCACGGGAAGCCCTCTACTGACTGTCCATAAAACCTTGGTCATCCTTAGTATCTTGTCTGTGCTGAAGGACCTTGTGAAATGGCCGATCTTTTTAGAAAGAACCTATTCAACACCCACCCATCCAATCGTGAGGGGAATGGGACTAGCTACATTGCGCAAAAATGAACTTTAAGTTGATGTACGAGTTGGTAACAAGTAGGCTGTGGTGGTGTGGAAACTCGACTACCTCATTTGATTACATACACATAAATAACATACATAAATATTTGAACTAGTTTCTCCTGCCCAAAGCTCCACGATTCTACATCATTCTCACTGTCGAGAAATTGTGATATTTTTGTATTTACTCGTAAGAAAGCATCCATGTTATGTATTTTTTTCATTTGTATGGTTCTTCCAATGTTTAGAGGTAAGAGGACACTGCGGCAAGAGCTTCTTCACCTTCTGTTAGATTAATGTTTAATTTACTTGTTCGTGCTTTTCAGTTATTTACGTATTTTTGCTACAAATGTGCTCGTTGTTGATAATATCTCTTCCGTATTTATTACGAGTTGTTCCATTTTTTCTGTGTACATTGTAACATTTGTTATAGTAATCATTTTGAAAAAAAGTTAATGTCGCTCATCCAGCACTTATTTTGTTGAAACATTTTTTTTAAATTGAATAAAAAGTGTTTAGTTAACATGTTAGGTATTATATTCCCAGAGACATATTGGATGTGATTGATTCACGGGGATTGATTTCCTGGTGTATGCGCTATTTGATGGAATGTGGTAATATAATGGTGCGCTAACTATCTCCCAATGCCCTGGTCAGTATGTTCAAAGAGAGACAAGTCAAGATCCTCAAGTAAAAGACCACTCTCAAGGCATGCTATCTGTTGGTGCGAACTGCTCAACAATGTCATACATGAGCAATAACTGCTAACAAAATGGCAATGTATAATTCTACTGCTAGATGCAATCACTCCCCATTATAGTTGCTTGTTGTGAAGACAGCTGAGAGATAACTGGAAAATGGCGGGGGGTGGGGGGTGGTGATGATGTTAGGTGAACTTCGATTTGATTTTCTTTCAATTTCACTTCGTTGCTTGTGAAATCGAAATTTTCGACTAGAGTTAAGAAATAGCCACATTATATGATGAGGATAAGTAGGGAACATGATAGTCTTTCCCAGGTTAAGTTTGCATTTATGGTACAACCCCCTCTGTTCATAATTATTTTGAGTCATTTTTGATTTTGACTTTAAATTTTTCTTTCAGGTTCAAGGAAACGGAGCCCGAAATTCACTTATGAAGAGAAATCCACCCTTCTTAACATTCTAACCAACTACCACAATCTTGTAGACAGCTCCGCTACTACCGTCACTGGAGGAGCGTTTTGGGATAACGTTGAAACATCCTTCAATTTGAAAAATTACACTCCTCATTTCCGTTGTAAAAAAATGTTAAGGAAATTATATGACAATTTGAAGACGGCTGTCAGACAAAAATTGAAACACGGTGGCTCGCTTTGCCCAATGGACAAAAAGGTGAAGGAGCTGATGGAGAGTGGTATTGGGAGCGATAAGTTTCATGATGTGCCTGATTAATGGAGAGCTTTTACTCATTACCACAAAGAACATCAAATGAAACTGCTGTGCATATGCCAATTTGATCCATTGAGAGGCGAAACTCATGACTCACTACCTACAGAAGGAGTTATCGGACTTCATTGGTTTCATTTGCTCAAGATGTTTCTAGACTGGAGTAAGAAACAATTTTCCCAAATTTCATGGTTCGTTTCACTTTATCTATGCATATCTCGCTGTTATTGAAGTAGTTCTTGAAGATTGAAGCTATTTTCATTTGCCCATTCTCCAATGGTTGCAATTTCCATGAATTTTTCATCAAATTGCTAGAAATGAATCTCTAGTAGCCAGTTTTAGAACAATCACAGACATTCTTGCAAGAAAAACTATTTCTACCTTGTGACAACTGACATCAGGGCTGGCATAAGTATGTCAGTATCACTAAAATTACTCACTTCATCGTTGCAGCGTAGGCTAGCAGAGAATTTCCTAGGGAGGATATGTCCATGTCACTCTGACCTGTCCCAAAATGTGTCAGTCACATTCAGATCAGCATATGTAGCCTGCATTTCAAAGGGAGGAAGTTATGGCTTCTTGCGGTGATGGAATAATTCCCAGCTGCCCCACATGTGCGAACAAAATCCCACAAAATGTCAGATATTTTATTTTTGGCTCAAATGTTATAGACCTTTGGTCAGTTTATTAAATCTCTGTTGCTAGAATTTTTTTTTTATTTCTTTATTCTCTCTGAGAGTGAAATGAGACTATTTAAAACGTTGATATTTTACGAAGCACAAAAGGCTAGTAAACTTGAAATTACCATTTCAGCCTAGAAACTGGAATAGAAAATGTAAAAAATCCTTTGACAAGCCGTGAAATTCAGATCAAACGGACCAAAAAACTGTAATACGTAATTAGCATTGTGAAGAGAAAAGTATTTTGACAAAGAAACGATAATACGAATTATTTGAGTAATGGTTCAACGTGTAAATTGAATCACTCTTCATCCCATTAATTGACCCCATACCGTTCAATTTTTATATTTTTTTTTGTATTTTAAACATTTTGTACGAATAAAATATTTTCCGTTAGAAATGTTCAGTGTCTGCTAGTTCTCAATTCCCATTGTGTACTCTAGCTTTGTCCGCTTTCTATCCCGCTCATCCCTTTCTTTAAATCTCTGAAGGACCTTTCTTCTATTATACATTGTGTAACTTTCATTTTGACAGATTTCGTCTGACAAAATGAGCTTGTATAGCTTTTTTCGTGAATCGTGAACAATTTTCTTAATTTTAGATATTTTTTCCTTCGTTTTTTCATTGTTGGGTTAGGGAAGGTAGTTGATGTACGCTTCTACAAGTACCTACCTATATAAAACTAGCAGATTTTTTTTTTTTGTCAAGTCTTTTTATTTTCTTGTTTGCTCGGTTTATCGAACATACTAAACTACGTCACGAAGTGTTGTGATTGCTTATTTTCCCTGATTGAATGCCTTGAAAATTTACTCCTTACACAATGCTGCATGAACAGAATTTTCTCTTCTTGGCACTGCACTTTTGTGTTTGCCCAATTCACAGGTTTGTGTTTGGGGCCTCACACACTGTTTATTCGACTCACTCAGGTTTTCTATTGAAATCGAACACCTTTCCATCAAGCTAATCTCTTTGCAGCGTACAATCGTGGAAGATGCGGTGATGTGGTGGCTTTCAACGGAAGACGAGGCGGTCCGTTGTTCACTGACGGTTGCGGGAAAATTTACCGAAGAGTAAGAGTTAGCAAGAATCAAAGCTCGATATTTCTGAGGTGAGGATCATTTCCAATATGACATTGACGTTGCTTTGTGCATTAAGGCCAGCTTATGGCTTTGCTCTTGGCTGAAAAGCACCCAGAAATTGCCAGCCTCTCTTCATTGTATCAGGTGATGGTATCTTTGGGTTACCAATTGCTCAAAATCTCTTCTAAAGCAGTACTTGAACCTACCACTGTCCTGAAAAAGACCAGGGAAAACCAGATGGGAGAAGGGTTACTAAAGTTTTTGAAATTAATCCTCCTGCTGTTTTGGCAACAATGACATCATGGATTCTTAGCCATCAGCAGGTTGCAGATTTATGCGTATTTTCAGTCTTAGTTTTCTAATTGATTCGTCTTTCCATCGACATGAAATACAGTCAAACTCTCATTGTATCTATCTCTTGGGACTACAATCCTACTACATATGTGGCTGTCGCACTGGTATACGCATAATTGAGTGCAAATAGTAGTTATGTTTGTGTGTGTGTTTTAATAAGCAATGTTAGTTAATGAAAACTGATTAATTTGTTCACAGATGTGTGCCGCATTATGCTTTTGATTCAAAGTTTCATACCGTTGCAGGTGCGTCGTGAGAAACTGCCATGGCACAAGTTCAGTTAAGTATATCAACGACAACAAAATGACTATGAAGCACATGATGCCTCACCAATGCGAAACCTACTCACCTTTCAATGTGACGACAACGTTGTATTGAAAAAGAGACACTCTGCTTCAATGGTGAGATGTTTCTTCTTAATATTTTTTGCCATAAGTCACTTACTCGTTGATGGAATTCTACGATTTTAGATATTATTGCTAACCTTGATGATTGTTTCAGGTATCCTGCATGGCTAACGACTGAAGATCGATGATATTTATTCTGATGATTTTAAGTTTCATCATAGTGTTTCATGCCCGCGTACAACATGGTCAATTTCATCATTTACGTTATTACTGGTTTCTGGATTTTGACTAGAACTCGGTTTAGAACTAAACAGACTAAGTATCACTGAATAAATAATAGTCAATTTATCCCTCGACAAAGTCTTATTCTTATTATTTATTCATTGTAACTAATGGTATTTTTATTTTGACGGGCAAGTCCTTTTTAACGATTTGTGTTATTTTAGTTTTTGTTGTACTCAAGCATCCACAACGAAACAACACGTTTGTTAAATCCGTACTTAATTTTATTAACCTCTTCAACTTGAAGAAAATTAGAGGCGGACCCCTAATACAGCTCATGCAGCCCATTTTTTACGTGGGGATATTTTGGATTTTTTAATTGGTGAATATGCTTAAAGCTATTCTAAGTTTTTGTATAATCAAAGTGCTTAATGTGCCCAAAAGTTTTTTAAGCAGTGAACCCTGTCAAGTTTGGATTCGCATTTGATCTTATCACTCTCGTGTATGTGATTGTAGAAATGATTTTTACCTATTTTAACCAGCCTAGTACCCCGTGTAAAAAATAATAATATCGGAAAATATAGAAATTATATAATTATTTAGAGTTGTGCAGTTGGATTTGCTCCCTAGAAGTGTGGGTCACGCTTTGGTAGATCCTCATTGTCCAATAGTCTACCCTATGACATAGGTATGCTTGAATGTTGGTACCACAAGACGACGGTCTTCCTGTTCCATGATGATGCAATCTTTTTTACAGTGGATGTTCATCCAGTCCATCGTCATGGTCCCTCCTATAGTTCAGTTTGCCTTGAACTTTGGCTCAGAAGTAATGTGCAGATATGTAGTGCAATTACGTGTGCTGTGGCAGACTGGGACTCATTGGTGTTCATAAATCAACTCTGTGAGCATTATGTTCCATTTTATTCATAATCACTCGTCAACCTTTCAGATATCGCTGACCGCAAAATGAGCAGGAGACACCAGCGAAGCCCAAACTTCTCCTCAGTTGAAAAAATCCTCCTCCTCGGCATTATATCCCGCTACAACGAAATCATCGAAGGTCGGCGAGAGTCCACTGGCCGCATGAAAGGCCCCATTTGGATGAGAGTGACCAAAGAGTACAACAGGAAGACTCCAACGGGAGTTCCCCGGGACCTATTCCAATTGAAGGTCGCCTACAAAAATATGAAAAAATTAGCTCGTCAACGGGCAGCCCAGGGTTTGTGGGATTTTTCGTCATGCCTTGAAGAGAAACAAGTGTATGAAATGGTGTGGGACATTATCGGGCTCAATAAAGGATATATTCCGTCTAATGGTGAAGACCGATCTGCTGATGACTCTAGCAAAAAGACACTGATTTCGGATAATTTGGTTTGACTGCATTCATGGAGGATGGAGAGTTGTGAAAGCATTGTTGTTCAAAGTAGTCTGTAGTGACCAATTGGTTTCTTGAACTTCCCCTAGGACTATAATCTTTACGCCAAAGTTACTTATTTGATTAGTTTTGTGGATTCTTGGATCAAATTACTTCAACACTGCAGAAAAATACTGTAGCTGATCTATGTGGAATTCTCCAAAGAGATTTATTCAGTTTGTGTCATGTTTGGCGCATTGCTCCCACCCAAACCTCAACTTTTTGATGAATTGGTAGAGCTTTTTGTTGTGAGTGTAGCCAATACTTCCATTTATTGAATCTAGTTTCCATTGGGGGTGTCTATGCTCTGCTCCTTAGAGTGCCTTGGGCATTCAAGTGGGTCAAGTTTGAATGTCAATGCAATCAGTTTGGTCATCTGAACGTTTCTCGTTCACAAAAAGAAAAATTCTACAATTAATTAAATATACTCAAATTTTGAGATGGATGAAGATGTTCCCTTGGACACTAGATTTGTCCGTGGTCCCTGCTACACATCACAACGCATTTCAAGTAGCGTTTGATGCACATTCCTTGTCGTAAAATGTTTTTTTTTTTTTTGACACGAAATGGAGAAAAGATCGAATCTCCCACAATTCTTGAATCTCAAATGCATTTTGACTCACATTTTTCTAGATCCTCAATTAGGATTTTATGATCCACCAGCACTGATATTCATCTGCCAATTACTTACCTACTATTGGTATTCAATTTGTACTTAGCTTGTTAAACAATGGCCATGACTTGGAGCCATGACTGTAAATTAGTAGGTATTCATGTGATTCTTGTTCTTGCTACTACTAACTAGTTAGAAAATTGCGAACAAACTTTGCACTAATTGTGACGCTTATGTGCCTTGAGGTTGTTGTATTTTTAGGGAAAAGTGAATAAAGAAAGGTTTTGAAATTGTATTCCTCGAGTTGAATTGTTTTGTTTCAAAATACCAGCCTACAGTGGCATTCACGCAATTCATGACAACACTTAGGAGAGCTTGACAGGCAACTGTAAATCTGGTGTGTAGCAGTAAAATGGCCTTGGAATTGTTGTTCTAGCTGCTCACATCATTTTGCTCCCAGACATGAGGCTAATTCTGGTCAGCTTACTATGATATAATGTGAGTTGGATTTTTCATTTGTCTTCAATAAAGTTGTCATTGTTTAGTTTTAAGCCATTATATAATAACAGCATTTGGTTATTTTCAGCACGCAATCCTCCTATTCAACTGGGAGCAGCCACGTAAGAATAGGAGTTTGTCAATAAAGTTTTGCAGTTTGATGGAAAAAATGGCAGACAATGAAAATATATAATACAACAACAAACTGCTGGAAAAAAAATTATATATCAGATTGACAAATTTGGCTAAGAAACAAGCAAAGAAAGAGTGTCTAGTGCAGAGATGCTCAAAGAAGATCGAAGCTTGAGTAATTGAGGAACACGAAAAGAAAAAAAATACACAACTCTAGTATCATAAGAATTGTTTCGCCTTCTCAACCCTAGCAGTTTGATTTGTTTTCATAAATTGTACACTGCAAAATGATCCAACATAAGCAGGATTGTTGAACGTTAGTCCTTTTTGCCTTCAGTTTCTGACAAAAATTCTCATTTTCTTCTGACTGATTGAGTTAATCCAATTGCATTCCCTCTTTTCAGACTCCTATTGTGCTGCTTACCTACTGTGCTTTTAATTGCATGCCAAGTGTGTTCCATAATGTTTAGTCTGCTCTTTTTCCAGTAATTCATTTCAGCCACCCCTCTACTACCCTGTTTTTATTTGTCTTCTTAAATCTCTCTGACAGTCAGAACTTGAAGGTTTTCATTAAAGGGATTTAAAAATGTCCCAATAACGCTCTTACAACAGCAGAAGCTAATTGGTTTGAAATTTTGTCTAGGAACATGGGGGGATTGTGTACTCCTTGTCTTACCCTTAAGGAGATTGCTTTCATTCACTGAGTGTCAGAGTTTGCACTATTGTAGTTTCACTTACTGTCTGAAAGGGGTATGAATCCATCATAAATTGATGCCCTCAATATTTGCAGGTTATGAGAAGCTTCGACAGCTCCTGATGAAGTCAGCATTGAATGAAATTCCCCAATTTCCAAATTCCCAGTCATTACCAGGTAACCTTATCTATTAGTATGTTGCGATCCATCATGTTACTTGAGTGGTGTTGAAGAAATGATGTGAAAGAATGCCACCACAAAACACCTCTTTTGATTATAGATGACGACTCTTCAGAAAAACGCTTCAAGTGTGACGCCTGCCCCAAAAGTTACAAGTACAAGGAAGGTTTATACACTCACAAGCGTTTTGCTTGTGGTAAGGATCCTCAGTTCCAATGCCCATGCTGTACCTACCGAGCGTACCACAAGGGCAACCTCAAACTTCACTTAACCAAAAACCACCCTGAATTCTTTGAAAACAATGGCTGCAGGGTTGAAGAAAACAATGTGACTTATCTTGATTCTATATTTTGAAGCTTTGTGTTTGCCTGATTAGAATAAATTTGATACGGTGAACGTAACATTTCTCGACTCACTGGTTCTTCAAGACCACGTATTTTGAGCATCCATAAGGTGTCTTATGTCCTCATTAGTACAGAGGTTGGGTTAAGTTTTTTTAATTATACAAATGTATATACAAAAAGCTAGTCTTATGGACATAAATTACGTTATATTTTGTCTGCTTTTTAGGCTGTTTTCTGGAGATTGCATTAAGTTTATGATGAAGAGTATTGATGAGTAGAGTAGCAATGATATCCAACCCATTCCTACAGCTATGGAATAGGAAGAATCATATTGATAAGAGATTTCTGCTTGTGCGATTCTGCTCTTTTCACAATTGAGATCAGCAAATGCCTTCAATAAACTCTATGGTTGCTAGCCATTTTGTTTACATTTTTTAACTAAGCTGTTCGGTCAAATAATATTGTATCGTACCTCTCTTATGTGTGAGTAATCAAACAAGCTTTGAGCCAAAGTGGACGCTTTGATAAGTTGGAGACTGGTAATCTAAAACTGCTCTCATTCATTCAAATTCTACTAGAATTAACGTAAAACGTTGTTGAATTACATTAATTCTGTATGAATTAAAAGTTATTTTTGAAGCGTTGCTACTTACACTTTTTTCGCCCTCAATGTCTTGTGAAACACATTCCGTCACATTTATTGCGTACGAGTACACCAAGGCGTTGAGTACATGATTGTCTCAACAATTAGGTACTAATGAATTCGTTTCAGGTAAAGAATGAACCTAGGCTGGATTGTTTGTCTGTTCAAGTTTTTACGTACGTCGGCAGCCTCAAGTAAGGTAAGTTTACCTGATCTACTCTCCAAAGATTACGAAATTCAACTGATTGTGTATCTTATTATTTTCTCTCATATTGTCTCCATATTTTTCAGGTTCCTCAAAAAAGCTTCCTATTTGCCTCAGATTGAGACTGAGCGCTTTAGAAGGTACTGGTTGAAGATGACCGAATTCTGCGCAACCACAAAATACTACACTTGAGGCTCTTACCAATTCCTATTAATTTCCCCCCTTCTGTGCCTTGTTTCAATCATATGATCTGCCATTGAATTTAATTTGTTGTTGCGGTTATAATAAAATATCTTCCTGTTCAGGCCGTGGTCTTTTATTTGATTTTAAATTAGTAATGATGATGTTATTAGGGTTTGCCAGAGCCAAGGGCATGGCTTGAAAAAGTGAGCTATTGACTATTCCATTTAACCAATGGTAGGATTCCACTTGTGCAAGCTGTTCCAATCCCAGCACCATCAGCCCTCACAGTCAGAGCCTAGAGACCATGAATTATGGACACAATGTAGCCCATTGCTTCCAAAAGTCCTGGATTGATGCACATTGAGTGATCTTCAAATTTACTGCAGCTCCCCTGCCCATTGTGGAAATGATGTTATTTTAGCTCAGTCGCACACTCATAAATGTGCCAATTATGTAACTTTTGCTAAGCATTTCAGAAGGACTGATGTTCGTTGCTACTTTGAGCCTAAATAGATCTTATTTAATTTCTATCCCCGGATAAAGACTTCGCGTTCATTCCAAGAAGTAGAATTTGGGATGAGTTAGTAGAATACTTCTGCGTGACTTGTCTGTGCTTTGTTTGAATGAAATTTTCAGTTTGGCAGTTGCATGTTTGCGCATCGTAGCTCTTAAACTGATTTATTTTCCTGACATTTTGGTCGCCTTTTTTATCCAATTCCCTTTTTGATTCAGGGTTCTCGATGAAACGGTTTGCTTGCGACAAATGCCACAGGACGTATGCCACAAGGAGCAACCTGGTGCGACACGTGAGGTTTGAATGCGGCAAAGAGCCTCAATTCAAATGTCCCGCTTGCTCGTATAAGGCGAAGTTGAAAGACAACTTGAAAGCTCATTACTCGACGAAACATTTAGGGTTCCGGAGGTCTATGGAAGGAGATGGAGGAGCTGTAGCTCAAGTGCCGTGAAATTGAGCTTAGTTTTAACTGGGCTGGTATTAATTGCAATGCTGTTCAGAGGAATAGTCAAATCTCTCAACACAAAGCTCCTACTACTTCAGTCATGGTTCATGGTCCCTAACAGAGAAGTGTAGACAGTGGGAAGCTATACCTAGTTATTTATTTGGGACTCAGGTTGTAGTAGGTACCTTCCCTCTGCTCACCTTGCTGCCTTGACCTACCTCTTCTGCCGTTTACCTCCTTCAAGCCCTGCTCCCTCTCATCCTGGATTGTAATCAGTGCCTTTAGAACAAAAATATCCGACTTGGATATTGCTATACAGGATGTTCCTCTTGGTGTGCCCAATTTTTCCACTCATGTGATTTATCCTTTGATCCTCACTCCTTACCATCAACCACGCGGTTTTGAATCAATTTTTGCTTTCCTGTATCGATTAATTTATTACCTACGTTACCGCTGAGGGCAAACAGTTTTCTAGATGTGTTAGTATCGATGATTCAATTGAATAATGTTATTGAAAGGATGACTGAAGAACCCTTTTTGAATTCGCATAGTATGCCTTCGAAGAGCTTGCGTGAAAATAGTTGGATCAGCCCGTATAGATAATATACCTTATTAGGTGCCTATAATTTCTTTGAGCGTTGAGACCACCATCGCCTTGTCTATTCACCTTCTTCTCTCTTCAAATGTCTTCAGAGGAGCTATTAAATCATGCCAATTAAGTGTCCTATCAGGTCTTCAAAAGCGTCAAAGCCGTTGTCATGGCTTATTTTTTAGTTACGTTCTATGTAGCAATCCTATTTTTGCCTGAACTGAATATAATGACAATATGAATAGGTGATCAATATACAACCCATATCTAGTCTTCTATGATCGAATTTGATCAAAAAGTTCCTGAAGCAAAATAACTATGTCAACGGTCAAAACTGATCGACTCGTCTCCCATCAGTTGTAGATGTTCGTATTTTGTAGAAAATTGTGTTTCAATTATTTGAGCAATTAGTCAAATAAAGTCTTAGTTTATAGTTATTAGCACTAGTTGGACGGCAATTTTTATAAATTATACTGAAATTGTATTATAAATATGTAATATTGTCCGTATTTGCTGTGATTTTAAATCCTTTGATCTCTGCGGTTAGAGAGTAGCACATATGCCGATCAACGAATGAGTTGTTGAGAATGGAGCGAGCGCGCTTCTTTGGGTCTGGTACATGTATAAGTTTCATTCTCTCTCGTGATAGAAGCCTGCAGCGAATAGCTTCGTTAAGTGACTTGCAGAAAAAGCTATGTCCAATTGTCGTCTGGACAAAATGGTAGATTTAATGAAAAAAAGGAAAGGTGACCATCCATCAAACCGTTCACTAGTAAGTGCCATTTCTTCTGCCGTGAGCCCTGATTACAGTTATGTCTTTATTCTATGATTGAGCCAAAAAAAAATTTTTTTCACGGAAAAGGTAGCCAGATTCAAGGTCAATGGTAAAGAAGTTATGCCGATTCCCTCAAATAGTTTGGTTGGGAGAGCTCTCCAAAGACTCGAGCTAACTCATAGTCCGTCGGCGCAGGAAAAGTGATAAGTCCAGCTCTCTAACTACAACCTGTGTGTTCACGTTGGAGACACTGGACAGAGCTAAATGTGCGTGTGGCACGAGGGCATTGCTGGAAGAGGTGGGAATGAGGTGTCATCGTGTATTTTGAAGGTCGTAACATCGCCTGGATTCACACACAAAAAATCACTTCAAATTTGGTGTGACAACTGCGCAGGACAACACATGAACCGAATGGTCTTCATGATTTTGATTTGGGTAGTTGCTATGAACTACTTCGAGAAGGTTTACTTGAAATTTCTGGTATCAGGGCATTCGTACATGCCATGTGATTGAGACTTCGGCATCATCGAGAAGAGGAAAAAAGTATGCAAAACTAAGGTGCCAGGAGATGTCGCGGACATGATCAGAGATGCAAAGTCAACTCAACCGTTCCAAGTTGTTAACATGGTCCCTGCTGATTTCAAAGACATAGCTAGATGCAGTGACACATTCCTGAATACAGCAGGGTTGAAGATCAGCACGGTATCCTGGATTCAGATATCAAGAGCCAAATGCCCGACCATTAAGACCCGCGGTACTTTGAACGAATTGGAACAGTGGAAAGAGGTAAAAATATTGAAGAAAGTCCAATACATTCAAAATATTGTTAGGATGGAACCTTTTCCAGAGCTTCAGAGCAGGCCGACTATTGCTGACGCCAAAAAAATGGACTTGCCAGCCATTCTAGACTTCATGGACTCGAAATATCGCAGTTTTTATGAAAATATTTGCTCCTTAATTCGACATTTTTATTACTAGATCCTGTATTTTGCTTTTGTTTAGTTTTTGGATACTCACGTGTAGTTTGTTCAATAAATATTGTTGTAAAAAGTGAAAAAAATTGTTTTTAGGCTCTTCTGTAAAATTTGGGCTTTTTGACTTATCACCTTTTCCATGTCAACGCCTCTATTGTCTATTCCTTACTTGATGTGTTTTAATGTACAGGTAAACAAAAAAATTTCCTCTGCACCAACTGTCTACGGGCGTACACTAGTCGAGGCTCTCTAGTCAGACATCAGCGCTATGAATGTGGAAAAGAACCTCAATTTGCCTGCCCGTATTGCTCTCATCGTTCGAAAATTAAGGAAAACCTTAAAGTTCATATCGCTACACGTCACTTTGCTAAAAAATGTATTTAACCGTTATAGTGTTGAATTCATCTCAGGTTATATGATGCTCGAATCTGTGAAGATACCGCAATACAATACAATATTTGATGTGGGTATTACCCAATAAAATTTGGTAAAACCAATTAGACTCGTAAACTGAAAAAAATGAACACTTATTTTGTGCAATATGACCACTCGGTCTACAATCACTGGGTCACATACTATAACAATTATTATTTATTAATAGTTATTTTAAATCTCTTAATCGATTACATACGTTTGAATAGGTACTCCGAGTACTACCTTTTACTAATTTTAGTTACATTGAATTGATTTCTTTATTCTCTCGCGCCATCTTTGTCCGTGCACACATTATTTCTATCTGATAGAGACTGTATTACATATAATATTTGGGACAATTTTCCCGGATTTGCTGTATAAAACTGGGAACACTGTACTAATCTTATTCTCCAACTTGTTAATAAATCATCATAAATATTTCCCTGGTGTAATTTTTGTCCTTCTTGTTTTGTATAAAGCTTCCAGGACTGCGTGTAAGATTTGTTTGGTAAGTTTACATCCTGTTTACGTACATTGTTAGTTTCCTTATTTGTCATCCCTGTGCCTTAAGTACCTCCTATATACCTTCCTAATGCACAATTCCTTGCATTTGTCATTCGTGTAATTGTAAATTTGTCATTTGAATGTACATTGAGCAAATTCGTGGTTCGGGGAAGGTCTCCGTTTTTAGTAGCGTAATTCAAGTTAAGCCTACTTTTAGACAAAACCGTTCAATATTTTGAAAGTAAGAACGAAAAATATTTTTGAGCATTTAGCTTGCTGGTTGAAACAGGCCAAGATCATGCGGCTTGCAGGATTGAGACAGGCCAGATGATACAGTCCATAGAAAGAGGTTGTTGGGTTTGTCCATTGTGCTTTGGTGCTCAGTGCCTGTAAGCATCTACTGCCTGTGTCTACTCTCCTACGTCAACGGATCTTTGTCCACTAATTTGCTCAATTTTGGTTCCCCAATGCCTCTTCAGCCTGATCGCTTCATTTCGCTCGTTGGTTCCAGGGTGTTCCCGTCGCGGAGGCATCTCCGAACACAAATTCCAGTGCAAATGTGGCCGATCGTACGTCCACAAAGGCCACCTCACACGTCATCAGAAATACGAATGTGGGAAAGAACCGCAATTCCAGTGTCCCCAGTGCCCTTACAGAGCTAAACACAAAGATAACCTCAAGTGCCACATATTTTCTCGACATAAATACCAAGGGTCGCAAGAAAATTTTTTAAATTCGCCCACCTTTGATTTTGGAATTCAATTTGAACGTAGTACCAGGTGAGGATTTTTCTCCTCTTTTTGATATGCGGCATGTATTACGGTCAGTGAGGTACTATACTCTCACCTTAGTTCCTGGTGGTGTTGACTCCTCACCATCATTAATATATCATTCCGTATTATTCTTCCGTGTAACAGTACGAACTCTATGATTTCAAGTGATTTATCAATTAGCGAGTCCTCGATCAACGCCAATTATCAATAATGATTAATCTGTTAAATACCCTACTATGGTGTATTTTACCTTGTTCCTAAGACTAACTGATTACCAAATTCAGTATATTGATTATCTGTCGAGGAGACAAATTTGAAGCTTTATCCTTGAGCCCAGTCTGCTTGTGTTCAAATATTTTTCCTTTTACCTCCATTACATACGGACGAATTTCTTCAACCTTTTATCATTTGAATTCTTGATTTAAAATATTGTGCCATTCAGTTTGGTAGGTACTTTATTGTATGTTTATCAAACTGCAGTCAGCAAGAACACAAGATCTCGGGAAAGAGAGTGTATTCTTTATAAAGAAATTCCGACTATCACTGTCCTATCTGTTGGAATTTGAATGTAGGATAAAATCGCTTTTGCCAGAAAACATCACCAAATGTACTAAGAAGTTCATTTTGGAATTGTGATTTTTAAGATAGACCGTGAAGGGGAGGAAGTTTCTAGTGGCTCCATGTTGCCTTACTATGAGCCTCTCATTTTTTCTTCAAAAATCGATTTTTGGCTGGAAATTAATTACTTTGTGTTCTTAACAACTAATTTCGTATAATAATTTCGTAGTGTTCACATCTGGTACGTTAACTGCAAACCATTACCAGGAGTTTACAGTAACCCAAAGAATACATATCATAAGATTTTCGGTGTTCAAAGCAATAAAATAGTCAACTAATATTGTATTTTTACATGGGATACTTTAGAGAATAGAGAACTATTTTTCAAAAGAACGAAATTAATCAAAAGGCAATTTGACTGTACCAATATGTGTTGCGAAATTTTGTTTATAATTGAGAGTAATTGAGTTGTGCTCAACCTATTGTTCTTTCATCGGGCTCAATAGTGTCTTTTTCTTTTTTTTTCAATTATACCTATTCATAGAAGATGACTGGCAAAATTTTGAAAACGAAGTTGTAACTATACTACTTTCGCTCCCAGCCTAGCGGATGTATATCATAATGATTCCTTCATGTCATAAAATCAGAAGAGAACCTACGTTTAATTCCCTTTCTCATGTTACGAAAAACCTTCTGCTTATAGCCCAGTCAAATGAAGGTGATCGTTCAAGTTTTTGGCTAAGAAAATCTTTTATTTTCACCTTTACACAAAGGTAGTTTATATTTATGTATTATCTACCCGGTTTTAGTTTAATTCACATAGTCCTCTTGTAACAAACATTAGTCATGTTTCAATCAAATTTGAATGATCGTCAAGATTTTAACTAATACCATTGTTGATTATTACGTAATGGTTTCGTTATGTATACAAATAAGTGAAATACATTGTTGATTTTTTGTGAAATTTAGGATTCCTCAAGTCCAGACTGGTGTATACTGTCCTACAAGAACGAAATATTGGATCATTTGCTAAACAATCAACTTGATGGCATATTGGGGGATTTGGATTTTTTATTCAACTCAAGATCTAACAAGATTTAACATATAAATAAAAGTAGTCAATTCCATGATTGAATTAAAGTTATTATTTGCAGTTATTAATTTTGTTAGGGACTGGGAGTGATATTTGTGGAACTCAATGAAATAATCTAAAAACCTGATTCGTAACAACCTGCCTCTGTTTTTGTCGTAAGTACGCCAAAGTGTAATTCTGCATAACTCTACAAATTTTGATCAGCCTTTGATTCTAACCTATTCTTCTCTCGTTTCAGGGCGGACTATTGAATTCTCTGGAGAGCCAAAATTTGAACCTTCTCGGCTCACCCAGCGCCACTCATCACATTTTAATGGAAATGTCTTATTGTTCTCCTTGACATGATTCGAAGCAAGTCGAGGAGATAATTTGTTGGATATTGGTGGGGTCAGTCTCAAATGTGTAGTCTAGTATCCACCAATCAATGGCCAATATATATTTTCTCGTAATAACGGATTTATCTAATTATCCTATTACTTTGAAAAAAAAAAAAAAACCAAAAAACATGAGGTAAGTATTTAATAGTTTGATTTTGGGCTTGTTGATATTCGTTTTTTCCGTACCTATCCTGATCATTTTCATTTGTGTTTCCTCATCTTTCAGTAGTTAATCGGTTTTGTTCGTTTTTTTGAGCTGGTGTCAAGGTTCTGCTGAAGGAAAAGATTGGTTAGACCAACGTAGTTTCAAAATGATATGGAGGACGGTGGACCCCCCTTTTTTTTGGTTTGTTACCAACATTGTTGCCAGACTTGGGTAAAAAATCCCTTTACTTCTGCCTATTCTCTCTCAATTGTTCTCACGATTTACCTACCGTATCAAAAATTACCGAATCTACTAAATATTTAACAAACATGCATAATATTACAAACCAATCATCCACTTTACCCACTTGCAGTTATTGAACTTTATCAGTAGTGAGGAACCGGTTTAAATGTTTGGAAGTGTTCAGTCAAATGGTACTTCTGAACTTATTTTTAGCAATTTTGATGTTGATTCCTAAAAATGCGGTTCTGTGACTCATAAAATCCATCCCTAATACGAACCAAAACAATGATTCACCAGTGAATCTTCCAAGTATCTTCAGAAGTCCTTACGTTTGTGGGTTTAGCCTGGTAATTCCCTGTATTCTTGCAGACCCCTAAAAATGTTAAGCTACATGGAAAATGTCCCATGTCTGGAATGGCCTTGGTTGAATGAAGACCTGACTAGATGGCTGCAGGGTGGTGTGATTTGTTCGTCAAATTCCCAACGACTGAAAACTTCTTTCAGAAACTGCTGTGTCGTATTGTCGTGCCTTGTCTTCTTCATTGTCATATATTGTATAGCTTTCAATCATTGAAACTGCAATGAGTGAGCGTGCAATGGGTGATGGGGAATTGCTACAAGACCCTATTTCCCTTAGCATATGAGGAAGCTTGACAATTTGTAATGTGGCTTAACCTCTCATTTGTTACTGCCTACTTGACAGTCCACAACTAAAACACTGCATCATATTGAGCTGCTAGCGTTGTTACTCATATAGAGAGAGAGAATGCTCTGCTGACAACTGGCGCATCAGTTTGACAGAGATTATCACTCTGGTTTTGTTGCCCTTGTAGCTGCTCAATGCTTCTAAGATTTTGCTAAATGTTGTTATATCCAAATCTGGGCAATGAAAAATAATTTACACAACAAACAGGGATCTTATCTTTTCAGCAGAATCATTCTTGTTTATCCCCATTGTAACCTCAATGTAGCTGTAGAATTTTGCGTACCCTGTCTAAAAATTAGCCTGACCTTCTGTCTTTTTCAGGTTTCTACTCTTATCTGGGTATGGCGGCTGAGGCCAAATTTGCTTGTACTCAGTGTCCAAGGCAATACAAAAGGAAAACCCATCTCAACCGACACCTAAAATACGAATGCGGGAAACAGCCTCAGTTCCAGTGCCCCTACTGCAGTTACAAAGCAAAGCTGAAAGATAACCTCAAGTACCACATACTTGCCAAACATATGAAACTTTAATTACACATTGTTAGTTTTTTAAATAATTTTAAAATGTTTGCCTCTATTTTTTGAAGAAAAAAAATTATCGACAAAAACATTGGTTACCTGTTTATTAACTTGATTGGTTGTTTCAATACCTAACTTCCTGTTTTGTTTGGTGTATCATTTCTGTGAAGATGACCAGTCAGATATTACCCTGTTGCAAAAAGAGTTGGTATTTTGCCTCTCAATCAACGATTCTAGTTACATGGGCACAAACGCTCCTCCAATATCCAGCTTCAGTTGACAAGTTTTCTCCCCAACAAAAAAAATATCTGCAATTTGTGAAAACCCTTACCACTCATCTCAACTCGCTGTCATCATCACAGGAATGTAGAATATTGTGTTGCTCTCATTCTGCACTGTCCGGTGCTGAAAAATTGCAATATGGAAGCGTTTGCAATATTTGTAGTTTGCTTTCTTCACCCACCACTAACTGAAAGCTATCATTCTAATTTGTGTGAAATATGTGAACGTTCCTTATGACGAGTTTGATTCTTTTCACGTTCACCTCTCCCGGAGCATTACCAATAGCACGTCTACAAATGTTATACTGTTTTTAAGACAGTGTTCCAAGCAGTGTGTTGGGCGTTTTGTAGTCAAAATTGGCTCAACTGCTGTTGTTGCAGTTACCCTTCTACACATTGTAGCTGACTTCCTGCAGCGTACAAGGTCTGACAGTAGTAGTTGTTGATAGTCGATCACATTTTTTCAGCAATCTACACTAATTTCTTGCATTTTCCTCTTCCAACGCTTGCCAGTAGTTGAGTCAACAAAGGATGATGGTTTTTCTTCAACTATCGGGAGTATCCACGCAAATCTGTTCTACGCTTAACAGTACCCCAGGGCATTATGGTTGTGGTTTCTTTAAACTTGTGCTATGATTTCTATGCTTCATACCTCCCCTCATTCCCAATAATCAGTCGGTCTTCTACAAGACTATTTGAAATTGCTTTGTGAAGTCACAAAACTGCCATCAATATTTTGGCGTAACCTAATTACTTAATTTTTCCGTATATGGCTAACCTTGCCATGAAAGAGTATTTCACTTGATAATGGAATCATGCTGGCAATTTTGACTACGGAAAGATTTCTTCAAAGTTCATACTTGATCTGTACAGGTGATGTAGATTTTGTTCTACATCCGAGAAGATTTTGTTTTCTCTGAACGATAACATCAGTTAAATTGTCTCTTGGCAAAAGTTCTACATGAACGTCGATAGAGCGTAGATTGTTCAAATGATTTTGCTTCACTATGTATCTTGCTAAGACCAAACTAGGCTCAAGAATTCTGAATCCCTCGATATGCGTTCTCCACAATTTCATTCCGCAGGTTCTATGAACTGGATGACGATGGACTCCGACGGTAGATTTTCCTGCCCTCAGTGCCCGAGAAAGTACATAAGGAAAATCTCCCTCAACCGTCACCTCCGGTACGAGTGTGGGAAACAACCTCAATTCGCCTGCCCGCACTGCCCTTACAAAGCGAAATTGAAAAGCAACCTAAAATATCATATACTTGGCGTTCACATGAACTTGACCAAAAAAGTTGACCCCATGGCTTTATTATAGTGAAAAGCTGAAATCTTATGGTATTATATTGCACACCATATTCGCCCTTTTATATTGTTGTAAGTATACATTCCTTCAAGGCTTGTAAATAAAATTTTTTATGAACTGTTTCTACGTGTTGAGTTGTAATTCTTAAAACACATCAAAAAGTGGTTAAAAAAAATGATACGCAATATTGAGCTTCAAGATAGCATCCTCATCATGACTCTTGTTTTAACTAGAATAGGATTATTTACTTATACAATAGAGGATTTTACATCGTTTGGCAAGTGTACAGTATGTATTATTGCGTAATACATTACTGTAGCATAATTGTGGTTGTAGGCTAGTTACCATAACTATCTCTCTCAATCTGCCTTTGATTAGTTGTCTCTGTAACATTCATCTTCCAAATTGGTAATGTTGGCATCGAAAAGCTACGGTCTCACAGTAGCCATATAATGTGGAAAAGAGCCATAATTTCTTTACGCTGAATGAGCTTATGTGATGATGGTTCCCTAAAACATAGCCTAGGCCACAGTTTGGGAGGATTTTAAATTCATAGGAATGTTCAGTTACGCTCAGATTTATTTTCCTGAATAAACTTGGATGAATCAATGTACGCAAATTTTAAAATTTCTTACCAATTTTGTTTTTCTTAGCAGCAAAATCTCGCTACCCGTGCGACTCCTGCGACAAAGTCTACTACTCAAAAGGCGGCCTCTACACTCACAAACGTCGTGAATGCGGAAAAGTTCCTTCTCAATTCTGTCCCAAATGTCCCTACAAGACCCATCACAAACACGCTCTCGCCTCCCACGTCTTCAGCCGCCATCCAGAAGCTGTCAACTCTCTACAACCTCCTGCCCCTCGAGGACGGCCGCCCATTCCGATCCCAGGAGCTCGAGATGCCGAAACTGGCCTCAAGCCTGAATTCATGTCAAGTCTTCTTCACTTATTACATCCTCCAACTCCTCAGGTCACTATAGACGATCATCAGTGGGATTACCAGTGATGATTGAGCTCTCAGTGCGCTATGGACGTTTTTCTGGACAGTTTAGTACCCAACAGGTTCAGTCCCTACCAAATTGAACATTATTATTAGCACATTAAAAAAATCGTAGTTTTCATACCTACGTCTCACACTACAATGTTCCTCACTAGAATTCTGAACTCGTTGAAAATGGTTTTGTCTTTGATTTTGTATAGCTTATTGTGAAGAGCAGTCTAGTCAAATATGATTCGACCTATTTTCATTGGTTCTTTTGAGTTGAAAAACGTTTTCGACTGCAATTTACCTTATTATGTTGTGTATCGAGTTGAAATATTATTCCGATGTACTCTTTATCGAAATTATAACATTATTAGATCTTCTACAGGTTCTTCCTTTCCTTATGTTTAATGTTTTCAGTTGAATCTGTCAAGAAAACTAATAAAGAAGAACAATGAGCACGATCGATTCATAGAAGTAGCCGTTGAAATCAATTAGTAATGAGATACCAAAGAGCCTTCGGTTTTTGGGGGAAACAGATGTGTCAACAGATGCTTCCGTATTCTAACAACAAATTGTTTTGTGTTTCAGGTCTGGGCCCTTTGACTTTCAAGATGCATATACTGCAGTTTACTACTCTAAAGATGCAACGAACGAGGCTTCTAATTTTTTTCTAAATTCTTCATTTTCCGTCATATTTTGTTATAGACCAACTTTAGATTTTTTTTCGCAAGAAATACTATATTATCCTCCTAATAATCTAGAGCAAAAGGTTTGCGTTAGAGTAATTTTTTATTTTTTACAAATGCATTTTTTTTTTTTTTTCACCTTCCCCCTTGAGTCCATATTGGTGGTTTCGCAAGGAAATGGACTGTATGTGGATGCGGTAGTGGTTTGAAGGTGGTTTCGGTAGAGAAGAACACTATGAGACTGGGAATGCTAGCGGTTTTACTTAGACCCTGTCGAAAACTAATCCAGTGTAGCCAGAATGAGGCCAACAGATGAAACTGCCGACGTAAGGCCGAGCGAAGTTCTCTCCTAGTGTCAAACTGGCCACACATTAACAGTATTTATTCGTGATATGTTAAAAAATAACCAAATACTGACAAAATTCTTTCAAATTTCTCTCATTTCTATCGTCTCAAAAGTGTGACTGTCTCTCGTTTGGCGTGGATACTAACTCAGCATGTGTGATCTGTAATCTGTGCTCGCACGTCTCGACTGAAACAATTTTGTTTTGCTCAGATTGGTCGACAGTGTGCAACGTCTGTCACCGGATTTACAAGAACAGGCAGACCCTTGGTTTTCATAAAAAGTACGAGTGCGGGATCGAGCCGCAATTCAAGTGCAGCCAGTGCCCCTACAGAGCCAAGAGGAAGACTACGCTCAAATATCACATGGCCAATCGACACGGGGTATTGAAAAATTCTTGACAAAAGCTCAACTAAAATTTGACCATTTTATATGAAAGAATACGTGTATTTTTGTTATTTAATTGTTCTATAGATGTTTATTATGACTGACGACTGTATGGTTAATATAAGTATTGGGAACAAAAATATATAGTTTTCAAGCTATTCATTGTAAAATTGTTCACTCCTCCCAAAATCGATTGCTCAACAAGAATTTTGAAGTTGGGGAAGCGGACCAAACAATTTCTATTTGTACATAATGTACATAAATCGTAGATAGTGATAGAATCTGTAATCTTAAATTACAAACTGTAAAATTTTGGGGCTAATTGGAGAGTTTTACCTTTGGCATGAAACCATAGGTTGATTATTCAAGTAATAACCCGTTCGCCTTCCACGCCGTTTTTGTTAGTAGAAAATCAGGTGAAATTTGAAATATTTGTCAGGAACCCTCTTCCAGCTCTAGTTGATCCTTGAAACTTTTCAGCCCGACCGGCCCAAATCTGGGAAAAAAAGGGTTCAAAGGTGTTTGTTGAAACTCGATTTTCGAGATTTTTTCGGAACTTGGTGTGTGGAGTACTATTTTCCAAGTTTTTGAATCTGAATCCATTTGAATAGATCCCGAATCGATTGACCCCCACCGGAGGGAGGTACATATTATGGTCACAATAGGTACTCACCTACCTATTGGAATGAGTCCACTCAATGCTTTCCTCATAGACTTGCTTAAAGAAATAATAAACCATTGTGGACGAATTTGCAGCGTTTTGATATGAAACGTTTCAGACCACTCAAACATTTCTTCCGCTATTTAATCTCTATCTAATATTTCGAACGTTTACCAGTTTCATCAGACCTCTTGAACAACGGGTAAATATCAATCAGGCAAGATAAGATTAAGCTAGCGCTGAGCTGGTGATGTGGCACAAGTCAGCATATTCTGAGGGTTACCAATTTCTGTGTGTGGTACTTGCGTCTGATGAGTATAATGTTGCAGATGAATCCGCATTTCAGAGCAGAATTGACTTTTCTAATACACAGGTTAGTTTAGTTTTTATACGTCACCCTTTGCCCGTGAAGTAGTAAAGACATTGTTATTGTGTGTATTGACAAAATACCTTTATTTTCAGAGATCCTAAAGCATCGATCCTGATAAGTGCTATGAAGAGTTGAAATTCAAGACATGTGTTCTCTTCAAGGTGACCCTGATGGATTTATGGTATAAATAGTGATTAAATAATTATCAATTCACTTATGATTTTATCATCAAAGTTGAAAAACAATAGTTAAGTTTGATATTCCTACTAAATTTGTCTCTGTCTTTTTCAGAGAAATTCGTGAAATGGTGTTGGCCAATGATGTTGGTGGTAGACGATCGGTTGACAGAATTTCATTCAACAGTTCATCTTGTGTACAAATGCTGTGCTTAATAAAAATTAAAATGTCAGTATACGATCTCGGTTGTACTATTTGTACAATCACCCTATTCAAATCCTGTCCCATTTCCTGCAACTTTATTTTGATTTCTTTCTTTTCATTTTTATAGTTTTGGAATTCTTCTATACCTACTTCTGCATGTGAGTTAACTTGATAATACTTCTTGTTGATTTGCGTAGAACAAAAATCTTGGTTATGTCTTGTCGCTCGAAGAAAACCCTTGTCGACACTTTTTTCCAGGGGAATTTTCAGTTTACGAGTGCGACGTGTGTCATAAAACGTACAAATATCGTCAAAGCCTCCGCCTCCACATACGGTACGAGTGTGGGAAAGAACCGCAATTCCATTGCCCTTTCTGCCCTCACAAGGCCCGACAACGTGGCAACCTGCGTATGCACGTCTTCCGGATGCATAAAAACATTGTTCCTCCTTTATTCTAATGATAGATGATAGCACAGAGTTTTCGCTATTTTAGGTGAGATTGTAGAGTATTGAATAGATTTGAAGGCAGAATCCGTTGGTTGGCGGGTAGCAGTATTCAAAACGGTGTGCAATTTAGTTTTAACTAGATTTCTAATATACCTGCATAGATTCCAGGAAAGTCGTTTTTAGAGCGCCCAATTTGTAAAAATGTTCCCACCTCTATTTTCTACTTCGTCAACAACCGTTCTTATATGTTCCTGCTCCACTGCTGCCGTTGTCAACCAATGGATCAACTCTTCTTGAAACCCTAACAATTTTATTGAGAGCATTGTGTTGAAGGTGCTGTTTGTAGTGACGCTTTTCCCTGAAAACTATAATCATACGAGAACTATAAAATTGTATACTTGTATGATAATGCGTAAGCAGAAATATCAACTATCGTGTGTGGCATAACGAAACAATTTTGCTCTTAGTATCGCTCTTTGGAAAGATCTGTTTTAGTGTCAGCAATTTTTGTTAAACCGTAAAAGTACTAGAAAATTTTCCTCCGCCTTATTTATCAAAAACATTTGATCAACATTAGGAATTAAATTAAGAGAGAAACGTGACTGTATTGCATTTTTCAACTGAACTATTTTTTGAATGAGCTTTTTCCTTCGGATCAGTTCTGCGCTAATGAAAGTTTTCACTCAATGCGATGTTCTTCTTGTACGTTTAAATTTCAAGGTTCCTGAGAACGGAAAAACTACGCAAGTTAATAGAACATAGATGTATCACAATTCGCATCTTCATTTTGAAAATCTCAACTGCAACACTCAAGTGGGCCATCGAACGGAAGTTATACTTCATTTAATTTAATTTCCCTCCCGCTTACAGTCATACTTGTAAATTTTGTATCATAATTATTTGTTAACGCATTGATAGTAGAAATTTGGCCAACGTAGCTCTTCAACTAAACTACCTGTGAGGATAAAAGCAGCCGTATTATTCTCAATTATACACCAATGTATACAGCCCACCAACCAAGTGAATGGGTCTGGTAACTTTGTTAGCTGAATATCATGTTCCTATAGGTACTAATATTATCCTTGACAGCAGCCACTTTTATTTTTTGTATAGTGGGCCCCTTAATTTTTTTTTTAATTCAAGTTTTTTTTCCTGCACAAGCTTTTCTTGTGTTGGTACCTACTAATTTTCGCGACTACAATCTTTTTTGACGGGTTAAATGTGGTTTTTTTTTGACAATTTTTGTTAGTTTGAAGCGATTAAATTCCATGACAGCGTAAACCAGTATTATGTTACTCGTATTTAGGTTCTTCGAAATATTGCAGGCCTGAAATGAACGTCCTGTAAACAATCAAGTTGTATGATAATGTAACGTTTTCAAAGTATTGATTAGAGAAGCGAGTTTATTTCTAGAGAAATAAAAGTTATTTGAACGATTTTAGTCAGCTGAGCGCTTCTCATCCATGGCCCTAATCCTGGCTTGTAATTTTCGCCCTGACTACAATGATGGCATGTTCAGTTTCTATGTCATCAACCTATAGTGATTGCAAATCATACATTAGCACCTCAGGAAAGTGGTCATTTATCTGGCAGCAGTATGCTGAAATCGCTCAACACAAAACATCGAAGAATGCGTTATGGGTCGCTTATTAGTGAAGAGGAGGAAAGATTGGGGAAAGGTTGGCACCCCTGCCTGCTACCTTTCTACAGCTTTGAGGCCAGTTTTGATATTTGACTGTTAATTTCCCGTCCCAAAATATCTGCTGCAGGCTGCTTTAAAGAGAGCTTCCTTCATTGGCTGAAGGTCACCAATAGTAGAACTCGCAGTTGGACAGTGCTGCGCGTTAGAAAATGTGATATCACCTTCAAGTCAGCCGCCCAGCAGCAGTCCCAGGGTTAACTTGGCTAATTCTTCAAGGTTTGACCACCCTGCAAGCTGATTCGTGGATGCCAACCACTGTACCAGGTCTGCTGAAAAGTTAGACTGGAAGAAATTGTTTCGTTTTAGCAGGGAACACTGATGGGTGACAGTCCCACACAAACCACCGCCTGCAGTGATAGGGATGATGCATTGGTAGCATGCCGACAGTTTGAGTAAATACTGTTGGGCTCCCTGCTCTGATGATGAAATGATGAGAAACTCACACGATTAGTAGGCCCCACAGATAGCCTGAAGTGGGGCAGTGACCAGCAGTAAGAGACTGCTGATCCACCAAAGTTGTGGATGGCAAAGGCTCGACAAACGTAACAAGCAAGAGCTCGTGCGTCATGTCCATGATTTCTGAGGCCCAGGAACAATTCTATGGACAAACATTGATCCAGTTGCTAATTTCACAGTTAAACTTATAAGTAAGTGATCAGTTTTGTTGCAGAGGAAAAGATCAGTAACCAAATTCTCGGCATCTTCCAATTACAGACCCCCAAATGGTTAACGCAGAAGGAACGATCCTCGAGTGAAGTCGGAACGTATAAATTGTTTCAAAAGTAAACGAATAATATTTTCCTTTTTCAATTGATAATAATTTATAGAAAACTTATTGCTATTCACTCATGACTCTATTTGTGAATTGACTCTTCCATGGTTTGCAACATCTTTTCAGGTGCGGACGGTCGATGGTACTGCCAGTGTGGAAAATCCTACAAATACAAAGAGGGACTGTACACTCATCGGACCTTCCATTGCGGGAAAGAAGCTCAATTCTCTTGTCACAAATGCCCCTTTCGTACAAGGTGGAAAGGGAACTTGAAAGCCCACTTGATTAGTCGGCATTTCGCAATTCAATAATTCGGAGCCAACTATTTTTTAGTGGCCGTAAATGCGTTTGGTACAGCTTTGGTTTTCTGTACTAAAGAAAAACACTGAGCTTATCCGGAGTTAACACCCCAGATTGATTCAGAATGCCAAAGAACTCAAAGGCAACTCAGTAATGAGCTCGTCGTTCCGCGAGGGCTTCTCATCAATGTTCTTATTTTGTTATATTTTGATGAGGATTTGAGTGAATTTGTGCCTTTGAAAGTTTTAATTTCACCCCATTAGCTCAGTGAACGCTTGTTCCTCATACAGAAAGATAATATTTTCTTATATTTGAATAAAATAAAAATACCTGGAGTACTTGTATACCTTCTTCTTGCGTCAATCGTTTCCAGCCCCACTGCTAAATTTCTCGATGGTCTTGGAAGCTCAGAGGTTGTCTCTGTTTCCTAAAACTTGAAGTTTTTCCTATTGCCTTCTCTCACCCTCCACTGTTTGAGTTGTTTAAGACCAATTATTATGGTTCACTGATAATCACGTAGGCTCTTGAACTCAACGGCTGAGTTCTCCCGAGCATTTTCTTACAGGAGCTGTTGGAAATCTAAGTCGGAATAAGTCCGGCTGCTGAGAGTGAGATTTTAGTTCTTCCCTAGGTTCATCACCTATTGAATCTCAAAATCTAAGGCACCTACCTCTTCACGCACGGTTTCTGTCATGGGGTATGTGGCTCACCTTAGTCGTAAGATTTCGTGATAGAATAGCACAAATCCTCCACAATACGTGTTTTTGTGACTAACAATATTTCAATCACTAACGATTTCTCGATGCCACAAATAAATCTCTCTCTCTGAAAAGAAAACTATCTCCTATTGCCTTCCACGTTTCAGGTCATTCAGAAATGGAACGGCGGTTCTTCTGCGCCTGCGGGAAATCCTACAAATATAAAGAAAGCCTCTACACACATACCAAGTACCAGTGTGGCAAAGAGGCCCAATTCCCTTGCCCTAAATGCCCCTACAAGGCCAAACTCAAAGGTCATCTAAAGTCTCACATGATCGCCCGTCACACAGGAGACTGGCATCCTTGAAGTTTATCAACCTACATGAAAACGTGTACATGCATTTTGTCTTCGTTAATGATTGAAATGTGCTAGGATCTGTGGGGTTTGAATTCAGTCTCATCAAATCATAATTAAACGATATGGTGTGTAAACGATTTTCCTCTGAGCCTGCAAAGAGGTGATTAAGTACCTGCTCTAATCAAAAGTCACCACTTATTTTACTCATCTTATATTTAACAGTTTTATTTACATCCAAAGAATTATGGTAAGGTAGCTTTGGCCTCGGCCATCTCGTTTCAGGGAGATAGTTATTGTAAAAGGATTTAATTTGAAATTGAAAATGAAAAATAGCGTATGGTTTTTAATTAAAGAGAAAAATTGTCTGATTCAGATAGGCAAGTTCAATATATTGACTTACTTGCCCCAATGGGCATAATTTAGTTGGAGATGGACTTTCCTGTTATTAATAAAAAACATGTTTCTGATCTACGTTATTTAATTTTCCCATTTCACGATTCTTTAGCTGATGTGCAAGTGCGCCTATGTACAAACAGCAGATGGGGAATGTTCAAGATTGGCTCCTGATTGGCTGCACCTCTTCCGATTATGTGGGATTTAAACCCATTTGAAATCAACTTCAAGTTTTCCAAGCAGGCCTAAATGTGGGAAGGGTATGGATACAAATGTGTTTTTTGAAACTCGATTTTCGGGATTTTGGCTTGTGGAGGTTGTCAAAATGGGTACCTATGTGAGGTATCATTTTCCCCTCAATTTAGGACGCGGAATCGGTTGACGTGAGTCCGGGACACTCCAAACTCACTATTTCCCCCATACTCTTGTTCATTTGATCTCAAATACAATTTTACTTTATATTCTCCTCCTTTTGTACATATTCATGAATTCAGGAGTTAGTCAAATATGTTGAATGTTTTGGCACTTGATGACATTTTTGTTGTAGAAATCGCCTGTATTGTCTCCTAGTCCTAACGAGAGTTCATCCGTTCGGGCATCGACGATCAGGCCACACAATTCAAATTGTAAACAACGAAACACTTTACATCCTAAACTATATAATACATTTTTCATTCAAGTGCTTGGAAGATACACTTGCGAATGCGGACGCTCGTACAAAAGTTCGACTGGATTGAAGAACCACGTTCGGTACGAGTGTGGGAAACCCAGCAAAAACCAACAGTGCTCTTCATGCGACTATTCGACTCATTGGGCTGGCAACTTGAAGAGGCACATTTTGTTGAAACATTCAATGAAGCGAACTGCGTGGAGTCAAGTGTCCAATTAAATTCGGAGTATCGATCAAATCAACATCAAATGAATATTTAACAACAGAGTTAACATAAAATTATTTGGGATCGAGCTTTGTTGTCTTCCTTTTGGATCCCTTCTTCTTTAGGATATGAGGGGCTTCTGTGTTGGGATCATTTTTGAGTTTCATCAAACAATGAGAAAGAAACGATGTCCCCAATTCCTATATCTTATCGCTATCCTTGATTTGTACTTACGTTCAACCTACTTTCGCTCGTTTTTTCTTTCTGTCCACCAGGTGAAACAGATTTTCCTGCTCTGAGAAGCAATACGCTCAGAAGAATGTCCTGTACAACCATCGAAAATTCAAATGCGGGAAGGAACCCTTCCAATCGTGCAATCTTGAAAATTCAGGCCTAGCAACCATGTACATAATGGCTTGAAGACTCACTGCATGACTTAAGCATAAGTTATTGCGCCTTTCAATTTCTGTTTCAGAAATTCCTAATAAAAACTGTTATCAAACCAGTATGCATGATTATTTTTAGTGTATAGAATGATATTATTTGGCGCACTTATCTGGATAGTTTGGCTTACTTCTTTGTCACGATAATCATACATTTTGTTTGAATTTTTTTAAAAATTTAAATAATTATCTCGACTCTATTAATTGGGTCACCTCTCACGTGTATATTCGTTTTCATTCAGAATTTTTGTTTATTCCAGTGATCACTGAGTTGGAGAGGTGCACGAGGTCTTTTGAAAGTCTGAGGTCAGGTGTTGATGAAATGAACTTAACTCCAATAACGCCTCCTGCTCCAGGTACCAATCGGTACCAAGAGGAACCATGGTTCCGTGAAGTGCAAGGTTTGGACATTCATCCGTCATAAAAGTATCTTAATTTTGATTTTGACTGTATGGTAGAGCATTTAACTTTGCAGATTCAGGGCAGCACCTGTTAAGGCACCTGGTAAATTACCGACCCATAAATAAATAAAATAAATAAATAACCAACCTATTTTTTCATGCGGAAAGTCTACCTCTCCGACTTTCCCCAAAAAATTTTCTCTGGGTGTTTGCTTGAAACAACACATTGCCTTGTTTGTCAATCATAACGTCTATGGTTGAAGACCCTCTTTTATTACAACTGGTTTACCTAATTTCCATGCATGCTGTTCATTGATTTGAATTATGTATTTTCTTCAGCCAAAACGCCGCATAACATAGAAAGCCTGCAAAGGAATATTGAGAAGATGAGAAATAATGAAAGTGGGAAGAATGAGCTTGTAAAACAGTACCCTTACAAGAATGCAATTCCAATGAGCAAGAATCCGTCCCGTCAGACTCGTTTGGTCAAGAATGGAATATTTCAGACGCCAATGAGCATGAACGTCCCTTTACAGACTCCCACAACCACAGGAAATAGATCTGCTGACAGTACGCATAGTTCTAAAAAATCAGGTTAGAATGTAAAGCTCAAATTCATCTTGAAGTTATTTCCTAGGGTTCACGGTTGAATCGTGTTCTATGATCACGTGTCCTTGTTCAGGCTTTTTGCAGTATCATTCACTTTATCTTTATATATACCTCAATTTTTTTTTTTTTTTTTTATATCTTGTCAGTGTGAACTTATCTCATTTCCAGGTAACCCTCCGCGCTACTACTGCAAATGTGGACGTTCCTACAAATATTCCCGCGGCTTGTGTCAACATCGCAAGTATGAATGCGGAAAAGCTCCGCTCATCGACTGCCCTCATTGCCCCTACAAAACAAAATTCGCCCACAACCTCAAATCTCACATCGCATTGAAGCACATTAACAGAGAAGCCTCTCATGAGGGAGAAGATCTGTATAGTTCTGCGAAAGAATAATCTATTGAACTCATCATAGAATAGTGTCATCTAGTGTTTCCGTCATGCTTGAATTGTTCACTCAACATTTTAATGACACTTATTTCAAGTTCTTACGAGTGGTTTTGACCTTGCAAGTTCTTCATTTTTAAAGCTCTTATTATGTTTCTTATTTTGAGCTTGAAATTTCAATAAAGTATTTTGTGTTCTTTTGAAAATGAGGCATGTTGAAACTCTGTTAACTGTATGCCACATTGTATAGCAAGTATTGTGTACAAGGGTCCAATTACGTAAAGGCACATCATCGCCATTGTTCAGAAGTACCTGTTGTCCCCCAACAACTTTTTGAACCAACCTTGCAGACAAGGAGTTTAACACTTCATCTTCAATCATTATTATTCTGATCTCATCCATCCGTCCTTCAATGATAAGGAAGAATTGATTTTTATGCATGCCTCTGTTATGTCTCAGGCTGTTGTATGTTTTGTCCAAATGTATGGGTAAAAATCTGATTAGGGCTGTCAATATGAAGAAATTGTATTCTAGTCTCTGTATTGTCTATTTATAGAACATGGTACTTTTCACCTAATTTCCTATCCGCAGCTTTAATTCTCATATTATAAATAATATTTTTGGTAGAATTAATGTTGCAGGAAGAAGCTTTAATAATTGTTTAACAATGAAATGTGATAGTGGTATAATTGAGGATTTTACCCATTTTGTTCCTTTTTCATCTCTAAATTCCATGTTACTTGGAACGAATTTCGCAATACAGTATTTAAGTATTATTTTATTCACCTGAAACCAGTTCGGCACACTTAAGACCAAATTCCCTCAATTTCGGTATGTGGATTTCTATTCAAAATTCTATTCACACGTTCCCATCAATCTGTCCTTTCGAACCAAATGTGATGACTGGGTTATACTGATTGCCGGGCATGCTTTTGCATGTGAACAACGTCGACTAACATTTTCCGTTTCTTGATAAATAACCAAATTATTAATTTTAATCCATTGCTGCTCTTGGGCAATTTCATTTTGTTAATTCATATTTTCATTCTGTACCCACCTTTTTCAGGACCAGATGGGCGATTCTACTGCATCTGTGGGAGGTCGTATAAATTTCGAGAAAGCCTGTCAAATCATGTTCGCTACGAATGTGGCAAAGAGGCACAATTCCCGTGCCCCGTCTGCCCGTATAAAGCCAAATTAAAGTGGTCCCTCAAATCCCACTACATCAATCGCCACGTGCCACGTATGAAGTCTGAAAGAAATCTGGGTAGTGATTAGTGGAGACTGAGTTTCAGCTCCTCGGGTATTTATTTACTCGGTTGAGTTGATTGTGTTTGAGTTTCTTTCCTTCTCTCCTGACACCAAGTTGGAAAGTTAGTTTTATAGTTCGAGTGTTTTTTTACCCCTCTCTCATCTTTTTAAAAAGAAATATTGTTTTAGGGCTTCCTCAAAGTCGACTTGTCAAACCATATGAAGGTGAAGGAATGTAATTTATTTTGTTATCGCGTTCGTAGGACATGTACCTGCATGGTCGGGCTGGAGGTGACATTTTTTGTGGTTTTTTAAGGTCTACTTCCCCAATTGGAAGGTTGAGAAGTTGAAGATTATATTTGTTTGGAACAATTTTTAACCATGAGCTGGAACAAAACGTAGCTACATCTACCTGTTAGACCTGAAGTGGAACCAATATAATTTTGATAAAATATTTTTTACTATGAATTAAAAAAAAAAAATTCTACATTTAAAGCCAGTAATATGAAAAGAAGTTTTGGCGTGGTTATTGAACTACAAGTACATTTATGATTATGACTGAAGGTCACCGGTCGATGGGAATTATTATAACCAAACTCATTGAGCAAATCCATTTTCTTTGTTTCAGAATATTAGACGTAGACATATACCAAACAGCATTATCATGATGGTATAAGGCCTGATTAGTTTACTATCTTCATCTAAATGCATTACCATATAGCCTCTGCCAATGCGGAAACGCACCCCGCAACAATATTGGATACCCCAGATAAGCTCTTGGAAATTGAACAAATGAAAAATACTACTCGAAAACACACCTCTGGGGTGAAAAATTACATAAAAAACCTTGCGCGTCTAAGAAAACCGTGAAACATGCCCAATTTCTCTGGTTTTACCTCAACCCTGCATCATCAGGTACTAGTTTCAATTATTTTCAGATACTTGATTATGACAGACATTCTAACTTGATAGGTTGCCTACAATATTGATATGTTATGTCAACCATCAGAAATATCACATTTTTATAATTTGTTCAAATATTACCTTTCATCATGAATGATCGATGGGTATGACATATTTCATCAACTTTTGACTACCTCAATAATAAACCAAATGTGCTGAGCACATTTTTAAATTCTGGTCAGCTTATCATTATTACTTTCCGTGACCTCCGCTAGATTAATTTTTTTTTCTTCATATTTTTAAATGTTAGTAAAATACGTGTATTAAGTATGGTTTTTAGTTGTGTTCAGGTTCATTTCGTACAAAACTAAAATTTCGAATGGTGACTAAAGAATCAAACTTCACCTATGTTATTATTGATCGTTTCCAATGTGGTACTGAAACGTCACCAATTTTTATCCTTATTTCTTTGAATCCTTGTATTTTATAATATAGTTTTTCGTTGTGTAAGAATAGATTCTATCTGTGAAATCAACACTTTAGTGGCCTTAACATTCGTATTACCTTTTGTTTTTTGTAAACTATGCGCTATTTTTTTATATTGTTGAACTGTTGTTCATCCTTCATTAGTGGCATTATAACATTATGTTAATCGTTAATATTAGACAGTGCATTTCTTAATTAAACGAACAATTTTATTCAAATAATTACTCGCGTCACCTTCCAAAGGGAATCACAAATCCAGGGCGAATACTGCCTAGTGCACGTAGTACTCCATGGCGCTACACCATTGTGACAAATCATCCTTCTACATCTCTTTTTGTAGAGCTCCTCCTCATTTTGGCCCACTACCTTCTGCAATGACCAATATTATTGCCATTCTATACTGTGGCAAATCCTCCTAATGAAAACAAAGCTGGTACCAGGATGGGAGGATGGGAATTGAGGCAGTTTCCACCATTTTTATGCTCTTATATTCATCAAAAACCTCCAATTTTTAATTTTTAATGCCACCAATTGTTGAAGACATCGTCGATTAGTTCAACTGGCATAAAAAATTCCAGTGGTGGTTTATAATTTTTGAATACTGCCTCAGATTTGTGTCAAGTTGCTTTACCTTGCATACGAGATGGATTCAGCATTCTAATACAAATAGAAATTCAGGTTGCTAAGTCACATGAACATTTTCTAGACCCTCAGGACAATGTGATTTTTGATGGGCATCGTTTCCACTGTGATTGCGGCAAGAAATACACTTGGATCGGGAATTGGCGTCGACACAAGAAGTACGAGTGTGGCAAAGAAGCCCAGTTCTTATGCTCTTTATGCCCCTACAAAGCTAAACAGAAGTCAAATTTGATCGCCCACGTTTCAGCTAGACATAGCAGCGTTTCATCATAAGAAGATTCATTGTATTTTAGTTGGATCCTCCATCAAGGTTTGGTCTGGATTATTTCTTTGAATCTTCGATAAATCGTTTTTAACGTCTATATCGTGAAATTATAACTCTTTAACTGTTTTTGGTTTTACCCTCAGATGTATCCTGCACCTTTCGTGACGGCCGCTACTTCTGCTCGTGCGGCCGGAGTTACAAGCACAAAGAGAGTTGGTATCACCACAGGAAATTCGAATGTGGAAAAGAAGCCCAGTTCCAATGTCCAGAGTGCCCTTACAGAGCGAAGCAGAAGTCAAATTTGAAGAGTCATTTCATTTTTAAACACGATAAAAACCGAGGCGATATGTTCTGAAGGAGGGAGTTCAATGTTTCTTGAAACTTCTAGTTAACACGCAGGCAGTTTCACGTCAATTCTATTTTGTTATAATTTTGAATATAATAAAGTTGAAAATTGGTTAATTCTTTATGTGAAATATAAAATTTGTTTCAATTCCATTCTCGTGGTTTCTCTCCAAAAATTTTGATATTTCAACGTCGGAAAGTTGTATTGTGAATCCCCTTCCGTGCCCTTCAGAGCGTAGGGCCTTCATATTTGCCTCACTAATACTTGTCTCCACGTAACTGCTGCATCTGTAAAGCTTTTCTTGATAATACACCACTGGTATTGAATTTGGTTTATTCCCTTATTAGAGCTTTCATCTAAACACAATCGATTTTGCCGCTGAATAAAGAGCATTTCTGCAATTTCTAAGCTTCTTCAAATTGATGTTTTACTTTTTTTTAATTTTATTTACGATTTATATTTGGGAGTTGTAGTTTTCAGTGTTAGATTATCCCGCTATGATGTTTCAATTTGATTGATTCTAGCGGCGGTCGATTGTCAGGACCCAGCCTTTCAGCTCACTCATGGCGACAATCCACATAGTGGCGTACATTTGCCCGGGCTATTTCCTCTCAAGAAACGCAAAAGGTGCAGACGATGCTACCGAGATTTCAGGATTCGCAAGGACACTCGGTACTACTGTCTTCAATGTGTCCAATCGCCGGGGCTTTGCCTCGAGTGTTTTGGCCCATACCACAACTACACAGATGTTTGATGAAAATAAAAATAGTATCGTGATTTCTGTAATATTTGAATGCCTCTATCCTTAAATGTAAGGATTTTTTCCAGCATAAATTTAACTAAACCAGTTTTTGAGTTTGCCTACAGAAGGTTGGTGTGATTTAACACCTACATGACATCTGTAGGAGTGTCTTTAGGTTTCGTGTTCTTGTTCTAGCTGTGGAGATAATCATTTTTGGAGTGTGGCAATGGTGTTGGCTTTCACTTCCACACAATGACTGTGTATTTTCCCTATAGATTTGCCTATTGTGAACGACGCACATAGAGACCTAGGCAATGATGAGACATCGTTCTGTTAATCGTTTCCAGCAATAAATTTGTAATAGCTGAAATACATCTTGGACTTGATCAAACTTGGTACAAACCTGTGCGTTCCGAAGTTTCCTGCAGCCTGTGGTGAACTGGTTTGAAGAACCCAAAGTTTGATGAACTCGTCCAAAACTATCTGTCTACTTCGAGAAGCTACAAATTACGCACAGGCTCCAAATGATATCAGGCCTAAACAATAATGTTGCGTTCTCTTGAGTACTTCCAAAATTAATATTTTCTGTTTGCCTCTGATGTGCATTTTAGGGAGGCGTAGTGGAGGATCTTCGTATCGGCGACAGAGGACGTCGATCGGCAAAAAACAATTGGAGACGTTGAAATTGTCGTACAACAGGTCGCCAAATCCAAATCGTCAGGAGTTGGAACAACTGAGCCAAAAAACGGGACTTGAAGTGAGGGTCGTCCGAGTCTGGTTCCAGAATAGGTAATTGCGTGACTTTGGAAAATACATACTTGGTTAATTATTTTGATTAAATCAGGAATGTTTTGTTGTTGGGGCTTCCAATTTCCTCTGACAAAACCAAAAATTAATTATTGTAAAGTTGGTAACATGGTCCGTGTGAAATAACCACTGCTCTGTTACTTCGTGCATGTTCCACGAGATTATTAACAGTATCATTGTTGCTGAACAGGAGAGCAATAGAGAGAAGAATGGGGCTTATGAAAGACCCATTGGGGTCACAGACGCTCGTTGGTCATCCAACACCTCTACCAGTCGCATCGACACCTTCTCCTCGACTCTTCCAGAACCAACTTGAATCTGACTACCCTCTCAAGAAGGAGCGACCTGACCAAAACGTTGAGGACCTTACGCTCAATGATGAAAGCCGTCAATCGATATTTACATCTCGAGAGAAGTATTCTCAAGCGTCAGTGGCCAGAAATTCGGACCAACAAGGTGATGATTTTAAATTGTCTATGAGATTAGAATATCAATGTACCACATGATGGTGACCTTGTAAATAACTCTCTATGTTTCAGGTGAAAACCACCCTTGGGAGCACCATTGGGGGTAGACATGATTTCGTATCCAACATGCTTCAGCAATTACAAAATACAATCAGACTTTTCGCTGGCTTGCTTGCTTGCCTCGAAATGAAGACAATGGCGTCCCAACACATTCTCGCCTGCAAACCCCATCACACAAAATTTTAACTTTCACCTTAGCAATACATTGGTGGAAGAGTTGAGATAACCTATTTCTGGCAAATCAATGTCATTTTTTGGGTGTAAAATGTTTTTCAAACACTGGAATATCTTTGAAAGAAAATAAAGTGTTTGCACATTTGAATGTGCCCTAATGAATTGACTTTCTCACTGCCTGAGTGTAGCAACGCCTTGTAGTAGGCCTTGACTCCTCAAACTCAGACGGGTTATTAATCATTCAATATGTTCCTTTAAGACAATCATTTTAGAATTTGATCACGTTCTCTGAATTAATACCTAACCTACCTCATCAATACTGTCTGTACTGTCCTATAAATTATATGACAGTTAGATATCCTGATAAATTGTATCATAACTTGCATTCTTTTTTCCCTTTAGCGAGCGCCCCATCAGCCTTCGAGCACATACGTTTCCAGTGTTCGTGCCTCCGGAGCTACAAAAACCGTGAGAGCCTTAGCAGGCACAGAAGATACGAGTGTGGGAAAGAGCCTCAGTTTCAGTGCACCGAATGCCCATATCGAGCTCACCAAAAAGTGGCTCTACAATCTCACGTCATTCGCAAACATCTTAAATCGTTAAATAATATGAGGATGTAAAGCTGAATACAGCAAATAAAGTTAGTCATCGACGTGAGGTAGTACTCTTGCGGTATTCTTTTTCAATTGAGAAACCAGTAAGTTGCCCTCGTCAACCCAAATTTAAGGCCACTGGCTTCGGTTAATGTTTCCGACTCAGGGATGGAGCTGCTGTTTGGTTGGTTACTATCCTAGCAAAGGATTAGGTTGATGAAAGGTTGGGTATCGACGTATCTAAAACATAAATTTCTTTTTTCTGCTTTTCTGCTTCTTTTAACCTGCTCAACGTTTGGCCACGCTTCGAAGGTTACTTCTCACTGGGATGGGCAAACCCTCCTTGCCACCCAGTTGCATGGTTGTTTCCTGGCGTTTCATATTCCTGGTTCGTTTTTATATGGATTCCTGACTCCAGACTGGATATTCTTGCCTATTCTTTGAACTTTTGGGATTTAATAGTTGACAGTCTTGTTGGTACCTGCAACGTATTGTTTCATTATTTCGATGGGAGACCCTCCATCTCCTCATCTAACATTGCATTTATGGGATCTGGCTAGTTGCAATAGGGTGAGATGAATAGTCTTCTGGGTACATGGCTCGTTTTTATAG
Source organism: Cyrtorhinus lividipennis (assembly GCA_019603395.1). NCBI lineage: Eukaryota > Metazoa > Arthropoda > Insecta > Hemiptera > Miridae > Cyrtorhinus > Cyrtorhinus lividipennis. The sequence goes on along the minus strand of CM034008.1, from coordinate 1,524,665 downwards.
GTTATGATAAGTTTACGCATTGCTTCGTCAGAGTTCGTCAACTGCTATTCTGCAGGTACATGAAACAACTATCTGTTTCAGTCCATGATGTCATCAGCTGCCTCCAAGTATTCTACAAACCATTCTATCATTTTGGGTTTAAGCTGGTGGGACCATGCGGTCAACATACATCAAGTATAATGCATAAAACTGGCATAAAACACATTTTGCCTCCTGGTGGCAGTTGGTACTCGCACTTTGACAATCTTTGGTCCTGAATTCAACTTTTTGAATGTATACTCTTCAAATGTAATGTTATTTGGTGTTGCCCAATGACACTGATAGCATTTTAGGACTTCCTCACCAGTTCAAGAATTTTATTGATCACTACCCTCTTCTATTTACAGATCAATTTCGTTCCATTGAGACTCGGTTTCCTTGCGTATGTGGCCGCTCGTATAAAAACCGAAGGAGCTTAAGCCGCCATAGGAAGTACGAGTGTGGTCAAGAGCGACAATTTAATTGTTCAAAGTGTTCATACAGAGCTAAACAAAAAGCACATCTGGTCAATCACTTTGTCCATCGGCATCATCAACCGCTTTTGTCCAGTGAAGTCGACTATGGTCTCAACTGTATTCAAAATGCTCTGAACTTTGAGCGTGTGGAATAAAAAAATCAATCATTTACAAATATAGCCTGGTTGATTCCTTTCCAAGCATTCCTATATTGTTTCCCTTGGTATGAAGATATTCACCGTGTTGATGAACGTTTGTGGTATGATTGTATTCACTCGCATGAATTGTAGGCAGTTGTATTGTGTATCGTGTAATTTTACTCCTTCACTAAACATGTTCTGCGGCACAAGTAACTACAATTTACTACAATTTAAACAACAGTAGTAATGATTTCATGCAAGAACTGAGGGTAAAAGCTGCGGGTTCTTGGAATGTTCAATAATAATTAATTGTATTTTTTTGAGTTGTTGCCATTAGCGAATTTCCCCCAAAAAAATCTCTTTTCTCATGTTGGCCAATAAAGCCATTTTGTCTTTCTGTTGGCCGTCTCCTCATTACAATTTATTAGTATTTATTAGTACGTTTGTCTATTTTCCTAATTTCAATTTGAATGCAACAAAAACGTTGTGCGGTATGATTGTTTCTGTTGGTACGTATCATTTTCATGCGTTGTGCGTTGGCAAATGTTCTTTGTTCAAAATTCTCAATGGCCATTTGACCAACTGTTTTTGTCATTTAGTCCTTGACGTTTCCTTTTTGACAGAGACTGGATCAGCTGAATGGAAGCAGTTGAAGAAATTAGAAGCAACTGAACTAAAAGAAGACCAACGTTTTGTATGCGTTGACTGTAAGAAAACCTACAAGAACCGCGGTACATGGAGGCGTCATAGGAAATACGAATGTGGAAAAGAGGCTCAATTTCAATGTTCCATGTGCCCTTACAGAGCCAAGCGGCCGACTCATCTAAAGGCGCATTTTTTTACCCGACACAAAACTGACGAGACTAACTAATGTGTCTTGAACAGAATTCATGTTTATGTGCTCAGGTAGCGGATGTGGTGGGGTGCATTGATCGTTGAGTTAGGGAATGAAGTGAAATTTTCTACCAAAACTATCCATTTAATTTACACATTGGAAGACAAATTTCTTTTTAATAAACAATTATTATATGGGATTATTCACTCATTGAATTCTGTTCCTATTCCCAAATTTCTTCGAATTAAGGTGAAACCTATTAGGGCCAAGTGTCATTGTTGCACACATGTTAGCTCCTATTAACACACATACCCTAGGAAATGGTTTGGTTGGAAGTCAATATGACTAATGCTTATATGACGACTCATCCAACTGGATACTGTCAAATTAGAAATCCTGGGTGTGTTGATTCATTGGTAATTTGACTTAGAGATTACAAGTCTATTATATTGTATTGGTTTACCATTGATATCATCAGTTTGACAAGTTATTATTCCAGTTCCTCAGTCGCGTTTTCTTCCCATGTTTTACAGCACCATCTGCTGGCATCTCAGAAAACAGGTTCTATTGCAGTTGTGGCAAATCGTATAAGTACCCCGAAAGTTTATGGCGCCACAGGAAATACGAATGTGAGAAGCAAACCCAGTTTCATTGCCCCTACTGCCCTACCAAGACCAAACGGAAAGACAACTTGAGAAAACATATAATTTTGAAACACAGACCGGAAGTATAGACCATTTTACTTCGGCTCATATAAGAAATAGATCTTCTTCATTGGTAATTGGCTCATTGTTCAACCTTCGAAACCCAAGCATAATTCATTTAAGTGTTTCAACCCCATTCCAGTGTGCTTGGAATGCAAGTGTTGTATCAACTGCATGAGTGCATTGGTACATGCTCCTACATGTGAGCTTGAAGCATTCCCTTTCACATGTTTAGTAATGAGCTTGATTTTCAGGGTTACTCATTAGTATTGGATGAATTCATTCAGAATACCGTTTTATATTACTGAAAGGGCGTTGGTGCCAGTACTTCATAAATTAGATAAATATACCGATATTTTGGTTCCTGGATAAATTACGTATTGTATTTCAAATTGCTCAAAAGCCTTCCATTTTAGAAATTGAGTTATTTCGTGTGCTACTGGTTTTATAATACAAAAATAGCAATTGCATTACAGTCTCCTGAACAAATTTGGTTTTATGTTGGTTTGTCTCTACTTTTCCCAAGGTTGAATAACTGGTATGCAAGGGAAGCTCTTGTTAATACTAGCTCTACTGTGAAACATTTGCTGATGAACGGGGGTGTTTCTGTGACCCTTGCAATGTAGGTCAGACCTAACAAATTAGTTTCTCTCTAGTTCTACATCAAATTCGGCCGTGTCCTTTATGGTAAAGTTCACGTTTCTTTGATCAAGCCTTGGCAAACTTTCCAATCTTATTGTATTAAGCTATCTATTGTTTAATTTTACAGTGCCTTTGGACAACAGCTACCACACAAAAAGATTCAATTGCAGTTGTGGCAAGTCTTATAAAAATTCGGACACCCTCTCTCGCCACCAGAAATACGAATGTGGGAAAGAAGCCCAATTCCATTGTCCTCATTGCTCTTACAAATCCAATCAGAAAGCCAATTTGAAAAGACACATTGTTTTGAGGCATTCTCCTTTACTTTGTTGAGTTGATTTTAGTTCTTATTGACAATTGTATTCAGTTTTTGCCCCTTTCCTCCTACCCTTAACCCAAGTGCTGTAAATTCCTGTTCACACACTATTTGTCAGCCATTCTGTGTAATTTTTTGAGTGGATAGTTTTTCATTCCAATTTTGTTTACATTAGAGCAGTGAATATACTATTGCAACGCTGGGAAGTCTTGTGTTAGTTAGGAAATCTTATGTCGTCGCTGAAAACGTAAGAGGTGAAGCTTTAATCCTATGTCGTCAATGTGCTCATTGTGGCAAACGGAAAATTTTTGAAAAGGCTTATATTTGTGAATGTTTTTTATTTTTGATGGAGCTTTCGACTTTGTACAATATACGTACACAATGTACGTAATACATTTAAAAAAAAAAATTTTTTTTTTCCTTTATTACCCTTTATTGCTCTGAGGGTTCATATTCAACTACTAATAGTTATTGAATGATACGTATGTCTCTTCTCTTCGGCTTCTTGATTATTCATTCAACTGTTATATTTTCACAGCTCCATTACCCCGCAACTACCAGGAAGACAGGTTCCATTGCACTTGTGGCAAATCATATTCTAATCGAGAAAATTTACACCGTCATCGAAAGTACGAGTGCGGAGTCGAAGCTCAATTCCCTTGCCCTGAGTGTCCTTATCGAGCCAAACGAAAAAGCCACTTGAAAAGACATCTTATTTTGAAACACTGTGATAATGATTTAATCCTGGGCCTTTTGTGAACACCCCCCCCCCCCCCTTTTTTTTTCTTAAGCAAAGTACATGCATTAAGATCAGAAGTAATCCACCCAATACCACACTTGTCCGATTTTTGTAGGGATCAACTTATGATCACTGAATTCATATCACTTATGGTTGTAAGATGTTTCTTCTTCCATGTTATATAGACGTAATAAAGAAATTAAACAACATTTCTTTTCTCTTCAAAGACATCATGTCTCCAATTTAAAACAATAATTCAAGTATAATGACTAAAAGTAATTAAATACACGATGTTGTTATAAGAAATACCGTAAAAATGGCAATTGAGAATTCCGTTTTCTACAATAAAATTTCTCTGTTTGCAGAAAGCGCTAGGTTCCTTTGCCCGTGTGGGCGCTCCTACAGAACCAGAAGTAATTTGCTGCGACATCGCCGGTTCGAGTGCGGAAAAGAACCACAATTTCAATGTCCAAAGTGCCCTTTTAAGGCTAAACTCAAGACGAATTTGCGCAAACATTTTGTTGTAAAGCACTGCATGGCCCCTTGATTGCTGCGACTCTATAAAGAAGAATATTGAATAAAGATGATTTTGAGGCCAACACCTTTTATTAACCTTGGCGCCTTGGAGAATGTTTACCCGTGCATGGGACGGGTCAACCTGCTGGCCTTACTGAAAGCCAACGTAGAACACTCAGTTCACGATCTTAAGGTAAACTCTCACGTAGCAAATCTCACGTTTTACGTGTTATAATGTTTTCAGGCTCCTACGTATATGAAGACGGCAGGTTCCATTGTTCATGTCTACGGTCGTATCAGCACTTGGAAAGTTTCAATCGCCACAAGACGTACGAATGTGGCAAAGAGGCTCAATTCCGGTGCCCCAAGTGCCCGTACAAAGCCCATTTGAAGTCTAACTTGTCTCGACACATAATTGCCCGGCACTCGACCAAATTGTGACAACCCAAAGTGAACAGCTTTCAATTGAAGTAATTTTGAAATAGTGATGACCTGCCCGAATCCTTAATTTATATAAACCGTATAGCCCATAGTTTGTGGAATAACCAGATTCACATTTTCTTGAAACCTTGTACATTTTGGAAGAGGAGTAAACAGGGCTAATCTTGTCTCACTACAGTCTTGGTGCTGTTCAAACGTATTTTGATATAATGATTAAGACCTAAAAACAAAAAATGATGTAATGGAGCCAAAACAAATTGTGCTTTGTGCATTGATTTACAAATGTTTGTTGTTGGTTTCATCCTAGTTTATTCTGAGTCCCAGAACGTTGCTGTTGACCCTATCACCAACGGGTCTATTGGGGGAAAACTCCTTCAGACGTTATAATTCGATGCTTGATCTTCTCGCGTTCACTCCATTTTTCTACATTCAATTTCATTTCTCTTCGCAGCACTCTCCCCACTCAACGTTGAACAAAGATTCCATTGTAGTTGCGGCAGGTCGTATAAAAACCGAGAAACATTATGGCGCCACCGGAAGTACGAGTGCGGCAAAGAGGCTCAATTCTTCTGTCCCAAATGTCCTTACAAAGCTCATTTGAAGTCAAACTTGAAGCGCCACGTTGTCCTTAGACATATGGAAAATGCATCATCAGTGCCCTTGGTATCACATCAATCTGATATTCTTCATAGCTGATGTACACTTTTTCTCTCCTTGCTAATTAAATAATCTCTCTGCAGGTTTAACGGCCAAATATCACCAGGAAAGGTTTTATTGCGCTTGTGGGCGTTCATACAAGCACAAAAGACATCTGGCTCGCCACAAAAAGTATGAGTGCTCCATGCTTCGTCGCCAGCCCCAATTCCCTTGTAGCAAATGCAATTACAAAGCAAAACAAAAAACAGATTTGAAAAAACATTTTTTCGTCAAACATGGAAATGTCAATGTTTTGTTACATTTAAATGTCTGAAGAAAACTCAATTGCCGTGTTATTGCTCCTCCTTATCAATGAAAGTGTAACATTGACAACTTAATCAGTACATGTTTCAGGTAAGGTCATTAAGCTGGGACTTTAACTAAGAACTTGCGCCATTAAGACTGAAACCATAAGTTTATTTACGCAATTTACAAGTTGTTTCGGTGCAGGGTTTTAACTAATAAAGGAAATGTAAAGAAAAAGGTATTCTTTTAATAATGCTCCATCCACAAGGCAGGTTGATCAACGTAAAACATAATGTGTAACCTTCCGCCACGTAACCCCCCTGATCCAATGACGTCATCTAATGAACATCGATGCAACATCCCTCCCCTCAAGTATTTCTTCGCCTGACAACCCTACCAGATCGAGTCACAATACCGCTCTCGCCCGGTTGACCCATGATTCCGGTATTGCTGCCCTCTTCAATGCTTGCTTCATGCCCGGATGGCTCATCCTGGTCCACCAGGCCTCCGTCCAGGGCACCTGCAGAAGCCGAGGGCTCGACAGGTTCCTCGGCATCACCGCTGGGATGGCGAATGGCGAGTGGGATGGATAGTCTTGCAGATCTTGATGAGGGGCGAGGATGTTCCCTTTCACTATAAGTTGGTGTTGGTTCTATCAAATTCTGGGGGACGAGGTGGAACCTGTTTCGGCGAATTGTACTAGCATCTGTTTTTATCCAGTACGAGCGTGGTTCAGCTGCTTTGGATACCACTATACCAGGTCTTTGTAGGTCCTGTACCCATACGTTGTCTCCAGCTGTTAGGGGTGAGAGAGGCTTGGCTGCATGATGTCTGTTGTAGTTTGCTGTGTATTTGCTTCGGTATGCCTCTTCTCTCTCTCTCAAGCAGTTCAGATCTGGCTTTTCGTCCAAAACCTCATTTGGTTTAAATGAGAAATTGTCTGGGGGTTTCACGTGTAGATTTACACTCGATTGCGACTGTTCCTCGTTGGGCATTGCGGCGACCGGGTTTGTGATGTTTCGCGACCTCGATGCAAATTCACTACTTCACTACACCAAAAAATCTATTCAGTTGCGTACTGAAGAATTTAAATATTTGACTGCGCCATGTTTCGGTGCAGGGTTTTAACTAATAAAGGAAATGTAAAGAAAAAGGTATTCTTTTAATAATGCTCCATCCACAAGGCAGGTTGATCAACGTAAAACATAATGTGTAACCTTCCGCCACGTAACCCCCCTGATCCAATGACGTCATCTAATGAACATCGATGCAACACAAGTGATCATCGGGGTTTCTAGAAAATTGTTAAACTAAGTTGAGGATTTCCTGTGTTCTCAACCGAATCTAGATCCTAAGTGAACCCTTTCTTTATCAAAACAATGTTAATATCTTCATTACCATAAAAACATTATTTTTCTCTTCCACAGCAACCTTCAAGCGGTACTATTGCGTCTGTGGGAAATCTTATCGGCACAAGGAAAGTTGGGGCCGTCATGTCAACTATGAATGTGGAAAAGAAGCTCAATTCCAGTGCACCGTTTGCCCCTTCAAATCCAAGCAAAAATCCAATCTAAAAACTCACATTTATAACCGGCACAAAATCCAATAATCAACAGTACCTAGTACTTGACACATGTGTATTTTGTGATGTTAATCCTTGTTCTTGCTTGGGCGTTGCACCATATTATGGGTTTGTTAGATTGGTATTTTCAACTCTGTATAGGATATGGGCATAAAAAGGTCGATATATCATTGTTGAGGGATATTGCTCCTTTTATCAACATGCTAACATTTTTCAAATTTGAGAAACAACTGTACTCTCCTCCTAACTATATCCTACCTTGGCTTTATTTCTCATAATTTTATTCTTCTGTTTCAGATATTACAAGGGGATCTCTCTATAGAATGTCCCTCCAGGCTATTCCACTACATTACATACCATAACACCTAGCAGATCAAAACCAAATCGGACATTTCTTAAAGTGAAATGAAATTGTTGATAACCTTTTCCTCATTTTGCAACTGTCTCAGACCCGCTGATATTTATGCCGCAACAATAAATTCTTTTTCCCTTCTCTTTGTGTTCCTTCAACTACACCCAATTGATGTTGTACGCTTGCAGTAGATTTTTTTTTCATTCTTAGATGGAAATGACTATTTTTAACCCAATTCTCCTATCCTATTCTAATTGGTACCGATGGACTCATGAATTAATTTCTTCAGCTAATAATCTTCGTTGTTGTACCATTGAGTGTAGATAACATTAATACACTGAAGCACATTGCTCGTTGATGAATCCTGAAAGAAAAGAAACCCTCTCTACATGTATAACCTGAACATTATTGTTCGCTGTTTAAATGTAATCATCTGCAATCATGTAGGCTGTCTATTTTCCTGCCGCTAAAATACCCTGGGCCGATGAAGAAACAGTAAAGTTTTGCTCTTGGTCACTTTGAGCAATATTGATTCTAGCAATGTGAAGTGACTCCAATCGTTTCTTGACTATTGATTTTGAATAGCTCATTCTCTACTGGAAATACTGAACTTGAAAATTACTATTCCTCCTCCTTAGGAGTGCCCAACTTGTTAACAGAGTCCATTGGATCCTACTCACAACTGCATTGCTCTACTTAGTGTATGTTGGACAAAAAGTGTCCTATTGGTTTCGGTAGTAGCACACAATTCTCCTCAATCTAGTCCTCTCCAAGCCCTTTCACACTACACATTATAACATGAATATTTCAGTATCGGGATCCATTGAATTCTGTTTCAGCCCCTCGCGGCTACATCCACCACAACGGACGGTATCACTGCCCGTGTGGTAAAAGCTACAAACACAAAGAGAGCTGGTATCACCACAGGAAGTTGGAGTGTGGGAAGCTCGGACAATTTATGTGCTCAGAATGTCCATATCGCGGGAAACGCAAAAGCCACTTGAAGTCCCACATGTTTCGCAGGCATAACAAGGAGTTAGTTCCTGCAGTCAAGGTTAAGGAGGAAGTGGCGGTTTATCCCTTTTTTTAAAGACTGATAGGAATTATGTTCTTTTTCTGTTGTTTGTGTCATTTTTCAGCTTGGTAATTTCATAATTTTCCTCAGCGGACTACAATTGAAATTAAAAAAAAGAAGAGAATAAGAGAATAATATCTTCAACCGTAGAAATCTTCCTTTTGCTTACAAAGCTTGGTTATTCGGCCAAAATTGTCATACTTCGACAATTTATAGTCTGGTAATTTGGCCAAATAACTCAATCAGTGTAACTGGACACATTACTCAGATTCCACATTCATTCTGGTTCAAAGTATAATATACTTTTTGCTGATATCATATACATCTTCAGAATACCACCCTTGTAGTCGGTTTTTTCTGAAAAAAGTCATAATACCGCCAGAATTCCTGTCTTTTCATGACAATATCGTCGATTTATTTTTGAGTATTGAGGTAGTTGATCCCTCCACTTTCAACACACTTTTGATTCAAATTTTAATTTTCTTAATGCGAATATTTTGTATTTTTTTGTAAAATAATAAACAATGCAAATAAACTTTGTTCTACAAGCATCTGGTAAAATCATTTTTTTCTCTTATTCCTAGTATTATTTTGTTTGCGTTTTTAAGAATATATATCTTCTCTCTTTTCTTTTTCTTCATGGGAGAGTTTCAACGCATTACCTGGGTTTTTGCAGACCTTGGGCTCCTAATACCAACTTGTGTAAACATAATCTGGCGAAGTCATGAGTTTGTATGACAACAGTCTGGATTAATTTTCTATTATAATAACTCTCCTCAAATGAACATGTAAAACACCTCGATTAGTTGGGGCATTTTATGGGTACTGATAAAGTTCCTTCAACAATATTGTGGCTGTCTTGATGGAATATATGGTAAAAATTGAGAAAATTCTATTCATTGGAAAGCATTGAGTTATTTTTCCAATGTAGCGAGAATGACCCCAGAAAACTAGATGATGTATTGAGCCTTGTGCTCATTTTTGGTTGTAGCCAAAGATCATGAATGTTTCAACAATTTTCCAGCTTCCTGTTCCGAGATACCTCTTCAAAGACGTCCTACGTGGCATTGCGTTTGTGGCAAAAAGTACAATTACAAGAGAAATTGGCGCCGTCACTTGAAGTTTGAATGCGGGAGAGAAGCTCAATTCCACTGCTCACAATGCCCTTATAAAGCCAAACAGAAAGTTCACCTTCGTACCCACTTCGTTCGACATCACATCTTCACTCACAGTGATACCAAATAAATCTCAGTACTTATATTGTGACTGAGTTTGACCATGCTTCATATGTTTTCAAAGTGAGCTATTTCCACAACCTGATTGAGCCAATACAGGCAAAGTGTGTGTAAACTCCATAATGAATGACAATCATAACTGGTTACTCTGATGATCTCAATTTTACAATGGTTTTTCTTAAGACTTAATTTTCAATGAATGACGAACTGTTGCAGCTCTCTCGTCAGTATCACAACGTGAAGATGGACGATTTTATTGCAGTTGTGGTAAATCTTACAAACACAGAGAAAGTTGGTACACTCACAATCGTTACGAGTGTGGAAAAGAAGCTCAGTTTCATTGCTCGCTGTGTCCTTATAGAGCAAAGCAGAAACAGCATCTGAAGAGGCACTTTGTGTTGAAGCACCCTGACTTTTATTTGTCTGTTTAATTTATTTTACTAGTTTATTATTAGTTTATTTAGTTTAAGGGCTTAATTTATTTACCCTTTTTCAACGAAGTGTAGTTGTGGATTAGAGCATTGGTTCTATACTTATAATGATTCAAACAGTTCAAGAATATAAGTAAATCTCTCTGTTATCTTGTAGGTTCCTTCACAAATCCATGTAAAATGGAAATAAGGTAATATTTCCTGATTTGACAGTACCGAGCTTGCTGATCCATACAACCCTCATGTTAGTCCCCTAATAAGATAATATTGGGGGAAATCCTCTGAATTTACTTGGGTAATGCATTTTTAGTAGCCTGGCTAATACATCATCTGCAATTTGCTTTTCAGGAAGCATTTTTTTTTGTTGAATTTTCTGTCTGTGAAAATTGATGGCTCACCTTCTGACATGTTGATACTTTTCCGGTCCCTCCCCTTTTTTTAATTGCGCTTATGAAATTGTCGCCTCTTCTGTTTGTTTTTAGATCCCACATCCAATTTACACGGTGGAAGGTACTTCTGCATTTGCGGTAAAAGTTACAAACATCGGGCTACATGGTCTCAACACACGAAATTTGAATGCAATCAAGAAGGGAAGTTTCGGTGTTCAGAATGTTCGTACAGAGGAAAGCGGATGGGGCACCTGAAATCTCATTTGCTTCATCGACATAAGAAATTAAAATCAGAAATAGATACCCTCCTTAACATGCATTCTTAAAGAAATTATACGTTCTGAGACTTTTCTATTGTTCATAATATTTTCCTCAAGATTTGATTTCATTTTCGGCCTTAATCCATTTATTGGTGGGGTGGCAAGCTACGCATCCTGAATTCCGAGTTCAACTGTTTTGTTCATAAATTCTCTCATTTGGCTCCTGCTGAATCCCTATTTGGCCGCTGTTTGTCCATTACAATTGACCAAATTAGTTGTAAGTGATTCAAATCAGGTTTATTTTTCAAAAAATTTCGTATTGGTGGACGCAAATAATTGTCACACGCGAATTCCTAGAGCTAATCAATAGCAGTTTTTGTCATTGTGATGCATGATGGAATGCCCGTGTACTAAGGTAGCACCTAACTTCAAGTTATCAGGGACTTATAAATTAGGATCGGAGTACAGTTTGCACTGACACCAAATTTCAACCTTGTTGTTTTTGTGGGCCCGACACTGAGTCTATGGACTTCAACATCTGTATTTTGAATGAGAAACATTCGTTTTACGGTTTTTCTAGCTATCAAATTGTTCATTTCAGGTGACAAAGTAACCCCCGATCTTGAGCGATTCTTTTGTGATTGCGGAAGGTCATATAAGAAGAAGACTGGCTGGTATCAACACAAATTGTACGAATGCGGCAAAGAGCCGCGATTTTTGTGCCCTGTGTGCCCATTCAAAGCCAAGCAAAAGTCTAATTGGAAAAGACACGTTAGCATTAAACATCCCGAGGAGGCATGTTGTAGACAATTCACATTGTGATAATACACTCGTTTTTGGCCCGCTTTGAGATTTTGAATGCTCATCACTTTATCTTCAAAATGTATACAGTGCAGGTCGTTTTTATTTCATAAACATGAAAAAATCACCCAATGAAGATACTTGTGATTTGTAGGTATTTCTTGGGGATTGTAAGGGACATCACACTATCTAAAGCTTGTTTCAAACATCCTTCACCACAATACACAACATACCGAATGCGGCGGATGATCCTAAGCCCTTGCAAATAAAATAGATATATTTGAAAAATACATTCTTGAAAGTCTGCTCTTCTGATTACCCTTTAACCACCCATCCTTTAGGGGATTGGCAATAAACAGGCTGAGCCGATCAGTGCCCGCTTCTGTTTGAGTTGACATTTACTGGACACCCTTGAAGGCTAAGAGATCCCGCCATGCCTTTTTGGCAATGACTTATTTTGTTTACGCTTTTGGTGTGCTCCTCTAAGCGATAACAAACATGAAAATGAACGCTAGAATAGTCAGTACACTCGTAGTTTACTCCTGGGAGTCCTTTACTTTTTACATTGTACCCTTACTTATCTACTCAATTGTTGCAGGCCAAGCTCAACACATGTGTACTTGCGGAAGAATTTACAAAACCAAAAACAGTTTGTATCATCATAGATATCATGAATGTGGTAAAGAAGCTAAATTCTGTTGCCCTGAGTGCCCCTACAGGTCAAAATTAAAATCTAACCTGAAACGCCACTTATACATACATTATGCATCAAAGGGGGAACAATAATTTACCCTAATTTTCTGCATCAGTACAATTATTATTGTTTGAAGCATAGTGAGTTGTTGATCATTAATTTTTCACACAACCTACATTGATAATTATTATAATTAGCTAACTACATTTTTGTTCTTACTTAAGACACGTTGATTATTTCCAAGTAAAATTCTGATAAACTTTGTCATTGTTTTTTGTTATTTTTCTAAATGGTACCCCTTTGAAGACTCCCAATGTGTATTTTCTGTTATGGCCCTGCAGACATAAAGACTCTTTGTGCCAATGTAGGATTTTTCATTCAATAAACACTAGTAAAAATCCCACTTCCTCATTACCCATAATTGTCAACCCGTCATTTCAAATTACTTACAAGATGTATTTTTCCAGGAACTGGACTTCGGGGTCAATATGAGTGTTCTTGCGGACGAGTGTACGATTTCAAAAACAGTTTGTACCACCATAAGCATTACGAATGTGGTAAAGAGGCTCAATTCCAATGCCCTCAGTGCCCTTACAGGGCAAAGCAGAAATCAAACCTTAAGCGGCACGTACTTAGTTTGCACACAAAAAATAATTCACTTTTTCATCTTTTAAACCAATAGAATGTTTGTAAAATCATTTCAATAATTTATTTATATTTTGTGTTAGTAGAACACCAAATAAAAAATTTTCATTTGTCATTATATATTAATTTTTTTATTTTTATGGGTATGAATCATGCCTAGGATAATATTCCCTGTATATACGATCATTTCTCTTGCCCTTGTCTTCATATTTTTCTTCACGCTGCTTTTGACTGGGTAAAGTCTTTCATTGTCGAATTAAAATTTTACGCCTATTTTGTAATATTTGCAAGTAAAACCATAAAAAGTTATTTATAAAAATTTGATTATTCTTTGGTGAAATCCCAAGAACTGGAGATTTGGAAATGTCGTAGGTCAGAAGTTACAAGGCCGACCTGTGACAAGAGTCACCTTTGTAAGAATCATCTCTAACCAATTCACGCACTCAACTCCGTGGCATTACTGCAGAATACGTTTTTGAGACTGCCTTCCACAAAACCGTGAAATCACCTTTCTAGGCATGTGGGTACCTACAAGTGTTACGTGTTACCTACGGCATCCAGTTGCCTACCACTGGCAATTGGTGGTATTGTGTGTTACCTACTTACTCAAAATGTACGGCTCACCTTTTTATGTCTTCTGAACTGGAGGCAGTCGTTCATACGCATATTTTTCTCTTCTGATGTGAAGTTCGTTATTGTAGGGATAGGTGGATCAAAGAAACGTTGATTTCATGTCGTTGAAAAAAGCTTCAAAGACATCCAACATTTGATCACGTTTGTCATACATGTGCTTCATTGTGAAAAACAGTTTCAACTGCAAATTCATTACATGAAACCGAGCCCAATCGGATTTTGTTCTAATTCAGTGGATGTTTATCTACATATTTTATTGTTTTACAATAAAACTTATGTCAGATCGTATTTTGTTCCAGTGAGTACCTTTGAATAACTGCGAAATCGTTTTTGAAAACTATACGCATGTGGTGACCATAGTTAATATTATTCTTCAACTTTTCATCGTAACCAACTGATGTTTTTTTTAAAAAATATTTCCAGTCGATCCTACTTCAAATCAGCCATATCAAAAGCGAGTTGGCAAGTTTTACTGTTCCTGCGGTAAAGTCTACAAACACAAATGTAGTCTGTATAATCATCAGTCGTACGAATGCGGAAAGGAACGACAATTCTATTGCTCCCTGTGCCCGTACAAAGCATCTCGGAAACATACGTACCTAAAACATGTGTTTAATTTACACCATAAGATTGATTAAAATAATAATAATAATACTTGCAATTACCACATTTTCACAGTAGAAAGAAACCGGAAGGAATATTGTTAAGATAAAAAATAAATTCAGACATTGTCCTGTTTTTTATTGATATATTACCCTCCTATTTCTAGGAGATTACAGCCCTCGTACATTACGAATTGCCATCCTGTGTGTTTGATTTGGGTAAGTTTTCTGATGTGCCAACTAGTATCATTACCTACATTAGTAAGCCTCTTGTAATTCAACTATTTCAAAATGGTTTCACTTAAGGTTTGATTGTGACGTTGGTGTTGCATCATTTTTCAGATCCCACCTGTGTCTTCATTCATGGCAAGTTTGTGTGTTCATGCGGCCGGACATACAAGCACAAAGAAAGCTGGTACAACCACAGGAAATTTGAATGTGGGAAAAAACCTCAATTCCAGTGTTCTCTCTGCCTTTACAGAGCTTTTCGAAAATACTCCTTGAAATGTCACATGATTTCCAAACATCAACTGCAGACTGTGTGACAGTAGCCATTTCCATGGTGATAGTCATACAATTTTGTTATGGTGTATGTTGGACTCATCAAATAATGTCTACACACCCTAGGCAGCCTCGATTTTTATTGCAATGAATCTCATAAATATAAGAGAAACCAATACCCAAATTGTTAATAATTTGATATCTGCCTAAAACTTGTGACATAACATGCAATATTATTATATTTTGATCATAAGTGTTGCCATGTAATCTTGATAGTTTTGCCTTGCAGTTATTGAACTGTCCAGCCTGGATGCATACAGTCGTTTCTTGTAAGATGTACAATCTGCAAAACACACTATCAGCAAGCACATTCTAAGACAATTCTGGTTGGAAATAGCACAACTGCTAGCTCATCCAACATTCAGCCAGCCTGGAGGAAGGTCATTCCTCATAGGGATTGACGCATCCCCATCCCTCTCAATCACTCACCTGGTTGCCTCCTGGCATCCTTTTGCCTCCTCCATTATCTATATTATAGATAATACAAGCCATTAGCCTTTCATTTTGAAGGGAATTTGATAAAATCTTTGCATTGAATATTTTTATGAAATAAATACTCAATTCAATCTAAGCCCATGTTACATAATTTAAATTTTGAGAAGGAAAAGTAATATGCTGAAAAGTGATTGCATTTTTCATTACTGTATCCTGTCAAACTTTATGCTTGATCCTGTACCAGCATGAAATTGTACGTACTTAGTTGATTATATCAACATCTCAGTATAATTGCTGCCAAAACTCATGCCTACCGTCGATGGGACAATTCCTTTCTCCTTTCCTTCTTCCTTTCTACGATTCTCTTCCTTCTCAACCAGATCTTCGCTCACTTTGTTGTATGGAAGGTTCCTCTGCTCTTGGGGTCGAGACTACTCGATGATTTTTGTTCTTATCATTTGCAAAATTGTTTCTACTTGGGAGTGCTGCTGCTGAAGCGTCAAGGCAGGAAATTGAAATCAATCATCCTGTAATTTATTATTCCTTTCCTGGGAAATTGAGCTTTTGTATTGTGAAAAATTGTGACTTTCTCTCGTTATATTCTCGTCATATTGCCATAATAAACAAAATCCAAGTGATGTGCCCTGATTCTGTTTGGGCGGCTTGTTACTATTAAGCTCACCCTTTCCTTTGTACTGCGGAAATTTGGGCTTTATTCTGCATCCAGAATATACACTGATGTTTCCTCGTCTGAAATCCCATCCTACCTTAAAGTAGGTACCTATTTGTGTGAAGAACCATCAAAGTGATGGTTTTAGCTCGGAAAGCTTTCTGAAACGGTCGTGTTTTCGACGAAATAACGTTGGCTACTCCCATCAATCATTCCATTTTCACTCTTGAATGTTTACAGTTAAATGTACGTAGCTTCAACATCACTCTAGTTTTGGAGGTGTTCTCAATTATCTAATCAGTAGTAGCAAAATACCGTTTCTCGACGCTTTTCCGTTAAGTCGAATCACAACTGTTGTCCTTCTTCAAGTGTTCTACAAATTGTACCTTCTTCTTTCTTCAATTCCCTTTCAATCTTTTCAAATTAATCTGGTTGATGATTTGTTTTCAGTGGAGGGATTCTATTCGACGACAGGCGGCCTATTCTACTGCTTCTGCGGCAAAAGCTACAAGCACAAAGAGAGTTTATACAACCACAAGAAGTACGAATGTGGAAAAGAGCCGCAGTTTCCTTGCTCGTTGTGCCCTTACAGAGCCAAATACAAAGCCGGCCTCAAATCTCATATGTTCTCTAAGCATAAGCAGATAATTAATTTCTGATTAAACCGCAAACCAAATCATATCGTGATTGTTATAAGGAGCTTTAGCAACACTAATCTAGATGTTCTAATTGTGCCAGTTGATCAACGAAGCTCATTGGGCTTAAGGAATGGATATTAGAAAATACTGTCTCGTCCTGTATTACTTAATTTTTCACAGCTCATTTTTTCAGGCTAACCCATGCAGTTTCTGATTTGAATTCTTTTCCGTATTCTTGAATTTAGCTTATTTGACTTTATCAAAAAGTTTTCTCCAACTCAACAAGTTCTAGCAATGAAAATTCTACTGGGCTTGATGTACGAGATGAAAATTGTTTACCGTTAATTTGTCAAACAGACTTTTTCTGCTTGTAATAAAAACGTCCACGATCTATACATTCGAAAGGAATGGAAATTCATGTCAAAATCTCGTATGGCAGAAGATGTATCATTTATATGTTTTAATGTTATGCAGAAAGCGAAGAGAAGGACGTTAAAACTTCTTTTAGTCAGTTGAGAGCTAATATTTTAAATTTTTTTTTAATCAAAAAGGGCGGGTTCCTTATAAAAATAAGCCTTTTTCAAGAAAAATGAATAAATAAAATTTGAATTCAATGAGGCTGCTAGTTATGGGGCTCACAGAGAAAGTTTTCAAATCTCCATTTCTGGCTCTGCTGATCCTGTGAGACTGAAGTATTAATAGTACGTGAACTGCTTCCACTTTTATAAAATTTGAAGGTAGTTTTCTAGAACTCGTCCAGTTATAATCGTAGTAATGATTATGTTCAAATAAAATATTATTTACCTTATCTCGTCCGATGTTTGCTCCCTATACCTATTCCTTGTAGATGATTGTCCGCTTTTGTCAAAATTAATTTTCTGCGTTAGAGTAGTTTCACCTATCTGTCCACTTCCTCCTATTTTGTTTCTTAATGTAACTAATTTGATTCGATTTTCCACCTTTCTTCCTATTTCAGCGAAATCCACTTCTCGAGGTCGTTCGTTTCGTTGCGCCTGCGGTAAAACTTACAAACATGCGAAGAGCTTGCGTAACCACCAGAACTTCGAGTGCAGCAAGGAACCACAGTTCTCATGTCCGAATTGTCCCTACAAAGCCAAACACAAGGCCAGGTTGAAGATGCACTGGGCCACGAAGCATGGAGCAGCTCATTTTTTAGGCTAACCTGATTTCAGATTTGAATTCTTTTCCTTATTCTCGAATTTAGCTTTTATGACGTCATTAAAACTTTGTGGCAGCTTTACAGTGTATTACCAGCTCTATGAGTTTTAGCAAATGAAAATTCTACTGAGCATGATGTATAAGAAGAAAATTTACTTTAGGAAAAAAAAAAAACTTTTTGCTTGTATATTTGTGGTTATTTTGGTTCAAGATACATCCATTCGAAGGGAATGCGAAATTCATGTCAAAATCTCCCATGGGAGAAGATTTATCTATTATAATATGTTTTTATCTTAGACAGAAAGCAAGAAGAAGGACGTTGAAATGGCTTCTTTTAGTCAGTTGATAGCTAATCTTATCACTAATCCAATCACGAAACATGGAATGGGTTTTTAAAATAGCTGAACGTCCATTCAAGTTGATTTATTCATTTGATTGTAGTACTGTTCACGTGAATGAAGTGACGTTTGTAATATTTCATGATACTTATACAAATCAAAAATAAAGAATTATCAATAATTCGTACCTATTTGTATACCAAAATGCCCTCAAATGCATTGATTATGGCTATTTCACCGCTTCTGATTTGTATTCGTGTCAGCCTGTTCACTCCAGTAAGTACCGCCCCAGAAATTGCCACTTAAGAGCCACCATTTAATGCTGTAACTTCTTTTTTCAGGAATTACATCCTACACCTCTCGTGACGGACTTTTCGTCTGTTTTTGCGGCAAAAGTTATAAGCACAAAGAGAGTTTGTACAACCACAAGAAATACGAGTGTGGGAAAGACCCACAATTTCCTTGTTTTTACTGTTCTTACCGGGCTAAAAGGAAAGACGCTCTCAAATCGCACATGTTTCTCAAGCATATATCTTTGATGAAATGATACTCATAGCATCGAATAGTCACACACTTTCATACGACGGTGATTCTGTCAAAGGATGATTATTCGTTGAACATCAATCCTTTAAACCTCCCTAATTCAACACATCACATGTGTCTTTTAAGTTAAAAGCATATTTCCTGAGTTTTGGTACGTTTCTTCTTTGTAAAAGTATCGGAATTTCTGTATGTGCTTTGTATTCTTTGAAACCCCGGTGCGTCACACGACGTATGTGCGTGGTTTTTGCGTTGCTGAATTTTCGTTTTTGATTTTATTGCTTGTGCAAGGTACAATGATTACGAAAATAATTGATCTATTGATCCACCTCCGTCTGATTTCACTCTTTTCCTTCTATTATTGTGAATAGGATGATTGAAAACGGAGATTTTTACTTTTAAGGAATAATTTTTACTCTCTTTTCGTTTTTCTAATGCATTATTTTCCTTCAGCTCAAGCAACATGCATCTTCAGGGCAGGACGGTATTATTGTTCTTGTGGACGAAACTACAGCCACAAACAAAATTGGTATCGTCACAGAAGGCTCGACTGTGGGAAGGGACCGCTCCCTTGAACCGCCTGTTGTACTAGCCTCATACTTATAGGGCTCGAAGAAAAGGAAACTTAAATAAATCCATTCGATTACATTAGTTTAGTTCCTCTAATTTTTTTGTATTTGACTCTTATGAAGAATGACAAGATTATTCTGGTGTAATTTATTTTTTTGGCGGTTTAATTCATAAGCCCAGAACTCAATATAACTTGTATTTTCCCAGATCATCTCAATTGTACTTTCTTCGAAGGCCGGTATTATTGTATTTGCGGTCGGAGTTACACCCGGAAAAAGAATTGGAATAGACACGCGAGGGAATCGGAGAAGATCTGCCTTCAAAATCAACGTACTCGTAGTTCCTAATCTTAAACACCATTTATGAATAACAGCCACAAATTAATAATGTTCATTCACTTCTTTTATCCCCAATGTTGAATATAATAGGAATTTTCTCTGCGTCGCGCTGCTTGTACGTACCTTGAGAGTAAATTTTACTATCATCTTATTCACAATTAGAGCACGGAAAATATACTCAAGCCATCAAGTCTTGATTTTTCTTGTAACCCACCGCTGGACCAATGCCATTAACCAATAATTACGATAGATTCTCAATGAAACAGGACTGATTATTCTCAGGTTAGCTTTCTACTTATTGGTAATTTTATTCATAATCCTAGACTCAACAGAAATATATGTTTATTTTCTTCAGCTCCTCCGACGTGTACTTTCCGTGAAGGCCGGCATTATTGTTCTTGCGGTAGGAGTTACAAACAGAAAGAGAACTGGTACCACCACAGGAAGTATGAGTGTGGAATCGAGCCACAGTTTCCTTGTCCGATCTGCCCGTACAAAGCCAAACAAAAAGTCGCTTTGAAGAACCACGTATACTCCAGGCACCAGCAGATATTGTTTTGATGTGAGGATTATTCTGAAATAAAGCTGCAATAATAAAAAATCCGATGAAAGTTACTGATTTTCATCTCCCGTTAAATTAGATGCGGTTTTGTTTGTGAACGACCATAATTGATGTTCAGTTGCTCATAACATTGGTGAGCCCGATATCACTTATTCTTTAATTGGTGTTCATTCTATTCGCCTGTTGTTCATTGTTGATGATTGTGATTCTATTCTCAGTTAACTCATCCTGTACATTCCGAGACGGACGATTTTGCTGCTCGTGTGGGAAGAGTTACAAGAACAAAGTACACTGGCACCGTCACGCGAAGTACGAGTGCGGCGGAAAAGAACCGACATTTCATTGCACAGAATGCCCTTACAGTGCTCGCCAAAAGGTCAATTTGAGATGTCACATGTTCAGCCAACACCAGCTTGGGTTGGAGTGAGGGCAGGACGTTGGCAATGAGCTACAGAAAATGTTTTAAAGTAAAGATTTTTGACTAAAATGTAGAATTGCATTTTTTCTTTCAGTTGCTTTTTGCTGAGTGAGTGGGTGCTTTTGTGTTGATAGTATTATTTTGATGTTGGAAGAAATTATAATACCCTGTCGCAGCGAATTTCCGACGTTTGAACGTGTTTCACACGCAAATCATTCGAAAAGTTGTATCACGCCCACAATTTGGAAACTCGGTCCCTCAGATTTTACCTCTCATGCATTGCCACCTCAATTATAACTGATGGCGTTTCTGTCCTCAGCGAACTCCTGCATGCTCCAAAATGGACGGTATTTCTGCTTTTGCGGGAAGAGTTACAAGAACAAAGAGCACTGGTATCGACATCGGAAGTATGAATGCGGTGGGAAAGAGCCCCAATTCCTGTGTTCCAGGTGCCCATACAGAGCAAGGCAGAAATGCCATTTAAAAAATCATATGTTGAGCCGGCACCAGCTCTTGTTAAATTAAGACTTAGTGTTCCGTTTGAAAAATTCTGAAATACATCTGACGTTAATCATGTTTTTCTCCTTCATGATTCCTCTACTTCAGAAATCACCTTTTATTAATGGAGAATATTGAGGTCACCCCCTCAATTTTTGGTAATGCGATACCTTCAGTCATTACGCTTTGAATCGTTGTTCCCGAAAAGATTTTCGTGATCTACGTCACACTAATCAATCTCTGTGCCCCTTAGCTGAATCGCTTTGCACCTTTCAAGACGGACGGTTTTATTGTACCTGCGGTCGAAGTTACAAAAACAAGGAGCACTGGCAACATCACAAGACGTATGAGTGTGGGAAAGAGCCTAGATTTCAATGTATGTTTTGCTCTTATAGAGCTAAACAGAAATCCAATATGAAGACTCACATTGCCAGGCGCCACAAAGAAATTTCTACAGTCCCCCGCCTTTACGATCGTGGCCCAGGAACTTTTGACAGCACGTGGAAGTGATGGTTACTTTTTTGTGCAAGTGGCGGAAATCTGTTTTTTCATGTTCCATAACTTGAAAACTATTTTTGCCAGAGTACTACTAAAAAGCCCTGAATCTTTTCTATTCTAATCATGAGTGAGTGCCTTGTTTTCGTTTTCTAGTTCTATTTACCCTGGAAATCACTAATAAAAGACGTGAGCAAACCTACCTATATTTTTCAGCCTCCATCATAAGTTTCAGCATGAGGTTCATCATCTTGAGCCTACTCACCGTTTCTTCTGTAGTTCTTACAGTAAAGAAAAAACTTGACTAGTCAAAGTGCGGGAAAAAGTGGATGTTCCAAGGGAAAGCAGTGAGCTCAGCGATGAAAATCGGATAACAGATGAACACATTTTCAGACCTTTCACATTCTACATTTCTTAGCTGACAATATAATATGACAAATAAATGTAGAGACTTAATGTTCACAGGTGCACAAAGTTGTCATACAAACAGGTACCTATCAAGTTATGGTATTTTGTCAAGTATTTTATTCATAAAAAAACGTTTGTCATTCTTTCAGTCTATCAGAAAGGAGTTTGCCTTATAAGGTATCAAAAATATGATATACCTACTATTTGTGTCCAAGCAACATTTAACAGTATGTAGAGCCTTGTTCTATCATTAGACTAATGTATCACTTGTATACAGAATTAGGCTATCAGTAGAATACTACTATTAAAAATAACAAAAATATATGGTTCCATGGGCACAACTACCCATTTGTTACAATATCGCATAGGAAAAAAACACTCTCGTTTTTGTGGCTAAGCTCGTGTGGTCTACTTTGGACTTACCATTATACTATCCTGACTGTGTCTAAGAAATATTAGCATTCAAGATTTTGTTACAGTAACAACGGCGTTCAGCTCCAGTTCCTTACAAGGCTTTACTTTTTCTATTTTTCAGTGACGCAACGGTTCTACTGTCATTGCGGCAATTCGTACAAGAATAGAGGGAGTTTGAATCGTCACGTTAAGTACGAATGTGGGCAGCAAGGGAAGTTTCATTGCCCTGACCCAAACTGCTCATACATTGGCAAACAAAAAGCGCATCTACAGTATCACATGTCTAAAATGGTATGTTCTGCTGCCAGCATTCTTCGACGTTCCTGAATTGATACATGCTATGTATTATTATAATACTCTCTGTGAGAGTAATCGCTACCAAGAATATTGGCAGTTGTAACTACGTGTATTTAGTAAGAAAATTCCAGTGATATTACTTTAAATCAACCCCTGTGAAGATTATCATTATGTTTTCTAGCTGATCTACATTATTGTCCACAAGGGAATCCAGTCCTGTTTCACACATGTTCTTAATGGGTTTTAATCAATCTGAAAGATTTTTCAATTATTTTAATTACATTATATAACAATGCGGGTTAGATTGGAGGTTTCATAATAGCCAAAAAGAAACCCAACTAAAGAAATAATGTTGTGGGGCATGGGAGACGTGGGATGCTGTAGGTGTATGCATTTTAATGCATTACTTTTGTTGGATATGACAGTATTGTGAGACCTAATTTATTATGTCTCACCAATGCCGTTTGAATAAATTTTTTTTAATCGTTTGAGTCATTATGCTTCATTTCTTCCAATATCAACCTTTAGAGAGCCATCTCAGGCAAGAAGCTATCCTCAAGCTTCTCTTAAATCTGGGCGGCAGTTCTAACCTTCTATGAGCCTGCAGTATATAGATTGAGGAGGACTGTCTGATTTTCTATTTGAGAAAGAATTTGGTGTTTTGTGTTTTTCCAATTCAAAGCTGTGTAAGTGTCCATATTGCGTCAATTGCTGAACTAGCTGATGAGAGTAGACTCACAGGTACTATTTACGTTTTAGATTGTAACCAATACTCTTATTCGCAGCACTTTCGTGTCTCTTTTCTAATGACAGATAACTAACATAATGCGTTCTATTTCTTGTGCCTGAGCAGATCCGAAATCAAGCGCAGTCTTCTACAATGGTCGATATCATTGTGTCTGCGGAAAGTCCTACAAGCATAAAGAGAGTTGGTACCCACACAAAAAGTACGAGTGTGGGAAGGAAGCTCAATTTTATTGTCCCATCTGCCCGTACAGAGTGAGGCAGAAGAAAACGTTGAAAACTCACATCATCCTCAAACATCAACATAGTGATGAGGTCAACGCCATGATGGTCGCACCTGCTCCATGATGAACACAGATCTAATGTTAAGATGAAAAAGTTATCTATTTCCACTATTTTATTATATTGAGAAATTTCTTCAGAATATTTATTATAAAGAACTGAACATCATATACCGCTAAGGTCGGGTTTGTTGTGCAATGTGTCGTTGTTATCATTACTGATAGTTTTGAAGGGGGTAAGGCCTTATAGAAAGAGATTGATGGAGGAACTGGCAATCAGGGTTGGCGTGTGAGACGAATCTGTTCCCCAACAGCCAGATAGTGGACAAGGCTGGCTCCTGTGTACCCTTCCTTCTCATTAGGGCTGAACTGAAGATAACCTGTATGGTGCAGATGGAAGCCCACCCTCCACACTAGTGCTGGGCTGGCATTAATTTCTTAACAAACCCCCACCTCATGGAATACTATAAACTCATAGGAAATGTGCAGGTGAAATGGAGAGGTGCAGATGCGCTAAGGACGAGTCTGTTAGAACACGCTGTCAGTTCAGAGAAGGTAAGTACGTTAATATTTCTTACCTTAGTTGTGCTTTGAATATAAAATAATATCAAAACTAAAGACTAAATTATATTTATATGAACATATACCTCAAATAAAAATTCTTGTACATCACAACATGACATTCCTCAGATATTTAATGTGTGTAATTAGGTATTTGTATTAGATTTATTTGTTGTGGACTAACTAATTGAAACCTACAACTTCTCTATAAACCTATCTATTGAGTCCTACAATTCGTAGAATCTGATGTATTTCCCCTTATTTAAAAGAAAAACTGGAGCGTATTGTTCTTGCTCTATGAACTGTGCCAATCCACTTACACCTATCATTACAGTACGTCCAACCACCAAAATCAGTTGAATTCTGTTATCATACCTTTTCCTCCTACTACTACTGTAGTTGAAGAATTCACGTTTCTGCTTCAATTTCCATTCAAATGTTCACATTCTTTATATTTGAACTAGAAAATATTGCAGACCAGATTGAGAGCAAATAGACATGAGTGTTCGGACAACTGTCCTGAAGGGAAAACTAAAGTATGTACTTAAAGTCTTATGGCGCACCGGGGACGCGTCGGAAGGCTAATTTTCACCTAGTTTGAAACCGTGGGATGCAACTTGGAGAAATGATCCCCGTTTCGTGTAGATGCTTAATGCCTGGTTTTCAGAAGGGGAAAAATTGTGCAAACGCGCCTACGTGGCTGCCAGACCTGGCTATGACGTCACATGTAACTCGCTTAAATTAGTTTCCGAAACTGTCATACTGATTACCCAATAAACTTATCATGTTGAAGGGACTCCTCTTGGAATTATCCCGGTATGTGTGAGTTTCTTCTTGGTTCATCCGCTCCGGTCATCCAACATGGTTATATGATAGTTGAATGTTATTTCACTATATTTCAAATTATGTATTGTTTTACAGAATCTCCTGACGGAAAGTTCCTTCCTTGTCGAGCCTGCGGCAAAAAGTACGGACAGAAGCGAAGTCTTTACTATCATCAGCGCTACGAATGTGGTCAAGATCCGAAATTTCTCTGCTCTATTTGCGATTTCAAGTCAAAACGAAAGGGAAACTTGAAAGTACACATGATCACTAAGCATCGAGACGTACTTGGTACATTTTTAGAGACCTCCTTTTCTACGTAGCGTTATTTTAAAGTTAAGAGGTAAAGAGGTAAGAAACGGTTATGCCCGGAATTTCAAACTCGACAAGAACATCGATCGTAAAGGTGGCAAATTCAGCTGTGTGGTGTCTGGAGTTATTTTGTCTACGATATGGTTTTGCAATTTTCTACTTGATAGTGAAAATAAGAGCTCATCACATCACCCTGTGCAAACCTTCAACACTATTTCGAGTTGGGTGTTTATTGTGCGAGAGTAATGTCCGCTGTGAAACATCTGAATGATAAGACTGTATGATTTGGTTCAGAAAATTCATAATTTGCAATAAATTGTATCTTTCTATTACGTGTATTAACCATCACTGTGAATATAAATCAATCATTTTCAATGTATGTGAAGAGCATCAATAATGATACTTCTGATCACGAATCTATCAATAAAGTGTTCATGTGTATGAAATGAATGTGAATAGATAACATGAGGTTCCATTTTATCGCCCACAATTTATTATCGGGATGCTACGGGCTGGAATTTCTTTATTTATTTGTGATTTTAATCGGACGATATTTACTATCTTCTTCCGAAATGGTTCGTCATTCCTAAGAGCCAGAGTAAGGGGAAAACAATGGGTGTGAAGTGTCCCTGACTCCTTCGAATCGATCCAGCGTCTAAAATTTAGTGAGAAATGATACCCCACATATCTAGCTTGCAAATAATCCCGGTAATCGAGTTTCAAGAAACACGTTATCACCCTTTGATCCGATCAGGCTTAAATATTTCGTGGACAAAGAGCTGGGAAGAAGTCCCTAACCAAAATGTCAAGTTTTTAGAATGTTTTCTACTACCAAAAAACTGCGTGAACGCGGGCGAACATTTTGCTTTTGTGATCTAGACATCACGAAGCGTATACTGTCAAATTTGGGGGTCAGTCGGAGAGGTTCTCAGGGAAGAATACGTAGTTTGATTATTCTAGAAATGATAAACCTAATTGATGTTATTATTATTATGTTATAATCAGTGAGTTAACTCAAACTCTCATCGACAATTTAAATTAAAACGGGCTTAACCCAATAGATTTTTATTCAAACTGTCTTCATCCTGAAATATGCGTTAATATTGTTGCCTTATTTTCTAGGTTTTTGCTACGAGATTTCATGCGGAGTCCATCCGTCGTATTCTTGTTCATTCAGGAAACACATCGAAACGACCGAAGCGTTTACTTAGCAAGTCTAAATCAAGAATCTTCTTCCCCTTGCCTTAGAGTAGAACAAAATTAGCTCAATTATCGTACAGCTTGTCATAATTCCTATTCTCAATTGTAATGGGTTGTTTTCATCGAAATATATCATGTAGTTTTACTACTCTAACTTGTCGTCCGATGTGTTCCTTCTTGTTTCACAAACATATTCCTTCTTTTTTATCAATATCTTTTCCTTTTCACGCTAAACTGTACTGCCGCACTAAATTGTTCGTTCTACGCTTTTATTTTGTGCATGCAACTTTTTATTCGTAGGTATGTTGTTATCGATTTTATTTTTCCGCTACTACACCCGTTTTATTAAGTGAGGGTACTCACGTGTACGGCTTCTCTTACCCTTGTCCAGCCTTATGAAGGAATCGTATTAAGATGTTTACCTCATAAAAATGGGCGATTCATACTCCTTTCACAGCTCTCACTCCTTATAGAATGTTCTACACTATATTAGTATTCGCTAATAGTTTTATTATTTAACTCTCATCCTACCGTATTTACTTTGTTCACACAATATTACTGAGACATTTTGTGGAATTTCAGGGCGAGGAAGAGCCACCGGCGACGGTAAATTCCCATGTCCGAGGTGTCAAAAACGCTACCGCCACTACCAGAGCTTGTACAACCATCAGAACTTCGAATGCGGAAAAGAACCTACTTTTGTTTGTAACTACTGCCCATTCAAGACACGATGGAAACACGGGCTTAAAAGTCACGTCATCAACAGACATTCGAACATGAGCCACAGCGAAGAAACGCCTGCTACTTCGAGCCAATTTTTGAACAACTTTGGAGATTCACATTTCCTTGACCAACTCGCATCTATGCAGACACAAATAAGTACAGAGTGCGAGCCAAGTAATTAAATTTAGTGATGTCTCAAATGATACGGCACGTTATAAATACTTTATTTTACTTTGGTGGTACACTTTGGGCTTCTGTTTCCTCGGTAGAGTTCTACAACAGAATTTTATGTTCCTAAAACTTTTTTTTACAAATTTTACAGCGAGTTTGTCTCTTTAAGGAATGTTTCTTACAAGTGGTATTAGATTTCCCAGTGGTGAAAACGTGGCACAGTAGTCATATAAACAATATTTGACTGTGGAAATAGTGTATTTCTTTAGAAAAATGATTTATTTTTACAAATCATGTGACGATTACGCAACTGCAAATGAACACTCAAGGAATTTTAAAAAACCCTTAATTGCCCCATGAATGTGTTTCACCTGTATAGTTTCCCCCACTCTTCATTCGACGACACGGCGGGACGAGATGGAAAAAAAGATGATGCTGAAAAATTAGTAAATATTAGGTAATGGTTGTTCGCCAGTTACTGTCTTAGTTACAAAAATTTTAAATTACACAAATTTAAAAAATAAGAAATTCCCTAACTGCTTTTGAAAAATGTGAATCCGGTTAGGGAAATTCTGACTGGCTTGGAAACCCAATTCATATTTATATCTGTGCAATTTAAATGGTTCTATTGTTTGTTGATCTTTATCAATTTGGTGCCTACTTATTTCGTATCGACATACCAAAGCTAATTCTCTTCCGTGAATGGATACGAGCTTTTATTTAGATTTTTCTAGGCTTAAGTAGTAAGATATAGTTGACTATAGCGACGCGCCTATAATTATGAGTATTGAGCATTCTACCGCGTTATTAATATGGCCATTCAATACTATGATGAATAATCCATACATTTATACGTATAATGTATTGTCGTTAGGTAAAATATCAAACGTATTCTATTAATCTATGCGATGTCCGCAATAAAGGTTTTTATTTTACTAGTGTTTTTATGGAACGAGTATTTGTATTTAACCTTTTTTAATTTTGTGTCAAGCGATAGTGGGGTGTATGAATGCCTTTGATGGGCTAACGACAAGAACCTTCTCATTACAAAAGCTCATTACACCTGAACCGTTTCTTTGGATCTCTGGGAGTCCCCTCCCGCTTCCTGCGTTTCGAATAGACGCGAAATTGTCACATTTGTTTCAGCCATATTCGTTCATTATCATTTTTTCCCTTCCTCAGACGCTCGCTAACGTTGATATTTTTTTTTCTAGCTCTCCCCAAGTTCAACTGCGGTCAATGTAGCAAATCCTACAAATACAAATCCGACCTCACCCGGCACATTCGAGACGAATGCGGCGTTGAACCTAAATTCAAATGCGTTTTCTGCGAGTACAAATGTTCGCGAAAAAACCGATGGAAAACTCACATGATCCTCAAACACAAGGCCTATTATTGATGTAATCAAGTAAAAATAACATTTCTCATTGTATATCTATAACTAAATTGCCGTTTTTAGATCAACTGCCGAAATGTCAAATTTCTTCGAGGCTGTGAGTACATAGTGTAACACTATGCCCATAACACTATGCTATGATTTAGACGTGACTACGAGCGGACATCGTAATTATTTATTATAATTAATTTTGATGACGAAGACTCCTTCCTGTTCCTTATTTTCGCTCTCCTATTTATTTATTTATTTAATTCTATTTATTCATCGCTCGAATGTGACGAAAAGTGGTGGACCTGGTATGGGAGAGCTCAGCGAAGAAGTTGAAGAGCATAACACCCTGGTTCAAGCTACGTGTAGCCAAACGTAGTTTTCGACGTATTTGTATAATTGCGTCTCCAATCCGCAGTGAGTTTTTTCCTTGTTTCAGAAATTTCATTCAATGGTTTGTTTCCAAACTGTTCGTTGGACGCTCTATTACAATAACGTTACCTTTAATTTCTTAATTTTATTATTATTATTTTTTAAAAACATATTTCTGGTTTCGTGAATCATGTGTTGCCGATTTTAGCATTTGTCTGGTCTGTAGGTGAAGAATCACCGTATTTACATACTTGAACAGCGGTACTATCCTCCAATTTCTTTTCACATTCTCATGACCGCATGTTTTCGTATGAATGGCTAGTACAACGTTAATTCGTCCTCTACGACACGGTTCTAGTGTTAAGATGCGTTATAAAGATGCGTTAGTAATAATAAGTTAGTGTCAGGTTTCAGCTGCATTCCACTTGAAAATTTTGTTGACTCATACACGAGTTTTTTCCGTTTGAACTCTCCAGGGGTCCTGTATTGCAAGAGACTTAATTTTATAGTGCCAAAATGCTAATTGTTGGTATGAAGGAATTCTTGTTGAATAAATTGATTTTTTTTTATTCCCAAGATCCTACTTCTCGGTAGTTTTCGTTGAATGAAAATATTTTGCTGTGGTTCTTGGGAAAACATAATCTCTTTACAGAACAGCTAGCCATGCTCAGCTGACCTTAACTCAGTTTCCAGAGCTTTTTACCTTCTAAATCAATGGTTTTCAGTAGTTGATTTGATTATTTGTTGCCGAATCTCTATTAGAAGGTGAAACCCGTGACTTTCGCATTAAATTATTAATTATCAGAATTCAGGACGTTGCATCTAATTCATAGTTTCCTACATCGATTCAAATATATTTTTATGTACATTAGAGGAAGGGTTTGTCTTACCTCACTGTAGTGGACCAACCCGCTATACGAGAATATAATATTACTTCCCGGACGATGAATATACGATGTAGGAGAGGAGTGAAATATTAGTTAAATCAGGGTGCCCATCGCAAGCTACCACCGTTATCGGCTTACCAAACAACCAAGAACACTCATGAGGTATGAATCTCTGATGTTCAAGTACGATATCTATTTATTTTGGCAAATGCTGCCAGATCAACCTCACGTGATTTGTTGTAATTCTCATGAAAAATTGAAAGCATTACAGTTCTAACTCAAATGTTGTTTATTCAGTCATCAGGGCTGTCCACCCAGCGTCAACAATATTGAGAGCAGCGAAATTGTCTGGGAATCTCTTAATCCCCGTCAAGAAGGCTCGCGAAGAGAAGAAAGGCGCTGAATCCTACGGGTACACGTATAGTAGGATTCAAAGACTCTGGGACAATCCCAAATTTGAAGATGAAGATTTGATTCTTCAACCGTTCCAGTCGACAACATCTTCAAATAACATCATCCTCTGCGACGTACTTCGGTGAGCCAATAAATTAATTTTCATCAATATTCTTTTTTCAAATTGTTATATTTTTGTTTAATTGATTTGGTTAATGTCTGTTTCAGTGACTCGATGCCAGAATGAGCGAGTTACCTAAAACCGGTTTCTCAGATTTTGGTACCAGCTACGCTTTAGCGGAACCACACTCCTACTTAAACTTATTTATTTTTTCCTTATTTATTATAATAATTTCCTTGTTGGCGGCCCCATTTAAAAATTTTTAACGATAAATGATTTCTATGAAAGTGGATTGTTTCTCGTTAATTTAATTATTAACCCAGGTTTAATTATTAACCTGGAAAAAAAGTATGATGTTGAGTCCTTCCTATATTGAAAATGATCATAACCCATTTCATCTTAACTCTGTTTCACGCGTCCAATTTCGCTATCGAGCATACCACAAACCTGTTTGGTATGTTCGTTATCGATGCCATTGCTTGATCAGAAGAGAGATGGAGACCAGCGAGTAAGAAGTAAGGTTATCTTCACCAAGGGGTAGCTAGGGAACTACAAAGTCTCGATACACGAGAAAAACTGTGCAGGAAAAGCTCAAAGGAGTGTAGAAAAGGAGGCGCTTTTGTAATCATCTTGCTAGTGATTGAACCCATTCCTGAAGGAACCATGCCAGAATACAGTGTATCGAAGGCCTTCTTCTCTAACCCTCTTGGCTCAGGGTTGGACAGAGGGGGTGTTTCTTTAGAACCATTCCGTCAAACTGAGAGACATTTTCTCAGTTTCCAGCTTCGCAGCTCTACATGGAGATTCTCCTGAGGAATTTTTTGTTCCAGGCATCAGTGACGTAAAGGACGGGCTAGTTGGTTTGGCCACCTTGTCTCTTATATAGCGTATCCTATGCAAATCCCACAGTGTCGCGTGATCCCTGTATTTTTAGGGCAACAGCGTATTCGGCAGTGTCGTTTGACGTGTAATACAGGCGTTAGGAAAGTTATCCAGGCCAGAGTTATTGCAAACCACACTTGTTCATCATTTCACCTCCAGATTGAACAATAGACTTTGAGATGCACAAATTTCTTTTCCAGCGTATCCTCCGGTGTATAATGATGCTGCAAAAGGCGCGTTCGAGTGTCGAAAGTGTTTCAAGAGGTACCAAACTCGGGACAGCCTCTCGCGACACTTGAAGTACGAGTGTGGAGTGGAGCCTCAATTCAAGTGCCCTCAGTGCGGTCACAGAGCCAGACAGAAAATACACCTTAAAAAGCACATTTTCACGAAACACATTATGAATCCGATGAAATAAATTAATTTGTTGGAAAGAATGAAGATTTCACTAAACCCTTTTTATACTATTAGTATTACCAGTTCTGGAGAGCCTATGATTTTTTAAATTTTTATTGAAACTTCTTTTTTACCCTTTGCCCACCTTCCGTGCACCGTGTTAGATGTTGTATTTTCAGTTTAGGCAGGGGAGTGTAAGGTATTAAGAATGCTAGCCAGATAGACTAGGGAAAAAGCTGAGAAACAAATAGGGGACAAGGGATTAGGGAGGGAGAAGAAAGAACATGTGTGTTGACAGGCAGTATCAACAAAGGATTTGAGCGGAGCATGAATAATGTGCACTTATCCCTTATGAAATAGTACTATCCCTAAAACGTAGTATTCTCCTCAAAACTATCCTATAAAAATATCCCATTTTATTTCATTGCAAAATAGGAACACCAGTAGTTGCTTTACGCCTGGTTCTTTTATTATTGTATTGGTTGTGAATGCTTCATCAATTATTTGAAACAAGCTCATTCGAGAAAAGAATGATAGGATCATTAAAAATCCTTTAGAAGTTTTGTTCTTAACGTAATAATGCTTTCTAAAAATGTTGATATATTATTTATTGGTTACAGCGGTCAAGATGCATGAATGTTCACTTTGTAAAAAGACCTACAAGTATCGACCAAATTTACTCAGACATCTGAACTACGAATGCGGAAAAGCTCCGTCGTTCTTCTGTCCATATTGTCCGTACAGAGCTAAGCGGAGGGAAACAATGAAAAGTCACATTGGGTTGAAGCATCCAAGCATGGCTTATTAATCCCACTTGGTGGGAATTGTTGCCTGGATTTAAAGGTGGGTTATTGGAAACGTTTGTTATGAATGCTAACATTGAAGAGCGTTTCCCTTGATTAATCAGTAAGGCAAAATATGTAATGTGGTATTGATCGCTTCCTGTTTTTATCTTCCCAGGTAAATGGAATGCTGAGCCTTGCTTTAGCCTTGGGACCTTGGCTCTCACCAAAACCAAAGGACGTGAGTGAGGAATTCCTTCAATTTATGAGAAAGTTTTTTGTAGTATCTTGAGATGTGAGATGTTTGGATACCATGATTGAAAGATGATTGATGTGAAATGAACTGTATCCATGCTACATGAGACGTCACTGTGGCCTTAGCAAGTGCAAGTAAGACATCAATACTACAGTTTGCTGGAAGCAACATTTGTGGCAGAGCCATGTTTTGTTGTTCGCTGTTGTTTATGTACAGTGTCGGATATATGCATGCAAATGCTACTGACGTCTCGTTTAGTACTCAACTGAGAGGTTTTGTAGTAAAATTGGCCTGTTATCCACCTGTGTCTCATCTCTTTACATCATCGCCTTTCACCAGAAAATGTTTTAAATCAGGTTTAAAAATTATTTCCTAGACACACTTCCAGATACACTTTATAACACTGGTTTTTAAATCTTGTTTCAGGTAACTTGGGCAGAAAAACATAATTGAAAGTTCCAAAGCTGTTTGGTCAAGTCAGTCAAGTTATAATAACTAGTGCCAATGTTGATGCTGGTGCCGTTGATGTAACCACTCGTCCAAAAATAACTGTGGTTGTACGATATGTAATTGAAACCGGTTGTGCTGTTGAAGTAATTTGTAATAAAAGTTCTTTTTTACTCGCAACGTTGAATGAATAGTGGCTGTATTGTTTCAAACTTGACTCTGAAAAAATCTTGCCCTCCCCCTAATTATTTGTCGATTTTTTTAATGTAAATTACGTGACCACTGAGGTCGGATGATAAGAGCGCCCAACAGAGCATAAATAGTCAAGTCAAGTAGGGCCAACTTTGTCCTGGATATTTGGCGTCACAGTTCTCTTAGTGACAAGTGATTCACGTTGTTTTCCCCTTGCTCCTGCATCCTATGGAGTAAATCCTTCCTACTTGAAATAAGCATGATGCAAGGTGTTTACTCTGGGCATCGTAATTAAGAGTTCTCTGCCACATTGTCCAAGTGGTGGCGTGGATAACTAGCCTCAGATAGTAGAGATTTGGAGTTGTAAGTTTGGACGCTATTTCGATACCTTTCCAGACTAACATTCGATATCTACCTATCTCGGTGCGGTTCTTCAGCCTCCAGTACAAACAGTGGGAGAGTAAAGTGCAGCTATTTGTATTTACTCAAAAATACGACTTCAGTTAATAAGAATATTGTATTCCCAACTGATCCAGACAGCTTCGCATATCACATTTGCTGTTTCATTTCTTACAGCTCCCGCTTCCAGGATCGGCTCTGAGCATATATTCTCTTGCAAATTTTGCCCAAAAGTCTACCGCCACTACGAATCCCTTCTGAGACACGAGAAATTTGAGTGTGGGGTCGAACCTCAATTCCCTTGCGGTCTTTGTTCGTACCGAGGTAAAAGACGAGAGGCCCTCAAGTCTCACATGACCCGTCGTCATCACCGCTCCGAACGCGATACGATTGGAGGAGAGGCTGAGTCGCCACCAAGAACACCTCTATTTGCTGCAGAACATTCTGTATAAGTGAAATCAGTGGCAGAATAATTGAGCAATGAGATCTGCGAATAAAATTACCTCCTCATTATTGATGCAAGTGTTCTTTCCAGCAGAATGGTTCTTAATAAACTTGTTGATACGATTCGGTGGTTTGTTTATGACATGTGTAGATCGCCTTGAAGCAATGGTACGAGTAGTTCCAGTCAATTTACTCAATTTCGCTGACGCCTGGGTCGAGATGGTAGTGTTTGCTGAGCCGTAGTTCAGCCGATATAAGAAGACCAGGTATAGGGAGGGACTCGTCATGTTTAGTTGAGCTGGTATTCAGGAATTATTTGAATTGCTCTGTACCACATCAATAATGTCAACTCATCTTGACTGACTGTACAACATGATTTTATTTTGAATTGTTCAGGACGTCACGTCTGCCCGCTGTGTGGAGAGAGCGTCAGCAACAGGAAAAGGGTCGCTCGGCACCTCCGCATCGGATGCGAACTAGCAAACTTGGAAGCTTCAATTTTCCTCTGCTCCTTCTGCCACAAACAGTACCGCAACCGTGAGAGCCTCACTCGGCACATAAGATACGAATGCGGCAAAGAGCCCTCATTCAAATGCTCCGAATGCCCCTTTCGGTCAAAAAGGAAGGAGAACTTGGGGACCCACGTCATTGCTAAGCATTCTAATTTGAACGGTCGTAGGCGTCTGCGCCAAGTCGTAAGCTCTGTAATGGAGAGTTAAATGAGGTGTTCCAGTATTACACCAGGTAACTTCTCACAAAGGTATTTCTCAGCCATGCCGGGTAACTTGTCGAGTTTGAGGTGACACAAGCCAAGACCTTTCCAATGCTCTCTTACTTTCTAGACCTCGTCGTACGCGTTTCATCTATATTGTTCAGTTCTCATCCAAATCTGACACTTCGTACTTCTTTTCAGGCTTTGGACACTTCTTATGCGACAAATGTTCGAAGAAGTACAAAAATCGCGAAACACTACGACGACACCTTCGTTACGAATGCGGCAAGGAACCATCGTTCTTCTGTACATACTGTTCTTTTCGATCGAAAAGGAAAGAAAACGTCAGAGCTCATGTTGCCAATCATCATTTTTCTTTCGTTAAAAACTCTTCATAATCTAAATCTAGTCCGTGTGCCAAAAAGAAGATTGTCAAATTATGTTTTTGTAGTAACGTAGTTGTACTGAAAAAGTTCCTTATTGACTTAGGAATGGTTTGATTCGTTTAAGAAAAAACTCAAAAGAGACTCAACAAACGACGCCACTAAAATAGAAAAAAAAGTTACTTTCGAAATCAGTGACATATTTGCTATTGTGGGTTCGCAATGATTGGAGCCTTGTTCCTTATGAAGGGAATTCAGGTTATATTTACCTCATGAGGCAAATTATTTAATTATTTTCACAAGAAGAGCCGTTATTTTCGAGAGAAGTACCAGAATTGCCACTGAAAGCTTTTTTTATTTCACTGTTTCCTCTAGCCATCATATCGCACCCGTCGTGGAATACTGTCACATCGCGAAAAGGACCAGATGGGTTCAAGGTTATTACTGGAGTGAAAGATGTAACAGTATGCAGCAAATGCAGCAGGTGAATCCTCTCAACTTGAAACTGTAACTACTTCTGTCCGGCGGCCAACTACTGGACTGCGCTTGGTGCTCTATTCTACGAGCAAATTAGACGCTGCCGTCACAAACAGAAAAATGA
This sequence comes from Cyrtorhinus lividipennis, assembly GCA_019603395.1. Taxonomy (NCBI): domain Eukaryota; kingdom Metazoa; phylum Arthropoda; class Insecta; order Hemiptera; family Miridae; genus Cyrtorhinus; species Cyrtorhinus lividipennis. Next base: position 1,488,371 of record CM034008.1, on the reverse strand, counting down.
ATTTTTTGAGATGTGACAGTATTCCACGACGGGTGCGATATAGCCAGAATACAGTATTATTGGCCAAGCCTGAAACGTAACATTTCAAGTATGCTTTTTGCTTGCCTGGGGATATTATTTTAAGATGGTGCTTTTTTTATCCACTTCTAAAAAACGTAAACATCTCAATAAGATTTTTTTTTTTTTTCAACCATACAGGAGATTTTTTGTTTGAAGGCATTAATGTCCTGAGTTGCAAAACGCGTGGGTAATCATGATTTCATGTTATTAGTAATTTCAGTTAACTAATTCGTACAAAGTACAACTACTTTTGCTTTTGACATGTGGTTGTCCTTACGGTTTTTGCTCTTTTGATCTACCGCATGACAGCTAACAAAATTTTCAGAAGAGTGATAAATGTGCGTTACAGTACAACTTGTGATTACTTTTCTCCCTGAAAATGAGTCTCCTTGTTTGATGAAATCCTGTCAAATTATTTAAAATTGATAACGAATGTATGCAACAGTAATGAATGAGAATAGTCTGGATATACCTAGATAAAATACCCAACAGTCTGCATCACGCTAGTCCAATAATGTGTATCTAGTATATTCATGTAAATACCATCAAAAGATCTCGTTGCCACAATTTATTTATTATTTACGGAGTTAGGGAGTTTTCTTTTGGGGTTGTTGTGTGAGGTTTTTTCACGGGTATTTTTCTAAATGTGTTCCTTTTTTTAATTGTAACTATATACCTAAATAAAATTTGATCTAGTCTCGAATGGTCTTCCTGATCTTGGCATGGTTTAACGTTGTAAGCTTTGGGCAATGTGCGTTTCCCCTGAATTTCTGCAGAGACAAAGGAATGTTGATTAAAATAGTTGAAAATGATCTTGGTAAAGTTATGAACATGGCTCACCAAACGTACCGACTGATATATGAACTGAAAAATTCCTTTGTAATGGTTTACTATTTTAAGTTGGTCTAGTCACTAAATGATACTTGATTGAATCTCCTGCACATTGCCTAACTGTGTTCAAGATCCTCGTTTTTGTGTTTTAGTTATTTCGACGTTATATTTTCGATGTAAAATCCTGTGTGCAACGAATAATGTCATACTCACCAGATGAAACTTTTATTATACTCAATTTGAGGCGTTTGCTGTGTATACATTTCCAAAATAAAAGATATTGCTGCTGTAATTATTGTTCGCGTTTCTTCTATTTTATTGATTGCTGAAAATTATCATTTTCATCCTCCTGTGGATGTGTATGGCATTTAACCGCTTGATCATCGTTGGAATTATTCTAGCTTTCATTCTGCCTCCAACCACGTAATTTATGTTCCCGTTTTAGTTGTGTTTGTTTGTTGATGTTAACCCTTACATTCATTGTATCAATACGTACGCGTGTTCCCTCTGGTTGATCTACCCATTATGCAAGTGTTGTTGGTTCTGTCACAAGCTCGAATCTAGGGTTGTCTAAAACCAAACAAGTCATCTGGATACGATGATTTCCATGTTGATTGGTCTTCATTGAAATGTGTCGCGCGTAAAGAACAAACGTCGAGCTTGTGACATGAACCTCCTTTCCTTAAAGTTTTCATATAAATGTTTTTAAAATGAATGTAGATCTCCGTACCTGCCTCAATTTATTTTTGAAAGTATTCATTTTTTGTCCAAGGTACCAGAAAAAAAGCCACGCCGAGCCTCTGCCTGGAGTGTGGCAAAACCTACAAATACAAAGAACACTTGAAGCGCCATCAGAAATACGAGTGTGGAAAAGAACCTCAGTTCCCGTGCCCACACTGCCCTCATCGAGCCAAACATAAATGGGACCTCAAAACTCACGTGGCACTTCGTCACTTATGACATTCACTCCCCTTTCTGAGGGGTCGGAAATCAAAATTTTGAATGAAATCCTACTAAGCGGCGTGCAAACTGTTACCACTGTTGATCGATGATAATTTTACGTATTATCTTCCTTTCTAAATGTTGTCCAATTTCTAGTCTTTATGCTATTCAAATGATTAATCCAAAATTTCAATTCCAGAATTTTTACTTGAAGGTTTCAAGGAAAGAGCTTATAAAGCATATCAGTCTAAACCAAAATTTTATAAGAAATAATTAGATTTGTGTAATGAATAAGTCACCAATTGTCATAATATTGCACAGTTAGATGAATATGAAATCGGTTTTGAATCTCATCTAGTCGTTAAACAATAATCTCTACCTACATGTAATTTACATTTTATGAATCAGAGGAAGATGTTATTTTGGTGCATGTAGTTGACAGCTGAAGAATAGTTCGTATTTAAATAAAAAATATCTGGTCATTTTTTTCTCCTGTAGCTCGAGAAAATTGTGTTCTGTGTCTCTTTTGGGATTCATCTTATTGGCGAGGAGGCCTCATAACTTCAGGGCATCAACGGGACTAAGTCAATAGCTTATTAATGAGCACAAAACTGTTCATAGCTTCTTTACTCTAATTTGACGCTACCGAATTCACATATTATTGAGAAAACTGTCGTGAGGCTGCCTTGCGTCTTGTTACGTGTAGAAGTAACGTCGTCGTCATAAAATCCGTATGATTTCAGGCGGCAGCGGTGACACCCACGCGTGTGACGTCTGTGGGAGGAATTATCGGTCAAAAGGTGGACTCTACAACCATAAAAGATACGCCTGCGGGAAAGAACCTCAATTTGGTTGTTCACTATGCCCGTACAAATCCAAATACAAAGGAGATCTGAAGAGTCATTTTGTGATGAGACATAGGCAACGTTTTGAAAATAAACCCGATTGATGCCGGTGTCAAGCCTCAATCACGGATCCTGGCTTGTTGAAAATTTCTCCCGAAAATTTCGAAAAATTGTGATTCCCACTTGCCACCCTTGCATCACTTCAGCTATGAGAGATTCATTTGCGCTAATAGTTCAAAAGAAATTCTAGACGTCCTCTGGTTCATGTACGACTTGATTCTACATAGGACTCTGACTCCTAATGGTCTTAATTACATTTTACTGCTGTTCTGAGAGCCCCTCAAACAGCGTTGCTCAGCGTTGCTACAGAAAGTTTTACTCATGATGTGTCTTTTCCCTGAAAAAATTGATATAAGGCACTGGAAAATCTGGAATCTATGAACCACACTCTCAATTTTACAATTCACAATATTTCAAATACCCCCCCCCCCCCCCCCTACACACGATTCAAGTGATAACCCGCTTCGTGATAATTTTTTAGTCGTACAAATGAGGAAATGCCTTCATGTTGACGTAAAGATTAAATATGGCATCGCATTTGACCATTTGAGTTACATTTCTGATATTTTGGTGTAAAGAGATGGCAAATAGGGCGATCTGGGTTTGGGCCTTCACGTTTGAAATCACGACTGGATTTGGGCTTTTGGGCCCGTTGGACTTTGAAGACACCACTGGTTTGGGCCCCTTGGAAAACGATACTTTTCTTGCATCACAAGCGTGCATTTTGTCAATATAAATATAAGTTGCTGATACATGTATTAAATCGTAGTCGGCTGTATTATCTCTGAAAATAAAAAAAAATTGCTTTAATATTCATGAGAGTGCATGGACGTATTGCTACTATTCATGAGGCATCTACGTTTTCTGTGATGTTTGATGTATCTAACACCGGTTTTATGTTACTCACTCCAAAAATGTTCGATCTTTTTTCTTGTCGGTTTCCAAAGCACATTGATAGCCCCTGAATATTTTAAGATGTGCCTGTTTTGGTCTGAACAATCCCTAATTTGACTTTCAATAATGACTTATTAGGGGTCCAAAAATGTCTAAGAGATACGAATGACCTACCTCTTTTCACCCTCGCAATTTTAATGCTTATCTCATCAAAACAACCTCGTTCCGTCCGAGCCCAAACTCGAGATGGTTCACCAATTTGAGGGCCTTTCACCTTCTGCGGGCCCAAACCCGCGATGCCCAGAAAATAAAATCCCTAAAGTCAACGTGCAGCACATCCTACCCATACGACGCCCTCTCCAGATCAAATGAATTAGTACTGCTTATTTCTTGGAGATATTTCATGTCATAGTTTGAGATATGTCAAAGCAAACAAATTAAATGCTCATGAACACTAATTTATTACAATTGTCCTACGCCTAGTTTTCAGAAAAAATATACTGGGTATTTGATTCGCAAAAGCTTTCGTTTGAGTATTTCTTAAGTGCGCCTATTTATATAATTGAGGAGTGTCTATTTCCGCCATAGATAAGTTTCATCTGATCATTTTATCTTCGATAGCGGTAGGTTGTGACTCTTTGCTAGCGCTGGCTATCGTAGTCATAATTGACTAGAAGGTGAGCAAATATAAATCGTGAGTTCTGGTACTCAACTTATTTGGTAATGTCCTGGTTTCATCAGTTCTGCCTACTATTGAGTGTTGCGTAAATCTGATTCTCGCCGTTTGTTTCAGGTTTCCTACTCGCCATCTCGCAAGGCCTTATGAAATGTTCCGACTGCCCTAAAACCTACAGAACCAAATCAGGTCTCCACAACCACAAAAAGTACGAATGTGGGAAACCACCGCAATTCAAATGCCCACACTGCCCTCACGAGACAAAGCAGAAAGGGAATCTGAAAGCTCATCTCTTCCACGTTCATAATGTTACATTGATTTGAAATTGTTGGGCCGTCCGGATAGACTCAAAACGTGCAATCTTTATTATGACGTGTCAGTCTCTAAACCCTCGTTTTTCCTGAATGTGGGGCAGTCATTCGCAGAGTTCTGACTTGTGCATGTTTTATGATCTCAATAATGTAAAACAATCCTTACAATAAAATCCCGAAGGGGCATAAATGTATGTATACAAGTTGGGGGTAAATCAAACCTGCATTATTGTTTAGTGGTGGGTGTTTTAGTTTTTAACTAGGTTTTACACAGTTTCATCTTCATAATGAAGCAGCTCTGCCCCTCTAGAGTGTCGAGCTACAGATTTCAAGCCTCCAAGATTGACTAATCTGAGCTGGGGCCTCAGTACATGTCTAATCTCACACACCCAGAAGTCTGGGTGGCCGAGGTTGTTAGGGCATCGTTCTTGGAGCTCGAGACATTGAGGCTGCTGGTTCGCTCTCTCCTCAGCAGTGGTGCTTCATTCCTACCCTTGCAGCTGGTAATTAAACAATCTTAATTCCTGCTGGACCGAGATGAGGCCTGGAAAGTCAATGCCCGTATTCTACTCAGGGAACTTCGCACTCGGTTCAGAAGGGGAAGGAATCATTTTTCAACACCTAGAGGCATTTTATACCTCCTTAGTTCCTAGTCCTTAGTCTCTATAGTTTGGAATACAGCACTCAGATTTGACATTGGTTGGTCAGACGCTATCCATTGTTGAAGTGTGCTGCAATGTTCATGAGTATGCTATGCTCTGTGGTGACCATGGTTTAACAAAAAGTGGTAGTTTGCCCCACCTGTGCACAAACCACTCACAACCATTTTATCATTGAAATTCAATCTAAAAAGTAAATTTATTATTGGTATCCTCTTGTTTGCTCTTTTACATGGTTACAGATAATGTTGAGCAATTCTCTTTTGTTTGCAGGAAAAATTGCTAAAATAACCTACTCCTGTTGATATCTTGTCGTAAAAAATGATATTTTCAAGTCTATGAAAGAAAATCGTCATTTGGTTTCAAAACAGCAAATTTAGTTGCTAAGATTTGTCTTGTGGGGGAGTGAGATGTGAGCGCAGTGATGATCAATTACATCATAACATTTATGATACCTGGTAATGCTTCAATTGCAAGACTTCTTGAGCACATCACACATCTCACAGCCATGGTAATTTAAAAACGTCATTGATGTCTTTCAAAATTAACTTACGAAATAATTAAGCAGAACCAGTAAGTTTGACGCCATACTACAGGTTACTGTTGGGGAAAACAGGTAAATCCAAGTTGAGCAGAGGTAACTCAAAGGCCTACCATACCAAGATGACCTTTGAGAGGACAATGAGTTCAGTTTTTGTTCTGAAAAGATTCTCTTGTTGTTCTTGTTGTCATTAAAATCAATTCATAAGTGTTTAATCTGGAAGTCTTCCTGTTCCTTTTCGTATATCCTTTATAACTTTCATTATTTTGTAATACAAAAAATATGGAATTTATGACAAGTTAGCAGGAGATTGGCGTACAATTTATCACAACAGCCCTCTGACATGTTCTATCCACGGTTAAGGGAAAGGTGGCTGATGGAGTTTCCCGCACTAAGAACTGTAGGCTTTCAAGATGAAATGTGTTTCCTGTCAAGTCTTGTAGGACGACCACAAAAGAGAAAATGTAAACATTCTTGTGAAGGTTGTTTGTCTTATAACCGGACAGATCAACTTATCCTTGGATCTTGCCTAATTTGTGGCGATATTGGGAGAGATTTTTGTGTGTGGACCACCCTACCTGGCCATAACATACATAGTAGTACCAATGGTTGGTGGCTATTAAATAAAACGAAATAAATCCATCCAGTGCTACGATCCCTAGGCGAGCCTTTGCTAAGCTCAACTAAGCCGCGTGAATGCTGTGGTTGATTGTGAGTGTTTGATGTTCGAATGGTCATTTTTGTCAAAATATGCATGTCATATATGTATATAAATTTGTTCTGTGATGTACCGCTCTAAGGATAAGATGATAAGTGGAACTCAACGACACTTTTAATGATAATTCACGTGGCCTCGTCAAAAAATGTGGCGTGGCTGGTTAGTAATGTTTGTTCATGTACATTTATCGCTCTTACATGAAATTTAATGCTTGTTCACAGGCGCTGCGTACGTTAGGCCCCCCAAAGCAAAACGTTTCCAATGCGAAAAATGTGGTAAATGGTACGGATACAAAGAGAGCCTGTACAACCATCAGAAGCACGAATGTGGCAAGGAGAAGGGATTCCACTGCCCCCACTGTGATTACAAAGCGAGTAGAAAAGGATCGCTAAAGATTCATGTGGTCTCCAGGCATTTTTCTATCGAGCAGCCGGAATGAAGAGGTGTGATTCTGATATTGTCATTCAGTTGGAAGTGTTGCTGGTGATTTAAATAGTCAATGACAACTGTCCTATTTGGTGATTCTTCTTTTTTATTCATCCTTCTATTGTGAAATGTCCAGCAATAATCCTACTGTGACCGTGGCAGCCACCAAAATTGATAGTAGTCATGGAATTAATCGTTTGACCTCCATTCTGTGAAGCCTATCATTTTGATCAGAAAGTCATTGCTTTTGTTGGGTTTGGCGTATGGGGAATGCATATTTTGTAATTGCATCTGAAACTTTAACCAAAAGGAAGGTATTGGCCATGGTTTAGAGCCATTACTAACTGTATGCTAATTGAAAGTTTGTAAAAATCTTGGTTGAGTGCTAAAAGTGACGGCTCTGCAGTTCATGCAAGTACAATTTTGAGATTGTAATGATCCATATACAGCAGCTTTTGAGTGGCAGGGTCTAGGTGATGTTGCTCTGACTGAATAATGTCTGGAATTCGTACTTGCAAACCCTTCAGTGACATCACTTGTGCTCGCTCACATACACTACCCTTGAAATCCAATTTGAGGTTTCCTTCTCCCATCTCACCACTAACTCACAACATGCAATTCACAACAGAAAGCCCCATGTTGAGCATTTCCATGCACCCTTTCTCTAGAATACATCTCCAGTGGGGACAGCAGTTACATTTGCAAGAGGTGCGGACGAGTCTATAAGACCAAACCTGGTATTCACAATCACGTCAAATACGACTGCGACAAAGATCCTCAATTCAGGTGCCCCATCTGTCCTCACACCACCAAAAGAAAAGGCTCGCTCAAGAAACACATGGAGAACGTTCACAAAGTCATCACACCCGAATGATTTACAAGACTTATTTATGCTGCAAAACTTGAAAATGTTTCATCTGGTAAACTGACAATGTATTTTGTCTCAACTCAACAAAAATTTAGGATTTCTATCTGTTTAAATTGTGCCTTAGAAATGGCTGTGGTTTTTTTTCTCTTTTACCTTACCTATATTGTTCAAAACTTGTCCTTTCTTGCTTAGTCAATTTTATTTTTGGAGAAAGTATCAATTTCTGTGAGTGTTCATTTTGTATATTCGTGATTGTTATTTTTTGTTGTTATTATTATTATTATCTTCATCATTATTTTTATTATCCTCTCATCTTTTTGATAATCATAAGTAATTTGATGCTACTTACTTTCAGATAATTTTTTATAATTGAATAAACTCATCATCACTCTGTACAGTTATAACCATTCACAAGTCGTTGCTTAGGCAAGCTTTTCAATATGCATATAAAATATATTTGAATTAATCTGGCCGGTATTATTTCATTACTGGTTCAAAATCTTGATATTTGTGAAGTTATTTAGCCCCATGATATGCAGAATGACTTATTATGCATGTGCCATCATTTGTTTGTTGCCAAGTTCAAGTCAACTGATTTTCTCAAGTGTCTTCCATTAACTCATAAATATATTACTACCGTGATATTTCTTGTAATAAATAAATATTTGTTTATTTATAAATATATGAGCGTGCGTGCACGTAAGAAGAAGACAATGTTTGTTTTGTTCTAATTTGTTGATATTTTTGTGCTAAGAAGGCCTAGATTTAGTACTTAGTAGTTGGTCTGTATGACATGGAAATTATCTCACGACAAACATTTCATGTTTTCATTCAGGTGCTTGTGTTTGAATGTCAACAGGTGCGAGAAAGGGCTACATTCTTGAATGTTTAGTGAATTAACCCTACTGTATTTGGGAAGACTTGCCATACTCCAGATTTGGTAGTTTTTTCATGTCAAACTTCACCACCGTGTAATCTCTGTGTTCCAGCCTCTCCATATGAATGTCCTCAGTGTCCATCGCCGGTACAAGAGCCGAATGAGCCTTTGCAACCACAAACGGGAATGTGGGAGAGAGCCTCAATTCCTGTGCCCGCACTGTCCCTTTAAATCCAAGCAAAAGGGAAACCTCAAGTCTCATATTTTTTGCAAGCACACACGCTGGAGTCAGCCTTGAAATTACAGTGTCAAATATATTACAAATTGAGCCAATATTCAGTGACATTCATTCATTGAGCCAATGCATGATAAGTTGGTTACTTTTGGACTTTGCATAGGTTTTTATCATTTTTTTTTTTCTGAAGAGTTTTATTTCAACGGTGAGAGGGGGTAGGGGGCACAACTGTTATATATGTGATTCATTATGCTTGAAGAACCAGCAAATCCTACTAAAAACTTCCCATTTTCTCTTCATTTATAGCTTATAATTATCTTGATAAGATACATCATATTACTGTATGGCTGGACTGTACAGTTCATAATTGACTAATTCTATGCAAATTCCCCAACACTCCTCCAAACACTGCAAACTGCATTAGGTACTTGCAATTAAAAATGACATAAAACACGTGTATCAGAAAGATGGTTTTGTTGTATACTACTGTTACCCATCCAATCCCATGACACTGCTGAATGCTCACTTTGCTGGGAGGCTGCCATTTTTTTGTAAATGCACCATAGATTGCTGAGTTAGAACATCAGACTGCACTCTCAGTTGTTTATTTATGTTTAATGATATAGGGCAGAGCAATTTTCATTATCATTGCATAAATGTCTTTTGTTACAATGCATTTTAAGCCTGTAAACTTGAACAAAATTACAGCACAGAATTGAAATGATATCTTCATAAAAACTCTATTTTAGGTTCTTTGAAGAATAATCCACCTGGTGAGAGGCAGCGATACCCCTGTGAAACCTGTGGTCGGACCTACAAGTATTACTGTGGACTATACAAACACAAGAGATTTGAATGTGGCAAAGAACCGGCATTTGCGTGTCCTCTGTGTCCATACAGAGCGCATCAAAAATTCTCCCTCAAGAGCCACTTGATATGTGTTCACAAAAACGATGCAAAGCAGTTTATGACTATGAGAGAATAATTAAAGTGTTGAATGTATTTTGAATTTTTATGTTGATTCACTCCTAAATGGTTAATTTACTTAGTTTCAAGGAGGTAGCTCACGTTGACACAATATAGTGAATTGGTGTTGTAAAAGTTCCACTGAATACTACAGCAGATTCTTAAGTAGTAGAATTCTTAGTATCTGTTGCACAAATTACAGCGTGGTAAGCTATGTATAATAAGTGAAGACTTATCTCCTGATTCAAATAAATTTCATTTCCCAGGTCACACGCGATGTTACACGGCTAACGATTCAAAGCCTTTCCTCTGTTCTGGCTGCAACAAACACTACAAATACAAGAAGAATATGACTACCCACCAGAAATACGAATGTGGGCGAGCACCTCAATTCGCCTGCCCCCACTTGCCTCTACCGAGCCCATCAAAAAGGCAGTTTGAGGTCACATATCATTTTCAAGCATGCGAAACTGGAATCAGGCTCTCTAGTTTCTAAGTAGGGTAATCTGGTGGTTGTCGGCTGCTGCCAGACTTTGCTGAACAGATTCATATTGGCTGATTGCATACCTCTACAAATTTTATGTGACCTCTTCAAGAGGGGCTTTGTGTTCTAATATCTTATCTTCAACACTAGTCTTCTTGTACTACCTAACTGGTCATACGAGAATCAACAAAAATATAGTATACTTTGTTATATGTAAGTTTGATTATTCTTGCCCCTGCAACTTGTTGTACAAATCCTGGGGTGTGTTAGGCTGTTTTGGGTAGCGATATTTTCCAAGCAGAGTAAAATGAAGGCATGACATCACACCATTATTACCATTTTAAACATTGCGCTTTATCACCAGTCTCAGAGATTTCTGTCCCTTGAATTATTTTCTGCTCGAATTTGCAATAGCCACTATCTCCGTTTCCAAGTTCATGTTCTTGCAAGGAAGGATGATATGTATGTTTTCAGTGTTGCAATGTGTATAGTATGTTTTTATGACACTTATAATCTATTCATAATCAACTGGAGACCGTTCTGAACCAGACGAGGCGTCTAGAATGATCTTCGTGTCGAATGATGGGTGTTTCATGTTAAAAACATGGTGAAGGAGTTCCCCGTTGTTCCCAACTCAGCACTCTCCTGTATATAAAATTTGACGTCACATCCATAATAGTCACTGTTTGTTTTCTATTTACCTATTCTGTGGTGATTTGTTTCTAAAAATCCAGTCCTGTCTACTCTTGAACAAACCTAACGTGATTTTCAGTGTCTTAATATTTCCTTTGGCCTATTCTGAACTGAACGTAAAATTTAATACCGCTCGTCTTTGATTTACACTAGATACACAAATGATCTATGCCTTCAACGTTATTTGCATTCCATTCCGTTCAACTATAAAAATTTTTGTTTCTTTCAGGTTTCTACGGGATGGATGGTATTGAACGTTTCCCTTGTACGGGTTGCAACAAAACGTACAAATACAAAATCAGTTTGAAGAATCATCAGAAGTACGAATGCGGAAAAGAGCCTCAATTTGCGTGCCCCCACTGTCCATACAGAGCTCACCAAAAAGGAACACTTAAATCTCACATGATGTGTAAACACCGGGCCTGTCTTATATAAATGTTCCTATTTCATATTTAAGTTAATGCTCTCAACTCACATGACACTGGATGATACTATCGGGACGACTTATATGATGATTTTGATGTCATGGCTGAAGGTGACCAATCAGATACCAAACTATGCTTGGCCACTTTGGGCAGCAGTTCTTTTTGATTTACAGCTTCTAATTGCGCAGGTTTTCAAATATATTAATTTTCGAAAAATTCTCAAAATTGTGTGTTGCCAAATCTTAATGTTTGCTCGTGATTTTGAAATAGAATCATGCGAGTTCCCCATTTTTGTCATCCTTACATAACGTGATTATTTTCGCTTAATGACCCTACTCAAATCATAGTATTGCGATTGAACAACCCTAGTTTTAATTTGTTTAAGAACCATTTCAGGTGCGATACCTCGTGTGATTCATTTATTTCTTTTTGATCTCCCTAGTTCTTACAGTTTTTGTAACATTGATACTTTGAATCATACGAGCGATGGCAACCTCATTTATTCTTTGTAAAATAGTTCATTTCATATTAAACAATCTTTTACGAGTACGTGTTTTTGTGGAAACTAATAATATTTATCTATTCGCCCTTTAGGTTAGGCTGGTACCTAAAGGGCGAATCGATAAATATTATTTGTAAGTGCCTTTGATATATTCATCGATGATCCTCACTCTTAACGGGCCCCTTTGAGTACTGCAGGTTCAATCAATATTAGTCGCCAATATAGCAGCTTCCATAGAGAAAAACCTCAGTGGAATAAGAAAATAAAACGAGTACAACCCTTCATCACAAATGATTTTGCGTTGTTGAAAAAAAAAATAAATAAATAATAATAATAATTCAAGTTGGTCGTTTGTGTTAGAAATTAGCCACATTTCCGTGAGCCTCCCGAACGTATGCAACTGAAAAAATGGACCCGCTCAGTCTACTTCTTCGCCATTTTCCCATGGCGACTGAGAAAACCACAGCCCAGGTGACCATCATAAAGAAAAGAGTATAACAATGCAAAACAATAAAATATTGTGATTGGTCGTTATTTGGACTGTTTTTTACCTTATTACAAAATAAATAAATGTGATTATAATGTTACAACCTCACTAACGCCTCTATGTGAAATCACTATCATCATTTGATTCTCAAAATCCTTTTTAATTACTAGATGGACGTAAAACTGGCATATATTGGAATTACATAGGCCAAAAAAAGGTCTAAATTCATTCCGAACAAAACCTCTACAGGGTGATAACTTTTGATTAACGGTCCCCTTAGTGAACGATGGCTATATTTTTATGTTCTAATTATTTTATCTTTATTATCGTTCAACACTAAGAGTTCATGATTATCCAAAGATAGTCGACAATATCGCTATCAGATTTCCTTCACCACTTCCTACCTATTTCCTCTTCGATTCCCTAAAACGTGGCTTTTTGGTGAACAAATGCTCTTAGTTTCTGCTGTTTCGGTGATAGTCTCTTTTCTTGGTGTTCGTTATATGTGAATAATTGTGTGCGGTGTTGGCATTTAACAGAAGAACGAGAATTTACATTTATTGTTTATAATGAAATTCATGTAATTGTATCGTAGCACAGGCAAAGAGTACAAAACCGTTTAACAATTACATTATTTTGTGGAGGTATCCGTGGAATTTATCACTCAGGAAAAAATTTAATAAAATTGATTGAATATCCGGCATCTTCTTGTCCGTACAAGGAAATGCATTAGAAACTCATCACTTTGACTGGGTGTTTCGTGTTTTTACTGCATTTTCATACAACATCAGTGACAAAACGTTCTTCGTCGTTACGTTTGCTTGGCTCAGTTGATATTTTTCGAAAAAAAAAAAAAAAAAAAAATCCTTGAGTGTTTAGTTTACGTGGGATTAGACCTCCAGAAAAAATTATCACAGCAACAGCAGATAACTTATCTTCTTGGTGTTTTTATCGTCCGTCACATAAATGTACATTATTGTTCAAATTCGTGCCCGTTTTCTGTTTCAATTTTATACCCTTAAGTTATCATTGTTGCAGAATCGGAGGCGGTCAGTGAGCCCGTGTTCGAATGTGACCGTTGCTCGAAAAAGTACCGCCTCAGGGACAGCCTACAACGGCACCAAAACCGCGAGTGTGGAAAGGAACCCGAATTCGCATGCCCTCTCTGCCCATATCGGGCTCATCGGAAGTTCACTCTGAAAATGCATTTGACTAATCGTCACCCTACAGCGATAACCGTGCCTGACTTTATTTTCTAAGTTGTACAGTTTTTCCTTGATGAGACATCGGTTGATACATTTTCCTTTGAATTAATTCCAAAACGTACAAAATAAATGTATCATGTTGATTATTTTCCGTGAAATATATACTTGTACATTTATGACTTTACAATAGGTACTTAATGCTTATCCTCCTTGCAATTCTATTGTAAGCTCCACCTTCTTACAGTCTGTTATCGAGAAAGGTAAACGTTAAAAAACGTTTTTCTCCATAAAACCTTCAGCACTGGGATTCTCATATCAACTCACGATTTACCATTGTAATGCTCACTGGAGGATCTGCGTATCCAGCCCGCCATCAATCTGCTATTTTAAAATGCAGGCGTACTTGTAGTTCACATTAACCCGGATATAATGTAGTGTAGTTTTTTTTTTTTGTAAATGCCTAAAAGCTGATTTGAGAGTTATTCGTCTAAATTCACCGTCAAAACGCGAACAAACGCCTTGTACTTTGCACAGGACGTCAAAGAAGACTGGATTCCTGACGGCTAGCTACGTCTTCAAACTGACGAACTATCTAGAAAATGACTGGTTATCAGAGGCCCCCGCTCTCTGTCCAATGTCAGTAGTTGAAATTGGCAGGTTAGCCAATCGTGATGCAAAAGGGAATGTATGCGATTACATTTGCCTCAAGTTCTTAATAACATAAATTTAATCTTGGAAAAAAAATCTTTGGCTCAGCCTTTTCATATTTTTTATATTTATTGTCCATTGTTCCCCGCGTCTCAAAAACCTCATTATTATGTAAGTATTCAAGATCTTGAAATTTTTGTTATTCCGTTTAGAAACAGTCCTGTATATTGTGTAGAAATTTCGTACAATGTCAATAGTTGGAGCGTCTTTTGATTCTCTATCATTTTCTCTTCTTTGCTGTCTCCTTCCCAATTTAGTCTTCTTAGTAGGTTTTACGTCTTACTCTTATCGGCCTGGATCACGCTTGTTCTATCCATTTGACAATTTCTTCTTTACAGACGCAAAACCCAGCATCGTGATGACTGATAGCGGTTCATGGCTCCAATGTACACGTTGCGGGAAAACTTATAACAAAAAGGACAGTCTCCGAAAACATCTTAGACGAGAATGCGGTGGTAACCGACAGTTTGCCTGCCCGTTCTGCCCGTATAAAGCTTTTCAAAAAGGCAATTTGAAAATGCATATGGTCTGTAAGCACCAAGAACGTATGTCCTAACGATTTCTACTACGTTCCAAGTGGTCACTGATTGTTCACTAATGAAACATTTGCATCGATTGTTCATATTGGAAATTATGTCGCCACATTGACCATAATGGAGAAAATGCAATGGTCCAATAAGAATAATATTCAAAATCGGAGGCCATTTTCCACTAATTTTTAATATTTTTCAACCTGAATTTTTTGGTGACTGATTTTGTATTCTTCTTTAGTTTGTGTCACATAGCATTGTTCCTTCTACAAAAGTTGTCACATGATCTTATTTGAGACATTTTCGCCGTCGTCATTCCTTATAATTCATCTCGACTAGTTTCAGCAAATGCAATAATTTTTAAACCGAAAAACCGTTCCAACCCAAAATATTTATTACTCGAAAACAAACCATATTCACCTTTCATTATATTCATGTTAAGTTGACATAAATTAAAACTGAACTTTTCATTCATTCAATTTGGTTGGTGTTGGTGAACGGAAAGGCTATCGATGCGAGCCCTTGCAAGATTTGAGAAAAAAACAATTCTATTGAACGAGGGCTATTGGAATTAATTTTCCGTTTCTTGGTACCAGTAATTAATTATTTTGAGCACATGAGAGATTCCAAGAGATTATTGACATTTTTCTGATCTCAGATCTGCTTTGCATGATTTATTGTTTCTGATGTTTGTTAATGCGGTGTAATGGTGTATTAAAAGTGATCTTCCTAAGTGTGTACTCAAGTTTACATCCCCATTTTAAATATCTCAAATGAGAAGTAGTATGTTCAAGAATATTTCTTGCTGCTGATGCAGCTGTTGTTCAAATTATGTAGTTTCCGCTCATACACTTGTGACTATTCTGACAACTGGATGTAGAACGCTTAAGCGCCAAGCTAGGTACACATTGCCCATTTTTCTGAATTGATCGTTAAAATTTACCAGCTCCGGAGTGGCTGGGAGGGGAAAGTGGCAGATTTTAACTAGCATCAAGGATAATGGATAATATCCTAATGGTCAGACAATAGTTTTCAGGACTGATCAACCCAGACTATTGAGCAATTAATGTCTAGTAGCTTGAACGACCAGAGACGTGAAACTGCTTCCAGATCTGAGCTAAACGTGCAGCAACAGTTGTAGTAGCTTCAAACTCGTGTTTTCAGACTCATTACAGCACCCAGCGTGTCATTCCTTGTTGCAGATCGCTCATTCTTCACCAATGGACCTCATTCCAAGTACCAATGTTCGGTATGCTTCAAGACGTACGTCTACCTTAAGGGGCTACAAAGGCATCAGAGACTAGAATGTGGCAAGGACCCGCAGTTCAGTTGCCCGTACTGCTCGTATCGTGCTCACCAAAAGGGTACGCTCAAGTCCCACGTCCTAACTCAACATAGGGGAGAAATATCGTCGTATTTTGCCCAATCCCCCCGATTATAGTGAATTATGTTTTAAGAAAAGAGCATTGTGATCCATTACCATTTTGTGGCTAAAATATATATGATTAAATTTGTGAACATATTTCAATTTGTTAGCTGCTTCTGTCAAAATCCTAAGGGATGGGCAAATTTCTGTTGGAGAGTGTTGCGCTCTCACATAGCTGTCTGCCCTCATGTTGTGCGCACGACACTGCTTTAGCTCAATGGATCAAAAATATCCATGAGGCATTTGAATGCTTGAATTTATATGTTGATATTGTTCCGGGTTTGCTAATGTACCTCCGCTACGTTCTCCTAAGTGATCAATTGTTGCTCTATCCTGATATAGCTGCAGATCTTGTTACAGGTTGCAAGTATCCTGCATTTCACGAACAAAACTCCAGAAACGCGAGCGCAGAAAAGCAAAGAGATTTTTTTGTCAACATTGCTGCTACAGAGCTCCTTGTCCTCGTGTTATTCACCAAATAGTACACTTCTTTGTGAGGCAATGTCATGCATTTTTCAAATTCCCCTTACTGTCTTGTAGGCCATAATTGAGCATGGTTGAATTTAGGACATTGTGACTGTATAATCAGAAATCATTGATAGTTAAAGCTGTGTTCATGGTCGGATGTAATAATTTTAACTGTAAATGAAAGCGATGGAAAATATTCTTGTTTCAGACGGTGGGCCACCATTTCAGTGTTCTGGGTGCTTCAAAAATTACAACATCAAGGACAGTCTGATCCGCCACCAAAAGCGTGAGTGTGGGATTGAGCCTCCATTTGGATGTCCGTTCTGCCCCTACAGATCTCATAGAAAGAGCAATTTGAAAACCCACGTAATCAAGAGGCATTACTCTAAACACTTGAGACTGTGAATAAAAATATTTATGAAATGCTTTTTGTTTTCTTAACCTAATATTTTTGGGGCAACAAATGCAAGAACTTGAACGAAGCAAAGGTGATTGGACCTAGTATTGACATTTTCTGTATTCCATCCATAAATAGAATTATCACACATCAGATGTGAGTTTGTGTAATCTAGCCAGTTATCATGTTATGGCAATGGCAATTAGTAATGGGATGCTTGTCTGTATCTATCATCAGCCATCCAAGATCACTTAGCTTTCCAATAATGTTTTCACAGAGAACAGAGATTGGCGCCTCTCACCCTGGGCGTGTGGAGTCTGCCGGAAAACGTACATCTCCAAGAAAAATCTTCGGCGTCATCAGAAGTTTGAGTGTGGGGTGGATCCACAGTTTGCGTGTTCCTTTTGCCCTTATAGAGCTCACCAAAAAGCATCACTCAAGTCACATGTCATGCGCCGACATATCAATACTAACACTAACACTACCCTCATTGAATAGCATTGTTATATTCTTGGGTGGGTGCCACACTGGCCGGATTAATTTTAGTGGCCATGCCTCGAATCTGGTACTTTTAGTGGATCCTTTAGTTTGTTTTTCAGTTCATCTTTCTCATTTGTGGAAAAGCTGTCTCAAATCCCGTTGATTCAATGAAAAATAATGTGTACCTTCATAAGATACCTTCACGAGTACATATTATTCCTTCCTACATTTATCAATGGGTACTTATCACAGCTAATGAATTTCAGATGAACGCCTTGATGCTCCATCACAGCGAGCTGGATTGTGGCAGTGCCCTCAATGCTTCAAATGTTATAAGTTCTCCAGGTCCCTCAACCGTCACTTGAAATTTGAGTGTGGGAAGCAACCTCAGTTCTGCTGTCCACATTGTCTGTATAAAGCTCACCAAAAAGGGTCCCTTAAGTCACACCTTCTACTCAGACATAATACCTACTTATAACGTTTTGTAATTATGTATTTTTTCACGACAATGAGAAATAAAATTGTCACACAATGTACCTGGACATTCTTTTGATGATCACAAAATGAAAATAATGAACATAAACTTCTTGACACACTTTTAGGTAATGGCTTAACATCAAATTCTGACCTAATAAGGATCTGATGGATGGCTGCATGAAGTAATTAGATACTAAGCTGTGCTAACAACATCCTCCTCCTTAACTTTTACTGTGCTAAGCTTAATTTAACTACCCTTCAATGTTGTTTCAGCTAATGTTCTCAACAATCGGCTAGCCATGTGCATTTCATCATTCAGGTGCCCTAATTGTATCAAAGTCTACGCTCTGAAGACTTCTCTTCACCGGCATCTCAAGTTTGAGTGTGGGAAAGAACCACAATTCTCATGTCTTTACTGCTCTTACAGAGCCCACCAAAAAGTGGCCTTGAAATCTCATATGAAATACAAACATGGGCATGTTCCTGTCCAGTGAAGTGTCACTGAGTCGATATCTGGAAGTTGTGAATGCTGTGGTCATTCCAGCTGTCATTCAAGAATTGATATTCTTGTGAGAGGTCCACATTTATTTTTCAAAATACATTTCAACGTTTACATGTCAGTTTAGTTCCTCCATCCATGAGCCGCAAAAGCAGTGCGTCTGTTTTGATCTTGGTGCAGGCTATTCATTCATAAATCAATCGTGTTTCAGGTATTAAGCTCGTTCGTGCTCGTCATCCATGGGTATGCTCAAAATGCCACAGAAATTATTCCACACCGCAAAATCTATACCGCCATGAAACATTTGAATGTGGTAAACAACCACAATTTGCGTGTCCACATTGCCCTTACCGTGCTCACCAAAAAGCCAATCTTAAATCACATGTAATTTGTAAACATAAACTGAAACACTATTAAATAGATGCTGTATGCATGCTCAGTTTTCCTGTCGTTAATCGTTAATTTTATCATCCACCTCTTCATGCGAGAAGAGGCTGTAGTGAGCCATGTGTTTTGAGGATGCCTTTCGAAGTTGTAGGTGACACATGGTTCAAACATCAATGTGTGGTTCCCGATGCTTCCAACAGTGATTTACTGAGATTTCTCCGTCTGGCCATATTCCAAAAATCTTGGTAATGTGGACAGAAACTCGCTCAAATCTTTATGGTTGTAAGATTCTTTCTTTTTACCTGGCATTCACTTGTATAATCTGCAATATGTCCAATGTTACAGTTACCACTACCTCCAGCCATCAAGTAGTTTACGTTTCTCCTTGGTGGTGTCCCAAGTGCCACAAATCCTACTCGTCCAAGACCAATCTCAATCGACACTTGAACTTTGAGTGTGGGAAAGAACCGCAGTTTGCTTGCCCGCATTGTCCATACCGAGCTCATCAAAAGGCTACGTTGAAGTCTCATATGATCTGTAAGCACGCTTCTACTGTAATAAATCAAGGATTGAGGTGATAGCTGCCTGTATCAATTGAGTTCCATCTCTTGCTGCCTACTTCTATGTGCATTATGTCATTACAACAGCAATTTTGAAAGTATTAAGTTGGCCACTGAGTGGCATCATACCTTTTTTTTAACCTCTTTGTTGTGTTCAAGCTTCCATAGATTGAAGAATGTGCCCTAAATTGCTCCAAGCACAAAGTGCTTGAAGGTGAGGGTTTTTTTCCTAAATGAGCCACATGAACTCCGAAGAAAACCCTTGTTCTTCAGTCAGAAAATGTCACAAGTGGGCAACTGCAATTCAAAAGATTCACAAATATGCCTTAAATCTAAGGTAAAACATTAATTTATTGATTATCATTCTTTATGCCCTGTTTCAGCTGGGGATGTTAGGTATTACAATCATCAAAATTGTAGAAACTCGTGCAAATACTGCTGGATGTGTAGTATGACTGCAGCAAAGAACTACCTGTTCCACATGATTCCCCAGAATGTGTGGCTACTCATTACTGGAAAAATATCATTTTCGTGGTATATTGTAAAAAATGATTAAAATTAACAACATTTAACCATAATTTTTTCATTAGAAAAAATGAATAATAAATGGAATAAGCTGCCATCTTGTATTATTTCTTGTCCTAATCCCTCGTACTTGGTGGGTATTTAAACTGTTTAGTTAGCACTTCTGTTTTCTTGTTCCGATATTTGGCCACTTTTGGTTGGTTATTCTTTGAATAATGAACCTAAATTTTTTCAGGTGCAGCGCACATGGGAGAAACCTGTTTCTTGGAACAAATGTCATTGGATGTAATGAGAGAAAATTGTAAAGATGAATGTAAAGAGAGAAATTGCTTGAAACAGATGGGCGGAGATTAGGCTGGACATTGCGGGGAAGGTTGATTAGATGGCGCGCACTACATTTCATAAACATTAGCTAATATTGAAAATCTTCCCTAGCTTTGTCTTCATATTTCATTTTGAAATTGCATTAATTTATGGTATTGCTGGCATTATTGAGCTCAAAGCTATACTGTAGAAGTCTCTCTAGTAGCATTGTTCTGGTACTGAGCTTTGCAGGCTGACGAAATTCAAACAACTGCCAAGAAATTCTCAACTCAATTTCACTGACTATTACTAAAATTACCAAGTAACTAATCCCTTCACAGGGTGAAGTACTACAGTTTTTCCTTCTATCGGACGTTCTATCAGACATTGCAAAGCGTCATTGGAGCTCATCATAAAACTAACAGAAACTGTTTCTCCTGTGTGAGCCTGTGCTAAATTCAAACACATGGGCATTGTGTTTTATTTAGGTGATGCTGGTGAGCTGTTCTAGTAGACAGCAGTAAAATGCTTACTGAATATTATGTTTTACAATGCACAGAGGTCTCCTCCCTGACTCAAAGTTTTGCTTACCCTATTGTTTGTATTTTATATAATTATTCTACTCGTTCGTTCTTCATTCATTCGTGTTCGAAACATCGAAGTTTGGCGTTTTCCTTCCATGCACTCAGGTTGTCAATCATTTTTAGGTG
This sequence comes from Cyrtorhinus lividipennis, assembly GCA_019603395.1. Classification (NCBI taxonomy): domain Eukaryota; kingdom Metazoa; phylum Arthropoda; class Insecta; order Hemiptera; family Miridae; genus Cyrtorhinus; species Cyrtorhinus lividipennis. The sequence goes on along the minus strand of CM034008.1, from coordinate 1,467,196 downwards.
GTGATGTGGTGATTGTCTCTGTGAGTGGTTAATTTCTCGTCGTTGGTCATCCTCTAGATACTCACCTTGGGGCTAGAATGGCTTAGGCTTCTGATTGATTTAGCGTAGACATTTCAATTGGCTTAGTCTGCGGAATATTTGCTTGGCTCTGAGCTGAGTCCATACTCCAATCTACTTCGCCAGTCTAGTCTTTTGTAAGAAGATTACCTGTGCTCTGGATCTTCTTATCAGCGAATTTACCATTTTATTGCTTCATGAGTAGTTTCAGAAAGGTAGTAGCAATAAAAGCCCCTGTCTAACTTCCATTAATACCATTGAAAAGGGCTGCCCAGTCCATTTCAGGAGTGCCTAAGTGCTGCTTTCAAAGTAATGTCAGTACCGTCAATTTGATATGAAACCTGTGATCAAGCCAGTGCCATAGGTGTAATGGCAACTGAAGCATTTACTATTCAATCATATTTGACCTTTATTCCTTGTAGATGTTATGAGTTATATAAATATCTTCCGCCGACTAAGCCAACTTTATAATTCTTCTCATTTTGACCTGCTCTTACAAAAACCATCATTGTTTCTCTATTTATGTTTCAGTCAAAAGAGCTCCAGCCTCCAGCGAGTATCCATTTTTGTGCTCGGGCTGTCACAAATCGTACAAATTCAAAGGAAACCTTCGACGGCATCAAAAATACGAATGTGGGCTGGAGCCTCAGTTCAGTTGCCCTCATTGCCCTTACCGCGCGCATCAGGAAGGCAGCATGAAGACCCATGTCATTCGAAGACATGTCCATCCTTCCATACCACAAAATTATTCTTGAAATATATCAAAATTTTCGCTGTGTAGATACAAATTTTGTTTCTGATTTCCTATTTCAATTTCTCAACCTGCTGATGTCTTACAATGTATCAGTCTATAATAACAAAAACTAACAATTTACACCCCATAGCCTATAGTGAGTCTCTAATACTGGTAAAGTGTGACATTATAGCGACATTCTTTGTTGCAGATTCAAAAGGGTACAAGATCAGCGTTTCTGGTGTTTCAGTATGGTCTTGCACAGCTTGTGCTAGGTCATACAAATATAAAGAAACACTCACTCGTCACCTTAAGTATGAGTGTGGGAAAGAGCCTCAATTTGCCTGTCCACACTGCCCCTACCGGGCACACTTGAAGGGTAACTTGAAAACTCATATAATTTGTAAACACCTACGGAAATCGTAGAGTTTCAGGGAATATGTATCATTATCTAAAGGTCAGATGTCAATTATGCTGATGGGGTGGGGTGTATTGTCGATGATATGTGAGTGTATCCTGGAACTAATTCATCCAAACCCTATACATTGTAGGAAAATGTGTCTCCAGTCAGCGGGACGAGGATTTGTTTTAAAGAATTCCTGGGGAGTGCCAGTATAAGAGAGTTGTGTGATTCTGCACAAGCTGTGAAGGGTCTTCTTTAATCGTGTTTAGGAAACTGGAACGAACTTACGATACATCAAACAAGTGTCTTGAATTTCTCAATATTGCTTCCGTAGAACAATAGACTGAATCAACTAATAAATCTTATGGCCATACAAAGGCGTTTGTTTTGGTTTTTAACCATGTCTTGTCTTTCTTTTACCTTCATTCTTCTTACCAAAATATGTACAGTATTTACTTCCTCCTAGCTGGAGAAAAGAAATGGTAAATGGTAAGTTTTGTTGAAGTTGTATGTTTCTCCAAAATGTACGGTTTATGTGGAACACATTTGTGTCATCAGTCTCAGGTTGGATTGGGTTTTGCTGGGTAGTTATACTTGATTCTATTTTAGCTAACGTTTGCTAACGTTTAGCTTGCGTTGAACATGGTTCTTTAGACACCACTTGTTTGCCTGAATAAATATCTCCTATTTTCTAATTCTGGAACAAGAATATGTAATGTGTTTCAGATGGACTGGTTTCAGGTGTGAATTACGAAAAACAGTGGGCATGTTCTGGTTGCCCTAAGTCGTACCGTTACCAAAGGGGCCTCTATAGGCATCAGAAATTTGAATGTGGAAAGCAACCAAACTTCTTTTGCCCCTGCTGTCCCTACGCAACGCGTTTAAGAGAGAACTACAAACGTCATCTGAAAACCCAGCATAACAGAATTCTAGAAGCGCCTGTACTATAGGTTTTGGTTGAAAAAATTAAGCAAATGTTCCTAACATGTTTTATTGATCTCGCCAAGGATAGCCTGGCTGGAAAGTTCTTTAGCTTACCTATTTTTCTGGACAGTGGTGAAACATGGTTTCCCTCTTCCTTCAGGAAAAGGGTGATACTTGTCTATGAAAAGAATACATGGGTAATTTGCAGATGACGATGCTTGAATTATGAAAAAAGTATTGCCTCTACCTGGGTGGAACCATGCAGTTGCCTATTCTATTCCAAGCAAGCAGCAATTTTTTTTTCCAGGATTGTCATTCTGAAACATAGAGAGTTTAAAGTGTGCCCCCGAGTGCTCATGGCATATTTGGCATTCCTAATTATCAGCCTACTGCAAAAACTGCAATTCAGGAAATGTCCCAGACTTTCTTGACTTGGAGAGCTTGGCGTGGGGATGTGTCAAGCAGTGGATTTTCAAGTTATCGTACTCGTATCATGGTTACCTGGGCACACAAAACCCCGTATTGTTTTGTTGGAGGCTGCGGTTGCGCTCGTATGTTAGTTTGCTGTATTTCCTCTTAAGGTTATGATGACAATACTCACCATCTAGTAGGATACACAATACTCACACAAATCCCACCCTGGAGAAATTTGAGTCTCAGTAAAGTGACTGAACTGTGCCTAGGCCTTGGTGTTACCGTGTATAATTTACTGGGTATGGGAGTCTTGCTCAGTCAATCTTATGATCTTTGGTTCGGCAACCACTAAGTTCCCTAGACAGAGGCAAATTGGCACATATAACACACTTCATAAGATGCTGCCCCTCTTTCGCAGAGTTTTGGTTTGCTCAATTTTGGTCAAGCATATTACCTCTTAATTTAATTATAATTTTGTTGCTGAGTTCTATTGAAACCAAACTATATCCCTTAGATCCTGTTTTGTTATTAAGGGTATGCCCCTGTGTTATTTTTGTTATTAACATACAATTATGTTAAATTCAATGCTGTTGGAATAAACTCGTTTTCTCTCACCCATCCTGCCAACCAGGCACCAATCATGTTTATGCTCTCGACCTCAATCCCTGATTAATTATGGATTTGATGTGCCGAGGTGTCGTTAATTATGCATATTGAAGCTAATATGAAATGTGAGTTCTTCCTGCTTTTTACCCTTTGATTCATTTTCCTCTTCATATATATGGAGTTTTCACAAACCTATGTATGATTACAGCGGTTACTTATGATAATCAAAGAAGATGGCAATGCTCCAATTGCCCACGATCATATCAACACAAGAAGCATCTCAACCAGCACCTGAAATTTGAGTGCGGGCGTGAACCCCGATTCGCCTGCAGTCACTGCCCTTTCAGAGCTTTCTTAAAAGGAAATTTAAATCAACACTTGGTTGGTAGACACTCCCATTTGTTCGTGAGCCATTGATCCCAATCATGCTTTGGGGGTTGTTCTAATTATGTGAGAATTATCCTATCTTAGTTTTTTGGATCTTACAATTGTTACTCGTAAATTAAGTCTGTCCTTGTCTGCTGTCAGTTGATTTCTTCTATCAAATTTGTCAAGAAGCAAGACTTTTGGGGCCCTCAGACCTTACAAGACACACTTTTATGTAGATTTGAAGGTTCATCTAATTAATCAAAGTCGGATATTGCCCGTAATTCCTTACAATAGGTGGTTACAATAAAAATTTAATGTATAATATTTTATGTGTGTGAATTTGCTGAAATATTCTTGGCTAGCCAACTTCCTACAGAATTGTTTATTTTATGGTATCTTTAATCCTTGTAAATACATCTAGGTTTTATAGTTGAAGTCATTGTCAAATGTTCAGGGTCCTGCTTTTTGGGCGAGCAAAATCTGAGGCACCATCTGCCTGGACAGAATGGCTTCTGTTTCTGATTGTAAACTGCGGCATCTTATAAACAGAGTTGTCCAAGGAAAAACCTCCTAATGAGTGCTTGTTTATTTTTCCAGGGGAGAGGGATCACAATTCAAGGTTGAAATGGAAGTGCCCTCAGTGCCCACGGTCTTACGTTCAAAAAGGTCATCTTGCTAGACACAGGAGGTACGAGTGTGGCAAAGAGCCAGGGTTTGCCTGCCCTCACTGCCCATACAGAGCTCATTTGAAGGAGAATTTGACTACCCATATGATAAAGCATCTTCCAATATCACTTCCGTTAAAATAAATCTTCTGTTTCATTCAAATATAGTAAATTTGTTTTGTTTTTCACGTAGCCTGAAATATTACATGATTATGTCTAGCGGCAGGCCTGAGTATGAAAATCGCGATTGAAAAAAGCAATGGAAGTACCTATGTACAAATTATCTTGAAAGATAGGCCAACACTTTGTACCTCGGCGATGTTAAGTTATCGACAACCACATACTTCCCTATTTACTAGAAATGGACGCATTTAAAATCATAGAAAGTAATGGTTTTGTTACCTCCTTTTGTGACCACCCATGTGACATGTGCCCATTTTAGGGTTCTCTGTTCTCTGTGGTGTTGTTTCGCAATCTTTTATTTGTAAGTGGCATCTCATAGGTCACTTGAAGGAAGAAGCTGTATTGAGCCTGAATTAGTTCGAGCTTACAGTTTCCACAGATAACTCAGGAAATCCTAAACAGTTGAATGTGCCCTTCTTACATGCCTAATTATTTCCATTCCAATTTTGAAATAAATTCGTCTGGAGATTTAGCTCATGATGAAACCTTCCTTTCAAACAACTTCCAGTGATCTCTCAGCTTGGCACTGGCAGATGGCCTTGCTCTACCTGTGAGAGAACGTACGTCCACAAAAGAAACCTCATCCGTCATCAGAGATTTGAATGCAGAAAAGAACCTGAATTTACCTGTCCGCAATGTCCGTATAAATCTCATTGGAAAACGTCTTTGAAGGTCCATTATATCAGTCGTCACATCAATGACACTTGAAGTACTCTGTGTAGTACTATGTACTACGTGTGACTGGAGCTACTAAAAATTAATCTTTTCATTGCTAAATCAGACTTTTTTAATTATTTGCTACCAGATGAGTATTATTATCTCTTATTCTTTCAAAAGGAGAAATCAAACATAAATATGAATGTATGTATTACCTCCGAGACTTTCTAATGTATTTTAGACTTATTTTCTGGGACCAATCTCATTCAATAATGACGTCACCTGGGCAAACTGACAAACCAATACCTACATTCTTTGAATAAACAATGCCAATATACTGCAGTGTGGAAATTAACTCGTACAACGAGTATTATAGTTGTACTTTTAAATAGATTGATGTCCGTTTCATGTTACCAATAAAACATTACTAATAATACTGCATTAGTTGTTTGAATATTCACAAGAATCTAATAGAGTAAATTTATATGTTGGTGACAACTATAAGCATACGTATGAGTATCTTTATGATAATTTTAATAATAATATAATCTTTTTTTCATTCCTCCAGGCTTGAGCAAGCAAAGGCGGAAAAAACCTGGCGAGCGCTCCAAGAAGTTTTCCTGTCTGCACTGCTCATTCAATGCTTCTGAAATCCGCTATCTGAAAATGCACTACACCAAGAAGCACCATTTTTCATGGTCTGATCTACTAATGAATTGTAGGAAGCTCACTGTAAGCTGTAAAAGGCTGAAACTTCATGAAGCTGATTAGCTACAACAATAAGGATTGTCTCAAGTTTCGGGTGCATCTAATATTTTTGTAATATGTATTGTAACTGTGTATGTATTTTTGTATATTATATATTTTTACATTTTTTGTTTTTATGTGCAACACGTAGGGTGGTGTGGGGAAATGAAGGATTTTTGCCCTGTAATATTATATATAATATCATTATATTATTAAATTATTTAAATTAAATACTATTAATATTATAATATTATTAGTCCAGGTATGAAAATTGAGTGAGCTGACTTCGGCTGAATAGACATGGCATGCAGTGCCACTCAACCAGGCGTCTCATCCTATTTGTGGTTTTTTCTTAGGTTGTAAATGATTGTTTTATTAATATTTTACAAATATAATTTAACCGATATCTATTAATTTATGGTTCTTAGTCATAGCATTGATTTGGTGCGATTCTTTTAGCAAGACAATAGCGGAGACTCCTGATCATGACCTAATGTTTCAGGACTGGAAGACCCTTTGGATCCCTGGAAGCTTTTCTATAAAATCAGACCGTTCAAATGCCAGTGTTGTTCAAGGGAATACAAAAGTAAAACTGAACTCAGACGTCATGTAATGTATCAGTGTGGAAAAGAAGCGGGTTTTGTGTGTCCGAAGTGTCCCTATAAAAACCATTACAAGAAAGAATTGAATCGTCACATGAAGATGAGTCATGGGACAAGTTTTATGGCCTAGCTGTGAGCGCTTTTCAGTAATACGTCTATTGACTCATTTGAACTGATACTACCGTTTCCATTTCCTGTAAATGAAGCTCACTTTTTCTTGTTCGTGGACAGGCAAACCTCACATTTCTGTTATTAAGTACTAAGTTATTTTTGTTTGTTAGTACATTCATATAAAAGCGAATTCTGTTGAATTATATTTTCCTTGCGTTCACATAGCTGCCTCGGTATCTCATTGTGTGGTGGTTGCTATCCCTTGCAACGAGACTATGATATAGGATTGGAAGAGAGGTTGCGGTGCTGTGGAGGTCCATAGAACCTTGGGCACAGTAGAGATTGCTTTGTACTTTGCTGAGTTTTTTTCTACAAATCCATCACCAAACACAAGGGTCAGAAATAAGGCAATCATCTACTTAAAGATTCTATTTATTTTATTTATTTATTTATTTGTTTTTGCTGCTTCCAAAAAATTATCATCTGCGAGAACAAAGCAAGCTGTCATGGTAGTGAACAGAAAATGTCTCGAAGTAATCTGATAGATATTTTGTAAATAGAACAAACGATCTTGTTTGTAGTGCAAATGTCATTTGATTATCCTAATCAAAACACCTGTCTGATTCTCATGCGATGTTTCAGGACTCAGAGGCTCCGCGAGTGCGTGGAACAATTTTTATAAATTCAGGCCATTCAAATGCCAGACTTGCTTGAGGGAATACAAAAATAAACCCGAGCTCAGACGTCATGTGATGCACCAGTGTGGAAAAGATCCTAAGTTTGCTTGCCCGTACTGCGCCTACAGAAATCATTACAAAAAATACATTACCAGGCATGTAAGGAGTGTACATCGTGATCTTCTCTTCATCCAATAACGAACATTCTTAACGTAATATTATAATATATCACTCTTTTCTAAATCTTGTGGATTGTTGTTCTCCTTTCACATCCTGTGTTTGCGTGGTATTTTGGAAATGTGGGGAGCATTCGACAAAAGCCTGTACTACAAATCAGACTGCTACACAGACTATGAAAGAGCAGGGATAGGATCAGGCAATAAGAGACTGAATTACGAACCCCCTCCTTTCTGCAAATCTGCTTGCTATCTGTTTGGAACCTAGGTCTTCTGGTTTTGGGGATTTTTTTTTCAATATTTTAGTCCATCCGCCAGTACAAGGTTTCAAGTGAACGTTGCACCATTGGCCATCTCCAGAATTGAAAAATAATGGCTCTCTCTCATATTGCTTATCCAATCCCCGCTCTTTTGCTCAGTCTCTGGTCAGTAGTATGCTGTTGGGGCGGCAAGGCCTGACGATTCGAACAAGGTAAGCAAACATGCCATACAGTAAACAGAGTGTATATACTCTAAGTTTTGCTTCTCATAATTGGCTCTCCTAGGTAAGTATTAATGTGCAAGTGCGTAGATGTCACTTATGAGCTGATATTCAGCAGAAACTTGCAGTTTTCTAACTGATTTCAATCTGTTCCAGCGTTGACTCTAACTGTGTTTCCCCGTTTTCCTTGTCATGGCTGCGGCAAAACTTACAAGTCTAAAAGTGGTATGAACAATCATAAAAGGTATGAATGTGGGAAAGATCCGCAATTCATGTGCCCTCATTGTCCGTACAAATCCCATCTCAAAGGGACTTTGAAAAACCACATCATTTGCAGGCATAGGGAAATATTGTAAGCCTTTTGTGGTAGTACTATTTGAGGAATAAACAGTGGATGGAAATGTTGATTTATGTGATTAAACACCCAACATTCATTAGTAGGTTCAAATCTGGCTCATGTGAGTCTATAGGTTTGTTATATTTTAATTAATGACAAGCTTGGTCCTTTGAAGAAGAGAAAGTATAGATGGCAAAAAGAAATCCTCACATATCTACAGTTTTTAACAGAGCCTTTACTGCAAAGTGCACCATGCCCATATTATTAGCATATTTGGAACAACCCTCAAAATTGTGAATTCCGGTACAGTAATGCACATGGTTGTTCTTAATGACAAATGTATAATGATATTGCTTTGTAGGGTATCCCCAGAAATGGTAATTTCCTAATCTCATTTCTGTTCAAGGGGTGTAATGAAGATTTAATTGATTTTTCCTCAATACTATTTATTTTATTTCTAGAGCCCTGTATGGACCCCTCATCTAAAATGACGAGGTTCTGGTCGTCGACGATCCAACGTTTCCAGTGTCCTCGTTGCAGCCGATCGTACAAACGTCATTGTGGAGTATACCAACATTTGAAGTACGAATGCGGGAAGGAGCCCAACTTCCACTGCCCACACTGCCCTTATAGAGCTCATCGGAAGGGTTCGATTAAAGTTCATGTGATGGGAAAACACGGAATACAATTTTGAAGTTTGAGAATGATATGGTTTGTTTTGCGTGCTTTTTCAATGAAATAAAGTCTAAATTGCGAAACAAATATTTCGTAAGTAGTGTTGGTTTAGGATCAACTAATGGTTGATCCTAAAAGGTGCTTAGATGTCTCGCTGAAAATGAGGCCTCAATGGAGCTAAAGTGACAAGGTAGGACCCAATGTGATGGTAAAGGCTTCTGAAATTATAATATTTTGTTAACTGAAAACTGTTGATTTTTCCTGAGCCTTTTAGAGCTGTGGTTCTCAAGCCATATTCTTCTTCAGTGCTTGTTCTTTGGTCAGCTATCAACTTTATATTTGACAAATTTAATTTATATTTAACAATAGAGAAGAGGGTAAGCTTGATGTTTGGGTTTAGCACACGAAAAGACTCGTTCATATTTGTCCAAAAAGTTTAGTTCAACCAATCGGTTTGTTAAAACACCATCATTATTGTGCAATGAATCCTCGTTTCAGACCCTTTCATGAGAGGATAGAAGAGGCAGACATACACACCTCAAACACAGTTTGACTAGTACCACAGTTTTTAATGATTGTGTGAGAATGCGGCACATCTCACAGTCAAATGTAATGATGAAAAAACGGGTGCCTCTGGCTTTCTCCATTTTTACACCATCATTTGGTACTATACTTTTTTTTCTCATTGAGGTGATTGCAAATTGGACTTGGACTCATCATTGAAGCAAACTTCACTGGTGCATCATCAGCAATGTTAATGCAAGGCTATTGAATTCCTTGACATTGGTATCCTTCATCGCAGCACTATGGCGCAATAAACTGCAGGAATTTGAACTGAAGGTACGGTTTTTTTGTTTCAGCATATATACACCTCATCAAGTCACCAATTGATCAACGTTTCAACTGCTGTATGTGTGGCAGATCGTACAAGTACTCGAGCGGGCTGAAGCAACATCAGAGATACGAGTGCGGGAAAGATCCAGAATTCAGTTGCCCCCACTGCCCGTACAAATGCCATAGGAAAGGGCAGATAAAAGCTCATATGATTTGTAAACATTGCGACTTCCCAGCTGTATGAAGAAATGGTCTCATCAAGTAAATAGCTTAAATCAAAATTGTTCACCTTATTGAGGTTTAAAGAATGATGACGGATTGACAGAAATATTGTCCAATCCTATCATTCCCTAGAAATAGCATTCCAAACTCACGCAATGCTGCATGAAATGGTTTTCATCATTAATCATCAGTCCATTAATTTGGAGACCATTTAGTGCTTTCTGTGTCACCATGCTATTCAGATGAATATGGCTGTCACCCAAGTCATTCTCCCTCAGTTACCCTGTGATCCCCTTCATCATAGGCTCAAGTCTCTTTCTTCACACATGGGTTTTTTTCTTCTTCTAAGACGATGGAGAAGAATATGAGTATTTAGTCTTTAGTATTCGCCTCTTGTTCCTAGAAAATCTATTAGCTTTATTGTTACTATTCATAAGAAGTAACTAACATTCGTAATATTTTCTTCAGTTTCAGATCGTTCTGACTCTATCCAGCGGCATGTCTGCTCTAGTTGTGGAAAGTCGTACAAATATGAACATGGTCTGCGTGAACACAAAAAATTCATTTGTGGTCAAGAACCTCGATTTTATTGCCCACATTGCCCTTACAAAAGTCATTTAAAGCGAGGGTTACAATCGCATATAATTTTCCAGCATAATTCGTACAAAATGTGATTGCCCTCTTGGTTGTGTACAGGTGTGTAATCCTTATTAGAGGCCTATAAATCTGGCGTTATTTTTATGTTTGATGGTGATGCAGCAAACATTTTTGTGATAGGATTTTTGTGTTAATTAATTTGGTTAACGTGTATCATGCAGCTCATCCAGTTTTCTCTCTCTTTTCAGGAACCGTTTGGGGAGGGAGGGGGGAGGTTCTGACATCATATACGTACTTATGAGCAAATGAAGTCAAGAGTTTATTGTGGAGCTCGCATTTATCGTAAATTATGAATGAATCTACTGAAGAACTTGTATTCATTGAAATGAATTCGAGTTCCTAGAGTACATATTTAGGACTACTTTGTAAAATAAAATTCAACCGATGAGAAACCTTAGGTAAATAGTTGGCAGCGTTTTGGCTATCTGTGACATGACTAGTTTTTCGATACTGTATTTACAACTGCTGAATAAATTTTCGATTGCGGTTTGGAATTAATGACCAGAAATGATTGCACTCTTCCTTGCGTGGATCCTCCTCGATAATTCACCCTGCATATAAGATTCACGTTGTCCAACACTGAAACATACTCATCTCCAGTTGTGCTGGATAGTCTGTCTGGTGGCTGTATCTACATTAGCTTCCCCAGAACACTGTATTAGCTTGAGCTATCATCTATCGTTTCCCTGTACTGTCCAAGGGGAAACTACTTCATCTTATTGAAGTAGTACAAACTCAGAACTATTTTTAGAATAGCCCAAGTAAATTTTGAGTAGGCGAGATTTCTTTAATGTAGATTGCTTAAAAGCTTGCCCTTATTTCACGCTTCTCCTTATGATACTAATTAATGGGTTGATCTTTTTCAGCTCTCTTCCCATGCCTCAGATGCTTCAGAAATTACAAGAGTAAAATGAGCCTGTACAACCATCAACGTTATGAGTGTGGGAAAGATCCTCAGTACCAATGTCCTCATTGTCCTCATAAGTCTGTGCTCAAAGGCAACTTGACAAAACATATTGCCAATAAACATGGAAAACCGGCTGAAATGTATATCCACCAAGTATTTTCCTAAATAGAAAATATTTTCATGTACCTATCTCACTAACACATTTTTTAAATTTATTGCATTCTAATTTGTCCTAATAAACAAATTCCTTAGTTAATCAATTTTTTTTATTTCATCCATCAACCTTATTCATAAATCTGGACAGTATTTATGGGCTCTTTTTATGCAAATTGATTTTAGATGGGATCTGTAGCGCATGTTCTGTGTTGATTAAGTGAACTGTCTCTTTGTCCAATGTAATTGAGAATGTTACCTGTTGGGCCGTTTGATGTACAAGTCTATGCAGTGGTAACGTAATCCTGTTGACTAGTTTCCAATGCGATAAGCGTTTCCTCTTTAGCTCCTTTAATAATTTGAAAGAGTAATCACGCGCACTCTCTGACCCTGATTCCTTGCTTCTGAATTATTCGCTCAAGTTATTCAAATCTCTTCCCTGATGTATTGTACCCTTTCTGTCTTTCCAGCCTACTTCTACCCAAACTGCGAAGGCAAGCTAGTCTGTCACAAATGCGGAAAGTTTTACAAGAGCAAAATGAGCCTGTACAACCATAGCCGATACTACTGCGGTCAACGGAAAAAATTTGCGTGTCCTTCGTGCCCTTACACTTGCGTTTTGAAAGGAAATCTAAAAGTTCACATCCGCGCTGTGCATCCCGAATTGATGGAATAATTTTCTTTTGGAGTTGTGCCATTTGCTAAATTAGTGGCCAACTCAAGATGACTGTTCCAGCCAACATAATGGCTGTCTGTTGAAGCGCTAATCATCCCCCTCTCCCCCAATCAACAATTGTCATCCGCTTGCTTTTCTTTTTGACAAAAAATCATTAGCTCTTCTTCTGATGCACTGTTTTTTTGATTGCATGATACTGACTGTAGCGGCCTGCTTATTTTTAGCATTGGACCATTAGTTCTACTATGTGTATTTGTTCATTACTCTGTTTATGGAATTTAGTCTCAATAAATGAAAAATTATATCATCCATCAGTTGTCAGACTTCATATCATCTTCCCACTATTCCTATAGTCAACCATGATAACCAGTCATCAAATTCAGAGCTAGTGGAAATAGATTGCTTTACTTCAGCCTCAAGGCCCCTGATTACATTGGATTGAGTTGAGCAAATAAAAACTTGACAATTTACTACAAATGTCAAGAACGGAAGAACAAATAGTGGACTTCGAAACTATAAGGTGCAATCACTTTTTATATATTTTCTTTATTTCGTGTTTTATTGAGTTGTTTCATGCATGGATTTGATTGTTTGATTGGTAATATGACAAGCAGTTGTGGTTTTTCTGAGACTCCATAAATATGGAGCAAACAAAAACGTTTTGAGAGTACGCTGCGAACATATTCCTTATTTAAATTTTGCGATATTTTCAAGAGGAACATGCCCTAAGGGGTCACCCATTCCGCACAGTTAAGTCCTCATCCTTCGCAACTGCTTTGTCTCAAAGATACCTTGTTAGCTTTTCATCCTCTGTTAACCCGTATCTGATTCTAATTCGTATCATTACTCTATCATTCCATGTAGATTTTCATCCGCAGGATCCTGGAGTGCCTCAACTGGAGGATATTGGAGTTGCCTCGACGACTCTGGCATCCGCTACAAGTGCCCCGACTGCGGCAAAGAGTACAAATATAAAGTTGGTATGAACAATCATAGAAAATACGAATGCGGGAAGGAACCTCAATTTCGTTGTCCCCACTGTCCGTATAGAGCCAGGCAAAAAGGGAATTTGAAAGCTCATTTGATACGAATTCACATGACACAGTCAACTCTTCAAGCTTAAGAAAACCTAAGTATGCGGTGTCTTCCTTCAAATCTTTTAATTGAAAGTGTTGGTTCGTTAGTACACCGCTGTACAGTTATATCGTCCTTCTGGTCATTAATTATCGAATGATAATAAGTTTTTTCTTCCGTGGAAGGATTAAAACACCCCTAATCCGACATAGGGTGGACAGAGTCGTGTTCAAGAAGTACCCACCATCGGAAGTTGTAGGTATTATCCGTCTTTGATAGAAGTATTTCCACCTAGTCAAAATTATTGGATTAAATTAATTGCCAAATTGTTTTATTAATCACCACTATCTGAGTTTTTTGTTCATAAAAATTGTATGACCCTGATTCACCTGACCATTCATGATTATTTTTAATTTTCAGCACACTGTCACTCTCCATATACATATTTTTTAAATTCTTACTATGTTATGTAAGCTGTCCTTGAGAATGTTCGTATTGTAGAGAATACATCTGATGAAATTTTACATTAATATATTTCGTGTTCACTTGCCTTGTTATACCAGTCTCATGTAATTTGTCTCCTGTATAACTAACATATTATTTGGTTTTAAATTTCACTTTTGTGCCAATTAATTTAAAATAAAATTGTAGATTATCTATGAGGTCCGTGCTTTAGCGTATTTTTCCTGGAATTTAGACTAGTTTTATTGTTTCCATTAAAATTTAGTGATCTCGTAGTAACTACATTCACAAGGGATCGTTGCACGCTTTGATCAGGCTTAGAGGCTACCTTCGAATTGTGTTGAAAGGGTAAATTCATTTACAAATTTTTGTTGAATTTGCAAAAGTTATCTTTCTCCAAATGTTCAGGTTGCAGCTACAGGCTTCCACCTATTCTGTACCGTGCTTTTGTTTCTCAATGTTGGTAAGTCAGTCTTTACTACCTGACTTCCTTCCTTTTTTACTTAATTCTAATGTATTTTGTCATTTTCCATTGCAGAATACTGGAACAAGTTTGAGCAAGCTTATTGTGGAGACTCACAGCAACGCATTGCCTCGCCGTTTATTCTCCGCATGAGTCCTCAAAGAAGGCCTTCCAAACCTGACGGATGTGGACATAGCAGGACTGTCTAATTGAAGATAGCAGTTCTCAGATTTACTGATTCTGGAGATATTTGTTTCCTCGTCGAATTGCAGCCAATGAGATCCTCTACGAGCCGCCCATCGGTCGTTCAAGACAAATCTGAAATCTTCAATCAATACTATGGGAATAATTTCTAAACTAGAGGTGGACGATGCATAGTAGGCTATTTATCTGTGCAATTTTAACAAAATAAATTAAATGTAACTATGTGAATTTTATCGTTATTTCCTACAACATGTTTTTTATAATGTTATTTGATGCATTATTCATACAGGGCCAATGTTTAATTTCAATACCCTCAAGAATAAATACATTGGTTTTTGGGAAGATTGTGTCTTTGAGATTACATTCGTCTTATTGATCTTCGCTCACGATATCATTGCCCCTAGACCTTATTTAAGGCCCGTCCCACATCAAATCACTGTACATAACTGCAAGCAAAAGGTAAGTCTTGTAAATATGACCAAATTTCACTTTAATTTGTTTGTTTGCATGACAATTTGCACGCCCACTTTTTCATTATTTGCTTCATGTTATCAGCGCATTCTTGCACAAAACTGTGTCACTTTGATCTTGGTTGTTCCTCTAAACAGCTCAAAACATCATTGAAAAGCAATTATCAATGGCAACTGAATTGATTCTGCTTTCTTCAATTCTTGTCACAAGTCCCGAAAAAAGGCTAAGAGGTTTTTTTTTGCCCAATGTTGGTTATGCATACACTGAGGGTGCCACTTAAGCTATCAAAACTGCAAATAATTTCAGCAAAAATTAACATATAGAATAGCGATTGAGAGGAAAAACCCCACAATTCTCATAGACCTGGTGAAGGGAAGGTTTCTACACAGTCCCTCTTATTCAGAAGCAAAAAGCACCCAGCGAGTTCTAGAGTACTCCACAACGTAGAGACTCCATTAGGCCCCGTTTTCTGATTTGCAGCCCGTTCAACAGACTTCACCTGCTTGAGACTACATATTCCTCTTAAACCCAAATCCTTCTGCCCTGGTGATAAAACTATACAAAAAAACCTCATCCGTCTTTTCAATACACCTGTGTACTCATTGAGACTTTTTTTGTCACCTCAAGGAGCGTACACGTGTTTCCAGTGTTGGAAAACGTACCGCCACCCTCAACATTTATGGCGGCACAGGAAATTCGAGTGTGGCGTCGAGCCGCAATTCAAATGCCCCGTGTGTCCTCACAAGTCAAAACGAAAAGAAAACCTCAAGGTCCACCTCCACACCAAACACAAAGACTTGTTCAGCGTAGAAATTTAGTGTAGTGAATTTACTTTTACTTTAGCGACAAATCATTATTTTGCGTTGTCTTGTTTTGTTTTTTCTCTTGGGGTTGGGTTATTGAGTGACATGAAAAAGGTTGTGGTAGGTGATGGGAAAGAGATCTTAGTTGAAAATTGAGGCATTGAAAAGACTCAAACAGGAATTTTAACCAATCACTTGTGTTTTGACAGTAACACAATTGACAAATGTACATTCATGTGTACGATAGAATGTAGACCAGAATGAAGGCAAGTTTGAAAATTTGACTCGGTAGTTGGGAGAAGATATACCAAGGATCTATACAGAATGATACCAAGGTAAGATCAAAGGCTTTGTGTGGGCTATAAGAGCTTTTGCCGACATCCTCTCGCCTAAATGTGACATAACGCAGTCATGCACATGCGTTAGGCATCTGGAAGACCATATTTGGATGCTTACTGCCGGTACTCAGTTGGACTGGCAACGTCAAGTTTACGCAGGGGGATGCTGGATTCAAACTAGCTGCCTCAAAACCTCATTGGAGAGTCGCTGGCCCCAGGGACTGACGCCTCAGCCACTCAGCTCCTTTAAGGCTGTGTAAGTTAGTGCGACTCTCATTTACATGAGATACTGACACTGTTCCTCGTCATAACATGCGCAGCCTTCAGTCTCCCACTCGCTCACAGCTACGGCCTCTTTGACTCAGCCAAGGCATTCTAAAAACATAGGTTGATTATTCAAAGAATAACCAACTAAAAGTATTGACCACTTTTGTGCTACAAAGATCAATCAATTTCATTGCCCTAACTCAGAAACAAACGCGAGATATACCTGAATGGCTGTCAAGCCATTAGAGAGCTTTGAAGAAGCACACACTTTCAGCAGTACTTGAATGAGATGATAATGACACAATATTCAGGAGTTTTATCACCAGCTTTGTCTGTAACTGGTTAGCCGTTTGCCTGGCTTGCCCTAGGCGGTCAAAAAACCTAATGCAGCAACGATACCACTTTACCAGCAAAATGCCTAGTTGTTGGGTGTAACTTATTCAATGAAAGTGGTGACTGTAGGGAAAATGGCATATACGTTGAACAATATATACTCAACTACCTCAACCATGTCACGAAATATTTCAACCCCTGCATGTACCTATCCTATCTATTATTGTATTTGAAAATATAGGAGAAAATGTTACGTTTTTCAAATTTTATTCACGCACCCAGTTTTAATTTTGAGTATTGATGTTATTTTAAATTTAGTTGGTGATGTAAAGTTAGATAAAATTCGATTTATTTTTTTTTTTTCACTTCACTGGCAGTTGTGAGTCCATTTATTTTTCACATTTTAGTAGGTATATATTGTAAAACTAGCGTATTTATTATTGTGACTAATGACTTTTATTTGCAATTATATTTTATCTAGTTCATGTATTTTCTATTTTCCATCTTGAGTGTTGTTGCTGTTGATGTAGTTTTGTTATCGAGCATGGTTTACTGGATGGCTAGTTCACTTTTGGCTGCTTGAGAATCTCTTTCTCACATTTTGCTTCAATATTTCAAAGATACCTCGTGAATTTTATTGGCACAGGCTGATGAATAAGTAAAAACTTGAGCAGAAGGGTTTCTATAAATCGCTTACTCTACGTCAAGCATTTCCTGTCCCATCTTCTGCAGACACCAGCTGATTGCAGAGAACAGAAGAACCAACAGCGTATGGTAAATGGGTCAAAAATGTGCAAATATGTAGTTTTCAACGAATGGATCGTTAATTTATGACAAGAGAACAGATTTTACGAAAATACGGGATTCTGGCACGGAAAGTCAAGTCTGACTGTTGGCTGCCAAGCAAACTTCTCCAATTCCTAGGGCCATTCATTGCTGATGTTTGAAGATTTTGTTTTTTATGTAATGTTTTCAATTCTTATTGATAGTCCAATTTTGATTTGGTACGTTTGTCGGATTCTGAGTAAAGTCAAAGTTTTGGTAAAAAAAGAATGAAAATAAAATCGTTGTTTTTTAATTCTGAAAATACTCTCGCAGCTTACTTCTAATTCGTGTCACATGTTTGTTCATTACTTGTTTTACAGGTTGGACCGGTAGAAGATTTGAATGTTGCGATTGTGGGAAAAATTACAAATACAAGTCAGGCCTCTACCAACACAAGAAACATGAATGCGGACAGGACCCCAAATTCGCGTGTCAATTTTGTAACTTCAAAGCCAAGTGGAAATTTTCTTTGTCAGCTCACGTTGCCCTCAAACACTTCTCTAACGCTCAACGTCTAGATAGAGTTCTTAATGATGAATAATATCTACAAATTTTCTCTGCATGTCTTAAGTTGGGTTGTTATTTCTCTTAAAATTGCATTATTGTAATAAATTTATCATTGTCCACAATTAAATACATTTAACTACTGAAGATAATACTTGATGTTGCTACAAAAACAAATTAATTTCTCTGTAGATTTGCAGATTGCTGAGACGGATATACCAATCTCCATCAGAATCGCACATGTAGTATAGAAGATGATTAATCAACAATAAATCCAGTCATCATTGAATATTGCAACAATGAACAATGTCTTGAACATCCACGGTGATTTTGACTTTTAGCATTTTTTCAGGATTTATGATGAAAAAATTCCCTTGCGGCTGCGGAAGGTCGTACAAATTCAAAGAGGGGCTCTACCTTCACCAGAAACACGAATGCGGCAAAGAACCAGGACTATCGTGCCCATATTGTTCGTACAAAACCAAACTCAAAGGCAACCTGAAAACTCACATTGGGATCCGCCACGGTGCTCAGATAATCTTGCCGAATTGCTCCAAAGTATTGAAAGAAGAATAGATAGGAGCAAATAAGAACCATGTTTCAAAACTGCAATTTGTGTTCATGTCTTTTGAAATATCAGAATGAATGAATGAATTTAATTCCAGCATATGATGATCTTAAAGAAGAAAAATAAAATGAATCGTACCAGTACCAATCATTTTCCTCAATTTTGTCTTTTTCACCTCATTTCAAAGCAGATTTGTGATTCATCTGTCCATAAATTGGCTTGATCCGTCGCAAATATGAACAACTGTATTAAAATCCCCTGAAAAGTTTCTCTCGTTTCAAATAAACGCCTTCTTTATTACTGATTCTCCAATCTATATTCCATAGAAATCATCGTGACCACTTTGAAGAAACCCTATTTGTGCACTGACTGCGGTCGTCGGTACATGTACAAGCGGACGCTCAAGTCCCATCAGAGAAATGAATGTGGGAAACCCCCTCATCTCAAATGTCCAGCCTGTCCCTACAGGACGAATATCAAAAGTAACCTCAAATCTCACGTAGCTGTCAAACACTCGTCTGGAAGCAGGTTTTTCGAGTGAATAGTGTATTTTGATTTTTAATTCACTCCCTCACTTCAATTCCACGATTTGACTTTTGTTTGACTTTCTCGAGTTTTAATGCATTTCGTATGTGTTCATCATTACTTTTTTCAAAAAATTGTACGTATTGATTGTTGCTCTCAAACAAGTTGAATTCATTGCATGCACATTTCATCGTCACGCCGAAGTCTCCGTCTGATTTTTCTACGTCATCAAATTGGTTGTTTAAAATTTAAAAAAACACCTTTTCACCGCTGCTTGGAAATTTCAACTCATCGTCTGTCGTCGTGTTGCGGCTGTCGTGTGCCGTGTCTCGTCATTTCCAGGTTTTTTTTTTTTTTTTTTTTTTTTTTTTTTTTTTTTTTTTTTTTTTTTTTTTTTTTAAATAGATTTTTGTGGCTGCCAGTCACTTTCAGGATACACCTACCATCAAACACTTCATGAGAGTTGATTTTGGGCTCAGTCTAGAAGACCGCCCTTCAATTTAAGATTGTCTCATAATAAATGTTTCAACGTAATATAATCGATGCATGATAGAATTTCTTCGTTTTTTCAATGGAGAGTTTTTGCTGTGAATTTTGTGGATTACATGTCAAATGGAAGAAAATTGAAAAGTTCAGTAAGTATAGCAGTAAATATAAGGCGAGTGCAAATACAATATATCAATACACAGGGCTATTTCACTGAATAGTTGAGCATTCAAAGGCATCGTTAGCTCCAAAATTAATGTTTACAAATTGTGTGTTTTAGTTTACGATCAATTATTATTAAATATACATTTTGTTTAAATTTGTAAATATTATGAAATTTATCATTTTTGCTATATTTTTGTTGTAGCTAATATAGCGAAATATATAGAAATTGTTTTCAACTTATACTTGTATAATTAAAGTTGTGAATAACAGAATCGTAATAATAATCTAATTCTCAGCATTGTCAAGAGTGTGATTTTCAGCCTCGGCTGCTTAATTTATAAATAACTAGTCTGTTGTCCTATGTATAAGTCATTTGTGTGAGTGTAACTCCGTAGGTATTTCAAAGTTTGAGAAAAACGGTTTTCTTTCTGAATTGCCTGAACAAGTTGGCAGGTTTGAAATAAGTCGCACGCTTTTAAATATTTCTTGTTGTAGTGGCCAAAATTAAAAAGGTGTAGCTTCTACCCATGGTTTCTAATTAGTACCTCTTGTTTAATATTAGTTAGGCTTATAAGCCTATCTCATTCAGCTCTGAACTCGAATTCTGCTACTGTTAACGCTTGAATTCGCCCGCCACCACCAGGAGGACATGATGGTGCCTTTGAGTTGACCTGTGCTGCATCCTCAAGGGAAGAACTGGCAGCCCAACGCGAATGTGCAGGAAGGGCCTGCTGCCTGCAAGGAGCAATTCAGTAGAAAGAGAGACTTCCTTTCGTTTACTTGAACTATATACACTTGATGTATCAACCAACCTAGACGTTTATTAAATTGTTTCGAACTCAATCGCGAGTAAAACATTCTTTATACAGTCCACGTTCGAACTCATAACAGCTACCTTTGCTGGTAGCTGAACTTATTATGTGGTGATTATTTGTCTTTCTTATGGCTCGTAGCTAGTAAACATTGCACGTTTTTTTCTGAATTGAATACATTCCAACCGTGAAGAAATGAGATAGCAGTAGTATGACTGATTACCTGAAACAGAAAAGTTTCCAGAACAAATTAGATGAAAGGAAAATTCGCGTCTCATTCCTACCATGTGCACGTGTCAACGTAAACTTTTCTCTTTTGACTCAAATTTTTCCTGGTAGAGATCGAGAGAAAAAGAAAGCAATTTGGCACAACAAATGAGCAAAAAATGTGTAAAACTACGTTTACGAAAGGTTTGGTAGTTGTAGAACTGATGTGGACAGCTATGGCCAACCCTAAATGAGCGACATTCTCCACTGCTTTCAAGATACATAAAAGAGAAAACGACAAAACGTAGGACTCACAACTCGACTCCAACCTGCACAACGTGTTTGAATAAAGCTGGAAGTTGGGAAGTCCATGAATTAGGCAGTCATCCTTGTCGTGTTCACCGAATGGGTCAGAGTTCAAAGTCACCTGTAGTCAATAGATACAAATTGGTGTCTCAATTTAAGAAAAATATAATTATTCGCTGTTATATTTTGATAAATTATTCGTACTAACGCTCCATTTATGTTACAGTTTTTGATGAAAAAAAATTCACGTGCACGCGGTGTGGACGCAGGTACAAACACAAGGGTCATCTCAACGCTCACATCAAGCACGAGTGTGGGAAGCCGCCGAAATTTTTCTGCAATCATTGCCCATACAAGACAAATGTAAAGAGCAATTTCAAAGCTCATTTGATTTTTAAACACAACAGCGCTTATCCAATGGCTGGTATTTAGCGAAGGGCTTGTGAATATAGGTGCTATTGTGTAAAATTTACTTTTTAATAAAGTTCTTTGGTACTTTTGGATTTTGTGGTGTGTGGAACACTATCATTATTGAAATTGTTATAACTGGCGTCAGGTTTTACAGGGGAAGAATAGCTTGAGGCTCAATGGTAATAGCGGGACGGGGACTATAATCGGCACTCCCACCACTTTCTGCTCGTTACTATTTTTCACAAACTGTACATGATATCGTTCTTTACATTTCAGGACGATTTGCGTGGTATTATTGCGGCCGACAGTACAGATACAAATTTAACGTTCTAGCTCATCAGTTGAAAGATAAGTGAGACTCGAATGCTCCAAAAAATTCGTAATTTACGGTGCGTAAATATTTATTTTCATTACTGGTAATTGAGTGTTACCTTATTTTTCTCTCAACTATTGATATTATTTTTTTCCAGTCGGAATGAAGACTAGTCTACGGTCTTGCCTCTCAGCGAAAAGACTGATTCACGTACCTGATAAATGAATGAACAAACCTGTGATCATGAATGAATAAACATCATGAGTAACGTTTCGGTGTTGTTTTATTTTCCTGGCCCTGCTTTGATTATTTTTGCTCCCCAAACACCAAAAGTCGTTTACTCAGCTGTTTCTGTTACCTATCTCATTCTCCTGGCTTCTTCAAAGTTCATCAGTAAGAAGTTTGAATTAAAAGTCTCAATACCTTTCTAATCCATGCTTGATCAAAATTCATTTCTCACAGAAAGTGAAATGTTCTGAGATCTTGAAAAAGAACTTGACGGGCTTCGAATTTGTCTACAATGTTGTATTATTTTAGGCGATAAATGTAGAATACCAGTCTCCAAGCGCCTAGGTCCCCTAAAATCTCGAAAAACTCTTTTCAGATTACTCATTTCGCCTGTTCTCAGCGTTTGTTTGTCTGATTCGTCCAAAATTCGCATAACATTTGGAGAGGATTTTCTGGAAAAGTACATTTTTTACAATTGTGTAACATGATTCCTTTCAGAGTAATAAACAGAACCGTTTCAATTTATTTTCACCCTGTTACTCCATTGCTGTTTTGAGGAGGAATCCCAGGAGAATGAACTGTTCGAATTCGAGTTTTAGGAAAGATTCCTTGTTGATAATTGAATTGGTCGAAGTTCAAAATTTAGTTTTCAATTGTATGTATTCATTTTTACGTTTCCTTAGTATACATTTTTTATGATTTTATATAGGTCCATAATTTTCCTTTTGTAGATCTATTCGTCCTTTATCAGAGAAATCCTATCCGAACATGTGTCCCTTTTCCTCGTTTCCCTTTTTCGTAGGCCTTCACACGATGTCAGAACAACGATTCGATCTGTCCACTGCGGGTTGTTTTTTCCAGGTGCTGCTTACTACCCGTGGGCCAACACTGACAAGACGAAGGACCGTATTTACAATTGCGAGGACTGCGGCCGTTGTTACAAATACCGCCGAACTTTGAAATTTCACCAGAAATTCGAATGTGGGAAAGAGCCGCAATTTCAGTGTACCTACTGCCCGTATAAAGCCAAGCGGAACGCCTCGTTGAAAATTCACATTCAGAACAAACACCGTCTGAACATTTTCAACTGTATATTACCAACTACCGAAGAAAAATTATCGCTAACTTGATGTGAGCCGTAATAGCACAGATTTTTTGCTTTCTGACATCCAAATCTTTGTCTGGTGGCAATCAGCTCCAGTCACCTTTCATGGTCTTGTCATCCTTCAACATGTTGTTATGCTGCAGTTAATGCCTGACTTACAGGCCTTCCTGCACCTTCTTCTGGGAAGGCCGTCACCGTATCTCGACTCAACAGGGTGACTGCATTTGTGCATTACACAGCGATTGACGAATAGTTGATTCGGGAATCAAGAAGGAAACAAAAAAATGTTATGCCAATTAAAATGAGTAAATTTTATTTGTGAATCAGTTTTCCAATACCTATTAGAAAATCGAGTAATATAGCAAAAGATGATGTTCCTTTTCCTTGAAATGTAGCGCTTTGTTAGCAAAATTTGCTAATATAATTCCCTCAGCCAAACGTTCGTATTCACGACGAAAAACCACATCATTTTCGTTGCTGAAGAATATAGTATATTGCATGTATTGCGTCCAAACACTTCAGTTCAACATTATTATTATCATTTCACCTTTCCATAGCTTATTATGTCATTGATGTTTTACAGCCTCAATTTAAAAAAGAAAACAAGCATAGCATTTAGAAGGAGAGACGGGTAATTTGGAGTTATCATATGAGTTGAGAATCAATTGTAGAAAATTGATAATCAAATAGCAAACTAGTCCAATGTTAACATAAACGGATTACTCTAGAAAATGAATCCTCAGGAGTGTTAGCCATGTTTTGAGCGTAAGTGAAAACGAACCGTAGTTAGGAAATGATTGTTATTAGTCAGAATTTGATTATAATTATATTTAAAAGTTGGTGATTGGGAAAACAGGTTTATTCATTTATATTAAGTTGTTGCTGAACATATAAGGTGAAGCACTCATAACAAACTCAAATTGTAGTTGATGGGGAATTCGTATGTATTTTTCCTTGAATATACTAACTTCAACAAATTAACAAACATCAAAAATTGCTCCTCGAAAATTGGCCGAATTTATAGAATTTTTCCAGATTTGAAAAGTGACATGAAACTCAGAGGCTTCTGTATAAGTAAGGCTGTCGGGATCCCAAATGAACTCGGATATTCTACACATAAAAAATGTAAAACTATAAAGGAAGAAGGCTTACTTAATTTATTATATGAGTTGGGTTGTTTTGATTTAGCGTTGCCACTTAAAAAAAATCAATAATTGCTTGTCATGATGGCATCATGATTTTCAATGTCCAAAAGCGATGCGAATTCCCCAATATTGATTCAGGTAAAGTCTTGTAATTGATCACATTATTCTTATTTACACAATAATTTATGTTCTTCCCACCAGTTATCACTTAGCTCACTGCTCTAGTCTGTTGAAAATCCTACCTACCTGATGAAAAATAGACTGTGCGAATTATATTGAATTTTTCGAGTTGAAATTAGTAACCACTGTTGAACGAAGTGACGGTTATGCTGTCCATATAATTACGACTGATTGACGTATTGGCAATTTAGTCAATGCTAAAAATGTACTTACAAAATGTTGTGGAAGGTGTAGCGTGAATACAAATATAACAATTATTACCTCATATTATATAAATTATATTTTTTATTCCTTTGTTGACGATGTGGTGCTGCCATTGCCTTTGACAGTGTTGTTTTGGGTGCCAATATTATTCTATTATTAGTATGGTGAATTAAGCAATAAGATTGGACAACATGCGAAAGTTTTAGTCAAGAAAAGAATATGGATAGCTTTCTAAACTGTTCAATCCTTGGTGAACCAGACAGCACTGCTTGATTTCCGACCACTAGCCATTGGAAGATTGAGCTTACGTTACAATCTAATTGTGTTATCATATCATATCAACACTTACCTAATCATGCTTCGTTCGTGCTTCTCTTTCTCAATTCCTAACATGGTTCTCTCTATTTTTTTCAGACACCTTACTCAAATCACTGGAAGTGTTTCATTGTGAATGCGGAAAAATCTACAAACACCGTCGGAGCCTCAGCCTCCACCAAAAGTACGAATGTGGAAAAGAGCCACAGTTCGCGTGTCGATTTTGCCCCTATAAAGGGAAACAAAAAGTTTCACTAAAGAAACACTTGTATGTAAAACACAACCGCGTTGAAAAATTATAATAACCCTCAAAACGATTCCATTAGTTTGTCTGTATTTGATTTGAATGCTTCTTAGAAGTCGATGTATGTTTTGTAAATGAATGTTATTTGTTCAATAAAATGTATTCCATGTCCAAAACATAATACATGTACAAACTAAATAGGTACATTGGAACCATACGCGTAATTTGGATCCTTGCATATTTATGGTGCTGGCCAGAGTTAGTCCCACTGCCAACTTTTGAATTTCCTCCCTGTGATTCACGGCCTGCTGAATTGGAGTTATAATACATAGATTTATCATTACTCCTCAGTATACCAAACAGCAATTTGATTAGACAATTTACATTACTCTTACTGACTGTTGTGAGTTTTTGTTGGCCCTTAAGAATGTCTTCATTTATTGCCTGCTGATACTGGTAAGAGGTAGAGGAGATATTAATTGCAATGTTTCAAATTCTGCGTACATTTCATGTTCATGTTTTCTAGAATAACCAGAGACCTACGACGAAACTTCTTACTTATAGGATATTCACAATGATTCAGATTTTCTTCTCAGATAGAGAATACACTTCTCAATCGTCATGTGCATCTAGGCAGTTTTGTTTCAAAATTCCTTAGTTGCCTCAAATAGCCATCATACTAACCATTATCTGTTCTTCCATTCTTCCATAAATTGCAGACCCACTCATCCACCCTGTTACTACGCCTATCTGCAAATCCGAATGGGGCGAACTCATCGAATTTGAGGGAGAACGCGGAAACATGGGTCTGGCCTTGAACAACTATCGTTTCTACAGACTGCGAATCAACGTCGCCGGAGAGGTCATCTGGCGCTGCATCAAAAAAAGATGCTGCACCACCATCCGCACCATTGGTCGACCAGGTCATTGGACGGTCACTCATGGGCCTCAGATCCCACATAATCACTACCCGGATCCACAAGCTCTAACCCGAAAATTGGTCACTGTGGCGCTACTGAAGAAAGCCTTATCAACCGCTTAGATTGTCATTCGTAAATGTGTTTCCCTTCAATTTTGATACGTGCTCATAATGTAATTTCATTCATGGACCTGGCATTTATGAGGCCAGTATTTTCTACCTCATGTATCGTCTGTGCGTTTTGTGTGGGTCATTATTAAGCATGTGTACGGATAGTTAGTGCTACCTTGGGTTTATATCACTTGCCCTTCAGGTTGTTCTCTTTTCATTACTAAATTCTGATGACACTTCTGATTTACTGAATTGACATACTTGATTTTGCAGCTACTTTTGTCATCAGCAATGTGATTTTTTCTGTTCCTCTCTACTACCTGTACGTTTCAATAGAATCATTTTAATCTTCTTCGATTCGCTCCATCCCCCACTCCACCAGTATAGTATGGTGCTTCGCTTTCGTAGCCCTACAAAACTTCCTTGACAAAACATAAGGATTCCAATAGTAATCAGGTAGGTACAGGATTTTCCTAATTCTGGGTAAGCCCCTCTTTACTACCGAGAGAAAAAAGTTACCTCTTTGAATTCTCTAGTTACTTCCCTATCCTTTTACTCGCGGAGTAAATTGGTAGTCACATCCCTCAACTTCTAATATCAATTTTTGTCTTGATTTCTCATTTCTCCAGGTAAATATTTCTGCGGCGAGTGTGGAAAAACGTACAATTCCAAACGTGGTCTATTCGATCACGTCAAATATGCATGCGGCAAAGAGCCTGCTTTCAACTGTAGATTCTGCTCCTACAAAGTCTTTTGGAAGAGCAACCTCAAAAAGCACGAACTCACCCATCATGCTGACAAGATTGGTTTGATATATAATGAAATGAAACCTCCGGTTAAGTTGGAATAGTTTGAGACAAAAGTTTTATTTAATAAAATTGTACCAAATTTTTGCTCAGTTTGTTATCCATCACATTCAGATTGTGGTTCTCAAGTGTCAATGTGTGAAGAATGGCGGGAGGGTTGAGATTAAGAGAGGAATTAGTAGAGAAACATGATGATAAGGAACAACGTAATGGTCGTCTTATGTAAATGTCTGGAAGAAAACCACCCCTAACAGGGATATTTATGTCTCAACTCTGCTCAATAGGTTGCGTAGTTGCTTGATTTCTAGGTCACCTACCAATGCAGCATCAGCCAAAACATAGCAGCAACACCCTAGCATACTTTCCTGCCCTATCAATTGCAATATACCTGTTTATAACTTTGGTGAACTTTGGTTTTCAGATTTCCGTTGCCCGCGCTGTCACAATAAATACAGCTCACGGGGGAATTTGAACCAACACATGAATTATTTTTGCAACAAAGAGCCAAGTTTCTCTTGTCGTTTCTGCGCGTACAAAAGTCATTGGAAAAGTCACGTTAAAAAACACGAATTCAATCGACACGAAGAGGAAATGCGTATAATCATCCAGAAAATGGAAATCTAAACATCAGTCAGCCTCTTTGAGGAAGTAGCGTGGACAAAGTAAATGACTGAATTTGTAAAGTTTAAAATAAACTTAACGACTTTTGCTAATTGTATTGATTTCAGGCGATTTTATTTATCCTGAGCATGTCAAGCTGTACCATTCTCAAAAGATTTCCAGGTTTTTCTGGATGTCTCATGCCAGATCTGTACTTATCATGCCATTGGCGTAGCAATGCGAAGTGTCACCCGATGTTTCGAATCAAGAGAGGAATGGATTGAAGAAATACGAGTATGTGTAATAGAGGGCCAATGATTATGAGGATGCAGAACTGTCATCGTTGTTTGAGTATTATAAGCCCCTATAAGCGCTACATACACGCCTTAATAATAATGTTGGTAGAAAGCAATGTTTAATGGGCGATTGATAACCTAGCTTAACTGAATTTGTCTACTAGTCATCGAGAAAGTTTAAAAATTACATAAAAGAGATTTAATTTCATTTTTGTTCCCCTATTGAAAAATGTGAACCATTTTTGTGCAATAATTTATTTTTACCTATGTCGATGTTGCAAGAACCTCAATGGGGAAGCAATGTTTGATGCATGAGTTCCCTACTGGAATTCCATTACTGGTTCCTTTTCTGTCATTCAGAACTGGTCACTTCCTTTTGATGAATTTACTCAATTAAATATTAGTGAAATTGGACGAAAAATTGTATTAATTTGCGGGTCCTCTAGTATTTCTCCGCGATTATTTTCCTTAGTTCCCAGCATTTCCTCAATTTCGTAGGTACACAATGGTTTTGACTTTGAATTGTCCTATAATGTCTTGTTTAGACGTTTTGTATTGCACTTGGTGAACGGGTGCTTGAATAGTTCATATTTCTTCTCAAATTTGTAGGTTTTCAGTGCACGACTAACTTCTTGTTGAGCCATAACTGAATGTGTTTGTTCAACTTCCAGAGAAGTTTAAGTATAAAAGTATCACTCAACAAAGAGCTCCCACATGCCTGCCGATTCTGCTCGCACAGGTGTGACCTGATGGTCATCAAGAAGCGCCACATGCTCACCAAACATTGTTCTCACCTGCTTGACCACTCAAAACTACGACTGAGCTCAATGAGGACAATATAGGCGATATATACTTCTCTTGTTATGCGAATCAGTATAGTGCAATCCAGTGAAAATTACTGTGGTAAAATGATGTTGTTATGTGCTTATTGTTGGGTCAGATTTTTTTTTGTGTGTATTTTCTCATAACTACCCAACGTATTTTTTTAACCAAAATTATTGACGTACCCTGAGGTCTTTTTACTTATCCATACCTCCCTTATATTCAACTATCAGTCTTTTATTCTGGGAATGAATGATTCTGCGAGACGTGTCACTATTTTGAGTTCTTTACAATGAGTTTTTCTTTTTTTTTTCACCTTCAATGTGGCTGTATTTCGGGTGGATGGATTTGGCTTGTTGGAGTGGATTGATGGTGTAGCGTAGCTATATGCCGTATAAACAGAATCTGCAAGCTTTCTGAACGACCATCTTTTTGGTGACATGACTCTGGTTAATCGGGAATGGCATTGATATTGATATCCCCTTCGTCAGAGCCTGCGTGAGTGGAGATTTCTTCAAATCATATAATATCGAGAAGAGATACAAAAGAGACAATGCCCATATACTATATGAGAAGTAGATGCAGTGTATTAACGCGAACGAATTGCTATGGAAGCAAAATTCCATTCTCACATCTATATTTCACATCAATTTCATCCATTTCTCATCAAAAGAGAGTCACAGATAACAGCGATTTGACAAAGTCAAGGCATTTGACCCATGCACTTATCGTTGCCACAACTGATCTTCGATTTTACAAAGGTCCGTACCTCAGCTATGGCGCCTATGAGTTAACCTGAGACTCTACTCTCCAACACCAAATCTCGTCCAGCCGCAAATATCACACCATAATATCGTACTTAAAAATAGAAAAATTGACTTATTTTGACTTTTATATTGTTTTACAGAATCTGGACCAGGTCCCCTCCGACTCGACAATGCCTACGTGTGCCGAGTATGCAAGAAGTCTTACAAAACTCGAACCGGCTGGAGAACTCACGTCCAATTTGAGTGCAATAAAGACCCCCAGTTCAAATGTCCGGTCTGCCCTCACAAAACGAAACGGAAAGGCTCTCTCAAAACTCATCTCTTCATGGTCCACAAAAACCTGTTTTTCCCTAATTCGTCTCAAGCCATAAACGGTTTGTTGAAGGCGGAATTGGAGCGCTAAGTAGGGGGTTTTAATAGTTGATTCAGTATGGACTATTCTGGGTGCCTTTGTCTACAAAATCAATTTTGCAGCTTATACAGCTAGTTGTCAGGCACTTCATAATTACTATAGACCATAGTTGCCTCATAAACAACTAATGCTCCAAGGCTTTGAACATTTTACCAAATTTCGCGAATAAAGTGGTATTGAACAGGATGGGGAGCAAAAAGGCAAAAACACGACAATTTGTCCAAACTTGGATAAAATGTTTTACTTCCTAAACGGCGTAAAATGTATTTCCAAATGCGTAAACTTACGGAATTCTCGATCCTGTGGTGCTTACAGTCACATGAACAAGATTTTGTCGCAGAAGTGTATTTTATATTGAAATCTTTTGTAAGATTTAGATCTCTCGATAATGATATCAACTTCATTTTGAAGAATATAACCAATAAAAATGTGTAAATAAACCCAGAACTTATCAAAATAACGATATTATATAACGCTTACTTAGATATGTCAAATTATGTGTACATGCGCTTCCACTTGTTTAGGAGTGTAGTGATTTTAGAGCCTTACGTAACTGTACTTCGACTGACAGTCACTCTGACTGCTATTTTATTTTCTGCGGCTGTATTGAGCTCTCGTCTGTCACTGGACCTGGTTGGGGTGAGGGGGGAGGTAAGCAGCTGTCAAGAACTACCCGGAGTATGTAAATTTGATGACATTTTTCTTTGAGGTTTTTGACCAAATCGTACGCCTACGGCACCCCTCGTGGTAGTGAGTTCTCCTTACCTATTCGGCGCATTTCTAATTGAAATTGTCGCGGACAAACGCTCTTCTGTATTCATCGAGTTCCTACTTAGTCAACAGTATTTATAGTTCTATATCTGAAAGAGATCGCATTCTAAAGCGTTAAGTGCCCTCTTCCTCTCGTAATAAGCAGAATGATGTTTCTCAAATTTGTTGATAAGTTCAAACCGTGGCGTTTTGTTAATTAATTTGGACGCTATAACTGTGTATTTCACATAGCTCTTTGTTCATTTTGTACATTTCCGAATTAAGTAAATATATTTTAACTTTATTTTGATTGTTCTCGAGTTGTGCTGAACGTTTTACTTCTGTGAGTATTATAATAAATTATTGATCAAAAATTGAATAAGATGCGTTGCGCGTTGAAATTCAATTTCCCAAAATAATTCATAATACATAATTCTCATCATAATGTAATTTATACTATAATGGATGTTAAGGGCGATTGTTTACGAGCTTTCACACGATCAATAGCGGTTTCTTCTGTTTATTTTCATAATGTAGCCTATAAAGGTTTCGTGGTGTACCTGCTGATAACAATAAGATATTGACTTATAAAAAAAAGAGAAGTTCGCCGTTTTTGAAATTGCGAGAAAACGGGATCGCGATAAGTAGAGCTGCCATAGGTTTATAATTGTATTAAGCAATGAACTTTTATAATGGCTGATCACACACGAAGTAAGTTGCACTGCGATTCCTGTGCGTGGTATCCCATCATCCCTATCCTCTTAGAATGATCGCACTTTGCACGAATTTTCGCTTTTTGCCTGCCTTGGTGAAAGTTCCCCTCTCCCGTCGATACGCCCATCTTGATTTTATTTTTCTTCTAATCGTTTCTTTCATTTTCTTTCTTTTTTCGGTTTGTGTTGTTCCTCGTTTCCGTTAATACTCAGCCGGACCTCGATACCACTGCGAGACGTGTTACAAGTCCTACAAGAACCGAGGGGATTTGAATCGGCACGTGCGCTATGAATGCGGAAAAGAGCCCAAATTCAGATGCCCGGTTTGCCCCTACAAAGCCAAACAACGCTCAAACCTCAAAACTCATATAGGGAGGCTCCATCGGCTCACGAGTGGACTGTCTCTTTCTTTTCTCGAAATGCTGAGACCACAAGACTAATATTGATACGAGTATATTATATTGTTGTTTGGGGTGTTGATTTGAATGTTATAATGGCTTGAATTTTTATTGTAAGTTATGTACAGAATGCAGGAAAGGAAATAGACCGATATTATTTTTGAACGTTGAAATGAATTTCGAACCCGAATTTTATTCTCGAAATGACTGATATTTCTTCCTGAGGTGGGATACCGCATAGCCAACTTTAAATTGCACCCTCACTAAATATCAGTATTACAGAAATTTCCTTTTTTCAAAAACCGGTTTCATAATACATATTGCCATTTTTGACAAATTTGATAAATCATCCTCGGAATGAATAACACATTTTTTAAAATGTGAATACTAACAGTGAGCCGGAACAATTAAAAAAATAAAATAAAATAAAAAATAAAAATGATTGCGGGTCCATTGCTGAGATGGTAGCGACCCTAATTGTCTCTGGGCGTGGTTATCTACCATGCAGGTGTTGTGGAACAGATTCAATTACTACTGTTGACTGTAAAATCGTTCTGTGGACCAATGATTCAATTTGATCATCAGACCAAAAATGGCATTATTGAGGTGTAATAGTCCAAGATTGGGAAAACATGGGGCTCGTGGACATTCATGAGTATCAAAATTCCTCCTGGACCACCCATATCAATCCCATCCAACTGTCATGTTTAGGTACCTACTGCACTGCTAAATCTGATTGCAGACATGGTAAGTACATCCCCGTCCATCATCCATTACGCCTCTGTGACTTTTCGTCATTCTAATTTTGATTTCACACTTTTCATTACAGGGTCTCCTAAAGTCTTGATCAATTCAAGAGGCAACGAAATGTTAAGTTTTGACGGCTACTGCTACAACAAACAGTACACATCAACCAACGTTGTACGGTGGTGTTGCTCCAAGAGGCATCAAAGGGGCTGCAAAGGACGGCTCATAACCAACCACGAATATCAAATAATTCGAGACATCACGGAACACAATCACTCACGGTCATCATCAAAGGATCGCCTTCCTTGGGGCTTACTCAAAACTGTACCCACTGTCATGTATCCTCAAGTGCGCGTCAATATTGGCCACAAACTGTGACTTCGAAGACTCATGATGCTTCAGCGCCGTCATTCCTAGTGTGCTGTTTTGCTGGGGTTTGAAGCATTTTTTTCTTCTTGATTGCATTATATTGGCTTTTGCTCTCTAGGCTTGACGAAATTGCTGTTTGTGTTCTGTGTATTGGATCGTAAGGCGGTCATTCCTATGATGTCTCCTCTAACAGAAACACCCTCAAAACCATCCAACCAATCCTGAATGCTATGTTGGATGTTTGGAGTCCCTCTTAGTTTTGAGGCCGCTTTTTATTTTGTTTGCGCGGCCCTATTACCATGTTCACCTTCTGGAATGGATCTTATTCATCCAAAATGATGAATGTGCTCTACCAGAAAATGCTGAAAACTCCATCCTCCACTCCCCAAGTCTGTGTTAGCTCTTACAATTTCCTGCCTTCTTGAACATCATTCAAAATGGCCGTCTTTCTACACAGGTAACATCTGTGATTATTAGTAACTTGACCCCTACGAATGTAAGCAGTTGGTGCGTATACCAGCCACAAATACCAGCTTTAATAAAGGTAACTTTAGTTAAACGGTCAACATAACCTTGTCTTGTAATCCTTAATGTGCTAATAAGTAACATGGAAAAATTATAGGTCTTGTTCATACTCTTGTTTTTTAGTCCTAATGATAATGTCTCATATCAACATGATGTATTAATATTGTTGCCAAACAATTTTTTAATCAATAGTGCAATAAATATTTGATTCACTCATGATGCGTTAATGTTTTCTTGTACGCTGTTGTACTGACCTGGACTGAAAACTTGTGTCCAGTGTTTGGAAAGACATTACCTTCTTGGGCTGTCTACTGCAACCACGATTCAGCATGCTACTAGGATCCCTGATGTTGTAGGTTGTTCTCCATAATGGCTGCAAAGTCTGGAGGTTGCCAATCGCTTTGGGGATCATGGGTGGTGGTCTTTGGGAGGAAATAAGAGAACATATTATGACAAAATTATACCTTGAACGTTCATTTCCATGAATCCAACATAAACTCTACTATGACTGTGTTGGATTCACTGTACTCCAAGCCATGAAGCCTGCTTTGGTTCAACTTGGAAAATTCTTCATACTGTCAGACGTAGGTATATCGTCTTCCCATGCTCAAAATATACTGTTTGATATTTTGATCGCAATGCATGCTTCTATTAGCAAGCCGCTCAAACCTTTCATGTTTCAGCAGTATATTTGCTTCTTTGAAGTCTAGCATTCATTCACCGCATTCAGCAAAACAAAGCTGTTGTACTCTTTTACAAATATTTTGAACACAAAGGGAAGAGCTTGTTCACTGAAGACATGCTTGATGTGAGAGTAATTCAGTTGGCTCGATAGCAGAAGACAGTAGATAAGGTTAATTTCTAACGTCTCCAGCCAGTTATGTGTCAGGTATGCTGAACTAGCCTACCATTATTTTTGCAGCTCGATTTTCAAACTTTGTCCCAATTACAATTTTCTAGTATTCTAGAATCTAGGTCTACTATTTGGTTATTTCGACCATAAGGCACATTTTTTCATTTTAATTTGATCTCTCGCTGTAAATACCTACTACTGCTTTCTATTTAATAAACCTTTTCGGTAATGTTTTCCTGGGGAACCTGTGGAAACTAACTGGTCATGAATCTTGTGTTCAATTTAACTGTGTAATATCAACCAATAAGTTCTGGTTGAATCTTCCTGGCTTTGGGCGCTATTTTATTTCCAACTGCCGTTCTATTTTTATTGCTTCCACTTAAGTTTGATCTTGGCGATGATTCTCCCTCATGTTTGCTACTTTTTGTCCATCAGGAAAAAGGTAAATTTGTTTGATGTTTTTTGGAACGTTGTTGCCACAGCTCGCATCATGTACAACAACAGAGGAGGAGAGAGGCTTTGCTTGGATGGATACTTTTACAACAAACAATACACATCGGCGAATACTATAAGCTGGTTGTGTGCTCAGCGCAGTGCTTTTGGTTGTAACGGACGAGTGACGACGAATTATTTTTATCAAGTTCTAAGAGTTAGCACCCAGCACACGCATTTCCCCAACACGCCGTCAACAAGAGGTGGGAAAAGTTTTGGAAAAGAAACCCCTCCAGCCAAACCTGGTCCAGCTCCGAAAGATGATGAACAACGAAATAATTCTGCTGAATAAGGTAATAGTTGTGCATATTGTGAGTGGTTGTTGCAAGGGTGCCTTGCAACCTGTCTCGAGAGTATCACGTCATTCATTATTCATCCTTCTGCATTTTTCAGGTGCCATATCTCAACGAACCAACATCTATTGACTTTGACAAAAGTATAAGCTAACCTACACCTATCAAAAATGTTACTACCTAATATTTGAAATATGCGAACAATCAAATCCCTTCAGTCATTATCCCTTTGTTATTTTGTATTGAACGTTATTGCGTTAAATATTTATTTATTTGTGTATACTTAATTATTTTTAAGGTCAGTTTAGGACAACTGATTCCTCTAAGGCTACTGTCATATTTTCAAGCTAAAGCCATTCTCAGTTATCATTCCTCAGTTTTAACTTAGTTTGGTATAAGCATTCCTTTTTTACTTCTTGTTGTTCTAGATCAACAATTGATCATATTTTTAATTAATTTAAATTGAGTTAAAAGCATAATTTTCGTTCTGGATTAAGGTTTTTTTTTCTTTTTTTACTAACTGTTGATGTACATTTAATTAAAAAAAGTTAACCTACTGTGAATTTTTGTTATATTATGAAGAATGAATCAAATCTGATTTTTTGCGTGTAGAATTTCCATTCAATCTTATGGTGGTCAGTCAGATAGCCCACCTTGGCAGCGTATATAAGTCAAAATATCAGCACAAACAACTAGCTCTAGAAGTCTTTTACATGCTGTTGAATCAGCCTACCTTATCGAGGGATCTCTTCTTAGTTTCTTCAGTGAAACTTGGTCTTCCCACCTTTTGTCAGTAGGGGGCTAGAGCCAGTTTTCAATGGAGTCATTAAGTGAATTTGGGCATCCACTCAGAGTTTTACGGACTCTAACAACTGGTTACAAGCTGGATCCTGATTTTGTTACCATTCAATTGATTGGTTGCTTTCCTGGCTTGCTATCAGTTTCGTTCTTGCCCCGAGGTGTGAATCTCAATAGATCCAGTGAGTAAATTCATGTCTTCAATTCATCCCAGCTCAGTATGTTAGATGCACTTCTCAACAAATAATATCATTCGCAGGAGTACATCAAATCGGACCTGGTGGGACTGGTAGATTCCTGTGTTTGCGCTGCTGTCGAAGTTACAAACACAAAGGCCACCTCTCCAGTCATGTGAAGTATGAGTGTGGGAACCAGAAGCCATTTAAATGCTCAGTATGCGATTACAGGACAGGCCAGAAATCCACACTCAAGAGACACTTCTTTGTCCGTCATCGCAAACTCTGAAGATGTTGAACAATGAACAAATAAAACATCTTTATTTTGTCTGCAATTGTGTGTTAAATTCCATTGATGTTTGCTTATGTACAATAATCTTAAACCTATCTCTACTCGGGAACAGTGAATCAGGAAAGCCTTTATCACAGAAGAGTTTTTGCAAACCTCTGCACCATCACAAACTGGTGAAAACCAGCTATGAAATGTCTTGAATGATTAGGTGCAGTTGCCAGGCATATAAAGGCAAGGCATTCCAAGCGTGGTGTGTTAACCAAGGTGCTTCACTGAAGTAAATGTATAGGGTTAGTCCCGTTAGGCGACGTAGAGGGTCAGTTATATCTAACATGTCTTACTCAACATATTCAACGTGAGGTCGTCATCAAAAAGCAACTGAGTTTTTGGTTTGAAACAATAACTTGATTAGGTTTTTTTTTTTTTTTTTTTTTTTCAATGGTACTGCAGGAAGCAAAAACGCTTGTGTGAGACAGGCTGAAGCAGTGAGGCTTTGGCTTATGGTTTTGGTGCGTATGTCCTTCTATAAGAATCTGCAACTTTTCATTTTGCACTTTACCCAATTGAGCTGTTTGGCACCTATATCATTCAACATGTACACGTTTGCTGCACAAAAAGGACATTTCTTGGGATGTTGGTCTTATCCGGTTAACTGATCAATAAGGATATTCTTTGCACAATTAAGCACTGTTCAAAAAGCTGACTCTGTACACAATAATTTTTGTTATACATAAAAGGTTTCAAACCATGCTGCTCGCTAAACGTGTTCATATGAAAGCTTTTGATGAGTACTCAGTTAGTAGAAAGATAAGTTGGGCAATGCAATGAGAATCAATTAGACTGCAGACTTCTTTTTCTCCCCAGTTCCAGGAGTTGCTGAAATTGTCACGAGCAACAGAGGTGGGGCAAAGCTCTGTCTGGATGGCTACATGTACAACAAGCGTCGATCTGGTTCTACAACTGTCCGTTGGCTGTGTTCTCAGAGAGGGGCTTTTGGGTGCAAAGGTCGCCTAACAACCACCAACAACTGTCAAGTTCTGTCTATGTTCCAACACAACCATCCTCCCAACCCGCTGGCCGTTACGCTGCACAAACTCCGTTCAGCGATGAAAGAAGTTGTCCAGACAACTGCCCGCCATCCGCAAGATATCTTTGAGGAAGTGTACGAAGCTGCAGACGTCAACTCTCAGAGTATCCTTAGGATGCAGCGAGGTCCTCTAAAGAGAGCTTTGAAGAGACAAAAAGCCGAAATGGCTATAATCCCTGACGTTATCCTTTCTGAGTCAACTCCTCAGCCTGAAATGGGGAGTAATGTCGACGTTCATGCGGCTTCAGCTGCCACTTCTGAGTCTATTTATGGCTCTGTTTCAATTCCTCCATCCCTTTCATAAGATGACTAACACGTAAAAACCATATCCTGCCCTGATTCATCCACCTTAAGGTCATTCTCGTTAATGTTTAGAAAACATTTTTTGCATAAATACAAAATTGTAAGCTTGGAGAGGGGTGATATTTTCTAATGTATTTTGTGGCAATAATAAAGTTTATGATGATCGCGTTATCACTGATGTGTATTTTCAAAGTTTTTCCAAAATGTTCAAGTCTTACATAGTGAAGTAATTTGCTATGACATAATATTAATTGTTTGCTCAAGTCAAATGCATATACAATTTTATTATTTACCAAAGTAGAATATGAATATGCGCATAATTTCATTCTCTTGATTTTACAAATATTGTGCTAAAGAAAGAAACATTCAATTGTCTCCCAATATGTACTTGATATACTTATTACTAGTCTAACGCAATATTCATGTCTCAGGGGCAATCAGGTCACCTTCCTCAACTGACCCAACCTCTGCACCTCAGTTCTGGTGCCCTTTCTGCTCGTATGGGGCGCTACTGCAGCAGAACCTGATGATTCATATGGGGGCCAAACACCAAAACCTCTACGACCCGCTATCCATCAAGGGGATTACTTCGTCTTGTAGGGCCTAATATTTTGTTCAGACTCAGTTTTTCCACGAGCCACAGCTTATCTCAATCAATAGCCCGCATTAAGTATTTTTATTTCTATTTTTTGCTGTTCAAGAGATTTTGTTGCAGATTCCATTCAGCAATATTGTGGTGATGTAATAGAAACTTAGTTACCGTTGTGCACTTCATCTCCTTTGTTGTTCCCACGCTTTGGTTGATGAGGTAGCATTTAGGTTAGAGTCAAATAAGAGGTGGCGAGAAGTGTTCTTGATGGTTGCGTGAAGCCACATCATCAGCTGGCTCTATGTTGAAACAACTTTTTTGTCTATGCTATGTTGGTGACAGACAGGTTGTGCAGCCAACTATTGAATTGCACATGATGAAAATTTGATAATGAACTTTGATCTGTGTAAATGATCCATTACAGAACCATTTTACCCTAACGCTGCTTAATTTATTCCAGGACAGCACTTGAGGAAATGTGAAAGATGTTCAAAAATCCTAAAAACACGAGGTGGTTTGAGTCTGCACAGGAGATACCATTGCGGGAACGAAAGAACATTTCTCTGCCCGCACTGCCCCTATTCGGCTAAAAGAAAAGATAGCCTGCAAATACACGTGTGTTCCCACCACAAGAATTTCTTATAAGCTGTTGAGTCGATTGAAAAGGAAATCCTACAGTGTTCTGTTATAAATTGCTCTTGATAAATTTGAACTTTGTGTTCCTACTATGCCAGTGTTCCGACTATGTCTTTTTTAATTCTGATCAATTTGTTAGTACATTTGGGAATGAAGAATTCACACATTGATTTGATTATACTATACCTTGCTAACATTTCAGAGATTCAGCATCCTCTCAACAGGATTGAATACATCTTTTAATCACTAAGAGTTCATTCATTAGAAAGCAAAAAAGCTAAGTACAATCACTCAAAGTACATATCTAATTAATCATTCATTTTTATGGCAATGTCTAAACTATATCAACTGGCAATGATCTAAAAAAATTTATTGTTTTAATATAATATTCTAGCCAGCAGGAGTTCTTGATATTTGACTTAGTATGAGTTTACTTGTATTGTTGATCAGTAATAGTTGGGATTGTAGTATGACTAGTAGAAACCATTCAAATTCATATACCCTTCCTACCTGCCTCTACCCCTCTCCGGTACTCGCTCTTAGGTCCTCAAGAGTCCCTCTGTCCCCTACATTCGTACACCCCAAACTACAGTCCTCTGGCAGTTGGCTTGACAATGATGTTTTGGCATCTAAAGCCCTTGCCCATTGTGCTGACCTTGTACAAGAGACTCCCCCCTAAAGAATTTTTCTCTTCAGCAGACGGCAGAGAATTCAAATGCAACAACTGTAAGAAAATTTTGAGATCTCGCACTGGAATGTGGAGACATAGAAAATTCCATTGTTGCGTTCGTTGGGCCACTAATTCTTCATCATTGCCCAAGTTTGCCTGCCCTTACTGCGACTACTCCTCAGCTCGGAAAGACGTTCTGCGGTTCCATGTGGCAAAGAAACACCGACAAATCAAGCAACTTTGATTGTTTGCTTTCTTGATGAAATATATCACATTGAGGTACAAGAGACATTTTAATTTTCCACTAAACGTGGCTCTAATTTTACTGTTGCTGTTATGAAATATTATACAAATAAAGATATATTTTATTAAATGGTTTATGATAATCCTTTCTTTTTGTCAATTGCATTATAAAAAGTCGTAAAAATGTAAAATTTATCACTATCTTGTTGCATATCATACAATTAATGCTATTCTACCTCGATGATAAAATATGACGAGAACTTCATCTCTAGAAATGGATTTCTCTCCTTTGTTCGGTACAGGAAATTTATACATTTCCAATGGTGTCCTCAAAACACAATTTCTGCTTGACCGCTCAAGCTCTGTAAGCTGATACAATGCGGTTTTTATCACTTCAGAGGTCCTCAAGCAACTCATTTCA
Source organism: Cyrtorhinus lividipennis (assembly GCA_019603395.1). Lineage (NCBI taxonomy): Eukaryota > Metazoa > Arthropoda > Insecta > Hemiptera > Miridae > Cyrtorhinus > Cyrtorhinus lividipennis. Next base: position 1,426,884 of record CM034008.1, on the reverse strand, counting down.
AATCAAATGTGTTGCAACCCAAGAAGACATCTCTATTTCTGAAATGATTGCTCTGAAATATACGATCTTGTTCCCTGACATGATCTGACCGGTTGATGCTTTTCCTAGTGGTTTCATTGAACTTGGACCAAGCGTTTCTGCTTTACACAACCTCATTTGCAGCTTGAGCAGCTATTGAGGAGGTGAAGGCGCCATGAATGGATGTTGCACCAACTTAATTTTATGTTTGGCAACAACTAACTTTTACCTCCAGGGACACACCCATTGCAATGTTCCCGCTGTGGTAAATTTGTCAAAATGAGGAACAAGTTTATTGAATACTTGTATGTTGATTGAATTCCTTTGCCGGCACATGGCAAGAATACGGAGCAACCGAAATGCTACATGATGAGGAAGCAGGGACCTTTGGTCTTAACAACAATGTTCGATGTAATATATAAAGTTCTTCTCGTGTTTGCTCTTCCGTTGTCTTTACCGTGATGTACTATTAACGAAACCTTGATCACTTTGCTGTGACAAGTTGAAGATAGGAGATGATCCAGGTTGTTGAAGACAGTTATCAGATCCTATGGTTTTCCCAATGATACTGTCATATCTTCTCACTGCCAGTCAATGTCGTTCCATTCATCAGCGAACTTACTTTGACTATTTCAGATTACACCAGGACACGATTTCCGTGTCCCCGCTGCAAAAAGACTTTCAACCGTAGAAGCAATTTGAACGAACACATGCGATTCCACTGCAAGACGAAACCTCAATTCCCATGTCCTATCTGTGGAAAGTATTTCCAAACCAACCGTACTATCAAACGGCATACAATAATGAAACACGGGCGCCTGCCATATGTGTTTAAATCACCTAAAGTCACCTGAATCGTTGTCAATTTTGGAAGACCCCTTGCAGTTGGATGCTGTTCATTCTTTCCTCCAAGTATTCCTTTGTTGATGTTAAGTACTGAAATAAACACGTTTGATTCCTTGACGTTTGCCATGGCCTACCTATACTCACGGAAGTTCATTGCTTCTATCCAATGAATTCACAGAAACTTTGAAAAACTGTTATACGGCGTTGGTTGATATCCGTTAAAGTGTGGCGGTTACTGCTTCAAAAAATGGCTAGGTCCGGTCATGTAGCTAAAATGTAGATTTTACCTAGGCATGATCCAGCTTCCTATGCAAAGGGGTAGGATCAAACAGTCGAATTGGAAGTTTGTATCAAGCCAGCAGCGAACTTGCTCAATTTTCCAACAATTTCTTCTGTTTTTCCAGAACACGCTCGACCGTTCCAGTGCCTGAAGTGTTCAAAATGCTACAAGAATAGACGAGATCTAAACAGGCACTCGAAGTTTGAGTGTGACCAGGAACCGCGATACCACTGTCCTCATTGCAGCTACAAAACGTACCGGGGCAGTAATCTCAGATCTCACATGGGATTTAAGCACTTTGAAATATTGGGAACATCACACGGCGGTTCATGACTCAGAGTTTACATGCTTTGTTTTGCCCCATACTGACCCAAGTTTTTTCATCGTGTAAGTTATCCGGCATCCGAATGCCCAGTGATTTACGTCTGATAAAAAAGAGTTTTCATCATTATCAAATAGTTCCTGCAACTTGAAGTCTTACTCTTCTTTCGGGGGCAGGCCAAGCGTCAATCATGATGCTGTTTAACCACAAAGCAGAATACAACGTACATGTAAACACAAAACTGCAGCCTAGTTTCCTTATTAATTCCTCAATAATTTTTTGTTTGCTTTTGTTTTATATTTGTAGAATTATCATAGAAGTCAATCTGTTACACTGATGGAGCTGTTTAAATCTATCTTCGTTCTGTATTAATTGTATTGTTCAAATGAGAAGAAACCATTTGAGCTCTGTTTCAACCTTGAACTTTTCAACAAATCGGTCGAACCATTAATTTTTCCAGAACTGCCAAGACCCTTCCAGTGCCAATGCTTTTTAAAAACCTATAAGAATAAGCGGGATTTAGTTAGTCACGTGAGATTTGAATGCAAGCAGGAGCTGCGGTACATGTGCTCTCGCTGCAGCTACAGGTCACACACTTATCGCCTTAAAAATTTTGACGGCACATTTTAATCATATTATTTTAAAATATTCGGCTTCACTGAAGTCGATTATAACGATGGCTGTGTTGTTCCATGTCCAGTCATTAATTTAATGGATACATTTTGTTCAAGTAGGTTCCTTAACCGTGCCGGCTAAACACTTAAAATTAAAAGATTCGTTACCATAATGCTTCATTAACTCTTCATTCACCAAGCGAATCGAGTCCATGTAATATCGTTTATTCATTTAGCCCAGGTTGCAGCTAAGTTTGCTGAGTCTGACTAAAATCTTTGTCACTTGAAAACCTTGATGAAGTGAATAACCTTGGAATTACATTCCCTGACTATCATTGGTGTCAGCATAGTGGGATTTCATTACGACAAAAGTCTCAGCCTCTCAAGGATTCGGTGGAAAATACAAAAAAACTTTGTGTCTCCAAATTTCACATCATCATGCTTTCATGCTGTTAAATTGAAAATGTTGATTGCCAAACACGATCAGTCCTTCTCAATAATTTGCTATCCAATTGATTTGCAATATAATTAATCATTTGGCTGGACCTCCTTCATTTCAGTAGTTGAGCTCATCGATCGAATTTTCATTTTTCAGGGAAGCCTTTCCAGTGCTCATACTGTCTTAAGAGATACAAAAACAAGTGTCACTTGAGTCGTCATCTTACATACGAATGTCAAACTGAGGCTAGATTCTCTTGCCCGATTTGTGATTATAAAGCAAAACAAATTTCCAATTTGCAGCGACATTTAGGCTTTGAAACATTTCTCCTCTGTTTTCCGTTAGAATTCCTCATTAAAATTACTCTGTGATCAATTCTAATTTTGTATTAAACAAGTATTGTTGTGTTTTTTATGTGTTGTCCGATTTCTCATGTCTTTTCGGTTATTCGCCGCACATCCTGCGAAGTAATGTAAAAAATCCAAGAAGTAATCTATGTTGAGATGTCAAATTAAGTAAATTCGAGTTGTGACCAGATTTAAACCCACCTAGAGTTTTTCAGGGGATTTAGTTTCCAGTAGTTACATTATTTGTCTAAGATTCCTCCTTTCTCCAATATCATGTAGGTACTTGTCAGCTTGATTTACCGAATTTTTTTTTTCTTTTTTCAGGCCGGCCTTTCAAGTGCTCTGTTTGCACAAGAAGTTACAAAAACAAAACCCACTTGAACTATCATAATAAATATGAGTGTCAAACTGGACCAAGATTCAAGTGCTCTTTTTGTGAATACAAGGCGAAACGTGCTACTACGATGAGACTTCATCTTGCCAACAAACATAGTGCTATGTTGAACTCTGCGATGAACTCACAGACCCGACTTGAGTGACTTATTTTGCATCTTTTTGTTCTTCATTTCCGTGTTAAAAGCTCGTGTGCTTTTCGCAATTCGTTTGTGTTTAATTTTGCTCTTAAATCCATTTTTCAAAATTGAAACGCAACATTGAGAAAAGCTAGGTCGCTTGAGAGTAGGTACGATTTTTTATGCGTTTTTTGTGCAACTATTTGTAATAAAATTCGTCGTATTTTATTTGACCGTGTTCGTTCGTTTTCGCCCTTTGCCTATACTTTTTAGTAATTTTTTACCTGGCGTTTCTTCTTCTCTGATATACTCTCTCTTTTCACGCTCACCATTCCACGTCTTCGCTCGCGCTTCATTATTTTTCGAAATATTTTTCAGTAAATCCGGCTCGGCCATTCCAGTGTCCCAACTGTACGAAGAGCTACAAGTACAAATCTCATCTGAACAGTCACTTGAGGTACGAGTGTGGAACAGAGCCGCAATTCCCTTGTAACCAGTGCAGCTATAAGGCCAAATACGCAAGGAAGCTCAAATACCACATGCGGCTGAAGCATTTCGAATGATGATTTTAGATGGTGTTCCTTTTTTTTCTTTTCTTTTTTTTTTTTTTTTTTTTTTACTGATTCGATTGTTTTTATGTGATTATTACACGTTGCCCCTACTCCACTTGTGTCAATTTCTGCCTTGCATCGCCCACATAATACATCCGTTTATTGTTGGAAGTGAAGGACTTCGTTTTTATTGCTCTCAGCGTTGTTTTCACAAATGTACCACCCAGTGATAAGGTTAGAGACCACAAGACTCATCCAAAACCAACGCAACCCTGTCCAATTCCACCAAGTCGATGGCACCAGCGCCCTCCATCCTAAATTGGCTCATTAGAAATCATTTGGTAACCAGGAGGAATGATAATGGACCTCTGCGATGTATATCGTACCCCCCCCCCCCCCCTTTTTTTTTCCTACGCGTTTTCCATGACCCTCTAGTTCTTAGTGTTCCATCCATGTGTAAGGTAGTGGGTCGTATGCGTCTCAAATGAGAGTTCGACAGGTTGGTAAAATGTTTCCGCCGACCGTTTTTATTTCAGTATATGTTTCTCCAATTTTTATTTAAACCGTATTGATTTTTGTTGATATCGACAGCTTGAATGTGGAACATTGATAATATGCCTGACCTGACTTACTTAATTTGCATCTTTATCCTGCTGTAATTGCAAAGAGCCCTTCAGAACTTACAATTATTATCTTTGAGACTACGGAATTGTCTGAATAAAACGCCGTGACATTTGCAAATAAAGCTGCATTTTCACCTCGTCTATCAAATTAATGGTTTCCCGTCCTATTAAAGAAATCAACGTTGTCTCGTCATAAAAATGGCGGTTATTTGTTTCCACTGCTCAAATCACAATTTTGACTTCTCACGACCGTTGTTTCAGGAATTGTTTCTCGACCCTTCAAGTGCATCAACTGCCCCAAGCAGTACAAAAGAAAAGGACATTTGAAGCAGCACATGAGATACGAATGTCTCACCGAACCAAAATTCAAGTGCCCCTACTGTGAATACAAAGCAAAGCGGAGGCCAGATCTTAAAACTCATGTAGCTATTAAGCATTTTTCATTAAATGAAAGCAACTTGCCCGATAAGAAGCCTCTACGATATAGCTCTAGTGGAAGTTATATTGACGTAAATCAGCTTTGAGCCATTCTGCTGTGCTTTGTGGCAGGTCATCACGTAATTGTTTCAACTTGTTTCCTCCCATTCTAATATTCTCCTATATGTTTTTCTAGTCACTTGAAAAGTTGAAATATAATGAATCAAATATGAAAGGGATGCATAGGTAGCAGTTAACTGAAGCTACTTTACTTCAAATCCCACAGTGAGCCAGAACGATTTTGGTAGAGGTCAAGAACAAAAAAATCAGGTTAGAACTAGGTGTTGAACACAAAAATTTAGTTCTTATATTGACATTGTGCAACATATCTTTGATAGTATACTATCATAACGTGTGATTGTTAAAAATAATTTACATTGTAGTGAAGCAATAAGATTGTTGATTGTAAATATAGTCCAGACATGATTATGTACTTCCTCTTCGTGGGTCTGAGAATTGAATTGAGGGCTTGTCAATTCGACGCCAGTGGTATTTTTCCTCCCAAAAACAGTTAAGTTCAAAACACTTCATTACAGAATTGTCTTCAGACAGCTGTTTACACAATTCAAAATTATTGTCACTAATTTCGAGACTTTCGGAGAAAAAGGATAACCAAATCGTACATGCTGGCTCATGCGATTATGTTTCAGAGCAACGTTTTCAATGCCCCAGGTGCCCAAGTTCATACAGATGCAGGAATAATTGGATGCAACACTTGAAGTTCTATTGTGGAAAAACGCCTCGCTTCGGTTGCAAATACTGTACTTACAAGACTCATTGGAGCGCCAACCTGAAAATCCACATTGCTCGAATTCATAAGAGGTGAAGCCATCATTGTTGTGTCGTTTGGACGATGCAAAATGTTTTAAATGGTCACGCTGCTGAAGCAATATGCATTTTCTGTTCCAGGGATGTTTTGGGAGGTGGAGTCTATCCAGTTGAGTGATCAAGTTATCATATTTACTCAATCGAAATGTGATTTTAGAGAGCATGTTAAACGTTCGTACAAGACGTTCTTACGTCACAGACAGTGACATGTTGTTCAAACACTACTGAGTCAGTAAAATGCGTTTTTATCTTGTAAATTCTTATTTCCTCATCTCTCAACCTGTGGTGAACTTTGACAAGGCGTATGAACATTGCCTTACCCACCATTATGCAGCTGTTCAGAAACAGTAATAGAATAATAGTTCCTGCCGAGGATGTTAGCCTTTTTTTCTCTTGGGATTTGATATTGGATACCGTATTGTAATGTTTCCTCAACAGTTTTTGACTGTATTATTGCAGAATATGCATGACAAGCGCACCCTGGTTATTTTGATAACGAATTAATGCAAATGTGTAGTCGAAGAGCTGGTGGGTACACTTTCTCGGGCGTATGAAAGTAGAAACCAAACCAGTAGTAGTGAATAAGTTATTCAGTATAGTTGACTCAGAAGGACATCTGCATGACTATTATTGGGGACACATTGAAGTGGGTATTCAACAACATTACTCAAATGTATGGCTATTTTTCTAGCAACGTTTTGTTCTATTTTCAGGTAAAGTGAAAAGGACTAGAGAGGAGAAGGAGAAAAGGAAAATAAACAAGGAGAAGACCCCAGAGAATGTTGCAACACCAGCGAAAATATCAAATGTTGATTCCGTATTCAAAAAACCGTTAACTGAGGCGTCCAAAGTCCTATTGAAACATGATAGAAAAGACGGGAAAACATTGGGAAAGGATTCAGACTCTCGGAAACACCACAAACACAAACACCGGCACGATTCGAAGAGGCGTCGTGAGAAGAAGTTAGAATTAATAGCTAAAGACGCCTCCTCAAAGCACTCAGGTGTGAAATTTGACATTCCGCCTTACGAACCGTCACCCAAAATTGACGTTCCTGCGCCGATTTATGAGCCTTCGCCTAAAAGTGATGTTGTTCTCCCTGGTTATGACCCTTCGACTAAAGCTGACATTGTTGCTCCTTCGTACGAGCCGTCGCTTAAGACTGACGCGCCTGCATTGCCCTACCAACCATCTCCAAAAACGGAAGCGCTAGCTGAAGCTCCGACAGTAGTTTATGAGCCGACTGTCCCAACTCCTGTGGTGGTCGGTGAAGGAGAGACGTTCCAGTGTCAATTCTGTCCCAAATCGTACAATAAAAAAGAGCTGCTCAAACGTCATACTAGATACGAATGCGGGCTGGATCCCCAACCGAGGGATGAAACGTCTTGCCCACACTGCCCGTATAAAGCAGCGGATAAACAGGCTCTAAAGAACCACATTGGGATCAAACACTACGTGCCTTGGTGATAGAAAATGAAAGTGAAAGAAAATCAATCTTGAAAGCACTGAACAACACCAGGTATATTACAAATTTGTAAAAAAAAAAAAATATATATATATATATAATTTAGGATCTTTTTTAACGTTTTTACGAATGTGTTTTCCAGTAATGACCCTCAAAATAGGAAATTCATGAAAACACGGGACTTATTAAAATGCAGTAGGTAGGGATGGATTGCCGTATGACGCCATCTTACAAGAGTTTTACAAAAGACTCCTACGCAGGTACCATATTGTCTTTCTCTCCATCGTCTTATAATTAGCCATTCAATTGACATTTCTTTAGTGTGGTTATAACAATGACTTGTTTCATAATAATTAACTTCAATTTGCTAATTTCTACGACAAGAAGCGACTTGGGATTTTGTTCAACATATCTTCCAGTTTACTAGAACAGCGAAAAAAATGTGAAAACTCAAGAACTGTAAGCTTATGCGTGGCCTACCTACCTCAATTTTCCTCAAGAATTCTCCTTCTATCTGGCCGAAAACATTATTTACTAACCTATCGTTTGGATTTTATCTTAAAGTTTTTTTAATATTAGACGTATTAAATGTATTATTTAGTTCTATTCGGTCGTTGACGTTCATAATGCTTATTGAAGAGATGTGACGGCTCCCCATTAATCGATAGGGTGCTTTAAATAATTGTAAGTTGGACTAGGGTTGTATAATTTTGTATTCAAGTTGTTGTTCGTACCTATAGAGACGGTAATTGTTCAACATTGGCACGTTTATAATTTTGGGATAATAAAAATGAAATATTCGGTGATTGATTTCGAAATATTTCTACCAGCTCATCCTTCCCTCACATTTTTCCATTTTGTAAAAACATTTCACCTTCGTTTTTTAAAATAGTTTTTGTTAGGTTCAGAAAAAATTTTTTTGTTTGTAAAAGCTTTATTTTTGCGACAAACTTGAATCAAGTTTTTTTGTAGTCTCTTCACTTTGTTCGAAATTCCGACCTGTTCAATGGCACCCCTGTTATAAATTTAAGATCATAGCATCCTTCCATCACTTTCCGGGTTCGTAGTGTCGATGGATGTTCACCGCTAAATTTAAAATACCGACTAAAACCTATCGCATCTCAGTCTTCATACTTGTCTACCTTAAATTAGTGCATGATACGCCCACTTCGTTCTCCATAGTAGAGATTCATGCCGACTTTTTGTCTTTTCAGACGCGTACTGGTACGTGGGCGCCCAAGAGAAGCGGTTCAGCTGCGACAATTGCTCAAGATCGTATAAAAATAAAAACAATCTGTGGCGTCACAAACGCTACGAGTGTGGAAAAACTCCTCAATTCGAATGTCATTTCTGTCCGTATAAAGCCAAACAAAAGGAACACCTCAAGACTCACACTGCACTCAAACACCTTTCCTCCGCTCTAGGTGTTCCAAATAATTTATAATTCCTATAATTTGTAATTTTGTCGATAAAGGTTAAAAAGGCACAGAGTTCGTTCATATTTTTAATAATTCAAACTCGCCACACCCACTTCCATTACCGTCTATCTCATAATTCAAAATATGTTTGTTGATACACATGTTTCGAAAATTATAATTTGTAATGGATATTTATTATTTGACGGGTCGGAAGTACGTAGGTACGTAATAAGTAGGTTTATTTTGTTGAGATCGTACTAAGGAAAGCTGTTACGTCATGTTATGTTATCTTAATAATAAATGGAAAGCAATCTTTTCTTTTGTAATATTATTAAATAGCACCCTTTTTCTTAAACCAAGAGAATTTCTGACTTCTCACACCTTTTGGACCAAATGGGGATTAAAGAGGAAGATTTTTGGTTGTGGTCCGCTGCCGGATGCCAACATTGAGGAGTTTTCATTTTGTTCGATTAATTTGAAGAAAACTTGAGCAGAATTGGCCACGTTCGCTTTCGTTGGTGCATCAATGAGCGTGGCTTTTTTTACTCTCCCCTGGCAAACAATACCTACGAAGCTTTTTAGCCTACGATTGACTTCCGGAAACGCCGACATTAGATTAAAAATACTAATACTTATAAATTATCTTTCTTAATTTCACTTTCAAACTGCTGAGATCTTCTTGTCGTCTTGAGTAATGAGGGCGTACACAAATTTTAGAATTTTCCGAATTTAGTTAAGAATTTTTTTGTTACGCACTCTTTAGTTGACTTCAAACGTTAATTCAGACTCTGACTTAATTCTAACGTTTCCTATGTTTTTTAACTTGGTTTCAGTCAGCTACGGTTGGATGACGAGTGAAAGCGAAGACAGATTTCCATGCCCTCTCTGCTCCCGCTCTTACAAGCAACGACGCCATCTCAATCGTCACCTGCGCTACGAATGTGGGAAAGATCCGCAATTCCAGTGCCCCTACTGCCCGTACAGGAGCAAACACAAAGCTTCCCTCAAAACCCACATCGGCATACGTCATCAAGACATGATGGATATTATAAATAATTCCGTCAACGACTCGCAACCCGCGGCGTCAATCACGGACAATTCTGACAATACGTCGGAACCTCGCACTGCCTGGTCTCAGTCTTAGAATTATTATTTTAAGTAGGAAAAAATGTTTCAACTCGTTCTCTCTTCAACTTATGTATCAACCTAATTTATTCATTAGTCAATAAGAATTACTGACTCATTTTCGTTGCCCATAACAACACCTAGCATCGGCCCTCGTACATAATTATACAATTAGTTAGATATCCACGACAAACATCTAAAATAAATTACTGTTCAGCCGTTCAACCGAAAAACCGAGACGAATAAATTCACTCGCGACGATGTTGTGGAACCCATTTCAATAAAGAAAAAACGGAGCTTATGTCAGTTGCTGATGATGACATGACCGCCGAAATCGATTTAACCAGTGTTCCTCATTGGTAGACTATCGTTAGATACCGTTCGGAAGTGATGTACAATTTACTGAACCCCGGACTAAGCGATCAATCTCGTGATCGCGTCTGGTTTGATGGAACAATCTCCATTTTGTGTTGTTGGTTCAAAACGAGATTTTGTATCAGTTTGAAAACTTGTGAAAACGCCAGACTTTCACGTGACGTCATAATTACCTAGTTGGCAAAGTGGCTAATATGATTTGATCATTTATGTGTAATATTGAACGCTGAATTGATTTCTTCTTTTATTCACACTATAAACCACTGTCGAATTAGCAGTTTTGTTTCAAATTATGCATACTCATAACTTTGCATCACTCCGTTGATACCTAATCTATAAAATGCCTTCTACATTCCTGATGATTACAACGCTTCGCCTACCACATAAACCCACGAACTGTTTATTTCCTCTAGATGAGATGGATGAAATGCTAAAAACATTTAATTCACATTATCTGCACCATTTTTTACCTTTATAAGTAGAAATGAGCCATACGAATGCATGTATTGAGATTTCCTATCCGTATTGACCATTATGAACATCTTGTTTTACGAGAAGGGCCCTTGTTGTACAATTTAATAAGGTATTTAAAGATTATAAATCGACAAACTTTAGGGGCGGGTTCTCGTATTTTTTTCCCCCGTCAAAATTTCAACGTCAGCTTGTAACTAACAAGCTGTTAAGCGTCCATCGTATATCGAAAATGAGAAGACCTGCATATGCCTCAAAATGGCAATTGAATCCTTTATAGAAACATTAATTTTTGCGATGCTCATTATTATGGGTTCCGAACACTCGATAGTCCTAACATCTCATTTCCGACGGTGATTCTTTTTGCAGACTACCCTTGCCATAGGTGTTCGAAAACGTTCTGTTACATGAAAACGTTGACGCGACACCTAAGATACGAATGTGGAAAATCGCCGCAATTCCGCTGCTCCCTCTGCCCTTACGCCGCCAAACAAAAATCTACTTTGAAGAAGCACATGTTCTGCCGCCATAATGTTGCTCTATTAGAGTGATGATGTTCCTAAATATGAAAACGATTTGTAAGAATTACAGCGCAATTCGTACACTAAGAATGGACCACGAAATCAATGTGTTCAAACAAACCCTGGTTCATCTGACAATGTAGGATGTTTTGCAGGCACTTGATGAAATGTTTTGAGTGATATACGTTCACAGAGTGTTTTCCTACGTCATAGGACAATTTATTCATCCGGAAAGGAACCTGACGCTAACCACCACTTTGAAATTTTTATCTTGACATTTTCAGTATTCTTCTGTGGCGGATGCTCAAGATCATTCAGTCACCGGAAATCTCTGAAGAGGCACCAGAGCTACGAGTGTGGAAAAAAACCTCAATTCCCGTGCAACTTTTGCTCATATGCGGGCAAACAGAGGATTCATTTGAAAAAACACATATTTTCGCATCACATGGACAAGTTGTGATTTTAAGAGTTAACTGGACATATGGCGGGGAATGTATACTTCAGGTATGCCCGGGAAACTCATGCGATTCTGCGTTCTATTCTGACCATACCATACTAATTTGCTGTTCAACATCATCTCCAACCCTTTCTTTTTTCAAATTGTATTTTTGATGATATATTATTATTCATTAGAAGCTGGCCAATAAAAGCCTCGTGGCTCTTCAATGCTGGAAACGCTCCCTAGGGTTGTCTCGCTGGGAGTTCAGTACATGCTTGGCATTCATTGCATTATATATAATAGGATCAATATGGGATTTTCATTCTCAAGCTTTGTTCTGCAATTGAACACCGTAGTAGAACCATGCTATTGATTTTATATTTACAGTCACTAGGATTTTCCCCAAAACCTATGCAATCACCATTAAAGTGTGTTACTTTATGTTATGTTGTTGATCATGAGAAGTATCATTTATTCAGAGTTGAAATAAATTCGTATTTTCTTGAGTGGGATACGATTGATTCACCCTAAATAAATTTAGTTCAACATTATTGGTGAGATATGAATTGAGTGTAACATGTTGACTACCTTTGGTTCCTACAAGTTATTGGCATATAAATGTTGGTATGGTGCTAATTCCAAAGATACAATTTTTTATAACATTTTCTCACCACCGAAGTTACTGTTGTGGTTTTAGCTGATAACAATAGCAAACTCATCAGGATCTATTGAAGCACATGCTAGTGGGTGTGAATCTCCGTGGGACTTTCTTCATTGCCTAGGCTCGAATATAAAGTATATACAGTGGTTACTTCCGGGCAACCTCTACCAGGTTAACTAAGGTAGCCCTAGGTGAGAGAATTTTTTTGTGGTCCGAGAAATAATAGAGGGCTGTGCTGATTCAATTTGTGACTATTTTCAAACTACAGCTTTTTTTTTTAAGTTCGTATATTAAAGTAATTGTGAGTCAAACCTCCGTTGTTACCTATCCAGCTGAGTCTAGATTTTTTGTGAAATTCCAAAATTTGCCTGTGGTTGATTCATTCATGAGTTGACGTGTAGTTGCAATTTAAACAGCAGGATAAAATCAATAAGCATGCACCAACCTTTAATAATCCATCTGGACTTCTTCCAGATTTGAATCGACCGTTTGCGTGCCCTTCATGCCCAAGAGCGTACAAGCATAAACGGACCCTTAAGAACCATCTTGCACACGAGTGTGGTCAACCCAGTAAATTTCCGTGCACCTTGTGCCCATACGCAGCAACCCAAGAAGGCAACCTCAAAAGGCATAGATTCCTCCGTCACTTGTCGCAGGGCAAAAATTTGCTATAGTCCCGCTGATTCAAGTTAATTTAATTTTAAGAAGAACGTTCCAATTTTCGTTTCTAGTTTTTCTGGCCAACTGGGCTGTTCTTTATAAAATTCCGGTTTGAAGAAGTCGTGTGGGAAATGAAATTGAATTCCTAACCTTGCTGCTATACTGTGTTTTATTTTGGCCTGTAAGTCGCTCATTCGTTTGTTTAAACTGTCCAATAGTTCTTGCTGAATATGAAGTGTGACTTTCCTTGTATATATTGCTCCTAAGCTAACACTTTGAATACAACCATTTCAAGCGTATTGCCAACACCTGGTCATCAGGTGCCCACCGGAAGTGGTTATGGGTCAAAATGGGTTACCATCTACCTATTTTGAATGTGTTTTCTAGATTTCTTGTACCTAGGCGTGTGGGGTATCATTTCCCACTAAATTTTAGACTCTGAATCGATTGGAATGAGTCCCCATGGTCTTTTCCCGAGGAAAAACCATCCCCTGTGAAAGAATTTACTGCGTTTTCAGTAGGGGAATTACCACATTTTGCTATTCTAGATAGTTTGTGACATGATTCTTGTATACGAAATTGCGTTTAAATTCTTGCCTTCTGATTCATGCATCTGTATGTTACATTTCCAGATCCGTTGCGACCGTTCACTTGTCCATCTTGCTCTCGGTCTTATAAGCACAAAGGGAATCTAAGGTTTCACATGAAGAATGAGTGCGGCATGAGCAGCGAAACTCGTCAATTCCCTTGCAATCTCTGTCCATATGCGTCTTCTCGTAGAAACAATCTCAGAAGGCACATCATCTGCCGTCATCCTAATAAATCAGATACAATTGTGTTTTAGTGATTTCTGCAAATACAATGTTTTCATTTTATACAGTTTTTTTAACTACATTTCTATTTAGTATGGGCATTATTTAGTATTTATGGGCATTATTTAAGGGCAAAGTATTTACTGTCCATAAAAGCAAAGATTAATAATAGCCAGGTAGGCATAAACAAGTCACACGACATATTTTTGCTTGAACGACGTGATGACATAACAGACAAACTAGAACTATCTTGTTTCATTTGCATCAATTTGTTGTACTCTCTCTTGGTCAGACACCTGTCTAAAATTTGGCTTTCTCCACTGGTTTACAGCAACCTTTTGTTTGTTCATCGTGCTCTAAAGCCTATTGCCAGAAATCGTGCCTCACGTTCCATTTGAAGCCCTTAGAAGCCATGATTTCCATGCTACGTCTGCTCATATGCTGCAGCGCGAATATATGAACTCAAGAGACATGGGACTCGCTTGCCACCAAAAAGGGCGATCTCACTACCAAGTTTTCACGTTTGACAATGGATTTCAAATGGATGAACCTTCTAAAGCCACAATATAAGTCGGACAGCAGAGGGATATTTTCCGGAGCAAGTTCAGCGTGCGGTGAGTGTTTTTCACATATTTTCTCTAGTCTCTGATTACAACAGCGATACAATTTGCGAGCCCTTCTTCGACCATTGTTAGTTAATGTACCTCCCAAGATTAAATTAGTCGTTTTTAATTGTTGCAATGGTGGTTGGTCACTACGCCAGTTGTTACTTGAGCCATCTGAACCAGTAGTTGCCCAACCAACATCTCGCATTCATCTGCCAGTGTCCTGTCAAAACATTTCAATCACCAAAACAAAACAAAATAAACGATGCAAGCAGTGCATGAAGACAAAAAATATGTAAGGATTAGTTAACTGGTTGCGCATTCTGCCCTGGATTACTTGTGCACAACCCGTACAATACTAAGTAGTACAATACCATCTATACAAAATCAAGTGCCATTTGCCAACAAGAGAGCACAGAATGCAGCAATGCCTTCTTCATCCCTTTGACATTCAATCACTCAAGTTCCAAAGGAGCAAATTGCACGGTTGCTTAGACAGTTTCAGGTTCGTATTTACACACTGTATGTCATCATAACTTTTGATACATTTTGTAAAAATACACCATTTCTCATCCTCAAAATCAGTTCATCCTGACATGCACCTTGTCATTTCTTTCAGATTCTTCGTGTCCTTGTACTTCCTGTCCAAAGTAGTACCATGTGAAGCACAAGTGTGGCAAACTCCGGCAAGTTTCTGCACATATGCTGCCACTTGATGAGGATATACTTTGTACTACCATTTGAAAGAAGAAGATGAGCTCCCCTCCGTCTAACTGTAAATACTGTCGTTTTACTAGCTTGAGGAAATACAGACGTTCTGCACGAATCTGCTTTATAAATTGATTACCTTGATAAACCTCTGAAAAGGTTGCTGTATCGAGTTTGAGTATTTTGACGATTTTGTTTCTTCATTCCCCACCTTTAGTTACTCCTACTGAAATATCGACAGCGACCACGTTCTCTTCATTAAGTATTTACTGTACTGGGGTTTCAGATGCAACGCGACCTTATGTTTGTCCCCGGTGCCTTCGAGCGTATAAAAACGAAAGAACCCTGAAATATCACCTGAAACATGAATGCGGACAACCTCGACGATTCCCCTGCAGCTTTTGCTCCTACACCGCCGTTCGAAACGGCGACCTCAAAAAACATATAATCTACCGACATCCAGGAGGGATGAAGGCGTCGTTCTGATTCATTCAACGTCATTTATTCTTCCGGACACCGAACAAGCTTCGTTGACCATCTTGTTTGTCAGAGCTGTAATAATGCGTTACGTCTCTGTAATTTAATGTGCCGCAAGTGGGCAATCCTAGGACAATGATGTTCCTAGTTGTAACTACTTCATACTGGTAGCTGATCTAAATATTTAATATTGAATTTCCCTACAGACTGAAATATTTTGGTCACTACACTAAATGAAGATAAACTGGTTATTATCCTTGAAAACTGTCACCTTCTGTCACCCTTTCGTGCTCCCCGCAGTGTGTTCATTGGGTTGACCTCACATCTACCGTGAGTGTTCTAATAATTTTGGTTACAAAAATTCTCGTTGCACAGAATCGTTCTTTGTCAGGTATTTTGTCAGGTTATGTAGATTTACCTGGTTGTTGGCGATTTATGAGAATGGCCATTTCGGTTTTATTCAATAGAATACCGGAAGATTAGATATAATTTGAATCAATCACCTCTGTATTCGTGTGGCCAAAAAAACTCACACAAAACTCATGCACAATCCGTCATGTGTCAAAACACCCTCAGATCTGGTTGAAAGATCACCTCGACAAATTAGATGCAGGGGGGAAAATCTCTCAAGCAGAACCTCTCGCTTACGGACACCTTCCCCGTATGTATCGCTGCATTCACCCCATTCTTCAGCCTTGACACTGTAAAAGGTATCCATGATGATGTGGACATAAGAACTGAGAAAACCTTTATAATATCTACAATCCGAGACAAGATCAACAATCCGATCCTCGTTCTTCTTCAGATCTGGACAGTCAGTGGGATTGCTCGTCTATAAGTGAGATTTTGAACATGAAAATATTCACTTGGTTGTAAAATGAATTTATTCATATTGGTTATGGTATCATTTCCTCGTAAATATTGAAAAAGACACCAATAATCTCAGAATTTGTCACGATCCGAAGAACTCAAACGAGTAAATCGTCGACTACAAGTATCAAATCTCAAACCATCATGTTGCTCGTCCAATTTTTGATGATTTGTGCGGTAGACAATATTTTATCGAAATTTTTTTCAACGGTTTTACATTAACAACGAATTAGCTGAAGTATGCAATCGTTTTAAAACGAATATTCTGGGATATTTTAATATCGTGTAGTGTTTTTTTTTTTTAGTTATTTTTATTTAGGGGTTTCTTCTCCGAGATTATGAAATCTAGTAGCCTACTTTCGCCAAAAATTGTGTTCTCATTCTATCAAGGATTCGGCGTAGTTGGTATTTTTACGTTGATAGGTAATTTAATTATAAGTGCAGTTTTCTAAATTTTGATTGTTCCTCGTCCGTCGAGTATCTAGGTTGGACACTACACTCACATAAACAGGCATTGAAAATCATTACGGTGATCATCACAATGCAGAACAAAGTCATGTAGCCGTAATCGCGGTTATTTAAATTCCACCCAGTTTTCTATTGCAGCATGTTGAGCTCTTTATAACCAGATATTCACATATATATTGTCTGTTCGTTTCATTCTAGACCCTGCTCGACCTTACATGTGCCCGCTCTGCCCTCGAGCTTACAAACACGACAGGCATCTCAAGCGTCACATGAAATACGAATGCGGGCAAACTCGTCAATTCCCCTGCAGCTACTGTAGTTATGCCGCAAATCGTAGCAGCGTCCTCAGGACCCATGTGGTTCTACGTCACTCGGACAGGTTGTTCATTGATCAGTTAACTGAACTGCCACACCAGGAAAATTAAAATTACCCAGTCAAATGGTATATTTACAACAACAACAAATTAAAAATTAAAATAAAATAAAATAAAATTTAGGGTAGAAGGTTTTTTGACGGTTTCTTATGCTTTTCGGTGTGCTAAATCTGAATCTGAAGATTTACCTCCCACGAAAGCGGCAGACCGTAAGCATATTCTGAAACTTTTGTATAAATAATAAAATGCTAGGTCGGTCCTTTATGAATTTCTAACACTCCGTGAGCAATGATTTTCATAGGCTCAGTAGTCTTGTTTACTGTGCGGAGTCCTGCACTAAAAAATGTAAAATGACTACTGTCTCTTGAAGGGAATTTTGTCTTCTTTAATTTTGTAATGGATGAGAAATTCAGTAGGTTGGTTCAATTTTCAATTCGTAAGCAATTTTTGATTTTTGCAGCAATAATAGTTTGCAAGCAATTACTTTGTCAAAAAAGTCCAACATTTTTAGGGTTTTTGCAATTTTTTTTTAAATATTTTTTTTTTCTAACTTTAGATTTAGATTTAGCTCACCGAATAACATAAGAATCCATCGAAAAACCTTCTGCCCTAATTTTTTTCAAACAGCCATTTCTGAGGGCTGTGAGGGAACCTACAAATTTTGTTGTAGTTCGATTTTATCTCTAATCTGGACTGTTATATAAATGTGTACCCGTGATTTGGATGATTTTGAAACAATTAGGAAATAAAATAATATTTTAAGCCTCTGAATGCTTCTTCAAATTTAACCTCGCTAATTTTATCTTGCAATGTGTGACTCGTGAAATGAGTTTTCCTATTGTCACTACAGGTTGTGCGAATCTATAAATTTTCTACGCTCATCTTTGAGTTTGTTCATTTCCTTTCAATATTGCTTGGAAAATTAGTTTCCCGTCAAGTTAATATATGCATGATCTGTAGTGGAAACTCGCCTCATCTCAGGGGCGCGAAGCAAAGAGTGGCTAGTTTGACATTGCTGATGAGATTATTGATTCGCTTCTTGATGTTTTGAGAATTACTGTTGATTTGTACTCAGATGTGTTTGGTTTGTTTGAATTGTCCTCTCCACAATATTTTAGACATTTTTAATCATCTGCAGGCCAAATTAGGATTCCTAGTCTCATGATATAGATATACAAGGTATGAACAATTTTTCACAACGATTGTTATGTAGTTTAGCCGTGAAATTATTGACTTCTTGGACTCGTATTCAAGTTTCGTGACGATTTACTTTTCCAGATCCATCCAACATCAGATTTGCCTGCTCATTGTGTTCTCGAGTGTACAAAAACAAATCTTACTTGTCGTATCATATGAGATACGAATGCGGACAAACACGGCAATTCCCCTGCAGATATTGCTCCTATGCTGCCAACCGTAACAGCTCGCTCAAAAGGCACATGCTTCTGCGCCATTTCGATCAGTTTGTTGAGGGCGATGGATGAATTTACGTAGGTGTACAGTAATGTCAAATAAATCGCTTAAATTTAATCTATACATTTTTTATTACGCGTACTATTGTAGAAAATTGCGAAAGTAATTGAATGAGGCGAATTTCCAACTCTAGAAAGTTGTCTGCAGAAAGTGATTTTCTAAGACAACTACAAAATATGATTTTTTATTCAATCTTATTATCAATTTTATTCAAATTTATTATTCTATTCAATGACACCATCCAATGATATGTTTGTCTGCCCAGCCTGTTGCAGATCTTACAGAAACAGAACGCATTTGAGTCGTCGTATTAGGCATGAGTGCAGCTAAGATCCTCAATTCCACTGCAGCCACTTCCCCTTTACATATACCCAGTCAGCTTTTCCCTCTTATCAGTTTGGTAATTCAGAGGAATATTCCTCTTCACTACTCGTGAACTACTACTTCAAACTCTTTTTCTACATAAAATCAAGAAAATATTTTAATTTCATGTCATCAATACCGAATAACTGGACCCTAAAGCCTCAAAGCTTATGATTTGACATCTAAATTTATCCTTGTATGAAGATTTTATTCTGTCTTCAATAACATTTCTTGAGATAATATTGGTCTAGTCGTGTTCAAAGTAACTGTTTGAGTGCAATAATGTCGTATTACAGGTACAACCATTAACTGCTCTTGGAAAAAGTTGGCAAGTTGCTTGGCGTAGTCCTCGAAATATACATTCTCATTCTGTTTTTCTTTTCTTTGGCACTATTACCCTAGACCGTTCTTCAAGCATGTGAAGTTGATTCAATCAGTGTTGAATCAACTGCTTTGCATCAGGAACACACAAGCTTATGCGAGTTGTGTCAGTCAACTAAAACACTCGTCCATCTCGACACTGCGTCCCTCATTCCGCTTATTTTTGCCCCTTAGAGATGAAACTGTTTCAAATTTCCAACAGTATGTGCAAATTAGGACCATCTTCACCGTCAATTGTTCACTTCTGTTTCAACCATTGACCTCATTTAGTAATGTATCGAGTGTTTTCAGATGGCGTTGAAGCAAACTCTCCTCGACCCTACATTTGCTCAAATTGCTCTCGTTCTTACAAACACAAGGGCCATCTCAGCCGCCACGTCAGATACGAATGTGGGATTGATCGTCAGTTCCCGTGCAGTTATTGTAATTATGCTGCAGCTCGGAACAGCCATCTCCGAAGACATATCCTCAATCGTCATATCCAAAAAATCAACCCAAAAACTTGGTTTTAACTGATGTATAGATTTTTACAATTTTCCCCTCATTTAATAATTTTTTGCTAGGATTTTTCGCACATCCAAATTCAGGAAAAGAAATCATATCATTGTTTTACTGAAAATCAATAAAATCTTCGTAAGACCGTGGCATGGTTTGGACTGGCTAGTCAGCAGTCTATTGTCCTCTTGATGTCCAAACATCATGTTTGTTCCCCAGTTTCACATTCACCAGCAACGAATTGGTAGGTTGCACCCGCTCCTTCAATCTCCAAACTACCAAGACCTACCGGACTAAATACACTGTCATGAGCGAAAGTCCACTGTTTTAATTCACCTGGTATCTTTCTCACATTTTTCTAGATTGCCGTCCTACCAGTGCCAGGCCATTTGCATGTTCAAACTGCCTCCGCACCTACAAATACAAGGGTGATCTTGGACGCCATATTCGATACGAATGTGGCAAAAAACGCCAATTCCCTTGCGGCCTATGCTCCTACGCAGCTACTCGAAACTGCCATCTCCAAAGACACATTTTTAGTCGTCACGTCGAGAAAAACACATTTGAAGGCTGGGATTAGTTTGGTTATTGTTCACAATTTTCCCATATTTTTCAGTTCTTTGCTAGATAATTCGTCATTCATTCTTCAACATTCAGATAATTTGTCATATTTAATTTATTGTGACGTAATTAGTCCAGAAATAAATAGAACGTTATCGCGTGGTCGCAGTTGCCATAATCTGCAGTGCTTCATCCTCTTGATGTTGAAATACCAATGTTGTTTCCCAGTTGCATAGAGTTTTGCTTTGATTCAACTAACAACTTCCCAAAACATGCCAGCCATGCCAATCCCAAATCAGTCAGTTTTCATTTTCAATTTATCTGTCATTTCACTACTACTATTTTCAGGTGGATGTTCCATCACAACCAAACCATTTTCATGTTCTGACTGTCTTCGCTCCTACAAGTATAAAAAGGGCCTTCTACGCCATCTACAATACGAGTGTGGCCAAGAACGCCAGTTCCCGTGCGAGCTATGTTCCTATGCAGCCTCTCAGAAGAGTCACCTCAAGACTCATATGTTTTTCCGCCATCAATGTGCTCTTGCTTACCATTAAGGTTCTTTATGGTAACAATCGTGCACGCAACTGTTTCTAAAATAGTAATTTGGATGAAATTATTCCACAATTAATATAAACTTGCCTATCTACTTAAAAAGTATAAATTACCTTGATTTCTATGAGACTGTAGGATCTTACCAGAATATTGTTCGGTCAACTATGCTACAGGTTCCAAATTCCTTGGATCAGGTTTGAAGGTTTCATGATTGTAAAAAGTGTGTTATACATTGAGTTGTCAAATTGTTGGTGATATTACATAGCTACAATCTTTCCAGTCTTGCTCTTCAATCTTGGAGTGCAGAGGGCAACAACACCACTCACATACATGGTGATTTTTAGAGAATGGGCTACTGGGTTTGCTGAATTCTTCACCTCACTATTTCTGTACAATGGTTCCTGACTAAGCATTGATCTTTTCACTACACCTCTTTTGTCCTGCTTAATCTAACCGGTGCCCACTTATACTTTCGTTATCTCCTATGCACATGTTGATTGACACTCATGATTTATATGTTGGGGCATGGGGATCTCTGGTTAAATGGAATGCAATTGGTAATCGTTCTCTTGATGGTACGCTCTGACAAATTCAAACACGCCTGGAGTGCGGTTCAAGGAGGCATATTACTCTAAGAAAACCGTTGAACCCTCTTAAAAAACTATTCTTTTGGGATTCTCTACAAAAATGGTCTTGCCAACGGAGATTGTCCGGATGGGAATAATCTGGTGTTGCTCAACTTTGTACCACCTCTTTTCATTTTCAGATGGATTGCTCCACCTTCGACCATACGTTTGTCCATCTTGCTCGAGGGCTTACAAAAACAAGAAAAGCCTGAAACAGCACACGAAGTACGAGTGTGGCAATGCCCGCCACTTTCCGTGCTCGTACTGCTCTTACGCTGCCACCCAGGGTGGGGCCCTTAAGCGTCATATCATTTTACGCCATCAAGATGGCGCTCTAAAACG
Organism: Cyrtorhinus lividipennis; assembly: GCA_019603395.1. Lineage (NCBI taxonomy): Eukaryota > Metazoa > Arthropoda > Insecta > Hemiptera > Miridae > Cyrtorhinus > Cyrtorhinus lividipennis. The sequence goes on along the minus strand of CM034008.1, from coordinate 1,404,781 downwards.
GTTTTTGACCTGAAGAGGATTTTTGTAATGCTCCTCAATATTAAATTATTTGTTATTCTTGTTCACAAGCGTATCTTTTGATTTGTCAAACCTGTGCAATTGTGAGGCTGAATATTTCTTTTAAACTAATACCAACCATTTAAACTGATAAAAACGTGATCACATCCACCAGGCTCACAATAAAATTGAGTCAAAACTAAGTTCACGGTATTTAGGTAGAGCAAACATGACGGTTGTGTATATTTTTGCCAACTTCCAAAGACACACATATTTATAACTCATAAAGAATCAATACTGTTATTCCAGGAATCAATCCCGCAGATGTGAACCGACCCTACACCTGTTCATCATGTTTTCGCACCTACAAGTACAAAACAAGTTTACGTAATCACAAAAAATATGAATGCGGTAATGCCCGTAGCTTCCCATGTAGCTACTGCTCTTACGCTGCTACTCAAAACGGCTCGCTCAAACGCCACATACTTCTACGGCACCACAACATCATTACCACAATGCCGGAACTACGCTGAGCTATTTGCCTGGGGATTCGCAGTTAGTGCAATGTTTGGGGGTTGTGTAATACCATTGTACAAATATTGTCGGAATAAACATCTCATGGAAAGCATTTCAGTGTAAATGAGGACGGTCGCATACGTCGTACTCTCTTAACTTCCATTCACCTGTAAATGTTGGATCAATCAGCAATAGGTAAAACTCGAAAATGTTTTACAAACCTACAATTTGTTTTGCAGATGTCATATCATACGTGATTACTTTTCTTGCTGTAGCCCCCTACCAACTGCCAGTTTTTATTTTCTGAGCGGCTTAGATTTCATGTGGTCTAAACAGTTACAGGAAATGTTGTCCGTGTAACAATCGCTAATACACTGCCCAGCAGCATTCCTCTTCAAGATAGAAGATAATGATGAAGAAGTGGATTGACAATAAATTGTATTCCCCCCTGAACCAGTCATTTTTAAAATTGTTTATTTTTTATACCAATAATTTCTTTCACCCAAATGTCACTTTTTCAGGTGAGTCCTGCATAACTTTGTCAGGACATTTGCCAGCCAATTACGAAGCAAGATATGGCACAAAGAAGAAAAGAGTGAGGTGCAGAATGTGTTATAAGAACGGAATTCGGAGGAATGTCAACACTTACTGCCCTAAATGTCGCGGTATGCCTGGGTTGTGTCTCTCGCCATGTTTTTTAGCCTTCCATCAAGAATTTGGGTTTCGTTACTGTCACTGATTGTTATTTAGAATGTTTTCTCCTACATGCGTGTTTCAGTTCATTTCTTATTCATTTCAGTTCATTATGACTTCTTATGTGCAAACTTTGATTAAATGAAATAAATGATAAGTGCTGGATTATATAAAACGCAAGGAAGTGACTGAGGAACCAACCAATTTGTAATAAATTGAGGAGTTGGGTGTGTGTCTGTGGTGAATGTCTTTCCCTTATAGTGAGCCAGGGAGTGAGAAAACCATATCACTGAAAAAGATTCAAGTCAATATTGAATATGTATTGATCAATTTGTGACGAATTGCCTACAAACACGCGCTTGACTTCCTAATTGCGTTCTTACCTACAGGTAGGTTCAACTTCTTTTCAGTTTCATTGTTAGGCAATGCATGCGTTCATCCTTCAGCATTGAGCATTTCCCTCACCCAGTTGCAATTTTTCAGGTACATCGGATCCTATACTATGCGGCGGTTCGGTTTAATTTAATTTATAGTTCGTTCTTTACTAAGTTGGTTCCTTGAATACGAGCACAGCAATGGAGCTCCCAAACCATGAGCTGTTGTAGTGAGTTGTAGATGAGCTGACCACAGATATAATAATCTCTAGAAGCCACTACAGGCGGTGGGTTGTCTGTGGCCTGACCAGTGGCATTAGGTGATGTAGGCTGGCTGGCATTTGCAAGCCAAAAACCCAAGAAGTTCACTTACAGACATTTACCATGCTTTGCAAGGATTGCTATGAGCGTGTGCACTTTTCCAGGCAGAGCATTATGGTGTTACCACATATCTGGGGCATAGATACAAGAACTTAGTAGCTCGAACTTCTTTGACTAAGGTATTTTATTTATGAACAGGAATCTGAAACGGCTTCATTTCACGTTTAACGCGTTGTGAGACAGCATCAATGGTTTTTCCATTTTCTTTCACCAAATGTTACACAAAAATGTCAACGTTATATTAATCTGTTATTTCTTTCTATCTAGCGTCAATATCACCTTTTGTGTGCTCAACGTGCTCCCGTAGCTACAAATCTAGAGGGAATCTCCACCGCCACGTGAGATACGAGTGCAATTCTCAACGCCATTTCCCTTGTACGTTCTGCTCATATGCTGCCACGCAGAGTGGCGCTCTCAAAAGACACGTAATTTTATGTCATATGTTCTCAGGAAAGCATCAAGTTGAGGGTAGTTTACTTCACCATTAATGTTAGTGTCGTAATATTTTGATTACTCTGGTTTTGGTTTATGAATTGCAAACAGTTCAATTTAGTATATTTTTGTTAGTCTGATGAAATATTCTGACACTCCAATATTTCCATACAATGGTAATACAATAATTACTTTATTTCTAATTATTTGTGTCCTGTTGTATTCAATTGTCCTTGTCTTTCCTTCAAATTAAGGGGCCAATTTACTCACACGTCCTGTTACCAGGTCTGAAAGTAGAAGAGCTTTTGCATACGTCAAGTACATCAAATACTGGGCCTGTACTTATAAGTCTACTGTACATTCCGACGGCCTGAGTGAGGATGGCTTTGGGAAGCGGTAGGTAGTGGACACCTCAGTCACTGGCCTGTCACTCCCTCAGCGCTAAGTGGCTGGAGGCTTGTGTGAAGGGGGGTAGTTTGGGAGTAAGCAATAAACTTGAGGGAGTAGATGTAATGTGTAAACATTCACATCCCTTGGTGTCTGGGTGAACAATCAGGGTTACGCGTGGCTGCAAGTAAATAAGATTGAAGAAAGGCTGACAATGACAAAGATCACGTTGCATTGACATGCAAAGAGGGAGCTATAGGTCTTTTACATTGTTTCATGTATCATTTTGTTCTGACTCAGTGTTGCCAGTTGTTTATGTGATAGGAAAAGTGCTTCCAGAAACAATAGCCAGTTTTCTGTGACGTCACTACACCACTCAAACTTGCAATGAAGACCAACGCGTTTTTTATGTCTTCTGCTCCTATAATGATTTTTTCTGTTATTGGTAGTCCTCCACGTTGCACCCTGGCTGCATTATAAGATGAAAAGATGATTTTAATATTTAATATCACAATGATCCTTGGTTCCATAGTATATTGATAAAGTTGTAGTCAATGTCCTAAGAGAGTGTAAATCTAAGATTATTAGTTATAATATTTTTCAATGAATTTCTAAGAAGTTATTTTTTGATCATTTACCTTCATGTTTATTTCGAGCGAAATCGGTAATGTGGTTTGCGGTGTAATCAACGCTAATCGGTAGTGGATGAGTATTCGGTATTTTCATGTCCACCTTCTCTATTTTACTCATAAATAAACACTTCTAAAACTCACCCCACACCATTTCACCTCTCCATCTTCGATCGTGACTCACATTTTGTTCCATTTACCATTTGCAGGTTGGCATGCCTGTCCTTTGTGCGGTCGACTATACAAATACCTGACCTCCGTTCAACGTCATCTCAAATACGAATGTGGAAAAGAGCCTCAATTCAATTGCCCGCACTGCCCGCACAAGTCCAAAAGAAGTTCGTCCATGAAAACACACATTCTACTCAAACACAGATCCACTAATGGGCAACAAGACGAAAACAATTCGAGCCCAGATAGTTTGCCAATTCCGAAGGAAATTTTGTTTGTAATATTGTTAATACTGTACTCCGTTTTTCTATGTTCTCATATCTGGTGATACTGAATTCATATAATTTTTGTTTAAACAGAGACGTTGTTTCCATATATTTTTATTCCTTCTATATATTTTCATTGTTCTCTTTTACAGTTTTTTGTAAAAAAAAAAAAAATTAATGAACAGTTTTTGAAATTACCCATTATTTCTCTCCTCATCCTGAACCGATCGAGTGTTGTTGGACACTGTCAAGCCATGACGATATTTTGAAAACTCGAATGTAGGATTGGTACATGAATTAAGGGTCCAATGTCTTTAGTTTATTTCTGATTTTTTTTTTCAGACATTTAGTTGAAACGAAAGAACAGTTAATATAAGTTTAAGTTGTTGTTGCAGCAGTTGTGCCTCATGGCACTGACGAGCGAGCCTAAAGATGCAGCAGGGTTTTGTTTGCGTTGGTTTCAGAATGTGGTCCATTGCAAAAAAATGTTTTCACCTAACTGACCATCCCTTGACTTTTCCAGGGTTTAGATGCTCCAGATGCCCGCGAACGTACAAATACGCTTCAGCGCTTCAACGGCATGTCAAGTACGAATGTGGCAAAGAGCCTCAATTCTCGTGCCCCTACTGTTCCTACAAAACTGCTTACCGATTCTCCTTGACGTCACACGTTGGCATTAAACATAGAACCACTTTAAACGAATCTCTTTGATGTATTGGTTGGTTTGAATTAATAAAATGATTGAGTCTTGAAAGAAGTCATCATTTCAGTTATGAAATAGAATGGGTAGTCGATAGTGGCTCAATTTGAGACGGTCTGTATCGTATATTCTCCGGGGTCGTTTGCAAATGTATTTTGGTTGAGCAATTTGCCCTCTCCTCACACTATTCCTATTCAAACCGGCACCCACATACCCATAAAGCTCCTTTAAACGACAGCGGCCTTATTTGTTTTAGTATTGGTTTGATCATCCTCTCAGTGCAGCGTTCGATTTCTTCTATTCAATATACTAAATCCTAGGTGTGCTTGTTGCATTGTCAGTGTAACTCCAACTTGACCAATTGATTTATTTAGTTTTCAGATGTGCGGAATGCCCCAAGTCTTATAAGTACAAGCGAGCTCTTCAAAGACACGTGAAATACGAGTGCGGGAAAGAGCCACAGTTCCAGTGCCCACTCTGTGATCATCGGTCCAAGCACAAATGCAATGTCAAAGCTCATATCATCAATCGGCATAGAGATCCCTTCATGACTTCTGACATATTCAACGATATTATTCCTAATTTTTGAACATGTATGACGAATCGGTGAATTGAGTCCACTCCCTCTCAGGTTACATTGATAAAGGGCCAGATTTGGTAAATTTTGACCAATTCTCAATGAAGGGGGTTGTTCAATTTCTACAATGAAGGGCTGACCATCTAAGCCTAGCTAGTGCTTTTATTGAAGATGACTTGGAAATAGTGATTTTAAAAATGCTATGACTTCTGTGGTGTTCCAGAACAAAATTGTTGGTTCCCAGTAGATTTCTGCTGCAGTGTTGAATGTTGCCAGTCTGTTTGATATAACTGAATAAGTTGAATTATCAACTAAAATAATATTATTACTACTGTGACAATTGGATGATTTACCCCATAATAGACTTAATTTATCTCTGTTGTTTGTTCAGATGTTATTTTAATTTCAAACAAAATTTGGGTCTGTGATGTTTTTGCCCTTACCAACAATAAATAAAATAGTTCCAAGTTTGATTTGAGAGTTTCAGAGTCTCTGTCTCCTTTGTCAATATGATTGTACATTTTGGGCTCACTCTGAATATGGTGACTGAAGAAAGCTGCTGCACATTGCAGTTGATATGTCTCTATAATGGTACAATACTCAAGCTCAGCGCAACAATGGCATATTTACAGTCAAATTTGTGTCCGATATTATCAATCCGCCTTGCACTTGTGTGTTTTTCAATACCGAATGGAATGCGCAAACCATAAAAACGCCTATAACAGTTGCCAAGCGCAAGGTGAATCATGAAGCGGCTCCAGCTGCTATCCCATGTTTGCAGAGGGGTGCTTCGCCTGAACCACCGAGAAGCCAGAGATGATTAGGTGAAAAAGAAGAATTTCGAGGCATCAGAATTCCAGGCAACCAAACCTGAAACAGAAAGCTATGCACGTCTGCTATAAGTAAGCTCACAGATGTGACTCCATGCAACGATGAGTTCAAATTTTGTTTTAATGTCCCTTTTCAATTACTGTTTCAGGTCTTTATTATTGCCCTACGTGCCCAAGGAAATACAAGTACAAAGGGGATTTAACGCGGCATTTGACTTACGAGTGTGGTAAAGAGCCAATGTTCAAGTGCCCTTACTGCGAACACAGGGTGAAGCGAAAATCCAACATGAAGACTCACATAGTTGTCATACATGCGGCACTACTTAAAAGAAATCAGAGTAGTCGATGGAACTCGTGATAGGGAAGCGTTTAGAGCATATACGTAATATCCAAGACATTTTGAGGATAAATTAAATTTCTCTTCCTAATAATTTTCACCACAACCAATGTTAAGTTGAGATCTTAGAGACACTTCCCATCAACGTGCTGTTTCTAAAAATTCGCAGTGATTTTTTTTTTTTTTTTTCAAAAAATGATTTTATTGCAGTTATATTGCAAAGTATGGGCAAAAAGGGTATTGTGGGGGCATGAGCAAAAGATTTTATTTTTGGAATAGGGATCAATCTGCGATTGTGGGAGGAGAATGGGGGAGGGGTGTGAGCTTTAGCGTAGTGCCTGGCCATTTCTTGTTGGTTGTTGCTATAGTTAATAGTTCTTAACAGTCCCTCTGTTAATGCAGTTTGGATGAAAGGTAAACATCCTACGGGACACTGTCGTACAGCCAGCTTTTAAACTTAATTCTTTTCCAAAGTACCATTCAGATTTATTTTTTATATTTTATTATTTTATTTTATTTTTTCAAAAGACCCTTTGATGTTTCAGAGTTCATTAGTCGTATGATTTGTAACTAACTAAATTAAAATTGATGGTATGGCTTCCTTCATATTACGTATTTTCTATGCTCTGATTTTATATTTCGACTGTGCCATTGTATGTATTCAATAAAATATTCATTTGATAATAGATTGTTTACATAATATCCGGTGTTGAATTTGGGCTTTAAATGTAAAATGTAATAGTCGTACTTATCAAGACTTTTACACTATGCGCTTCCAGTTTGCACGTGAAAATGAGATAATGTGTCATCAATCAGAGTAGGGTTAGGTAGAGAAAACTAGGAGGCACGTTCCACTCGGGGGTTTGGCAGTTTGTGGTGTTGAAAGGATCTGCAGCAATGAATGTTTTGATATTCCCTGCTAAAGTGATATTATCTTAGATTGGTTAGAGAAGCAGCACTTGGTTGGCTTCAAGGCATTACTTCTGGGTTCAGGCTGAGTCTACATTTTCTCTGACTATGCCATTCTGAGTAGTGTCTTGGGTTTAAAGACCATCTAGGCTACGTTTCATCTGACGGAGTACATGCTTGTGTTGAGTGCAATGTCAAAGGGCAGAAGGTGGGGCCATTGAAGAAAGCAACAGGGAAGACATCAACTGAGTGCCCTTCTTCGTCTCCCATCAATCTTAGCTACAGGCGACAGACCACAGCTACCCTCAGAGGTTGTTATTCAGGATTCATGAGTGCAGAGTTGAATAAATATACGTTACTGCTAAATCATCAAACGGTCATGGTATATAGGGTCAAATAGGTAGGTGGGTGTGCTTTGAGAACATTCATAATTGAAGTGATATTGCTTCAACAATGATTTTCTGGTGGATACAGAGTATCCATCTCCTCGCAACACCTCGGAAAAGCTCATTCACTACAATTGCTCCCCTCTCAAGCGGAAGATTGGTCGTGTAAGTGAAGATAACTCTCTGAAAAAAAAAAAAAATAATAATAATAATAATAAAGGTTTAATTTTGTTAACAACCATGACTTCATTTCAGAATCCTTATTGCTCGCAAGTTTTCCTGTAGAGGAAATCTTGCTCCTTTTTTCTTCAGCTCCCCTCTCGTACAGCCTTCTTTCTGCTGACAGTTTGGTGTATGGGAATAACCCCTACCAGTACACGGCCAGTTAGCTCTGACACCGTTTTGTTAATTCGCACTACTCTTATAATAATTGTCTTCATCCTAGTTCCGCTCATCTTGCACACGTTGTGGGGTTTTATCATATTTTTTTTATGCGTGGGCGTTCGGCTCCTAAAAGAGCGCTAGTTTTTCTATTTACAAAGCTCGACTTCGTAAGTGCAAAATATTTTTTTGGGATACCATCTCGCAGCTTGCTGTTATAATCCAGCTTCCAGCTCGTTTGAACATATTTCTCTGTTCCGACGTTGATTATCATCCTTACCAAAGCTCTAAAACTCTCGTTTGTTCCTTCATTCACAGAGCAACTCTTTGGACGATTCTTCACCTGCCCCAACTGCGGTCGCTCCTACAAAAATAAGTGCCACTTGATTCGACACGTCGAATACGAATGTGGGAAAGAGCCGAAATTCCCCTGTCCCTTCTGTTCTAAAAAATTCAAGCACAAATTCCACCTCAAAACACACTTGATTTATAAACACGATAAAAAAATGACCACATCGCGGGTTCATGTGTGATAAGTGAGTTCTACGAATAGGGATCCTCTTTGAGTACTCTCATTTGTACATACTCGCGTTGATCCTAATTTCAAAAAATCAAAAAATGTGTTGTTGATATTTCATTTATATTTTGTGATACAAGTAAATTGTATATTGTGTATCGTTTATACTGAACCTATAAATGTATTTTGTAAAACTGAATCAAAATTGAAAGTTAATTAAATTACCTTTCACTTGTGTTCTGGCAAGCTTTAAAATCCGAGATTAATCTTGTGAAATTAAATTTAGTCAAATTTTTGGTTGGTTATTCCTTGAATGATCAACCTATATTTTAATGCAAAAAGTCAATCTCTCCGATTGTTTTCAAGTGATAAGACTATTGAAAAGTATTTTTATTCTGTTCTATTTATAACAAATCTTGATGTTTTTTGTTACGTGCCTACATTTTTATATTAAAATACGGTTTGTGGTAAGCTATTGTGTCCTCTTCTTCTTGTAAATCATAAAAATGATGAGATAAAGATCAATTTGTGTCAATTTTTACTTGTTTGGTAAAAATTGGTTTCGCAGAGCAGTTCAAAAATTTTGTTTTACGTTATCATCGGGATTGGGAAAGTCTTATTATTATCTGGAGTTTGTGAATGATGACAGATTTCATGTGCGGATGAAACTGAAGATTACCGCAGTAATTTGGATATAAAAATATCATACCACTATGTCAGCCCTCGACAGCGTACAAAAGTCATATTACAATGATCCCCATATCGGCGTTTATTTTACAGGTTTCTTTAACGAATGGCCTTACCGTTGTTTCAACTGCCAAAGGAAATACCGGCACAAGAAAGATTTGAAACGCCACGTTGACTTCGAATGCGGCAAGGATCCACAGTTTACGTGCGAGTTATGTCATAAAAGATTCAAACATAAGTTTACGCTGAAAAAACACGTCATTATGGTTCACTACGGCAATACGGGTAGTATGTATTGATGTTGGGAGAGAACTTGATGCCTTTTATTACTTTTGGGACGGGAGGGTTAATTCGATATATTCGTCAATGTTCTTGGATATCTTCGAGAACATCGAGAAAGGAATGACGAAAATGATATGGAATCAGCAATACGTAATTTATACGGTCGGACTTCATCGGAAATGGCCATTCATGACCATCTAACCCTCTGTGTAAGTAAATTTCTTTCGAAATGTTCCTGTCAATCCATACTGTTTGTTTCTATACATTGACAGTCTCTGTCAAAAATAAATGAGATCTCACGAATTGTGGATTTTTAGTCGTGTGCCCTAATTACAAGTTTGATGAGTAATTGTTGAAAACATCGCCAATGCATTGTTTTAATTTTTTAAAACCTCCACCGATTTTTTTATAATATGTTTTCCGCGTTGGTTCTCACTGAAGAGGGGTTCTATTCAACACAGACAATTAGGAGCCACTAGCGAAATGTTCTGTAAGATTTCCAACTCTCATTATAGGAAAGCTGACTACGTCTGCATCTTTCGATTGGCAGTTGGAGGAATAAACCTAGGCTGAAGTTCTTACATACTACATTCTTACTTTTCTCTATGTGTAACACATTGACTATAATTGCATTCTATAAACGCCTGTAAGTAAAAGGGCTCGCCCAAAAATGTCAAGCAGCAAAAATTAATTCGTTGAATATGAGCAAACTACTCACATATCAGCCCTAACCCTCTATTATCATTTTATTTTTTCAGTTCCATTTAAAAGGAATGTTTTTGTTTTTTTATTATTCACCTACTAAATTTTGATCAAGGTACCTAATTACGATAGTCTGACGCTTGCTCCTAATTCAGCTAATTATCTTCATTGTTCTGTTTGTTTTCAGGTATTTTGGACCACTTGAGGACAGAGAAACAATTTCACTGCCCTAACTGCTCCAAAGAGTACAAATACAAAAGAGATTTGACGAGGCACCTCAACTACGAATGTGGGAAATCTCCAAAATTTGCTTGTCCGTATTGTGATCACAAAGCTAAACACAAATCGTCAATGAGGTCTCATGTATTGAAGAAACACAATGATTTGAGCATGATCAAAATTCATGATTGTTGGACTATGTCTTCAAAGTGAGCCATTTATGAAAATGAGGTGATGTGATAGAATTTGCTGCAGATTACTCAATTATTTAGGAACAAGTTACCCAAGAGCTCAATTGATCTACAGTTAATGTATTTCCGTGGGTCACAATCGTTTTCTAGTCTTTATACTTGCACCGTAGTAGCTCAATACTAGTCTTGAAAACAATGTTAATCAAAACATTGACCATGTACGCTAGACAGACTCGTATTCCTGACTTAATTACAATCCAATGTTCTTATATTAATAAGATGTTTAAAGAACGCACTGCTGCATTGCCTGTGGTGTAATAGTCAATATTTCCTAGGAATATGCCATGTTGTGTCCAACTTTCAAGTTGAGAGGAGCTCATACATATTAGTCCATATCTATATGAAATTTATGGCAGTGGGACTAATAAACACAAGACTCTCCTTTATACGAATTTTCGGAGCTTTTAAAGCTAGACAAAGTACCTCACAAAATAGCCCAGCCTGATTGGGATGGGGAGTTCGAGTATTCGTGGACATATAAGTGAAGAATGGTGAAAAGACCAACATAAGTGCTCGAAGAAACTTTTAATGAGTACATCAACTGTTTGCCAAGCCATCCTGCCCATTAAAAGGTCTTTCATTGGCTTCATGATCAAAGAGCAATTACGTTTTACTTCCTGGAGGAGTATAACACTACCATGTATGTTTTCACCTTAAACCCAACTCAAAGGCGCGGATTTGATGTTTTTCTCAGCATAAGTAGATGTTCTTTTTTTATTGAGCGTAATTTATACTAACATTTTGTACTTTGCTGAGGTCCTCTGAATGACAAAATCCCTTGTATTTCTACGTGGCTCCTCAATAATCCTTCATAGGGATTCCTAGATTCCCATTGCTTGCCACTCAGGAAACAATTGCCCTGATAGTCGTGCTTCATAAAATTACGCTTTCAATTCATTCTTTGGATAAGAATGAACCTTCTCCATTTCATTTATTTTGCTATGCACATAACGTGAGCTTGAAATCCAGTCTAGTCTCTTATTGAGTTGGTATTTTTACACGCATTTATTTCTCTATCGTTAGAGCAGTGGAATCAGGAATGATCATGAGAGCATCAGCTGTACATAATGATGAAATATAATGAAAGCTCAAATCCTGTAACCATTGTTGCACCCTAGTCACGGGACCTCCTTCTGAGGCTCATCACTGTTCACGTTACAAACCAACTCATTTTGAACAGGGTATTGTTTAAGTGAGGATTATTACACCAAAAGCTTCAATAGTGAGATTTTCCTAGGCTTTTCAAATGTACGTATTATATAATAATAATAAAATACGGAAAAGTTGTTTGTTGTTTGAAATAAATTCCGTTTTTATTGTCTGAGAACGCAGTTTGTTCATTACCTTTTCTTGTATCCTGGCTCCCTATTCTCTGCCGAATATATCCCGTATAGAACTTATATTTGCTTCTAATAGAAGGAAAATGGAAACAAATGTTCAGACCAAGTTGATCTCACGTGTTTCTTCTTGTGTTGCATGCTTCTCCCAATGATACACAGGAGAGTGCAATGGATGTAGTACCTTCCCAAAGATTTATTGTGATTTGGAATTCTCACCAGCCACATTGGGTTGAAAAATATTAGCATTGTTCAGAGAAGAGTTTGACGCTCCTCAAACCATAATGCTCCACCTCAAAGATCGTAAATTAGCTATTTTGAAGTGGTCTTGTGTAAGGTATTCAGTAAATCAGAAACTACGTTTGAATCTGTTGGCGGGTCTTGCCCATTTTATTCTCAGATTGCGTAAAAATGGTTTTATGTTATATGTTTTATACGAGTTTATTGTAAGCATGTCTATCTGAGGACCTTTATTCCTGTACCATTCTGTATCATTTCTTCAGTATACAAGAATTGAGTTTGCAACAGTTTACAACCGTAGTGTACTGTGCAAGCTGTATTAGCTTTAGCGTAAAAACTTGTGTGCTGGGCTCAAATAGTGATCAGCTTCTCTCTGTGGCTTATACGTACAATCAATCTTGTCTTTGAAGTATAGCACTGGATATAAACGTCCCACCTATGTTGCATTCTGTTGGTGTGTTGATTTGAGTCTTTCAGTCTTCTCCTTTGTCACTTCCTGGCTCAACTTGGTATTTCATTTCTTCACTCAACAGCTTCACACTCCTGATAGCATACTCATTTCTGTCCCCAGTTTTCGGGTGTGATCGATGTCATAAAACGTACAAATACCGAGAGAATCTTCGTCGACACAAACGCTACGAGTGCGGTATTGAACCCAAGTTTCACTGCCCACTGTGCCCATACAAAAGCAAACAAAAGTCTACATTGAAAGTTCACTTGGCTGGACGTCATGCAGATGCTGAGCTGGCAAATAACTTGTGAAATCATCATCAAATGCCTACCGCATGCCACCCATATGTTTATCCAAGATAAACCTTGTTGGACTATGACTATGTACTTCATCAAATTGTCTACATATTATTTACCTCACATATTGTATTAATGTGAACCAAAACTGAAGTGTGACTGATTTTATACATTTTCTTGTATTAGTGAAGAAATTTTGCATCCTCAATAAAATTCAATCTTCAACCAATTCAATTTTGGTTATATTCATCTACAGTGGAATTCCTTCTCAAAAATGCTGCATAACTTTTCTGTTTAAGACTTTGGCGAGAGGATAATCCCAATGATCTTCAGACACCTTGATCAGAACCAAATTACCCACAAAAAATATCAGTTATTGCGTTTGATTGTTCAACAACGTAGTAGTGAAGTTTTTGAAAAAGCCACAATGACCTGATAGGCTGAGTATCGCAGTTCCCTTCCCATATTATTACTTTTTGTCCCGGGTGACGGGGTTATAGGGTGTTAGTTTCAGGTAACCAACTCAATGAAACCTCACCCTGACCATTATTTACTGTCAGCTTGCTTCATATTGTTTTCTATTGTTTCAGCCAAAGCAAACTACAAATATAATTGCAGCACTTGCTCGAAAGAATACCTGAGCAAAGGCACGCTCATGCGACACCTGAGGTACGAATGTGGCCGCCTGCCAATGTTTCAATGTCCGCATTGTTCCTATCGCGGGAAATACCGCCAACACATGGAGAAACACGTAATGAACAAACACGGCGCTACTCTAATGACAAATTTAGCTGTTTTTCAATATAACCAATAATATTATAGTATGATGTTATCCAGTTGTTGATTATTTCACACATAACGTTTTCCCAATTACCGGTAATATTCTTTGTTCAGACACATCGGGAAGAATTTCAGCTCAGAGAGAACTACATATGATACTGCTGAGAGCTACGTATGTTTTGGTTTTAGTGTAGAGACTTCAATATCCGCTGTTACTAGTTAGCCACCAGAACATTCGTTGTTGCCTCGCTGTAAACGACACAAGATACAAGCAGCTTTTGGGCCTGTTGCGTAAACCAATTCCCTATAAATAACCGAATATTATAGAAGCTACTCACGAAAAGCCATCGTATTACTACTGAAACGTTAGTTTGATTGTTCCGAACTAGTCGTATGTTTTATGCCTCTAATCTCTAATTAAGTTTCGTCCTCCTGCAAACATTGCCGAGGCCAGATTGAGCATCATAGAAGAACAACAATTCACCCTCGTTCTGATTTTCAGGTTTCTCCTGCCCCAAGTGCTACAAATCATACAGTCGCAAAGACAATTTGAGCCGTCACATACGCTACGAGTGCGACGTTGAACCTCAGTTCTCATGCACTTATTGCTACAAACGATTTCGCCGTAAATTCGTCTTGAAAAACCACATAAATTGCGTCCATTTGGGCATATTCAAATAACGCGTATCTCGTAGCATTAATGTTCAGATCTTTATTGTAACGTTTATTTCAGAAACGGTCTGTATATACAACCTCTCTACTCGGAAAATTATTTTCTCAAAATTATATAAATAGTTTTCTGTATAAAATGTTCTCAATTTTTCTTTAATCCTCTAGAATATCAATCATTTTTCCGTCAACACAATTTATCATGCAAAAGTTGAAAATTGTTCCTTGGAGCATTCTCTTTCCCCCCATCAAGACACCGTATAACTGTATATACGAGTGTATCACGAAAATATTTAAATTGACATTTAATGTCGTTTATTTTTATTCACGCAACAATTCACGCTCGTTCTGATTTTCAGGTTTCTCCTGCCCCAAGTGCTACAAATCATACAGTCGCAAAGACAATTTGGGCCGTCACATACGCTACGAGTGCGACGTTGAACCTCAGTTCTCATGCACTTATTGCTACAAACGGTTTCGCCATAAATTCGTCTTGAAAAGCCACATAAATTGCGTCCATTTGGGCGTATTCAAATAACGCGTATCTCGTAGCTTTAATGTTCAGATCTTTATTGTAACGTTTATTTCAGAAATGGTTTGTGTATACAACCTCTCTACTCGGAAAATTATTTTCTCAAAATTATATAAATAGTTATCTGTATAAAATGTTCTCAATTTTTCTTTAATCCTCTAGAATGTCAATATATTTTCCGTCAACAGAATTTATCATGCAAAAGTTGAAAATTCTTATGTTGTGTTGTTAATTGTGTATGTTTTACAATCTCTTTTACAATCGACTTAATAACGTTCTCTTCCGTTCATAACTTTTAAATCATTTTCAGGTTTCTTCTGCCCGAATTGCCTCAAGTGTTACCACAGGAAATTCCATTTGAGCCGTCACTTGAAATACGAGTGCGGTGTGGAGCCACGATTCCCGTGTTATTTTTGTACGTACAAAGCTAAAAGGATGGAACATTTGAAGTTACACCTTATGGCGAAACATAACGACATTTTCATTCCTGACAAACTTGCCCTCATGTTACCCACCCAGTGAATAAGAATTAAAATAAATTGTAGAACAAGTTGTTTCAAATCTTCAACCCAGGAGATGTGGCTTTACCAATGTGTGAGTGATCTTTCCGATACAGAAGTCCCAGAAGAACACTTTCCACGTTGTAAAATTGATAGTTTTATAATACCTATCATTATATTTGTTATGCCGATATTTTACTGAAAGTACTTAATAAAAAAAGTAATTAATAAAAGTCTGCGCTCAGCGTGTTCGATTGTAAAATATTTTTTGACTCTTTGTGATTGCTTTGAACAGGCGCGGATCTAGAAATTTTTTTCGGAGGGGGTCACAGGGTAAAATCAAAAGCAAAAAAAAATAACTAAACAAACAAAATGAACTAAATTTTCTCACTTTTTCAATCTCCTAACAATAAATTCTTTTCAATTGCTCTAGTCAATTTCTTCATTTTGTTAGATTTTTGGTTTGGAAAAATTTAGTTCATCTCAAAATTTCAAAAATTTTCAAAATTCTACCTGGTTGGGGGAGGGGGGGGGGAGTCATGACTCCCGTGACCCCCCCCCCCCCCCCCCCGAATCTGCGCCTGGCTTTGAAGCAATTGAAGTTCCCAGCCTTGTATACACTGATTCAGATGGCATCTGACATCTGATTTTCCTTCCCCAACGTAGGCTCAACTTGCTGTAAATGTGACAATAGGAACAAATCACAATGATCTTGTCCTGAACGTGATGGTAGAGAATTAATTCTTGCAATCTGGTGAACAAATGGACTGCTGTTTACCATCTGTCATGTTTGTTTGGACAATTGGTAATAAAAGTGATTAGATATAGTAGATAGAAGCCCCCTTGTGCAAACATTATGCAGGTGGAACTCTCGAAGAGACTGCTGAATAAGCTTCTTCACTAAGGATGTCTGCATCAAAGCTATTCTTCTGGAAGTAAGGGACTTGGTCTTATAATTTCTCTGGTTGGACTTTGAAAGTCCACGCTTATAGCTGGTAATTTATTACTTCTCCAAACATTTAATGAAAATAATACAATTGAAAAATAAATAAATATTAATAATAATACAAAGAATTTTTTTTCCAGGACGCCACTCGTGTGACCAATGTTGCAAATCTTACAGCCGAAAAGATGCTTTAAAACGACATCAAACCTACGAGTGTGGGAAACAGCCGCAGTTTTTATGCCCCTACTGCACGCACCGCTCCAAACAAAAGGGAAATCTCTACATCCACATGATCAATCAACACAATGAACACAGAAAAAGTTCACTTAGTTTGCCTGATCCGGTCTTGATGCATCATAATGAAGGAAACCAGCAGCATCTACCAATAATAGGGGACAAAGCTACATCAACAGCTCCGTTTTATAATAAATGAAACAAGATTCCATTCGGGATTGAGCTCATAAAAAAGATAGTTCCTGTAATAATTATTTGTACCTATTCAATTATATATTTTTCTATAAGTTTAATTCGTGCTACTTTCTGAATGGAATGCGATTAATGCTTCACTCAACGTTGTAAACAATCAAAATCTATGCCCTGAAGTGATGCAAAGGTCTAAGTTTTAACAGTTGACGTGTTGTATCATTGGGCAGAAATATGAATAGAAATTGTTAAAAGGGGAATAAATTGTTATACCTGGATCCACCCAGTTCTTGTAATTTTCCCTTGAAAATTTTGTTCCAAGCGCGTTTTTGCTCTTGCACTTTCTGGTAGTAAGGAAGGGTTGTTGTAGATACACTTCAAAATGGTTTGCTGAGACCATACTTTTTTTTGTTCTTCTCCACTTGAGTTCACTTCAAGAATGACAAGATTCATTGAATATTGATATGATCATTGTAACTTAATTCATCAGCATAACAAAATCCTGAAGATGGTTGCTGTAAACATTTCAGTTGTTTTGGCCCCAGCAATCCACTGAATTTCAAGAGGCCGTCTCAGCAAAGCAATTTGAAATCCACTGCCAAAATTTTGCTTGTTCCAAGCATGGTGTGAATGCTTGCATTATTTCACCATAGTATTTCTCTACTTTCTTGACGTTTGTTTCACACTTTCCTCGTATTCACACTAACATTATTACCGTGTAATTTCCAACTCCACTAATCTCAATCACATCTGTGTTCCAGTTCGCTATTATTGTCACAAGTGCGTCAGATCCTATGGACGGAAAGATCATCTAACTCGGCATTTGAATTTTGAATGCGGAAAAGAGCCCAAGTTTGCTTGCCCCTTCTGCCCCTACCGGGCTAAACATAAACACAATTTCAAGAGTCACGTCGCTGTTAAGCACAAGGACCAATCTTTTATCATAATTTAAAATTTACCTAACGTATTATCTGTGTACTCCTTCACCTTTGTGTTTCAAATATAACTTATTTGTGCATTTATAAAATCAGTTTTGTGAAATCCTTACGTGCTGGTGTTGCACTTTCAACACTGTTATGGATGGTACATGAACAGTCTCTGGAGTCAGAAGAAAATATTATTGTTTGCCTACTGCAACAATCCAAAATTAAATGCAATAAGAAGTTTAATGAATTTTTCTATAGTTCATCTAAAACATTATTTTTAGCGTTTTTGTTTAATGTCACTAGGCAGGTATACAGGTCTCAGCTGGATTCCTGATTGAAATAGGTCACCGTTTGGATACTCATGTTTTCAATTATGTGTTAAGCGGAAAGGGTGTGCTTTGAAGTGGCCCAGTAATCCTTCTCCATAGCCTTTATCTTCTGTATTCTTTTTTTTTTTTTTTTTTTTTTTTTTTTGGTGTGAGATTATAGTGAATTTTTGTGTTGAAAAGTTACAAACAGCAACAACAGGAACAAGTGAAGCAACCAATTGACAACCGACAACATAATAATATATGATGATACAGAGTAGGCGTGCACATGGGAATAATTCGCATGAAATGGTAAATTCCAATTTAAATAAATAGAATTTTCCCGGTAATTTTTGACCAAGTAACTGCAGAGGGAACTGGTTGTGACAGGTAGGGTAAATGAAGGCCTCCTTACCAACTTGGTAAAATGACCATACTCGCATTTATCCAAATCGTGAATTTTTTTTTTGTAAGAGTAAAAACGTAGTTATTCTTTTTACTGTAATAACATTTATATGGTCCCGAAATTATCACCTTCATCCATTGTTGAAATGGCTGATCTCAATATAACTTATTGGGAATGCACGCAGAATGTTAGGCCCAAAGGAGAGGCCCATTTTCAGGTATCTTATTTATTTCTCTGTCTTACAGCGGTCTTTGCAACCTATTTGATGGACAAACTGATATCCTCCCTCTTCACCAAGTAATGTTTCTGATTTCTGCTTTCACCATTAATATCCTTAATATCATGAAATTGGCAAGAAATAGGTTTACTACGCGATTGGGTATAATTAGTGTTTCCCTTTCTATATTTCTGACTACTTTTCCAATCCGTAGCTCTTGGATTTCTGGCGTCCCGCCACCACTCTCTGAGCAGCTAAGAACGCCACTCAAGTTATGCTCCTGCGATTCCTTTCAGACTTATTAACACGTTCTGATCAACATTTCAGGTTGTTTCCGGTGTCCCGTTTGCGGCAAGTCGTACTTCCGACGAGACACATTGAGACGCCATTTGAAGCTCGAGTGTGGGAAAGAGCCAGGGTTTGCTTGCCCATTTTGCCCTCACAAAACTAAGCATAAACACAATTTCAAGGCTCATCTTGCAGTGAAGCACGGGACAACGCTGTCTGAAATGCAGCTTCTACAACAGCAGCAGCGGTAGCGTAAGATTGTTGGACAGTAACTTGCTATTACTTTTTAAATGAACGCTACCTATATGTCGTCACAAAGGCAAATTAAATGTTGTCCACCGACTGTGTATTTAGTATATTCAAATATCTAGTTTCCTCATTTGCTAAATAACATCGAAAAATAAATTACTCTTTTGCAAAAAATCAGCTATTGTTCAATGTTCCTTTTCTGATTATTGTTAGTTATTTATTTTGTTCATAACTACAGGGGAGGGGAGGGAGGTGTTTATAATGGTTCTTTGTCACAACCACCAATAATCCCAAACTGGTTTGAGGCATTTTCTGAGCTATTGGTGAGCTCTGTGCGGCTGACGCAGCCTCCAAACCAAAATCAGGCTGTTCGGAAAAGCCAAAAAGCATTTCCTTCTGTAGCCCTAACTATTCTGCTCGAATTTCCGAAATTCGTGTAGTTTTTTCTACATCTCGTTGGTATCCAGCCACCATGGTTCTCATTATTTATGCTTTTAACCTAGTTCACACAGCAAGGAGCAAGCGTCATGGCCATAATATCCTGATGAAGGCCTTTCTGTAATTCAGGGGTATTGATACTTCAGGAGGTTTTGACTCGACCTGGAATCTACTGCTGGCCATTCTACCAATTCTGAGAGTATCTACCTTTGTCCAAATCCGAACAGACAAGTTCTACGTCTATAGTTGCCAATAACGATGGCCAATGCCTTGTTCTTCGTCCCTGTTGTAAATGTGATGAACCGTTTCCGTACTCAGGTTTTTGCTGGCAGAATGGCTTGATAGCTATCATGATAGATGACCTTAGCAGTCTTCTGACCAACTAAGGCTTTTTAGGGCAACATTGGAGCTAAATTGTTGCTTTAATAAGAACCCAACACCCTAAAAATACTTTGAACGCTCTCTGGCCTAGTCATTATTATCTAGCTTGCTCCTCAACGTGAGCACTGTTTCTGTGATTTTTGTTGGCCTGAAAATGAGATAGTATTTTATTCTATGATGGGCTCTTGTTCAGCCACTTGTGGGGGCCTTGATCGTTCACTCTCAGAACAGTGATGCCCCACAAGTAAGCCACTCAATCTGGATTTACTGGTTTTCAGGCTAAATTTCCTTTGTAACAAATTATTTCTTTTGTTGGAGATTTTATTTCTTCATGACATAAAGTGCAAGAAGTTTTTTATAACAATTAGGAAACTCTATTTTCCTAGTTCCAGCTCCATTAGGTACGAACATTGTAAATTTGAGTCGCAAGCGAGCCTCACCATGTCCTGACGTTATCACTGCTTCCTTGCAATTCCGGTGTTTTGTTATACCCGCTTCAGCTTCCCTACTGGCACATCTTCATCCGACTCACACACCCCACCCTCTATCCCTTTACAGATATTTTCACTCCAAATACATTCTCCTCGTTCTCTTTTGCAGAAGGCTTCCTCTGCGCCGCCTGCAACAAAACGTACCGCCGGAAAAACACTTTGATACGCCACTGGAAGTTTGAATGCGGTAAAGAGCCGCAATTCTCCTGTCCTTACTGCCCATTCAAAGCGAAACACAAACACAATTATAAACAGCATCTCATCATGAGACATTCGGACGAATGCAAAGTCGTTACGCCTATTGTTCAAGTTGGGGCCTTCAAATTTTCTTAGATAGCTTTAATTTTGACCGGCAGAGGTGGGTACAGGTAATATACGAGTTATTTTATCAAATGGAGAAGACAACCATCGTTTCTATCATGGCGAACTTTGGAGAAACCAAAGGAGCAATTTCATAACGTTCGCTTTTTACATGACAGTAACAGCTTCAACTATATACTGGTCGTAAATTTATACAAACTTGAATGACGTTTTCATTAAACAAACTCTTCAACAATAATCTCGGAGTTGATGTTTTCATTTAGCTATTTTTAATTCAAACAAAGATTGATCAAAGTTGTAAATTAGAAAAGTCATCATGTTTCTGAGCATTCTGAATCTACTCTTAAAGTGCCATCTCTTTTGACTACAGTATCATTCTAGGAACAACTCCTGGACTCATGTAGAACTGGTAATAAGTCGAACCGTGGTAAAGACAATTTACCAACACATTGGTGTAACGTACAACACAGAATTGATCCAAATGAAATGGATAAATGAATATAATTCAGATGATTCGTACAAATAGCTCTACAAATAAAATTTGATACACACGGTTCTAGTTTTTAGGGTCAAACCCTCTAGAAATCGTCTACTTTCCCCAACAACTGCAATTATTACAATGCCTTACTTACCCTACCTGTAAGAAATTCGCGACCTTTCCAAACGTAAATTAGGGTCCCTAGATAATAATCTTAGCTTGAAATAAACATGTGTTCATGCTACGGTGACGAGTGAAAACGCCGACTTTAGATTGTTGAAGGCTTACACGGCCTAATGTTACCTTTCTTGCGTTTATTATTTTATGTTATTCGTATCACAGAATATTTTAGTTAATAGTTGATTTCAATCGCTAAAAAAATATTATGTATCATCATATTTATGCGTAAATTTTAGTGAAATGTGTATCGTCAAATTATTATTGTAATCATCAACGCACGACTCGTTAAAAATTATTCTCTCAAGGAGTCATAAAATATTATAATTATTGTTAGTCAGGTATTAGTTGTTATGAGTATGAATTATAACCACGCGACTTGAAAGAAAAATCGTTTCTAATTAATGCCTTATTGCCCAGCCTGAAATGGATTGAGAGTACGTTTGGATGTGCTGTGAACACATTCACAGTGAGTATGTTGATCTGTGTTACATGAGCCAGGATTGATTTTAGAGAAACACAAAGATCCGAATTTGATCTATTTCTTAACAGCTTCAACAATTTTCAAGCTACGGATACAGTTATTGACAATAATGACCATTATCCATCGTCCGAGTGATGTTTTATTAGCTGGGAAACTCCAGCTCCCAAGAAAATGAGGTCGATTCTTGTCTCACTCGATTACTTCAGTTTTCAGGTGCCCCAGATGTCCGAAGCGGTACAAGAATAAGAGTCATCTGTGTCGGCACGTTTTGCACGAATGCGGAAAACAACCTCAATTCTTCTGCCCCTACTGTTCGTACAAAGCCAAACGGAAAGATAGTTTCAAAACCCATTTGGCGAGCGCCCACAGTCAGTGTCTGTCTCTTGCTGTCCAACATTGATTCGTCCTCATCTAGTCTACAAATTTCTTGTCAAATTTCCACCAAATGATTCTCACTTTGCCTACTATGAGCTTCATTAATGAACGTTGGTAGGTGCGGTATGAAGTGCGAAGAAACATTTCCCAATGTGATTCTTGCTCATTTAGATTCTACACAACTATTCACCTGTAGTGGTTGTTGAAATAAAGGTAGTGCCAGCGTTTTGACTGAAACATCTTGTATTAGTCTCATAATTTTATCTTGTAGTGAGTGAATGAAACCACATTCTTCGAAGAGCATAGTTAATTATGACGAGTTACACTCTCTTGCACCAAAAAACAATGTACTTACCTAATTTCTTATCATTGCAAAGTTTATACAAGAAAAACTTTCTTATAATTTTGTTTGCCGTTAAGGTGTGTTTGCAAGGACTCACTCATCCGAGTGTCTCAAATTTTCTTGGTTTCGCGCGTTTGTAGCTGAAGTGGTTAATAAGTGTTAAACCAATAACACAACTTCTTAAGAATAAATATTCCTCTGTATGGTGAATTGTAGTGAATTTCTCTCATCCAGATTGAATTTTGTAGAGTTTGGGTTCATTTCTGGGGCTATTTATATTTCTTGGAAGCGGCAAAAATTCTGGATTCAAATGAAAATTAGGTTCATTTTGAGAATCCACAGGTATAAACCGAGGTTAATTTCTGGAATGAGGGCCCATCCCTATGAATGTCAAGGGGAGTTTCGTTAAAATTCTGACCCAGATGCGGCTTTTTTATTTTTTATGTATTTGGTAATTTCTTTCTTTCAGTGTGTTGGAAAGTTCTCAGCTCATGCCAATCATGCAATGTATTAAGTTCCAAAGTTGATCCTAATCTTCCTATTTCAGGGTTTTTACGGTCTCGGACGTGCATATCGTACAAAACCAATAAGGGTCCACACCTCAAATGCAACCCAGGCACGCAGAACGTGCAGGTTAAGTTGAAAAATGAGAAGAAGCCTCGTCATCGGTTCAATTTCATTGATGATGATGGTCATAAACAAGGAGTGTGCACTCAACGACGTTGCCGCCATTGTAAGGAGCGAACCCGTATCATGTGTGTGCAATGCAATGCCGCTCTTCATTTGCATTGTTGGCGAGAATTTCATAAAGAAATATTCGTTTGAGTTACATCACAAAAGGGTGTCAAACGACAAGATTTACAGTCCCCTAGACGGGCATTTCTTTCAGAAAACAAGGTAGTTTTCTGCCAAAACCCTTCCTCCAACCGCTAGAACGGAAACGAATTATCTATTATTATTTGCTAAATTATTCATATTCTTTTTTAACCGTGATAACGTTAATATTATTTGGTTCGATGCATTCACCTCAAAGCTACCTGATTAGATGATAAAATAGAGTAACAACTATTCTGCCGTTCTTTCTGTAAACTTGTTGTACTTCTGCTGCCACTGATGCTCAATACCTACTTTCCCAATTATATAATTCTCAGTTTAACATTACCGCACGGACGTCTCATTTTACCAATTCAGATTCATGAAAATCAACAAAAACAGCCAAGGTCTCTTTGGATGGGACGATGAACCGTTTTGAACAATTTTGAAGCGGTTTTGAACGAATTCTTAATTGCTGGATGATTATTGCTATTTTGAAATTTTTCTTGAATATTTAGCGTCTTGAGAAGCGCGTTAAACCGTCTCTGAAGAGGTTCCAACATCAATGAAGATTAGATGTTACTGCAGTTGCCAACAGTAAAAATACTCAGCATCACCTTAGCCTCCCCAAGACTACATTAACGATTCAATTTTGTCTTCATTCCAGGATTCCCTTGTCCCCGATGTCGTAAATCCTACAAGCAGAAAGGTGCTCTTTCAAGACACTTACGGTACGAGTGTGGCCCTGAGAGACAGTTTGCCTGCCCTGAATGCCCTTATAGAGGAAAGCGGAAAGACCACCTTGAGTCTCACATAGCACTGAGACACGCATGAATAAAAAATTAAACGCTGGCCATTTCATCATATTTGTGTCCATGATTTTTGCCTGTTGACGAGGAAATTCTGAACATTTTTAATTGGCATAATTGCATTAATGTGAATTTTCTGAAAAAGGATGTTGTTATGGGAGGGCGCGTTTTCGCGTAGGGTTGGTATGCTTGGATTACGAGTTGCAGAACGTTATTTTGTTTCCAGTTGCTCTTCATCAGGTAGAAACGTCTCATCTTGGTAAGGAAAGGGTCTCTAGTTATTTATATGATGGAAGATACTATTAAACATACTTGTAACAGAATTAATTGGTTTGTGGTGACCATTTTTGTTTTCAGGATTTTCCTGTCTTCAATGTTCAAAATCCTACAAGCTCAAACAACACCTCACGAGACACGTTCGCTACGAATGCGGTATAGAGCGTCAGTTCGCCTGTCCGGCCTGTCCCTATAGAGCAAGGCAGAAAGTTCATCTGGAGTATCACATGTCAGTGAAACATAACATTATGTGAAGAGAAGTCTCTTATGATGACTTCAGACTTTGACCCGTACATTGCCTGAATGTGATGACTGGATAATAAAATACCCAGTTCAAATTTTAAATTTGCTCAAGTTTTCTCACTTGCCTCAGTTATTGATGATCACCCAAAATGTTGATGAATGAGATATTTGTAGCATAGGGAATCCATCAAATGGTTATTTGTAAAACAAGTACCTGCAACGTTACCACTCAATCTTAATCATTAATGGGAATGGTTGACAGCTAATCAAGCTAGTCTCATGTTACATCTTCTTCCAGGATTCCGCTGCAGCCGTTGCCCTCGCTCCTATAAGACCCTCGGCACTCTTCAGAGACATTTGCGCTACGAGTGTGGGAAGGATCCGCAATTCTCCTGCCCCGAGTGCTCGCACAAGGCCAAACACAAGTCTGACCTCAAATCTCACATAGTGATCCGTCATCACAAACTTTTATTGAATGATTTATAGAAATAAATCTTTCTTTTTTGAAAATTTCACGCAG
Organism: Cyrtorhinus lividipennis; assembly: GCA_019603395.1. Classification (NCBI taxonomy): domain Eukaryota; kingdom Metazoa; phylum Arthropoda; class Insecta; order Hemiptera; family Miridae; genus Cyrtorhinus; species Cyrtorhinus lividipennis. The sequence goes on along the minus strand of CM034008.1, from coordinate 1,379,440 downwards.
TACTCGTCAATTCTTTTAAAGGGCACAATCGTCAACCAATTAAGGTAAAGTACAATAATATTAATTTTATGAGTATTCAACAATAGGTTTCAGTGCTGATTACATCATATATTGTACATGACGGGAACATGCATGTTCCATATATGCATGAAATTTACTCAGCTATTTTGATGTGGAACTCTACACGATTTCATGTTCTTACATCCGATGTTCAAACCAATTGTGATAACAACACAAACTCCTGTTAAAACATCGTCACATGGCACTTGAGGCAAGGGCCTAAATATGCCAGTTGAGTCACCTTTCAAGGGCCAATACAGGCTCCATCTTGGACAAAACTCTTTGAAGACTGATATAGATAAGTATGTATTTATAAAAAAAAAAAACCTAATAGGTGTATGTTTCATGTAGGATTAGTGTCAGAACATACAGCATAATGTCAGAAAGTAACAATCTTGCGCATCAATTCAACATCATGTTCTCTAAAATGCCATTTTATTTTGCAGGGTTTCAATGTAAGGTTTGCTTCAAAAAATATGGAACCAAAAGTAACTTCACAAGACACTGCCGATATGAATGTGGCAAACAACCTCAATTTCCTTGCCCACATTGTCCTCACAAGACAAAACGCAAGGCAGATTTGAAAGTGCACATTGCTCTGAAACATGATGCTTTTTTGTGAATGAATTACGCCCTTGTTGCTCATATTCGTTAATAATATCCGTGTGTGTTGGTTTCAAGTTTATTATTTTCTGAATAATACATAACCCAATTTTCCGTGTAGAAAGACGATAACACTAATTTGTCCATTACTGGCGTGCATGGAAAAAATGAATATTCAGAAATTAGGAACTTGGCGAACCAAAAATACTGTGTAAGAAAGTACAACACGTACAACGAAACACAATGCCAAATCAATGTAAATCAAAGAAACAGTGTTCATGAGTGTGAGTATGGGTAAAGTAGTGATGTCACATAAAACTGGAAGCACTCGCTCTAGGCCTTTGCTTTTCAACGAGTTTTTTGAGCGAAATTTTCCATTTAAAACAATTGATGTAGTATTTTCACGTCAAATTCGAAATTATTCAATTAGAACGTTCTAATCATCAAACTGGAGGTTGATAGAGATGCATCAATTGTGCATTTCCACCCCTTTGCGTCTAGTAAATAAATGCAAGCCACACATTCTATTCAAATATTTTAATTTTTCCTTTACAGGATTCCGTTGCTTAAGATGCTCCAAGGTTTACGGAAGCAAGGGGAACCTCACAAGACATTTACGCTATGAATGTGGAAACGAACCGCAATTCCCTTGCCCACATTGTCCTCACAAGTCAAAACGCAAGGCAGATTTGCAAATCCACATTGCTTTAAGACATAAAGCTTTTTTGTGAATGGATTCTGAAATATATACGACCGTGTTGCTCATACTCGTTAATAATATCGGGGTATGCTGGTTTTGGGTTTATTATTTTCTGAATAATATACGAGTATAACCCTATGTTTCCATGTCAAATAACGATAACTCTGATTTGTCCAAAACTGATGCTGTGTAAAGATAAGTATGTATTCTTAGGTAAAGTAGTGATGACACGTACAACAGGAAAAACTCGCTCTAGGCCCTGCTTTTCAACGAGTTTTTTATGCGAAAACTTCCATTTAAAACAACTTAATTTAGTATTTTCACGTCAAATTGGAAGTTATTCCATTGGATTCTACTCATCAAACTGGAGGATGCAATTTGAATGCAATAAATTTGGCATTAGACTCATCGGACGTTTCAATCCCAAATCTTTTTTTTCTCTCTCTCTCTTTAAATTCATTTTATAGTGGTTTTCGGTCAATTTATGCAAACAACAACCCTTTTACATGTTCTATTCGTTCCATTAAAATATTTTCATTTTTCCTTTGCAGGATTCCGCTGTCTAAGATGCTCCAAGACTTACGGATGCAAAGGGAACCTCACTAGACATTTACGCTATGAATGTGGAAATGAACCGCAATTCCCTTGCCCAATGTGCCCGTTTAAATCAAGGCACAAGTCAAATCTGAAAATACACGTTGGCTTAAAACACTCAGGCGTTTCACTCTTATAAAGTTGTGAGCCTGGACCACACTTCTCGCAACATTCATGATCTAATGAATTTCTACAAACCGTGTTTTACTAAACAATTCTTTGTTTCTTTCAATAAATTGTTTACTGTTGGCAAATGAAGTATCAAACGTGTATGCGGCTTTCATATTTACCCTTAAAAAAAAACAGCTTGTTAGAAAATGCAAGCGTTTGAAGTGCTTTTAAAAGGAAGGAGTACAAGTTTTTGTTTCGTTCAGTCTTGCGTCATGTTTTACCGTTCATTATTTATATTATTTACGTCGATTTTCCCCATGTTTACCCTTCTGTAGCAGATGAAAGCGTACAGAATGCGCAAGAAGTATAGAGCATGCGTCATTCCCGATGTTAGCGTACTTGTGTCCAACTCTTGCAATGCAATAGAACCCTCGTTAATGTCCTCACATCCTCTACTTCTAACTATGGCTGCGTGGTTTTTATTCCAGGATATCGTTGTCTCAGATGCGCGAGAAAATATTCCAATAAAGGAAACCTCTTCAGACATTTGCGCTATGAATGCGGAACAGAACCAAAGTTTGCCTGCCCAGTGTGCCTTTACAAAGCCAAACGTAAATCTGATCTGAACGCTCATATTGGCTCAAAGCACGTTGCGTTTTAACCCTCCAGCTCCTTGTTGACAGTTGGTGTATCAACATTCTGTGTTTCATATTCGTTGTCTTCATTTGAACTTCAAGTAATAACATAAATCATCATACAGCGAAATCAGGTTTTTGAATGAATATGTGTATTGAAGACAGTTTCATTCATGATTGTGCTGATTCAGACATTAACCTTCTCCTCGATAGGCATGTGCCCCAGTTTAAGACAACTGATATACTCGTGTAGCATTGCGCCAGTGGTTTTCTGTCACCCCTTATGCCTAATTAGACTCATTAAAAGAAGTTGTTTAATGAACCTTTTATAAGAGAGCTGTTGAAGTCAAGATCTCTCGTTAATGAGGACACCAACATCAATTTGTAATGGTTAATGTGTCCTAAGAAAAAACGTTGAAACTTTGGAGGATCAACCTGCTTTTAATGTTAACTCCACTTGACACAGCACTGAAAACCCGAATATAAATATGAATTTTGGATGTTTCAATTTTTTTTTCATCCTGCTCTCGAGGCTTATGAATCGAGCCTTAAAAATTCATAGAATATAGGTTTCCAGATGAGGTTTGATAACGAAATTTATACGGACCTTGCAGAAATAACTCTCTACCCATCAATTGTTTTACGATATAGCACGCTTTATGAAGACTCAAACTCAACCATTTTTAGTTATGGCTGGGTATACTTCAGATATGTTGATTCCTTCTTGAAATGGCTGAATAAGAGTAATCTGTTAGTTGTTATGAGTTTTTTGAAAATAGGATTTTCGAGATTCTCGGCGATCTAGGCGTGTGGGGTATTATTTTCCACTAAATTTTCGACGCTGAATCCAATGTGATGGGTCCCGGACCGATTGGCGTCCATCGGATGTGGCTATGGGTCAAGACGGTTACCTACATATTTCGAGAATTCGTTTTCAAGAATTTCGGATATGCGGGTAAGGAATAATGCCCGTGTCCTTGTCATGTGGTGGTAAAGAACATTAATTGAAATTGACTGATAGCTTGATTTCGTTGCAGGATATCATTGTCATATGTGTCCCAAATATTATAAGAACAAAGGAGACCTCACGCGACATTTGCGCTACGAGTGTGGCCGCGAGCCGCAATTTGCCTGCCCAATGTGCCCGTACAAAGCGAAGCACAAGTCAACACTCAAAAGTCACCTTGGCCGCCACAACATTGTGTTCTCATGAAATTTCATGTCATACATCAGCAGTATGCTTCATTACCAAGCACATTGCACGAGCTCCTGTGTTGTAGTATTTCCAGACCTGTCTGCCTTATCCTTATCTTATGTTAAAGACATTTCACTCAACCGGATGGATAAGGAGCTTGTACCGGGCTACCACATGTACAATATCAGATTAGTTTTACACAGTGAGTAACATTGCTGTTGTGATTTGCCATAATTCATATCCAATAAAACCCATATGGCAATTCCTTGTCAAATATTTGCATTATTAAATTAAACGCCTTTCCTTGAAGCAGCAATGCCATTGTCAAACTGAATTTCATCTTTAACTTTCTGTTATATCAAGGTCGGGATATATAGTATCCCTAGATGTGAAGTCAAACTTCTTCTGCAGATAATGTAATGATGAGGATTAATGATGCAGGATGATGTGTATGGTACACTAGCATGCACAACCAAGCATAGTAAATACGCTTTTTGTGCTCGCACCAAACTTGAAGCAGTTTAACACATATCTACACTTCTCTGGATTGTTTGGCTCAAACTTCCATTCCCTTTGCAGGCCACTCTTGCCCACAGTGCCATCGGACATACAAGCGGAAATACCATCTCCAGCGGCATATGAGATTTGAATGCGGTCTCAATCCAATGTTTAAATGCCCTTACTGCCCTCACCGGACCAAACTTAATACAAATTTGACAAAACATGTAATTAGGTGTCACTTCAAAAAGAGTTGAAATTAAAACTGAAGAGGTTTGGGAACCTTCCTTCTCCTTTACTTTCATCCATTTGATTCCAAAGGAATTTATTTGTTTAATTTTTGTTGATGTATGAATGTATTTCATAAAAATATATAGTCTAAATTTGACACATTGCAAAGTTGTTGGGCAATGGGCTTGAAATTCTTGCAACCCTTCCAACAAAATCCCTAACTCGATGAAAACTCTTATCTTTTCTCTTTCAATTAAGGATAATTTGGTGAAGTCTTCTCTCCGTAGAATGATGTTATAGGTCAAAGTAACAGGATAAAGTACACAATGTTACAAGGAAATGTTCTTGCTGCAAGTATGCAACGTTAACCGGCGCAGGACCAAGAATAATGGACTAAAATTAGGCAGTCCGCCACTCTAATGTTAGAATACCTCTGGTCTCGTTTATGCCCAAACTTGAGATCCTCCACCCTAACCTACTTTTTTTTTTTTTTTTTCAGATAAACCCTACAAATGCGACAGTTGTCCTCGAGCATACAAGAATAAATATCATCTCACGAGACATTTGAAGTTCGAATGTGGAAAAAGCCCTCAAGTCAGTTGTCCCTTTTGCCCATACAGCGCCAAATACAATACTGCTATGAAGAAACACATCATTTTGAAGCACTCACCTTGTGAACAGGGCTCTGCCTTAGACCCAATTCAAACTGACTTCATCATTGGTAGCCTCATTAGGAACTGATTCTGAGCAATCAAATCAATGAAGGATTTTCAATGAATCTCGCTACTTCAATTTTTGTCTAAATTTGTCTTCCGTTCCAATGTGCTTCCTAGACTAGAAATGATGAAAATGAGGTAGCCGTCAATCATTATAGAGTAATCAATCAAGTAAGCTATTAATGTAATTGAAATCGGTTTTGCTATTTTCTTACTCACCTAGTGCTATTAAGATTGTAATATTGTAAATAATAAATTTTTTAGATAGGTCCACCGTTATGTGCTCAATTTCGATGTAACGATAAAATGACCGGCTGTGCAAAGTAATATTTTTACCATTAAAATCATTCTTACGCGAATCATTCGGATTTTCCAATCGCCATAATTGACCCTAGTTTATATGTAATTTATCACATTTGGAATTGTGATACCCCTGATGAGCCATTCTGTGAGTGTCTTGGTTGACTTTGTGTCTACAGCACTTTGGAACTTGCACTCTGCAGTCCTCTCAACAAGAAATTTAAGCCTTCAGCTTAATACAAAGATTCAACATTGTTCAGTCCGTAATCAATTTTTTTCAGTACAGAAAAACCAGGAGAAATCCTATTCTTGGGAATAGTTTGCCTTATTCAAGTTATTAATTATCCTTTACACACAGTACCCGTTACGTTTCATCTGAACAGAATACCGTCTCCTTTTCCAGAAGCTGTTAACCGCTTTCAGTGCCATCGCTGCCCACGGTCCTACAATCGATTGAAGAACCTGAGATCTCACCAGAAATTCGACTGTGGACAAGAACCTCGTTTTAGTTGCGATCTGTGCCCTTACAAGTCAAAACGACGATCTACTGTGAAGGCCCACTACGCTATTAAACATTTCAAATCCTCAGAGTTGCAGTTTTAAAATATGAGCTGTTGATGCAAATTGAAGTGTTGAATTTCGGAAATGAATCAAAATGCAAGAAAAAGAGTAATTGTTTGATAGTAGTTGATGAAGCTAGTGACAGTGTTGTAGTCGTAATTACTGGGTCTTCTTCTAACTTGTTCATTAAAAACTCCGCTCTCCTTGATTCCCTTGTTGCCATTTCACAGCTTTTATTTTAGATTAGTGGAGACTATCAAAGTTGCTCTGGAGTGAGATTGTGAGGCTGAGTGTTACCAGCTGACACCCTGCTTGCAGTTTTGTTTGTTTTCTTTGCTACATGGCCCCTCTTCAGGCACATACCACTACCACCAAATTACTCTGAAGCTTACTGACAAATGTCACCCCAAAATGTCACATGTCTGGATGGATAGCAGTTAGAAATTTTATTCTAGATGTCTTATTTGACATGATTTTATAAATAGGAAATTAGGTTAGAGGTACCCCTATTGTAAACAGCCACTCCAAACGAGTTTTTCAGTTGCACAATGAGGTATCAAGCTGTGACATTACCATTGCTGGTAGATTGATTTATTGGTCTTTTTTTATGTAGCCCCAACTCTAATTCAATTTTATCTCTTTTTCAAATATCCTTCCCATACATACATTTAATCCATCCCTCATCAAAATGCATTATTTATCATAAAATGAATTTCTCCTTCAAGTAAAAAGAGGGCAAAAATCAAGGTAATGATAATAGGTCTGCAAGGGAACAATGGAAATGTATGGGCATTGAACAGGATGTTGTACCTGGAATATGGTGTTATCAGCTGGGAAACACAAATGTTTTACATGCCTTCATCTCCCAAATATCTTCTCAATGGAACATCTCTGTTAGAGTCAACCAAACCATTTCTTGATCTTCTCACGAGAATAATTTTTTTCTTGTTATTGAATCATCTGCATAGTTTTCAACAAAGGATAGAGGCTACACCAATACTTTCTATCACCCTGCTTTTCTTGTAGACTGTTTGCTTACATTAATTTTCAAATCAGCACGTTTTCTATTTCAGAGGTAAATGGCCGCTTCTCATGCGAACAATGTGGTCGTTCATATACGAGAAAGGACAATCTGGGTGTTCACAAGAAATTCTACTGTGGCATTGAACCCCAATTTATCTGCCCTCAACCTGGATGCAGTTACAGAGCCAGGGTCAAATCCTCCCTTCGAACTCATATTGGTTTCAAACACCGTAGTTTGCTCAGCAGCATGAGGCATGTAGAGTAGCTGCAATTTCCGAGTGGTAAGCTGTTCTGAGACAATGTTCATTTTAGGACATTTATTTTGAAACATCTTAATTTTGTATTTGTACACTGCTGTGATTCTCTTTGAAGATGACATTATCCTTATCATGTTCCATTTTATAATTTTCAGATCACCAACACAGTCTTCCCAATGGGTTATGACGAAAACTAATCCTGCAAACTTCAATTTTATAAACTTCTACCAGCGTCTATATGCTAGAGTTAAGAATGTCCCAGTAGGATACTTTTGGTGGGCAAACCTGCATTGTTATTTGCTGAGGTTGCAAATAGCACGTTTCTAAACCTTTCTGTCCCATCCCTATTACAAATAATATGGCGTAACTTAGTGTCAATAATTTTATATTTTGGGTATTTGCATTTGTTCCTCTTTGCCACGTTATATCTTCATTATTATCAACGTGCCATTTATTTTCAACAAATATATTTTCCAAGCTATCTTTCTTATATTGTCACCTTCGTCTTCCGCACAACGCTGTAGATTCAGTTTCTTCCCCCACTGTATTGCATGAATCCTCCGGTAGGTTTCAACCGTTTGACGGTTCAACGTAGGATGGTGATTGGTTGTGACGACGGGACGAAATGATAAATGTTCTCACGGTTCTGTAATTAGTTTCAGAAAACTATTCCGGAGAAGAGAAAGTCAAATACGACTGTCCTTCATGTGGCAAATCCTACAGTCGTAAGGATCACCTGAGACGTCATTGGACTCACAATTGTGGAGGTGAGGGACGGTTGGTTACATAAGTGACATGAGAATACATTTTTTTAATTGAAAAAGAAAATAAACAAATTATTATTAGAGTTGAACACTATTGGATTTTTATTATATACATTTAAATTAGTATTGTAACAGCCATGTTCCTCAAACTTTGGAATTTTTATCTTATTGATTATTGCCCTGTGAAATTTCAGGACTAGAAATAGACGTCAACTCCTTCAACTGCCCTGATTGTGGAAAACTCTTCAAACGGAAAGACCATATGACTCGCCATCTGAAGCTGAACTGTTCTTCGACCTTGACTGAGTTCAATTGTCACTATCCTCCCTGCCCTTACACGAGCAGATCCAGAAAACGTATGGAAAATCACTTAGAACGAATGCACATGGCCGACTGCGCGATGCCCACGCCGAATCAACATGTACATGTTAGCGTTGACCCTTTCATATAATTTGGGTCGACTGTGTCATGAATTAGACGAAGTTTTAATTTAAAAGCCAAAATGTTATTTTCTCCCTATTAATTTCAGCCGCCGTAGTTTATTTATAATTTATTTAAAAATTGTAATACCAATCTCAAAGTGTGACTGAAACGTGTTTATGAGTGAAGTGCGTATTAAAAGCCACATTACATCTTTATTTCTCTAAATAAATCCAGTGAGTGGATCCATGTATTAAAATTCGTTTGTAATTGATTAACTAATGTTTTATGTTCCATGATTTATGTTTTTCGTTTGTTTATTCTATTGACATGTGCAGACATTTGGCTGTTAATTTGAACCAACTTACTCCAATTGGGAGTTTGCATAAATTGTTAAAAAAATTAATTTATTAAAGTGATAGTCGACCGACCGAAATTACTACTTGAACATTTAGTTATTTCGGAAATTGAATTGCTAGGTGTTGCTAGGTCTACACTTGCTACAATGTATATTAAATAACAAATTCATGCGAATTCCCACTGGAGCATAAATTGAGTTCTTTTTATTTTGTATTAATAGGAGTTTTTTCTTGTATTTCTCTAATTTATCATTTAGTACTCGTGCTTCCAATTAGTCATTGATAGTAGTTATTTCCTTCGTATCTAAAACAATGAATATGCAAGCTGAGGTATCATTCCCACATCAAAATTCGACTATGATCGTTTTGAGCACTAATTTTGCTCCGAAAGTAATTTTACAAATGTGATCAGTTTTCGTTTTGGGCTTTACAGTGTAGCACCTCAACATTACCTCGCGCCTGCTCGGGTCCTACTCTAATTTAGTCATCTTTCTCATTAAAAAAATAATCCGGTTATCGAATTCGCTCCAAGTCAATCCTATAAGTTTAATTACGTCTGCTCGAGAGAGAAATGTGGGTATGACTCTTGCATCTCTTTATAATAATGTATTTAGTACGCGTATAGAAATTTTTTGTATCGTTACTTGAATTTAAAACTACCCTCGGTGTGTAGATTATGCTAATATCTACCCTTACTAGCATATGGATACTGAAGGCTTAGTGTGGATTATTGAAGAAGTTGAAAGGAATTTTCTAACCCAATTGGTGGGAGTAGAGCGATTTAAGTGTTGCCAAACAACTCAGGGAATATCACTCTTGTTGTGGTTATCATGAGTGTAGTATATAGGGCGATATCATTACTTAGAATCGAGCTGTAATCTACAGTATCTACGAACTGACCCGAAGTGTATGAAGTCACTGAATAAATGTTAGATTTTAAATTGTAGTTTTAGGTATTAATGTGGCAAATTTAGGAGTAAGTTTTTAAATATTTAAGAGGAATTGCTCAAGAGAAGGCCTTTGCCCGTGCCTTACCCCTCGATCGAATTAGGATTATTTGTGTTATTTCCGTGTCAAACCCATTGCTGTATTGTTAGAATAAGTTTGTTGTCATCATTTGGACAAGACGGTGGACAAAGTGAAATAAATAAATCAAGTTCGTTCCAAGTTTATGATTTTCCAAGGCAAACGGGTCTCTGAAGAGGGGGGAAACGGGTCTGCCAGTTACCGAGCAGATGTAATTAAAAAATAACACCATTATTTGTCTCTTTCAACTTTGGGATTTACGGTAATGGCTTTTATTCGAATTTTCACGATATATGTTGTAAGAATGCGATGCCTGGTCGGCAGAATCCTAGTTGCGATCCTAGCGACTAAACTTGCCCAAATCACAAAAACCTGACACTTGCATGCTCAATTTTAATTATATCAAGATTTTTCCAATAATTTTGTTCCAATACAATTTTTCTTCAGGTTTCCAGTGTCTGAAGTGCTACAAATCTTACAAATACAAAGAAAATCTCCAACGACACCTTAGAATAGAATGCCAGAAGGAACCGACTTTCCACTGCACGATGTGCTTGTACCGAACTCACTATAAATCGTCCCTCAAGAGCCACATCGGCCGAAAACATCATCATTTTCATGATTTGATTTCGAAATGTGACGCTGCTTCCTCATGAACCGGTGCCATGTCGGTTGTGATCTGAATGATAGTAATCTTTATAAAATTCCTTCAGCTGAATAAACACTTACGTTGTTAGTATTTTTTTACTTTTTGACAAATGGTAGATGAAATGATCTGTCTTCTAGTGCAGGTTGTCTCTGAGTGCACTCCAAATAGAGGATGTTACTGCACCCTATGATAGTTATTCATGAAGATTACAGTCCCGTCACTCGTACTCAACAAAAGTCATTAAAAGTTATTTTAAAAATAATGATAATAACTTACAGCTCAGATATATGGTTACCCAAATATTTTTCAAGACAGATCGTTGATTCCTATTTTTTGTGCCATTTTCGCATCTAATTTTTCCTGAGACTTATGTCTGAAGTAATTCATCAACTATTCCTAGCGTCTCAATATCGACTGGAATGAATGTATAAACGATTCAATTGAAATGATAAAATAGAATTTCCCACTTCAGCCGTGTTTGCTCCATTCTCATTTCCTTCTTCTTTGGTCGTCGGTTTGACTTTCAGCAGGATTGCTAGGCGTACCAACCTCCATCAGATGAAAATTTAAGAATTGGCTGATTGGTGTGACTACGTACTCTGATTGACTCATCTTATTCTCTGGTTATTGGTTTACATAGTCCCAGGGGTCTGCATGGACCCTGCTGGGTAGTTGCGCTGCAATCTCTGACATGTTGCGGGTATGCGCTGTTTTCGTAATAATCATCATCAACAGCGCTTTGTTTTTCTTCACTATTGTACTGGAATTATTCGCCCTTTGACCTGTGAGCCAACCCAGGTAATACACAGTACCTCTCATGAGTTCTTAGTATCCGCCACGGTTTTGGTTTTAATTATTTACCTTAAATATGATTTTTCCCTTTTTTATGATTATTATTTATTCATTTTGTTGTTTTTCGTTGCTTTTTTTTTTTAGAACAAAACGGACTGTATGCTTGCCCTAATTGTGAGAAATGCTACAAGTACAAGGGGAATCTACGGAAACATAGCAAGTACGAGTGCGGCGTCCTGCCTAAATTTAAATGTTCTTACTGTCCATTCCGATTTAAACACAAATTTAGACTTATCGAGCACATGAAAATCAAACATTCTGTTTTCATGGAGTTGGGAGAACATCCAAGAACTTCTTCCTTTCGCACAATTATTTGAGCAAGCTACCTGGCTGCCTTTTGTGCCAGAGGCGGCTTTCATTAGGTGACTTGATGACTAAGCATTCGAGGCAATCCGGAATGGTGCCTCTGATATAAAATATACGAATAGTTTAGGTGTTGGTGTTGAACGGAGTATCCCTTTTTTAGTCGTCCTAGAAGTGTTGATTTATCTGTTTTTTGTATGTTTTAATATAATAATTATCTATTTTTATACAACTATCACATATGCGAGTATGATCGCGTGTCTTTATTTCTATCGCACTCCAATGATTTAATTTCAGGATGATACCTCTGATTGAATATAAACTCTTGAAAATGAAGAGCTACCTACACTTAATTATGGAGTAATTGATAGTTGAACCTTTAAACCCTGGCTGTGTTAATTTTTGATTCTCCATTCTAACCCTGAGACTTATGTCTGAAGTAATTCATCAACTATTCCTAGCGTCTCAATATCGACTGGAGTGAATGTATAAACGATTCAATTAAAATGATAAAATAGAATTTCCCACTTCAGCCGTGTTTGCTCCATTCTCATTTCCTTCTTCTTTTGTCGTCGGTTTGACTTTCAGCAGGATTGCTAGGCGTACCAGCCTCCTTCTTCGGAATTTTTAACATCAATTGGTAACTCGGTAACTAGTTTGGAATAGACACTTTATATTTGATTAAATTTGATGTTTCAGAGTGTGGTTTTTGTTGCCCTCGCTGCCAGAGAGCGTACAAGTACAGACGCAACCTCAATAAACACCTGAGGTATGAATGCGGCGTTGCTCCAAAATTTGAATGTTTGATCTGCTCCAGTCGATTCAGACATAAGGACATCCTGAAGAGACACATTTATTACACGCACGAACATCCAAATTTAAATTAATGGCGGAAGCAGTGAATGTCAGGGGGAACACATTTTATTATCACTCTATGTACTAGTCATTATGAATAAAACCTTGCTTGGGTTGATCTACCGTTCCAATCTCATCTTATACAAAGAACATGGTCTGTGCAATATTAAAATTGTGATTTTCAGCGCAATTTCATTGGCACAATGTAAAAGCTTCAGCAACATGGATAATTAGACAGCTTTCTGTGTATGCTGTCTATGTTTCACAACTGGCCTGTCCAATAGCGCCTTTTGTAAGTTATCCCAACATACAACCTACCTATGTTTGTGGTGTGTGGTAAAGTTTTAAAACTGAGGTTGACTTGGTGACACTGGTGTTCAAGTTCATGAAAAGCGTGAATGAAGAAGATCCTTTTGGCTGGAAATGCTACGCTCCAGGCAAAGCAACTGTGATTTATAGAAATATTGAAAAACTACCAATAATTAGTTTTTAATTGTTGCCTACCATACACAATTATTATAATTCTGCTCAAGTAAGGATCTAGCCTGTCCTGTATACGCAATCTAAGATGGTCTCCCTAATTTTGAGTTGTCTTGTTTCAGGTTACAAGTGTCGTGACTGTGCACGAATCTACAAACACAAAAAGACCCTCAACCGGCATCGAACATATGAATGTGGTACCATGGGAATCTTTCAGTGTCCACAATGCCCTTACAGAGCGAAGCAGAAGTCCCACGTCAAGGCTCATCTCATGTCAAAACACGCTTTCAGATCTCATCAATTTGCCAGATACCCATTGTCTTCAGTTCCTACTGTCAAATCATGAGGCATGTGTTGAATAACCTTCATGTGTATGTTTACAAAGAGTTGGGGTAGAGACTCTCAACTAGGGAGGTTTTAATTGGAGTATTAAGTCAGCTTATGGATCTGGAGTGCATCTTTGATGTGTTGCAATTGTTGCCACCTGCATCCACCCCATATCCATTGAAATAAGCTAAATATGTGGTGTACTCCCTGTCAATAACCTCTACTCCATTCAGTTCATGCATTTTTGTAAAATGTTTATTGATGTTCAAGTTGCTATGCCTGTATGAACATGATGTTACTGATGGAAGCCTGCTTGATTTGAGCTTACAGCTTTTATCACGTAACAAGCATCAATCTGTCATGGTAGATTCACTGATAATCCACACTTTGCTTCAAGGTCCTTTTTTCAGTTAATTTGTGTATACATTTGCAAAGATCAGATTGGGATATTTGGCAGGAATCCAAGACAGTATTCTTCACTGAAAGAAAGCAAACTTGTTTTACAGAGACTAGGATGCTACATTTGCCCAAGAAATAACAAGTACTCTGTCGTTTTCTGCTTCTAGTCATACCTCTGTGATACTAAAATCAACTCCATTCCTTCAAGTTTTGTTTTAATGCAGCTTCATTTACTCAGTGCGTCTTTGGAGATTTTACTGTAACCGTTCTGCTCTTGGTTGCTTCTCTGAATCATTGTTATGCGGAAAAGGTATTAAAAAAGTAATCTTCAGTTGTGGTCACACTTAGTTGTTCCTCCTGGCCTACAAATGCTCCGAATAATCATTGGAAACTTCCCAGCTAGGCTGCTGGCTTGGTTTAATGAGTGTTACTTGTCTGCTTTTTAGGTACTGCTGCAACTGTCTAGCCGGTTCCAGGGCAGTAACTGATTTCTTTGTCTCTCAGAGTACAACCCGTGTGTACCTTTGTAATTTTACTAACCAGGGTTCAACCAACCAGTGGGGCCAATTGAGCAGAGGCGGATACAGCGGCTTGCTGAGCGAGAGCGCGAGAAACCAACAACTTCAACCCTAAATCTCAGCAAGCAGTAATGCCAGTGCTTGCATTAACGGAAATGCCAGTATTCTTGCCAGAAGCAAGAATCCCAATTCAGACTGTTCAGTGTTGTGGGCAGCAAATCTTGTCTTTACTAGAAATCTTGGAGCTACAATTTTGAATTTTTCATTTGTCACTAAAATCTCGATTAAAACATTATCATAATCAAATTAACCCCTTATTTTTGAATCTTTACTCATATATGTCTTTTCTGTCTCTTCCTGTCTGTTTCAGTATTTGACCCAGTCAGACCTTTCAGATGTGCCACTTGTAATCGATGCTACAAACGGCAGCAACACCTTGTAAGACATATGAAGTACGAGTGCGGTGTCGATCCTCAATTCCGATGTCCACACTGCCCATATAAAGCAAGCCACAACGCCAGTATCAAGTCCCATGTTATGGCCAAACATATGAAATTCCGTAACAATGCCTGGAAGTGAAAATGTTCTCCACCAAAGAGCATGTTATGTGAAGCCTCTTCTAGAAACAGGTTCTATTTTCTTTGCGTAATATAGTATGTATGGGGTACCAACAGAGCAACAAATTTCCAGTTTTCATCAGTGAAACTAGATACTGTGGTTTCCGGTTGGAGCAGAAACTGCCGACGAAAATTCAAATATGATGATTTGTCTCTCTAGTTTGTTCGCCAGCTTGGGCGGGCCATAGAAATTTTGAAAATGTGAGCGTCAAGCAGCAGTAGTTGTAGTAGTCAACAGAAGGGCCTAGATTTGTAATTGAATTGTTATGCTGAGCAGAATGCATGGGGGGGGGGGGGGGGGTCACCATCCTATCACCTTCTGTACATAAATATATTTTGAATCATTCGTACATCCATAGTTGTGTTTTATTTTTCCTGGTTTCCCCACAATCTATGTATTGCTTTCAACAAGGATACTAAATACCCTTGGTATTGGTTGCATTTCAATTATTTTGTATAAAATAAATTGATCAGCCTCTGTTGGCTGAAGCAAGATACTAATCCTAGCAGTGCCATCATAACTGTCAGTCAATACCAAGTTCCCACTGGCTCTGGCCTGAAACAAGATACTCACTGGCAGTGCAAATCATTGTAAGGAAACCTGCTTTACCAATAGCCACTCATTCAAGTAATAGCCACTTCGGATCCCGAGAACAAGGGATCTTTTGTGATGCCTTTGGACACTACTGAAAGGGTCGATTCCTTCTTTACTAGTGTTTCGGCTTTTCTAGATCGTGTTTCTGACCGAATTTACCTGGACATCAACATCATAATTGTGATCTACCCCCTTCTCTAGTACAATACAAGACCACAGTCACTAATATATGACGTCATGTATCATGTTGCAGGAGAAGGCTTCTCGTGTTTAAAATGTTGCAGAACTTACAAACACAAAATCACCCTCAATCGCCATTTAAGATACGAATGTGGTCGCGATCCACAATTTGGATGTCCCCACTGTTCCTACAAAGCTAAGCAAAAATCCAACTTGACGACTCACATCACGACTCAACATGGCGAACTGCTGTTCAGGCGAAGGGCGACCATTTTGCAGCCCTGTGACAGTGCTTGATAATTGGATTGACTTGAGTGACGCGGTGAACGTTCTCAATTGTGAGATTTCTCAATTATATGTCTACGTTTCCACACCCACTTCTATTTGATGTATATTTGACTTGATTTTAATACTCACACATTGCTGCAATATTGCTACAGTTTCTGGTTGCAACTAACAACATTGTTTCAATTTTCAGGCAGATTTGAGTGACCAGGAATATGACATTGTGATAAGCGATACAAGTACAAGCATAAACTGCATCGCCACGTAAGACTCAAATGTGGGAAAGAACAGGAGAGCAAATACCTTGTTGTGCGAATCCACAAGCCCATTTTGACGAACCATGTGGTCCCTAAACATGCCGAGTTCATGAAGAGCTACCAGAAAACTGTTTTTAATTGTATGTATGAGAATAAGATGTATGTCTATTGGTTGTGTGTGATGAGGAAAAGTTAAATTGTGGTTTTGAAGCAAGAAAAAAATATATATTGAATTATCCATGTTATTTCTGCAATACAAATCTCAGTATACTCAACCTTGATAATTTCCATTTCCCGGGGAATTTCCATCCAAAGCCAATGGATGTAGGATGAAGAGTTGTGCTCGTTTTTAGTAAAAATAGTTTTCATAGAAGAAAAGTTTTTTTCTTCATTAATCTGATGTGCGATACCCGCAGTATTTTCATTTAAGCAGCAATACGACAATGATCAATTTGCAAATTGAAATTTGATTATACAAGAACAAAGAAATGCTGCCTTCTCCTTGTGACATCCCTTGCTGATAAGAGGAGTTGTAGGTACCACTGTAAAGAATGCATGTGTTAGTATAATTATATCTTACTCAATTTCCTTAATTCCTTTAGTTCTTTTTGGATAGATCCTCTCGTTCTCGTCATTATACCTAACTGAATCAAATGTTTTTCATTCAAAATTTCTTTTCTTAGGGTTGCAATGAAAAATTCGACGCCATATGGCATATATACTTTGACCAAATAGCTTCTGAACTGGCTCACCCATGCGTATCATAATTTTTGCAGGCAGTCATTCTATTCCTTAACTTTATGTAAAAATCTTAGGTGGTGTCAGTATGCTTGTCATGGCTGTGAGTTGTAATTACAGACCAGTATTTTCGCTCTATGGTCAGTTGAGAGCCTGAAAATGGAAGAAGAATGGTACAAATCTACCCTTGTTCCTACATTTGCCATTTTTTGTGTCAGCTCCATGCATGGAAAGACTTTTTTCTTAATTTGTGATGAATGGGGAACATGTTCAGTTAATGCACTAGCCGCTTAGCAGCGATCCTGGTTTCTATTAGTTGTATTGTCTACATCAACCCCAGATTTCTTTGCCTCTCCTTTTCCTGGCTCTCCTTTAGTTTTGTTCGACCGTTAATTAATTCGTGAAATGAACTGAAATGTTTGAAGCCACCTGACGGTTTTCAGCTGAAAAAATTATCCAGATTATGGAAAGAAATCGAATCCTCACCGCTAATACGATTACTCCCTCAATGAGTAAGTTGCTTCGTATTATCAATCCTGGAGTAAACCAACCAGCTCGCTCGGCATCGTTTTACAATAAGTTCCAGACTGGGCAGGACGAATTCGGTCGACAAGTCATCATTTTTGAGGGTAATTTGTTCATAGCGTATTCTCATTCATTTCAAATTGAAGAACTTCGCTGATAATTATGTCTAATTACTGCTGTTATGTACTCTCGATTGTTCATAGGTGGGGAATTTGTGAAGACCAAAACCATGTCCACTGGTGAAGAAAAGTGGAAGTGCAAAGTAGGTGTTTGCCCTGCCTGTTTGCGAACTGTTGGAACAGGACCAACGCTTATGATCACTGGGACAGAAAATCTGACAGATCACCTGCTAAAACACGCTGCATACTTATCCTGATTTCCACGCGGGGGCAGTATCATACCGCCGTTGTCGAAATTAGTGGGACCCAGTGTTCTCTGTCAAGAGCTACTTACTCCTTTTTCAATATTTTGCCATCTTGCACGATGGTATTTAGCCAAAATTAAGTGAGAAAATTGGCTTCATTGTTTTTATTGTATTATAGTATGATGTAGATCTTTTACATCAATTATGATGACATAACAAACTGTTTGTAAAAGGGTTTTTCCAAACAGGCCAATAAACCGGGTTTTATAAATCTTTTTGATTTTTCCCATTGTTTTATGACACAGTTTATACGGCAGCCCCAAAAAGTACGTCACATACTGAAGATTTCACAGCCGCTCAAGTAAGTGAAACTGTATGTCCTCAGGTTTCTTCAAGCTGATCATCATTCAAGGTTAAGAGGTTAAACTTCAGCTAGCCGCAGAATCTCGACACAGATTTCAAGTTTGGGCATATTTGGCTTTGACCGTAGTTTTCAAGGTGTTCAACTGGTGGTTTTTACAGTCTTCCAACAAAAATAAGGTTTACATCCCAGAAAAGCGGGTGAAATAGACATTTCTCTCGGTATAACCGACAACGCCAAGAAAAGCTGCCAAGTTGTCCGCATGTTTTGCTAAGAAATCGGAAAAATCTATTTTTGTATTCAATCTCCCATGACCAGCGTGTTGAGCCATTGGCATGAAGTGCTTAATGGCAACATAACTAATACGTTCTAACACTCACCCCACTGTTGAGTGGAATCTGATGATTCCACACTTCACATTTCACTTCGCCCAAGGCAAATTCCTGATTTGTGCGTAATTTATTCTTCCCTTAAACAAAATCATTAACTCGAGTTGTCTAGGTTCTTTTATATAAAAGAATACGGATCGTTCCTTAGAAAATAACATGCTCTATAAATACGACTTTTCTTGTGTTTCAGGTCAATTCGCGTGCTCCAGGTGCACCAATGTTTATAAATGGAAGCATAACCTTATTCAGCATATGAGGTTTGAATGTGGAAAAGAGCCCTCCTTCCAGTGCCCCTTTTGCTTACACAAGTCCAAACTGAAAGGCAATTTGAAAAAACACATCGCCCACAAGCACCCTGAACGTATAATTCGTGGCCTGTTGCCAGTATCACTTAGATGAGGTGCTCCAGTTTAGGACTGCTTTTCCTTTGGGAGTGGTTTCTGCTGTTTTCTTTTGGTATGACGTATGTTCCTCCAAGAATAAACAGTGCTACTAAAATGAGCGGCGATTCTTCTTCCAAAAATATAAGGCAAATTATACTCGTCATAGCTAAAGCACACATCCTTTTTTATCTAGTAAATGGGGCTCTCCGTCGATTTTTTAAATTTAAAATAAGATTTACTTTTTATACGAGGTACAGGGTAAGTACCTAGTACAGTAAAAAAAATTTCCCCTTGTACAGTACAATACAACATAGAAAACGCGTTGAAATAGCGTCCAACGAGGTACAGGAAAAGTTCCTAGTACCG
Organism: Cyrtorhinus lividipennis; assembly: GCA_019603395.1. Taxonomy (NCBI): domain Eukaryota; kingdom Metazoa; phylum Arthropoda; class Insecta; order Hemiptera; family Miridae; genus Cyrtorhinus; species Cyrtorhinus lividipennis. The sequence continues at coordinate 1,359,944 of CM034008.1, read as the reverse complement.
TAAAAGAACATCCCCTTGTACAGTACAATGCAACATAGAAAAGACGTTGAAATAGTATGTAAGTGGGTTACTGGTGTCTCACAAAATAAGAGAAACTCAAAATGGTCGCCGGAAATGCCAGCTTTTCAATAATGTCATCACATGAAAAAACATTCTGATTTCGGAATCAATGAAATTACATTGAGTTATTGCATATTAGTTTCATCATTTTTTTGAACTTGAACTCGTACAGCTGGTTGTGTGCATTGTAGATTTGTTAATGTGAACATGAAAAAGTACAAAATGAACCGCGGTCGAATACAACGTTGTAATATGACTGAGGAGAATAAACGCTAGGTGCGCTTACTTACATATTAATCTCAATTATGATGAGAATGTCTGGACCGAAAAACCTGCCCGAGATTGTGTGCAACAGATAGTACTGCTATTTAATAAATATTTTATGGTATTTTGTAGTTTTGTTGCACCTGGATTCAGTACGATCGTATAAAAAAGGACTGACGGCTCGTAATGTAATAAATTGAAATAAGCGATTTGTTCCCCTTATTCTTGCTGTCGGAATGAATCGGGTCATTCGAAACTCGAAGGTAAAAACTATATTATCTTGTATTCTGTATAATTATCTATAATATCATACTTCCCACCGCAGCAAGTGATACATATATTTTTTTCTCACAAATTACAGGTTTCTTATCTCGCAAACCATTTGAATGCGACACCTGTGGAAAAAGCTACAAATGGAGGAAAAGTTTATCATTTCACAAGCGCTACGAGTGTGGTGTCCTACCTCAAATTAAATGCCCTAAGTGCTCCTTCAAAACCAAATTACATAAATCCCTTAAAGTTCATTTAATAGCCCGGCACTCGGTCTGATTGTAACATAATTGTCTTCTGTTCCCACAAATCGAAGAGAAATTATATTCATGTACTACTCATTTTTTTTTAAATTTTATGATCTAAGAAGAATGATGTGTTTTGAAACGTATACCCCGCCGACGTTGGTTTAGGTTTTGGTCCACCTGTTTGATGAATATCCTTGCAAAGAGCTCATCGTCAAGAGTAAAATTATAATATTATAGCAATTGTTAAGAATATCGGATTTCTAAATCATCTTTCACATACATCTTTGGGAGGAGGGAAGCAAAAAAGAGGGAAGTCTATTCCAAGGCAATTGTGAGACAAGGGGGGTGATCAGGCCTCCATGGTGTAGGGGTGGCAATGCTTACGTGACGCGCTTGCGCATAAAGCTTCGACGACTGTTAGGCATTCATGGAAGGAACACTTTTTTCCATGTTAGCCATCTTTTTGTCAGGTTGCGAGTCTAACCTCCACTACTCCTAGCCCAGTATGGTCCTTCTGTAGAGTACTCTGTGGTGTGATTGCAATTGCCATTATTCTTCAATGGAATCAAAAACTGTAATGCAGTTTGAAGCGAAATATCCAGTCAAGGTGGTGCTAGGTTTTGAATAAAACTCGTAGATTGCTGCAGTCACCGAACTTTGTTGTGACGTCACAGGTACCTCCCTCGAACACTTACTAGAGAACTTACTCAAAGAAAACAATGGAGGAGTGAATGTATGTTCGGTGAGAAAAATATAAACTATAGCGTTTCCTTATGTCATACAATTTACTCATTGCCTTTCATCATGCACATTGCAGGTGGTTTCAATGGAAAACCCTTCGAGTGTGATGGCTGCCAGAAAACGTATAAATGGAAACAAAGTCTATCTTTCCACAAACGGCATGAGTGTGGTAGACTCCCTGAGGTACAATGTCCACAATGCCCGTACAAGACCAAGTTAAGGAAATCATTGAAAACTCATTTATTACTTAAACATACGCAATAATGCAATACCCGGTGGCTGTTTTTTCATAAATTGTAAATCTTTTAATGATGATCTCTTGTCTTAGAAGAAATGTATTGAGATGTTGAATCCAGTAAAGCTGTATTTTGGCTTGAGGGCTAGTCATTTCTTAGTAACCTGACAACCACGTGTATTCTGTCATACAATATATTGGCAATGACATACCTATTTACAAATTTGAGATCCTCCCTGTTGGCCTTACATCTTGTGTTTGTGGTTGATGGCATTTAAGAGAGTCACCCCATGGAAAACATAAAAATTTAGGAGTGAAGGAATAAACTCGAAGGTAGACGATGCTATTGTTTAGAATCAAATTCTGAATATTGTTGTTCACATCATTCAATTCGTTGCTCCACGAAATAATTTTTAAATCTACTATTCTTCTTCAGGTGCTGACTGCCCAAAATGTGGCAAAGTCTACAAACATGCTTCAAGCCTCAAAATTCACTTGAAGTGGGAATGCGGCAAGGACGCAGGGCAACAGTGCCCAATGTGTGAATTCAAAACGAAACGGCCTACCAATCTAAAGGCACACATCGCTGTTAAACACAACCATTACAGTATCATGATTTGATTGTAGAATCTACCTGTCATAGAATTGTAAAATTCACAGGAGATTGTTGGTGGCAAATAGGAACAGTCCAGGGTTGGGTACTTTACCTCTCAAGATGCTAAGAGACCACAAATAAAAATTGTACCAATGTTGATTTTAATTCTAGCCTAACTTTTATCATTATAGACTTCGAATCCACGACGTCATAACAGCTGATAGAGACAAAACTTCACGTTCACAACCGTTTAATTCGATTAATTTTCTATCCGCAGGACTGATTGCTGAAAAGACCTTCGAGTGTAATAATTGCCTCAAGAAATACCGACATTACGAAAGTCTCTTCCGTCATCAAAAGTGGGAATGCGGAAAAGAAGCAGCACAAAGATGCCCGATGTGCGATTTCAAGACAAAACGTCCTTCCAATTTAAGGACACATATTGCTCTCAGACACGATATGTTGGGATCTGTAATTTTTTAATTACTTCCAAGTTAGGGTAATCAATATATTTTATACATACATACCTACCCAATGTTTGATTTTCGTTCCGAATGACATTCACTTTTTTTAGAAGTGTTCCGCGCTCATTATGTACTATTCTGTTGACATCTTCTTGTGTTTTATTTACTGCAAATGCGATGCGTAGGAAGGGATACTTTAGTTTTCATCTAGTTCAGTGCTAAAAAAACCATGTTTCCCTTCACAATAGAATGCAAATCAGCAATTTGGTAGAGACAAGCTGGTAGGGTACTAGGTACTTACTAGGGACTTTTTTTAAGCTCTGAGGGCAGACAATCTAATCTAATTTGCTTCTTTACTTAAAAATGTTTTCACGTTTATCTTCATTATACTCCTTACAGGGCCTGGCTTGAACAAGACCTTCAAGTGCGACCAATGCCCCAGGGCATACCGCCACTACGTGAGCCTCTTCAGACATAAGAAGGTTGAATGTGGGAAGCTCCCAACTATGCATTGCCCCATGTGCCCCTATGTTTTCAAACACAAGACATCACTGAAACGTCACATGGTCATGATTCACGGTAAAGCGAGCCTGTCTGAGGAAAGTGACAGCTTTTATTGATGCCAAGGAAATTTTTCGCTCTGGAAATATCTCAGTCTGGTTGTACTCTTGTCTAAACTTGAACTCAATTTTACATGTGGGCTATCCCTTCAGCCCATCAGCCTCATTTCATGAATCCTATCTCTATTGTGCCTTATTAATACTGTTAGGCAGATGTAGGCATTATACAAGCTTGAAGAACTTGAGTCATGTTTATGTTTGTTGACAACCTTTTTCCACAATGCTCACGTTGATATTTTTGTAGTCTAGTACAGATTTTTGATGAGGGACCTTGAACTTTGCGGATTCTCCGTTACCCGGACAACAAGCTGGTTACCTGGAAAGCCTCTTAAATATTTTTTCAATGCTCTAAGCATTAGTGTATTCCAGACCAGTGCAGTAGGTTGCAATAGAGCTCCAGAAACCAGTTGTCACAGCAATCTTTGTGATCCATTTGTTGACTGTTCTTTTTCTCTCATTGCAGCTTTGTTGACTCATCACTTTGCTGAAGGCACGAAAGCAATGCTCAACTCTCTCCACGAAGTTAGCCTGTACCATGAAAATAAAAGCCACACTTGCGACGCCTGTGGACGATGTTACAAGTATAAAGGGAACCTTCTACAACACCAAAGAAATGAATGTGGTCAAGAGCCCAAATTTCAGTGCCCTTTCTGTCCCTTCAGATCAAAACAGCGGTCCAACTTGAAGACTCACATTAGAGGGCGGCACAATAGAAGTCCCAGCGCTGTGTCGCTGCCTGCCATGCAATACGCGGCTCCCCCTAACCATTCCACTGATCACAGCCCCTCGTAATATTGAGTTTTGTTGGTTCTTTTGTACTTCAACAAGCCAGTCGTAAGTGCATAATCATTCAATTTACGTGCTCCGAGAGCCTGGTAGGATTGTGAAAAATTGGGGACCAAAATTGGGGCTTTGAACCTTGAGTTCTATGATAATGCCAGATTGGCCCAATTATTGGTCTGCACCAGCCTCTGCATTGCAGACCTGTTATTGTAAATCTTTAAGGGAACTTTGAAATGTGCTATGCTATGGGTTAGCTCGAGCTGACTTATTCAAAGCTCAGAGATTAAGTCACACTCACACACGGCTACGAGTGATACATGGCTTAACAACGTGCATTCAGTGTCAGTAAGTAAGGAATCATCGCCTTCAAATCTGTTGAATGGTGAATGTTGAAAAATTAGAGAAGAAGAAAAAAACAGATTTACAGAAATTCACTCTGTTGTAAAGCCCTCGGGGCTCTACAAATTTAGCGGATGGTGTATGAACTTGAGCCAATACAGCTCTAAAATATTCTGGAATTGGGAAAATTAACTGCTGCTTTTTGGAAATGACAATTGTCACATAGCCTACGAGGACGCATCACAAGGTAAATGGGTGCTAAATGTCTATACACGGTAGAATTCTAACCAGCAAAATTTGCTGGTTAGAATGGCATTTAATGCCATGTTGCCATATCACATCTCCTAATGTGACTGGGTTTCGATCTCAGCTAATCTGATGCTCTATATGTATTGAATAGCTTGCTGATTAGTGCACCGCGTCGTAACCTGGCTTACTTTTGATGGGATTTTCTTGAGATACGGTCGTGTCACCTACCATTTCTTGCCTTCTGGCCTAAACGTATCTGAACAACGTTCATCCAGATACCCAAAACCTCGTTGAGCACATGGTCCTTATCCTGAAACGGTGTCCCAACTATTTAGATTAATATAGTTTGTTTATAGTAAACCTACAATTTAGATAGTTACGCTGTGCAATATTTCGCTTCCTATTCGTTATACGTTATACTGAAACAAAAAATATTTAACGGATGTAGCAGGGAGGATTTTACGGGTGATACTTAGTATTATACCTATAGTGTCGTTTATTATATTTTATGAAATGAGATGGTGATATTGAAGAATGTTTATTTAGCTAACAAGACGTATGCTGAAATCACATGTTTTGTTCTTTAATTTACCTACCTAAATGTTTCTTCTTTGGAGATGGTGAACTGCAAATCAAATTTTTAATATTATCGAGTAGCTTGAAGATTGAAGATTTAAATGTTACCACCCACATTTGAGAAAAATCGCTAAAAATACCAGGTACTGAATTATTGAGAGGTTTAATAACTCTGATTTGTGTCAAAGTTGGTGTCGTCACTGAAGTTTTATCAGGAGACTCCAACTTCGTTGCGGATTGATATAGATTTTTAATCCATCGACGAGTTTGAAAGGTCTTGTGCGTTAGTATTGCTCTTCATCCTCATCCGAAGCACGGAAGGTTTCAGAAATGAGGGAAAAAATGAATCAGAGGCAGTGTTTTTTTTTCTTTTTTAAATAATGGTCGTCCAGATCTAAATAACATTGTTTTCACATTTCGGTGTGAAATGGACCTCTGCGCCCATTAATTTGATCTAATCTGTAAGGTGTGAGCTTTTCTGTCCCTTTTTTCTTTCTTTTATTTCTTAACCTCTTTACACAAAATCCTCATTAAGCACGAACTTGGCCGCACTTATCTTGTTACTTACAGTTTTATAATTTTACATTAATTGACCCTTCATCCGCGATGAGTGTGAACCTTCTGATGTCCTTTTCGCAGATAAACCATTCGCGTGTCCTATCTGCAACAAAGGCTACATGTCCAGAGACAGCGTCCGACGTCACCAACGGATGGAGTGTGGGAAAGAGCCCAAAATGCAATGTCCGCATTGTCCACACATCACTCGGTATAAGTCCAATTTGATCTCCCACATCATCAACCGACACCCAGAATCGGAGTACGCAAATACGTGACAGTTGCACTTCAGAACAGTCTTTCGTAGAGTACAATAAAATCTGTCGTTATTCCTCATTTTATTTTTGGTTTGCCCCTTGGGCGTGGATGCGAGTAAATGTGAGCTACTGTTGCACAGAACATAATTAGGAAGGTGCTGACAGATCTACGATAAAGATGTGAGGCAGTCTGAGCATCAGAAAGCCTGTTCTAAGCGTGTAGATTATGTAGGTTATGAATGTTGATTATGCCTACCTACAATTCGGAGCATTGATTTCTACAACCCTGTTCCGAGAGTGTTGATTATGTAGGTTATGAATGTTGATTATGCCTACCTACAATTCGGAGCATTGTCTTTTTCTAAGCAAGAAACTTTCTAGCTTGTAAATTCATTGCCCTCGCCTAGAGGGGCAATATGCGAGGGAAGAGTTAGAAAAACTAGTTCTCAATGGCCGCTCCGAGCCCAACATCAAACAAAATGGCATTTCCCCAAAGCCACAAACACATTCAGCAGGCCCTTAAAAGAACCTGGTAAGTGCCTTCTTAATATCCTCTCTCTCATTTTGAAAAACACACTGACACTGACTGTCCACCTGACGCCTGAATTACCTCTTCCAAACTCTTTCAAGGTTGGGCACTTTGGACAGGAGTTGCTTTTAGAACCAGCTCTTCCTAAAGCTTTTGGCGTCCTCCAATCGTTGACGCAAATTAAGCAAAGCTGTTCCTTGCTTGCGTATAAATCTATTTATTTGAGGACCATCATTTTGTTTCGTGCTAACGATTGCACTTGCTCACAGACACGTTCATGTATACAGGAGCTACGTATTTATCTCTATGTGTTGAGTCAGCTGGATGTGGTCAGATTGGTTCCACTCCCTATGAAATTGAACGAATGTTCTTATCAACGTCCAACGCTTTTTGGACGCTTGAATCGGAGTGAAAACAGAGGTTCTCCCGAAAGACTTATCTGTTCACAGAATTGCCACATTAATTCCATGTTTAGGTACCAATTCGTTCGACTGGTGGGCAACACTGAAATAAATAGTGTGACTAGCCCTTAAATTTGTTTTCAGCTTCCTGAATTTAGAGCTAAATAACATTAAAACGATTCATTTCCCAGTTATCTATACAGTATGACATACAGTACATTGTACTGTAAAAACATACGACCTCTAGGATGAGCATGCACAGCAGCTGACTCTTCAACCATAATCAACGTTCTCCTCATCCCTCAAATAGTTTAACCATTAAAGATTTGTCACGGCGTATTTTTATTGTCCGTTGTATCTGAGTTTGTCGCCAAATTTTTACCACTGAGACTGATGCCTTACCAAATGCGGTATATTATTACTTATTCTGTATATACTTGTAGCGTATTGAGCTACCTAGCAAAATCAAATGTCCTTGTTGAAACAATTTAGCCTAGATTGAGCCCATACTGGGTAATTACGAATTATTGAAATATTGTTTTAACTGTTATTTGAATGAGAAAGGGTTTTATACGTAGTTAGTTAAAGAGAATGAAATACAACTTAATGATGCATTTCCTTGTTTTCCTCTCAGCCCTCCGCTTTATCGATGGTTTGTTGCTTAGTGTTGAACGCGGAAAATTAAAATTTTCTATTTAAAAACGCCAAAAAAGAAGAGGAGTCAAATTGTTCTCATAATCATGACCAAAGAAGTCTGTAACGAAGTCATCGGAGGTATACTCGTATGAAAAACTAGGTGGTCAATTATCTCCTATTGACCACTCAGGAAATGTGTGAGCATTAAAACATTATTAGATTGAAAAAAATAAATAAGTAAATAAAAATTCATGTTAAATCTTATATTTACACCAAGGGCTAGGACAACAACACATTAGTTGCCACTCTCCATTATTACACTTATATTCGCCACATCATGTTCCGCCTAGAATACCACAGGTAAGTCGATCAAACACTAGGTACTGTATTCAATCATTTATCAAACCAAAGGGGCTAGTGTACTCTTCACTGACACAGCTCGCCTCCTATACCTATTTTTAACCGTTGGCTGTTTTTCTCTTTACAGGTGTCTTTTGCGCCGGAGTGAGAACATTTTTATCGCGTACGAATTCAACTATCAGAAGTACCCCGCCTGAGGATATTTGTTCGACGGTTTTGTTAGCTTACCATTCGTCGTTGATTCCTATGATATTTACCAGGAGTGATTGTGATTGGAACTCGTGCTATTGATTTATAAGTCTCTTAATTCGTCTAATATCTTTAAAAAAAATAATTATAAAATTTGGTATTCAGTATTAGTTGACCGCATTTAAACCACCCTTAAACATTACAAATGAATTCCTTAGATACCATTATAACATGCTAACCAAGAACTCAAAATGTTGTCATTCAAAAGGGGGTGATTTCCTCATTATAAACTCCAGCAAAATATAAATATAAATGTTAGTTCACAGAAGACAAAAATGAAAGCTATTTTAAATCCTGACTTATTTCTAAAAAATCCTCAACAATCTCTTTCAAATTGCCGATGCTTTGAATGTTGCGAACTAAGGCATAATGTGAGATGTTGCTCGCTGCTTTGTGCATGTCTTTATTACTTAGCTTAAACATTTTTTTCTTCAAATAAAGAAGAATTGATTCAGTTTTTATGTTAATTTTTGATGTTTTTCCTCGTAGCGCTTGGATGATCTTCTAATCAATCTCCTAACACTCTTTTCTCTTAATTCATTTGCAGTGTTCAAGCCGTTTCTCAAACACTTACTGATATTATGCTATTCTTCTCCTTCCAGGTCATTATAATAATTCCTTCTACGGTTCGTCTTCCTTCAAGTGCGAGTCGTGTGGTCGAACTTACAAGTATAAAAGGAATTTGGTCCAGCATCAAAAATTTGAATGTGGTCAGGAGCCTCAATTCCAGTGCCCAGTCTGTCCATACAGGGCGAAACATAAGAGGCGGTTGAAGACTCATTTTGAAGCAAAACACACTTGATATTCGTCAACGTCAGGACGCTCTTCAACAGATTCAAGGAAAAGGTATGTTCATTCAAATTATGTACGTATGCATGTGTATTGTCAGTCAAACTAAACATTCAAGATTTGAAATTTTGGATCAATGTATGCCCTCTATTGTCTCAGGTCCCTGAAAAGGAGTGGAGCTATTCCCAATTTAATCTGCATGAACAAATCGTCCCTGCAGCAAGCAGTATTGAAACACCAATGATTATCTGAAAAAAATGTGGGGTGCTGTAGTGTTCCCGCGCTCAGTTCCGAAAATGTTTGTTTGCCTTGTGCCATTCGTACTTTTACCCTTAGTCTGGGAACAAAGGCTCTACCAAGTTGTATTAAAATTACCTGTTGACGAAAATGTTTTCAACTTATAGTCAGCAGGTTCAAGGATGCTATCCAGCACGATATACTTACATAAGAGTATAAGATTTGAACTCATCTCAACAATGGGTAGTTACGTTAAATTGGGCAAAAAACGGGAAAGCTAGTGAAACTTTTGTTGTAGTTCTATGCATTTTGGCTGTTAAACGTGAATGCAGGCTTTGTGAACAGGAATATTGCCTAAAACAGGTGTTCATTTTTCAAAAACATATTTTCCTACGTTTTATGCGCACAATGTTTTTTCTTTTCCTTCTTTTACTTTATTTTACTCATGAACCTCCAAAAAGTTAAGAAGACAATAAATTACGCATTTTTGTGTTTTCTCAGTTCTTTTTAATGTGGTCCCTATACGTTTCAGTACTGAAATGGGCCATTTCAAAAATTAATTTAGCATTTTGCAGTAAAATTTTAAAATGAACGCCATGTTTAAATTCGTGTTCACCGTAACAAAATGCAGGGGCTTAACTAAATTACGTTCAGAACTATGACAACAATTCTCTCCATTTTCCCTAATTTGATAATAAAACCAGCTCAGGAAGAGGGAAATCATTATTTGTTCGATCCCGTCCTTTTGCCAACTGACGGGTGACTTACAATGAATAAAAAACGTCATGTACAGCCTAGTGAATTTAATAAAATGTTAATAAGTTAGACCATATTTCGGAAACATTTACTATAAATTCGAAATATTTAAAACTGATGATCGTATGAACGAATATGAGATTAACAGTATTACCTAGTTGATTACAACTTCTTTCGTGAATATTGTATTCATCGTTAAAATGTAGGTAAGTAAAGTATATGGATTACCTTCCTTTTGTACTTCAATGTGCCAATCAAGTGTGATCTTAAGAAATGTAGACTTTGTTGTGAATGTTGTAGTAAATTAATTAAACTGCTAATGAGGTTCAAGTCTTCGACGATGAAGGAGGTTCACTATGAACTTGACCCGTCAAAGGGAACCGTACATGGTTGGCTTAGATATTCTTCTTAATAGATGTTTCAATTCGGTAAAGACTTCCTTGTTTTCACTTCGCATTTTGTTACCACTCCATCATGCTCTCATCGGAGTGCTATCGATCATGTCCTAATGGTATACATGAAACATTTTTCAAAGCAAGCAAAATACCTACTTTGAGACTGCTTCAATAATGAATTGAAGAAAAAAAAATTCAAATTTTAAACGAAAATTACGTTGTACATAAGGTGAGTACCACTTATTTATTTTGAACGACATAATTTATTCCGTCCTTTTAGTTGAGATTTTGAATAATTTAATTTGTAACTTTTAATTGCAATTATGTGAGCCATTTGTACAGAAACGCTCTGCCATGTCGAAATCCGAACTTTCTTGCGTTATTTATCAAATAAATACATGTTCCTACTGTTTTATCATGGTTTTATTCAGTTCTAACTATATTGTAGGGTAATACGTATTTGGAGCCTAATATTACTTGACGTTATAGAAATAATTGAAAAAGTAGTGTTTAAGGTTGTTAACTTCTACTAGAACCTTCCATTTTGTTGTGCCAACTTTCATCAATTCGTATGAACGGTGCCGACAAATATATGTGCCAATTAGAACATTGATTGCTCCAGTTTGTGTTATAGACAACTTATCAATCTTTGGATGTTACTTATTTTAGTGTTACTTGATTTTGAACTCGCCAAGGACTTTGTTTATACTTGTATGTAATTGAAATTTAAGCGTTGTGGAAGAATTAAATTTGTTTCTTCACCTTATCATAGAAATATGGCTCTTTCCTGGTTGTCATCGCACGCGGTGACTCTTTGAACTGTTCAAAAATAACGTTTTTGGTGGTCGTGGGATGGTTTCAAATGTTATAACAAGTTGTTATACGTCGGAAACTGTATTTTTCAAATTCACATTTCTTTCTTTGCTCTCCAGGGAAACAGTGCGGTTCTCCCCGAGGGAAACACCATTGCGTCGAGTGCGACAGATATTACATCAACCGAGGATCCCTTAACCGTCACAAGAGATACGAATGCGGCAAAGCGCCAGGATTCATTTGCCCCCACTGTATGTACAGGTGCCATCAGAAAGCCGCGATGAAAGCTCACATTGTCAACGTTCATTTGAGCAAATTGTCGAAAAATGTCGGCAATATTTCGTCCATTGATGATCCATTGCAACTTTTCTAGGTAGTGATTTGTCGCCCATAAAATCGTGTGTTTGTTAAATTTGTTTCATTTTTGGATATCTTCCTCATCTCTTTTTAATTGAAACACTACTTCTCACCCAAAAACGAAGTTTGTGCCTAAAATGCACTGATATGTAGTTAGTATTATTCTTTTAAAATACGTTTCTGACGCTGAATCGATCGATGTGGGTCCTGAAACGACTGCCATAAACGGAGGGTATGGGCGAAAATGTGTTTTTAGACATTTGAAAATGATTGGGTGATGTGGTATCATTGTCTCGTATATCTCGGACGTCAGATCGATTCACACGAGTGCCTGTCGATTCTTCAAAAAATGAGTAGCTTCTTATTAAGGATTCGCCGGGAATTACTAGAAATGTTATTTTCAATATCGAAACTGTTCCACGCCTCGGCTGAAGAGTCTGGATAATACCGTAGAACGTAACTCCACTTTTGTTTTAACACAACATGCGTTCATTTTCTTTCTTCTTCTCCTCTTACAGCTCAATTCCAGTGTTTATCCTGCCATAAAAGCTATAAGTACAAAAGCAACCTCCAACGACACCGAAGGCTCGAGTGTGGGAAAACTCCAGGCTACTCCTGTGACTTGTGCCCGTACAGAAGCCATCAAAAATGCCACGTTTTTCGGCATATTGCTCTGAAGCACCAATGCAGACCAGGACCCTCCGTAATTGCTGACCGGAGATTTCCCAACGAATATCAATGAAGTACCTATCTCTCACTGGAATACCTCCAATGGATGGATTTCTCAAAGCTCTTACTTTTTTTCCTGAGTGGGCCAACTGAGGCTGTAATGAATGTCAATATGAGGTGATCACATTTTTACCGATGTTTAATCAAGTTACTTGAACATGGTGCTATAGAATACACATCCACATCAATCTTATTATGATGCTACTCTCATTTTGAATCATATGGCTTGCAAATCATCAGTAACTCATTCCTAACATTCTTAATTATTTAGAACTATTACAAATGGCGCTGTTGTATAATCATAACAAGCTGATAATTTGGCTCTTGTCCTCTCAAATTTTTTGTTTAATATCTACTAAAGACATTGACTGGTGTGATACCAATTTGAGATGCAGATCTGGGAAAGGTTTCTATCAAGATAACACAATGTGTGTTCACAAAATTAAGACAAACGCCGGCGCCTGTGTTAACATCAAGAACATTCAAAATGATGACAAACGACAAGCTCTCGTTAACGCTCATAATGACTTGAGAGCCAGGTTCGCCCTAGGTGAGGTAGAAGGGTGGCCGCCAGCAGCCATGATGAAAAAAGTGGCGTACAGCAAGTTGTTGGAAGATATGGCACTCAGGTGGGCTGTGCAGTGCAAGAACGGGCATGACGAGTGCAGGAAGACTCCAGATTGGGATCAAATCGGGCAGAACATCGTAGATTATGTCTATCCCTTGGGTTCTGTGGATATGGACGTAGTTGAACACTGGAGCCGTAATACCAGTGCAATCAATCCTTCACAAACTACCGCTCAATTAATATTTGACAAAATGGATAGAATTGGATGCGCTCACGTCTCTTATGAAATTGTCAATGGAGAGGCGTTGGAGTACAGGCAACGAGTTGTGTGTAATTACGCGCCAGGCGTTTTGACCCAGCTTCAGGATTTGTACAATACTGGCCCAACATGTAGTCAATGCCCTCCAACCATTAAGTGCCTTTGTGAAAAACGTCAAAAAAGACAGGATTTCAAGAAGGAAGAAGTAACGGAAGAATTACCAAGAAATTTGGAAGGAATGAGTGAAGAGATCCAAAGAAAAACTGAAGAAAAGGAGGAAATTCAGGATGATGAAAACGACGAAGAAGACAATGCTGATGACGCATCCACTGAACCACCGGCGGGAGATAAAGCTGCTACAACCCCAGATGAAAGCTCTGCAGCAGGAACACCAGCAGGAGATGATGGGAAAGTCACTGGCGCTGCAGAAGTCACAGGTCCTAAAAAAGACAACGTTTCTGGAAAGGGCACTGCCTCTGGAACTGGATCTGGAAAAATTGCGGACAAAGTTGTCACAAGCACGACTGAAGCACAAGATAAAAAAGACGGGAAAACAATTGACAAGAAGAAAAGCAGTTCTGACCATTATGGATCTGATGATGATGAAGAAGAAAGCAAAGCAGATGATGAGGAGAGCTCAGATTTGACCACTGCAAAAGGCGCTGATGAAGACAATGGGGATCAATCCAGCTATGAGGCTGAGGATGAGGATGAGGATGGTAAATCTAACGAAATCGGCAACGCTAGAGACAACAATAGTACATTAGGCGACAACCAAGCCATCTCCACAATTCCCCAACTTGTGCCACTATTGTACGCCATGATATTATTGATTGCGAGTCACCAACTGATCTATCCGGATGAGATGTAATAAATGTCTTTTTGTGTGTTGTGAAACGTTGAAATTTATTGCGATCGGAGTAAGAATAGTTCGAATGTTGGGTGCATTGATGTAACAAAGCAAGATACTTCGAGATGAAAGTTTTGACTAATTTGGACATTCCGTGTGACCAGCTTTTCCAGGCTGGAGGCCGTATCCAAATTTTTGAAAACTCCTAAAGGTCAGAACAGATAAGCGATTGTTGGTCGTTGGTCGCTCATTTGTTTTGGTTTTGTAGAGAAGGAGGCCTGAATATTTATCTGACCACAAACTTGCTTTACTGATAATACGTGTAAGTTGTGCTGTAGAACCACTGCACATATTAGGAGGGGGGAGATGACAAGACTGTTCTTTATGAAATCCTGGGACTACTAAGTAGATTAATCAGTTATATACTTCAAGGTAGCGCCAATTTACTGATACCTTCTTTCTCTCTTTCAACTTAGGCGACTATGGACTAAACTCTTGTGGTTGGTGATTGGAGTAGTGATAATGACAAATTGAAACTTTGCGCATGGTATTCTCCTCATTTTTTTGTTTATATTTTTCACGACTCAACTTGAACACTGGTTAACATTTATTTAACATTTTATCATTTCCCAGACGCCAAGCCAGACCCAGAAAAACCATTCATGTGCGAAGGTTGCGGAAAGAGCTACAAGTACAAGTTCAATTTGAACCGCCACAAATCTCTGGAGTGTGGCAAAGAGCCGTCTTTCTTCTGCCCTCACTGCCCATTTAAAACAAAACACAAGCAACCCCTGAGGACTCACATCATCAACCAACATTTGGCTAAGAAGAAGCCAACTTTGACGTCTACTTATCAGTTCCCTCAACACTTCCCAATATGAGTTTACCTGTGTCTAGAAATATTAAAAAACTTCTTTCTGTAATGTTTTTGGTTTCCATCTCCTTGATGTGCTGTCTAAAGAGAGGATCAGGCCGGTGATCTGTTAGTCAAGCAGTTGAAGAAGGTTCAAGAGCTAGTAAGCAGCAAAATGTATTTAAGATTTAGAAATGTGAAAACATTTAAATTATCAACATGAATACACACAAGGGATTGAAATACGTTATTTTGAAATACATTCAGAATAAAATTCAGAAAATTGACGTAGTTTCTGCAGCCAGCAATAATGTTGATTCTCCTTTCTAATATTCAAATTTGAACATTATTTTGCTCTCATTTTTTCCAGCGGACCCTCGGCGCAGACACTTTTGTTCCTACTGTGGAAACTCCTACAAGTACAAAAGCGGCCTAAGCAGACACAGAGCGCTTGAATGTGGGAAGGAACCATCGTTTTTCTGTCCGCATTGTCCATATAAATGCAAACACAAAACTCACCTCAAGTCTCACGTGAGCTCTAAACATGCCAACGTTTACTCGGCTATTTTTTGAGTTTTTGAATAAAATAAATATTGTTCAACCAATAGTGGTTCGCAATCTTGAGTCCCTGCAAGGAAGAAAGAAATTGGTTGAAATTAAGGTGGAATAAGTGAAGAAGTGTGAAGAAGGGATTTCTAAAAGGTTTATAGGAGGTGCCTTATTCATTGGCACTGAACTTCGGACAGATAAACACAATAATGACATTGTCACGGAAGTTTTTTCCTATCGTTATTGTTTTAAATATTTGCTAGTTCTTGTCTCAAACTCACCTCCCTTCTGTGTTTTTGCAGGTCAATCATCAAAATTCACATGTAATCAATGCGGCAAATCCTACAAATACCAGAGTGGCCTATCTCGACACAGAACTCATGAGTGCGGCAAAGAGCCTGCTTTCTGCTGCCCCCACTGCCCATACAAAGCTAAACAAAAGGAGTCTCTCAAATCCCACGTCACACTACGACATCTATGCCGACCAAACGTTGCAGGATTCCTGCCTTCATAAACTGGTACAGTTTTTCTCTTCATTGCAGCAATCCTCCAATGACAGTACCTGCCCCCTGCCTGTGGAAAATTGTACACCTATCACGGTAGAAAGAGCAGACATGAAACGCAGGGGAGATGGGTCATTCGTTTACACCAAGTCTCCTTACAAACGGCAAGACCGTATAAAAGCTCACTTGAGTGTTCATTTGAATTACCCCTAAAACGCAGTTCAATACTAAAATGACGATTGGTCTTCTAATATGTATTAAAATATAAAATATTTAACGTCTATGCTGTGTGCCTAAATTCATTATTAGACCCATTGCTCCTCAATAACAGGAAAATGTCGTGATGTTGTGAAGTTTGATCGCCTGCCCTGTTCGGTGATTGAAAAAAAGGTTTATTCCTGGAGAGAACAAAGAAGCCATTAAATGCCTTCAAACAGGCAAACCTGTATGCAAAATTGTTATAATTGTATTCAACATATCTATCAGATCTGTCCATGAGCAGTTGAACAGCCATCTCCCGAATGAACTGCTCCATGGGAATCCTACCAGGATACAGGTTAGTTCTGTGCATGTCAGGGCGCCTTTCACCAAAAGTATTTTGATCGCCCATCGCTTTTGAAAGATAGATCAGAGTAGCTGTTGACAACTTTCCACACTGCTTTGTTATAGCGTTCTCAGCTGCCTCCACCTTTCACTAATAGTTATTTCTGTTTCAGGACACACAACCTTGACATGCTCGTGTTCTCACTGAGCTCACCTTCCGGCTTCTGCTTGTCTCATTGTGAACGTGTACCTGCTTAAAAAAGATGATGTTTGTTAATCCCGATCACTGTCCTACATACTTGGTTACCCCATAACAAATAAATTGGTGTTGTGTGTTGCCATTTTTATTTCCTAATTCCATGTGACACTAAAGCTAATTTTATGTGTGCTTATGCGTTGCTAATTTTATTTAAAGCTACTCACAATGCTTTGGCACTGTTTTATTTATTTTTTTTACTTTATATTTTTTCTGGTGTTGGCTGTTTACGAATTTTTATCTCTATGTAGCATTTGATTGACTTGAACACTAGAACGGTATAGACAGCTAGATGACACCTTGCCAACTAGCACAACTACCCTAGCCTCCCAGTACCTTTTTGGCAACTGGTGTTGGAATGAGACCTCCAAACCCTCTCCTTCCAATTTAGGTGTGATGCAAACATCTTTCATTGATGATTAATTGAATTACCCTACGCCTCACACTCTTTTCTGACGCAGTAAATACAGGAACGAGCAACCATCAAACATTTAGATGTTGCTTAGCCGACTATCTTGCAGGTTGTTCTCCAACCTTCCGACTTTACGTTTTCCTCAGTTTGCGGATTTCCTTGAGCAACTTCTATGACAGACTCGCTTTAACTTGAATGAGATTGCCCTGTAAATTTCCCAGTATGAGGCTAAAAAGGTGGCATTGCTCCACAAAGTTTACCGGCTTACACCATCGCCCAACTCCTCAGTATCGAATGTGTCTGTTTGCTTTTAAAAACTGCTAGGTTGTTTTTCTTCAATTATCTTCCAACCATTTTCAATAGGTTTGCGGGAAAACCGTAAAACTTATTAAGCGAGAGCCCTGCCTTATGCCGCCTAGCCAATTAGGTTGAGGAGGAATAGGCAGCTGACGTGTGTGCGAGAATCCCCATGTTTGAAAGATTCAATTAGCCTTTCTACAATCTAGTTCTTGGAGGAGGACATCAAAATTTAGCTGTAGTAGCGAAACTAGAAGTAGAAGCTAATTTACTTCTTTTGCATGAACGATATTTCAAACTCTCAGGGTATGGTTTAAACTCAGTGTGTACAATTTTGCTGCCTTAGTGTATGCTTAGTGCTATAATAGACTATAAAATCTCTACCCGTCTTCATCCTCATTCTTTTAGACACCACCGGTTTTTGGTTAGTACAGTATCTTACTTCAGGCTGAATGTTGCTCGTCAGGCAATAATTGAAGCTTTTTCCACTTGAATCCCAATCGTCTTTTTCAGGTTATCATCATAGAGTCTACTCACTCGGAAACGAAGGTCACTCGTGCTCCTCCTGCGGCCGAGAATATCGCTACAAAAGGAATCTCGTGTACCACCAAAAGAACGAGTGCGGTAAGGAACCTCAGTACCAATGTCCACATTGCGTCCATCGCACAAAGCACAAAGGGTCGCTGAAGAAACATATCTACAACATCCACGCTAGCATTCTACAAGAACTCCAGGACCCAATGCGAGTAGATCCCATTTGAGGCATTCGTCACATCTTTTAAATTGAATATGTTCGGCCTCGTCTGAGTGAAATCAGGCTCATCCTCATTAAAATAGTTTACTTTGGGGCTGTCGGTAGTATTCCCGATTTCCTAATTATGTTTGGCAGCCATGGTTATTTTGTTGGCTTGCTTATTCATCCCAAATCTTAAGATAAAGGCCAGATCCTTATTTTGATTTCTTGAAATGGTTACAATTTGATTTTGGCTGGCCAATACGGGATGCTGTTTCCACTGTAGACGATTCAACGGGATTTACTTTTTCCTGCCATAAATGCCCGATTAGGAAGCGTTTTACTCTATTAATTTATCAATCCAACCACGGAATAACTATCAACAGCTACCATAACCTCTTGAGTGAATGCGCAGAAAGAATACCTCTCAACCCTGTCAAATCACAAAACGGCTTCTCAGTAGCTAAAATACCGTCCTGTTTTGCTCTGATAATGGTAATGATTTCGGAGTGAGTTTTGTAATGCGCTTTCAATCGTCCGGTTTCAGTGTAGTATCTCTATTTTCTCAGACAATGTAACTTCTCGCAATTTATCTACTTGGGTTGGTAATATTTTTGAATAAAACATCACCTAACTGTCTCACGTCCCTATGTTTTCAATAATTACTGGGACCTTTATAGAGCATCCCCTAACGCCACGGGTTGTTGGTGCTGTGATTTATATCATTCCAATGTTGTTAAGATTTTGTTCAGTATTTAGTTTTGTTTCAAACATCACGTTACTATAGGTGCGGACAACATAACATTTATTTATCTTTTCTGACATTGTTCGGAAAATAATTGTTTCCCAAGTGCCACTTTGACTCATGCTGATATGTGTAATCAACTCCTTCCTAACACCTTCCACTCTCAATTGTTCGTCTGAATATATTAGTTATAAAATAAATCTGAAATTCTTGTGATTCAAGCTACTGTTCGACAGGAATTTGAGAGGCGGGTTGAACTAACTGATACCATTCCTCTAGACAGCCTACGCCACTACCCTATGCCAAATCTATATATTGAGGCGTACCTCCAAAAGCAAAATACGAGTACTATTTATACAATATAATGTTTAATCGGGTGACCATGGCTACTTTAAATCATCACATGACTTATTTGTATCTACTTTATTTTGTCAATTTTAAGCATCAATATTTTTAACTGCACAATGTACCAGACAAGAAATGTTACTTTTGAGTTAACGTCTGTTATTTTAATGATGTTCGACGTCACACCCAGACTTTTTTAGATGATACTTTTATTTAGTTAGTTTTAATCCCATTCTTTGATTTAAAAAATTGATCAAAAATTATTTACGTTGAAGTTGCCAAATTCATTCGCGTGAATTAGGCAATGCACTTTTCGACGTAGTTTCCTCATTTATTTGTAGGTAATGTCCTTCGGTTTATT
Organism: Cyrtorhinus lividipennis; assembly: GCA_019603395.1. Taxonomy (NCBI): domain Eukaryota; kingdom Metazoa; phylum Arthropoda; class Insecta; order Hemiptera; family Miridae; genus Cyrtorhinus; species Cyrtorhinus lividipennis. Next base: position 1,340,163 of record CM034008.1, on the reverse strand, counting down.
TGGTCCTAATTAGTCTATACTTTTTATAGTTTTAAATTTCAGCACTTTGTATTTATTTTATTCAAGAAATTTTTGTCCGAATTATTCCTCATTTTTTGTATTGCGCATTACTTTGTCATATTTTTTTATTATTTTATTATTTTTAATACAATAAAATTACGTTAAAAATTTCTATTTTAGGTATTTTAATTATCGGCAGACTTGAAAATTTTATAAAAATGAGTTCTGTTGTATTCCCTTGCCCTTATAATTTCGCGGGACAACATTATCGTCTTGATGTCATGAAGTACGACTATAGTGTGGCAGGCTTACACTAGAGCCACGTATAAGTGGTCGAATCGTTTTTTGTGTGCACTATTCACGTGTCACAAAATCTTACATAATGTAAGATGTTCACTATTCAGATTATCGAATATCCAGCGCAACAACGTCTGCTTGAAAAATCAATTCAGTCATCTACTTAATAGCGCTACAGGTTCCGTCAACTCCTGATTGTACCTAGTATTAGACATTCAAATCCACTTTCTTTCTATTTAATTTTTTAACATTTGGCAAATTGTGGTTTTCAGCCTTCTTCGGAAAACAGACGAAATTCGTTTGCGCCGACTGCGGCAAGTCTTACCAATACAAAATCAGCCTCAACCGCCACAAACGATACGAATGTGGGAAAAAAGGTGAATTTGTCTGCCCGCACTGCCCGCATCAGACTAAACACAAATCCTCGCTGAAGAAACACATTTTCAATATTCACAAAACTGCTATCCCATCAGGTTTCATTGATGAAACTTTGTGGAGTTGAATTATGCTGTATGAATGAATTGCTCCATGCAATGGAGCTAAATTCCTTCTGGAAAATGAACTTTGCAAATTGAAGGTTGGTTTTCTAAAAAAAGTAGCGGTCAATTCATGAAACTGGGAACGGTTGGGGTTTTAGCTCATCTATAGAATAACTAGTTTAAATGAGTAACTTCAAAGAATTTCATATCTTGTGATTAATATTGTTTTTTCCCCTCTATCAAAATTATCTTGTTTCAATTTCAGCCCAACTGATTTTTCTGTGATCTTTTTGAATTGTTCGACTTTATTACAAACTTTTATACTTGACGAAGAGTTTCATCCCTTTATTTTGAGACTTACCCGTCTTATTCCCGATGCCACCTGCGTGGTAGCACCGATTCAACAAAACATCATCCTTCCATAATTTTCCTAAAACTCTTCGAATGCATTTTCTGGTTTTCATCTTCAGGAAAATCAAAGATGCGACTTACGAGTGAGTTTAGTGGTATTTACTCATGGAGATGTTTTCGAAAGGAAAGAGGAGAATCATGTTGGTACTCACAATTTAGATCTTTCTGTAATTTTTAATTAATTATCAATTATCGATTTAGTGATATTAGTGACGGCACTGGGCCCCTACTAGTCGGTTTCTGAGAATTTTCGCTGGTTGCAACAATATGCAAATCAAAAGCACATTAAATAACTTTAATTAGGAAATTACAAATAATTGCAGGTTTTGTATCATGATGAAAATAACAAGTATTGACCAGTTTCGTCATGATATTTTTAGACAAAGACCTTTACTAACCTGCTTTTCTACAGGGCAAGCAGAAAACCTCACCAGAAAATCTCAGTTTCTCCTAACCACAATTGTTCCATTGCGAACTGCTAACAATTATTTGCCCGCAATATCATCCAGAATTTGTATTAATAAGCATTTCCCCGTTGATTCAGGTCCCTCAAAACCCCACGATGGCTTCAAATGTGATGCATGCAACAGAAAATACAGATGGAAAGCTGCTCTTCAGCGCCATCTGAAGTACGAGTGCGGTAAAGAAGCTCAATTTTTCTGCCACATTTGCTCGTATCGTGCCAAACATAAGAGCAGCCTTCTGAGGCACATGCATGGTCGACACCCAACGGTTTTTGAGTTTCCTATTTTTTAAAAGAGATTGTTTGTACGTTTTGTGAATAATTTAGGGATTGAGCAACAACGCAATTGATTGTTTTTGTTGGATTTTTATGTCGTACATTTGTGTTAATAAAAAATATTTTGTAATTATGATGATACCTGAGTTGAGTAAAGTATTAGTTATTTGATTGGAGGTGGCGGACGATTTTTTCCCTTGCATCACCAAAATATGACGTACAACTTTCCAAATAAAAAAAAATATATAGATGAACCACCCAGGTGTAAGTACAGTTTAACTTGAACCAACTGCCAAGTTCTTTATTTTGAAAAAATTGGGGGCAAATTTTTCTTTGTTCAAAATATCATAATGGATATTATGGAGAATGAAGTTCAAGGAGATTTAGAAGAGGGGCGGTTTCCCTTCTGACAATTCTGGAATGTGGTGAGTCTATGGTGAGTGTTGGTGAGTGGTAGCCAGGGTGCTCTGCACATCTTTTAAATCGTCTATTTGCCTGATATTTTCTTGCATTGATTTCAGAGTTGGTGGCAAGTTGAGGTTCGTACCCACACCACTACCTTTACCACTGGACCTACCTTTTCAATTTAGTGAATTTATCGAGGTGTGATTAAGTCTTTGTCAGGTATTTGCAAAGCCCCGGAGGAGGCTAACTGGCTGCAAACTATGTTGCATTTGAAACCTAGTCTGGTCGATCTAAAAAAAGGTACCCTCGATCATCAGCGTACAGGCAGTGCTCACTTTCTCTGTGCGAATTACTAAAATCTCATCAAAGCAGCTCGACTATTGGAAGAAGTTGACTGTTTTTCTTTTTCTTCCCACTCGTACTTTTGTTGTTCAAGATTGCGGCTACTGATCACTTCTTCAAAATGTATTTGCCCGCGGCTCCCAGCAAGTTGGTGATTGTGATTAAATAAAGAGAATTCTAGAAAGAAATTTTGATTCAAGTTTTTATCTGATTCCTGTATTGTTCTCTACGCAACTGTTGAATATTTTCCTAAAATATTGCCTTTAGGAATCGCCTTTAGGAGTCGTCCTCTACAACCCTGTCCTCAAAATTGGTCCAGCAACCTAACTGCTTGTAGATGTCGGTAGTTGATAATGGCTCGCTTCGCTTTTTTCCATCAACGCTTCCTGTTTCATAGGCCTGGGAATGGTTCTGGAGGGTTGGAAATGCAAGAGAAACCTATTTCACATTTTCTTCAAATCATAAATTGTTTTTTTGATCCTCTAGATCCTTTGGAGTTTCCAGTGTATAAATATGCGTGCAAAATCTGTGGTAAAGGCTACAGTCACCGGCAGAGTCTCTTCAGGCACAGGAAATTCCAATGCAATCAACCGCTGCAATTCAAATGCCCTTACTGCGACCACAGGACGTCACTCAAAGATACGATGAAAAGGCATATTGTCGTGTCTCACGGGCTCGAGGCGTGGAAGGAGGATGGCTTGAATTCCAGTAACGCGGACGAGAGGAGTTGAAAAGTTTTGTTCCTACAATGTGCAAGTGAGTACACGCTTGGCCCAATGCTCGTCGATAGCTCTAGTCCGCTGTTAGAAATGTTATATCGTCAACCTTTTCCTTCTTTTCGCAGAATTTCCATCCGGTGGAACGTGGTTGCGACCTGATGGGAGCTTTGGCAATGAGGAAATCTTCTTTGTCAAGCTGTAAACTCCCGCAAGCTGACGATTCCTCTGGAGCATGACAATTGTCCTCATTCGCTCAAACAGACATTTCGAATTTAATTTGTATAATATCTTTGGTTGAACAACGTTTTCATAGTCATTATTATTTAATAAATGGTCCTTCGGTAGGTTACCTTCAAAACATTCCTTATTAATCCAATTTGGAGTAGGGGTTCTTACTTCCAATGTCGTATGGAAGATTTTTTTCTTGAATTTTAATTTTGCAGGTTAAATATTGTTTGACAAATTTAATATTTATTTTGTTGATCTGATAAATAAATTTGGAATTGTTTCCAGTTGATGCCTTGTGATGTTCCATCCTTGTACATGAGTAGGAAGACTAAGAATATGACAAATAACATTGTTGAAATTAATGTTGATGCACTATGCCAGCCGTTCTCCTTAATTGACGACATATTATTCGAATGTCATTGTCCACCCATTAGAGATTGGAGAGGCAGTCTGTTGCCAGTACTCGCTCTACAGGGAAGGGGATGAGGACAGACAGCTCTGAAATATCAATGAGGATGAGAGAAACGGTGTGGGAAGGTTCCGTAAGCTCAAAACGAAGAATATGTGAATTGAATTTATAAAATGATTGGTCATTATTAAATTTGTCTCTGATATAATGTATTCTGGTTTCAAACAAACTCACGGCTCAGTAACAGGCTGTTGTGCAGCTAGGTATAATGTGTGATTCAAGGCTAAACTGTCGTGAATCGTGTCATTTTCATGGCGTGATAGGTATAACACCCACTCCAGGTAGTGACAATTTCTCAAAAAGGGAGCCTCCAATTCCTCACTTCTCAAAAAAAAAAAAATCGAATTACTCTTGAGACTGAATTTTCTGCTTACAGGTTTCAGCTGCGATGAATGTGGTAAAACCTACAAATACAAAGCCGGATGGTACCAACACAAAAAATACCAATGCTCCAAAGAGCCGTCTTTCCTCTGTGATTTCTGCCCGTACAAATCCAAATTGAAAAGCAATCTCAAGGTTCACGTTCATCTGAGACACACAGCACAGTTTCAAATTTGATCACGTCAGTTTTGTGTCATTGCATTCGCAGGGCGAATGAACAGTAATCAAGCATTATAGAGAAAACCTATGCGCTTCCGTATATTTGTTATGATTTCTATTTTCTGAATAGAACAAAAATGTTCATTCCAGTAGACTGTTATGTTTTACGGTTTTGTGACTAGACCTTCTCTCACTTTTTAACTGCATTGTGATGTAATGATCTCAATCAGTTCCCTTCTGAATTTTATTATGCGAATTCGTCTACCGGGCATTTACGAGTATTAACTTAGCTGTTATTATTAACGTTTCTGATACAAACAATGCAGCTTGGTAGTTGTTATTCATATTTTGCTGCCATTTTTAACAATATTGTGTCCTTAACGTGTTCAGATATGTTCAAATAGTATTACTTTTCTGAGGAAGATGACTGAATCTAAACACTTAGTTCATTTGTGAGGTTCCTACAACGTTGTGATAATTAATTGTCTGCTCCTTTCTCAATTAAACAAAATATTTTATTGTTCAAAAAACCTATTCGTAAAGTATTATAATTAAGTGCATATTTGATCCATAATAGACTGTATGTAGTTGTAGTGATGTAGTTGCCCCTGATACACTGTTTGTCAAGCACTTTCGGCGCTACAGCGGTATTTTCCACGAAAACATGCCCTTACGCACTACTACAGTTAATGTTGCTCTCAACTGAATGTGGTCACGACTTGAGCGGTAATTACCGCTCGTATCCCTTCCGTTTTTAAATGGTTATAGAAGGCTGTAGTAGGGCGTTCCTTCTGCCCTCAGTAGTAGCCAAGGACCTTTACGAGGCTCACAGAAAAGTTTAGGTGTATACGACCCGCACAACACTAAAGTGATCCTCCTACCTAGGTAGAGGGAGTTACCTTATCGCCCTGTTTTTCTCAAAATAAGGTAAGTTTTTTTTCTATTTCGTAATTGGTATGTATGTGCTCTAGCATCAATATAATGAAAAATCGCCGTTTATGACGCTTTTCATGATATTTCGGTTTATTGTTAAGGGGACGACGTTCAATCAGCATCACCTTATATATAACTATTATATTATTTCACAGAACGGTTCGTACGCCCATCCCACTCCCCCATATCAACGCCTGTCTCATTACCACCACCTACTTCCACTCCATCAACATCTCATGGAGCAAGCCACAGCTCTGTTCCTGGAAGTCTTCCTATCCAAGGCACCGAACACTTTCCTGCAAAACGACCATACAATGCCAGAGGGCGACGAATCCTGAAACGGTGCGTGGTCTGCTTGACGAAAAAAGAAAGGAAAGAGACCATTTATTATTGTCCATCCTGCAAGAACGAACCTGCCTTGTGCATTCCTAATTGTTTTTCTTTATTTCATAACTAAGTTGTTTTATGTGTACATAATAAAAAGAATTTGGAGTTTAGTTTTCGTAAAAACAATAATAAACAATATAAATGTAATTCAATGTTCAAAAAAGTATTTTGGAAGAAGCAAAAATATTATTATTGTGACGAAATTGAAGAAGTGAATTTTAAATCTTTATATTTTGCATTTTTCTAAAATAGTCCATTTATTTAATTGATATTATAAAATTACTGTTATTCATTCGAGTCCGCTATGCATTTTGAATTTGTTTACAATTAATATAATAAATAATGAGAACGTAACCGTATAACAGGGTGTTAACCGTTTCAGTAGTGGTCAGAAAGGTGAACAGTTAAGTTGGCAGCCCCCGGCCGATGGGGGCAGTAGTGAGCAAGAGCTGTTCTCCTCCGCGTAGCACTGAAGGTACCATCTACGTTAATAAAAATGATGCAAGCGGCATCAGATCCAAGCTTTGAAATCCGGAAATCGTGGCGACAATCCATTGGAAAATTTATGAATATATTCCGCCCTGCAAACGCTAAAGTAACAACTAATAATAAAACACTAATTCCATCATTTTTTTCATGGCAGATTCCACTCAGTTTAAATGCGCCAACTGCGGGCGGACCTACAGATACAAAATCAGCTTGAACCGCCACGTTCGCTACGAGTGTCAAAAAGAGCCCAGTTTCGTCTGCGACAAGTGCCCCTACAGGGCGAAACACAAATCCTCGCTCAAAACTCACATGTTGTACAGGCATTTGAACAAAGAAGCATCGGCGGGTAGTCTTGAGCCGGTGTTCTATTGATTTGTGAAAACATTTTATGAAATTAAAGCTTTTATTCGCCACTGCGGCACGATGTTACCCTGATGCATGATGTATTTTTATTTGTCATTGTTTATGGACGTGGTACCTAATGGCAACAAATGACATCCGACTCCGATCTAGAGGTACTTCATTCACATCACAAAGCTTTGAGATGACTTGATAGCGTAATCTTGTATTAAACAACTAAATAAACAAAACATATCTCGTATTGATGATGACATGCATAGAATCGACGGTCGATGAAAACCATCAGTTCTGTAACAACTTATTTTCATTGCCATCTGTATTTCCAGATCGGAAGTACAAATGTGAAAACTGCTCTCGGAGCTACAGTCGCCACAGTAGCCTCACCGCTCATCTGAAGAACGAATGTGGTAAAACGCCGAAGTTCGCGTGCAAATACTGCTCATACCGAAGTCACCGCGTGTCCAACCTCAAATCACACTCTGTTCTCAGACACAAAGAATTCCAGATGACTTCATCTCCCGGCGTTTTCGGTCTACCAGCAAACAGCGCTTGATCCCCTTGTATCTATCGTATTTTTTTACAATACAGTGTTGAAATTAGAAGTGGCGGATCGTACATTAATTTGTCGTCCTGAGAAACCTCCCGCTCATGCTATTTTTTTTATTTTATGTCGATCAGCCAGAATTTAATGCCACATCTTAATGTGGGAGGTGACTCAATCAGATTTCGAATTAAAAATCCCAAACTTCGCCGCCAATTTTGTGCCTCAACAGTCTTTGAAAAGCGTAGTTAGAAGTCTTCAATGGAATTCTGATCAAACGTATTGGAGAGAAATTGGCGTTCCAACTCTTTGCAGGGTCACTATCTTTCAAGAATGCTGAGTAAATTTGTGCTCGAATCATTGACTTATAAATGTTGGTACACCTGACCTCTGTTGCCACCACACACGATCACCCCACTAAGATACATAATTCTCATAGATTCTGACAGTTTTTACAGACTTATGGCTGCAGTCAGTATGACAAACTGCCAGTGTCATAAACACTTGTCCTGTTCAAAATAAACAAATTTTATCACGTTTACGGGAAAAAATGGATAGATTTCACCATCTAACATTATGTTTTCAAGTGCGAGGCTAAAGAAGTATTTAGGAGATAGCTGGAGGGGTAACGTACCTCTACCACCATTTTTGTTATGAAATAAAGTGAGTTATGCACAGATTAAATCGATCTTTGTTAATGAATTCCTGTCAATTTCTCAACTCGAAGAGGCCTAACCAAGGAAATTCTTAGTTGGGATTAAATTTACGTTCCAAGATGAAGAAAATCTTACAATATGAAATGAAATATATGATATGAAAAGTTGTGAATACTGGTTGAAAGAGTGAGTGAGAGGAGTTTAAACTTATTTTATGTGTTGTTGGTCTGCGTTGTATTAGAACTTGAGATGAAGAAAACCAAAGTATATTGCTTACCGTATTTCTCGGTACCCATGAAAAGTAGGGTCAATAAAGTAATAAGTGGTTGGGACAATGATGCAACTTACCAACAATATTCGTGTTCTCTAAAATAATAAACATGATATCAACGTACAGTAATTGTCAACTCGTTGTCTGCTTTCCGTTACAGCTCCGACTAATCACTCAATCATTGCCAAATTGACGTGCCCGAATTGCAACAAGATCTTCCGTCACTATCAGAACCTCTGGACTCACAGGAAGTATGTATGCGGGAAAGTTCCTCAGTTCGCCTGCCGCCTTTGTCCCTATAGAGCCAAACTGAAAGTTTGTCTCAAACACCATTACATCAACAAACACCGAGAAGTTGTCACTCAACAAAAGGACTGGCTGAAAATTAAAGACGACAAGAAACACTTTTCAAATGACTAGAATTTCGGGAAATATCCTATGACAATACCAATCAAAAATTGACTGTTATGTAGCCATCAAAGATTGAAAAACCTATCTAAATATGACACTCAACGAAATATCTATACTATCAAGAAAACCCAACTTTTTTGTTGAAAATATTTATGTACATCACGTAGAGTAATTACTGATAACCGATTGTAATTAAAGTTATCGAGTACAAGATTTGAATTTTTTGTACCACATTGAAATAAATTATCATCGGAGGTATTGTAATGACTAACTTATTTTTGAACCAGATCTAGTTGAATCCGTTCTTTGAAAGCGGGCCGTCGAAGTGGCACCTGCTAATATAACGGGAGGAATTGGAACTACACCAGGAAACCGCTAAAAGTCTTTTTTGGATACTTAAGGATATTGTTGGAATAATTCTGAGTGTGTGAGGTAGCCCAAGCCCAAAGTTTTAGGTCCATTAGAAATTAAAAATGTCTGACAATGTCCTTTTTCATTTTGTGTTTTAGGATTTCTTGAATAAATTCGGTTTGTTTATCTGAAAATTCATTTGAACTGGAGATCTCTACAAGCTAATCTTATCCGGTTTAATAGACGTTTTCAGTGGTGATGCTGGTCAGCTAGTTTGAGGTCTCACCAAAATTGAATTGAATTGATTGAATGCACTATATTTCTTATATAATCTCTTCTTGATCCATGAATAACATCGTCCGGGACCACGAGTCGATCTAGCGGGGAAAATGATATTACACAAGCGTATTTTCTCTAATGCTCGAGAGCTGAAGTTCACGTAAGCGTTTATAACCCACAAGTAGAAACTTACGGGATAGTTGATTTTTTTAATTAATTTGTTCATTTTTTGTCCTTTTTTTCAGGCTCTGGACGGTTCAGGTGTTACAAATGCGACAAATCCTACGATTTTGAGAGCAGACTTTTCTCCCATTTGAAGAACGAATGCAGTGAAGGTGGAAAGTTGCAGTGTATTATCTGTCAGTACAAAACTAATCAACCCGATGACCTAAAGCTTCACGTGGTTGCGCATATGACTCCAATGGCCACAGAGCGTATCATATCTCAATGCCAACAGCCTTTCTAGCAGGCAGACCAATGGCCCCTGAAATCGGTCATTTTGGATTATTTTCAACTTTGCTAACTAATCATCAATAATACCAGGGGTCTAAAAAAATCAAGCGGAAACTATAGTATTGGTGCAAAACCAGCTCTTTCTATTGTTACCGGTATGGTCTGATGTATTGTGAAAATATATGAGTGTCGTTATGTTGTAAAAGATTATTGGTTTGACTCAATCCTATGTGCACGCTTTGAAATTGTATCGAATTTCCTTGAGGAACGAATTATTGAGGAAAAACAATTTAATAACCGTCAACGACATCGATCTTCAAATGGGCTAATTTCATTTACGAATTCGTATGGACATTTATGTATATTGGTGTTGGTGTTGTGATTGTTAAATTTGACTGCATGTGTTTGCATCAAATTCAACGTTCTTGCTAGATAATATGTTAACATAAGGTTTGGATTGACTAATCGAGTTTCCTTTTTCAGTGGTGGCTCAGAATGATGTGGTAGAATCAGCATTGGAGAAGCTGACCGAAAGAGAGGAGGTGACATCTGACGGACAATGTACCATTACCAGGTTACCGCCCAAGGGGGAAACATCTAGCGAAGACTCAGCTGCTTTTGTCGACGAGCCCTTCACAATCGAAGTAGTCTGTAAAGGTGGGAGTTCTGGTACTGTATCGATCTCAGGTTCAAACGAGTCCGCATCTTTGTCAAATGAAGAGGCTGTTGCTGTTCTGCAGTCTCTAGGATCGACAACGATCGCTCCGATGGAAACTGAGGAAAAGGAACCTTCAGCTTCAACTTCTACGACGAGCCAACTTTCATCAGCAGTGGATATCAACGCTGCTAAAATTCCCACCAGCAAGCAATACACTGGCACTTGGGATGTGAGGAAATTGGGGAAGAAATTTTCCTGTCACATTTGCACGTACGAGAGCCCGTACAACGTCATGGTGCGTCGCCATTTGTTGCTCAAACACGGTCTTGTCGAAGACGTCAAACGATCGACCAGTAAAAGAAAAAAGAGGATGTTGAGAAACGAAACTTCGTCCGAATCCGACTCAGACCTTGAGTCTGAACATGGAGGAAAAACAGCTTTCGACTTTGTTGGGGTTGGAGAAGAGCCCAAGAAAAAATCGCCAGCACAGCGAAAATCTACCAGAGAGCGTGTCGCTAAACCAACCAAACCCCCAAAACCGCCCAGGCCCATAAAACGAGAACTCACATACGCTGACAGGCCAATTCTCACTATGAAACGAACTATTCAGCCATTCAAGAAGCCTCCGGTTCCTTGAATCCGGTTCCATGATTCTCATCAAGGCTTCAATTCATTGTAGCGTTTACTTCCATCTAATTTACGTTATTTTTCCCCCATTCGCTAATTTGAGCAGTACCTCACTTGTTTATTATTTTTTCATTCAGCTCAAGTATTTCCACAAACCAACAGTTATTAGACTTATTAGGTGTTAAAAAGTCATGTATTTTTTGTGGTAAGAATAAATATATTATGTTCAATTGCCGTTCACTCATTTCCCCACTGTACGAGTCAATAAAAAGGCCGCTCCGATTTGCCCCAAAATTTTTGTCTGGGTGTTTCAAGCTGTCTAGATGAAAATAAGCAAATTTCCTTACGCTGTCCACGCCGTTTTTGGTAGTAGCGAACTTTCTAAAAATCTGAAATTTTGGTCAGGGGCCAGTTTACGGCCCTAGTTGGTCCCCTTCAGCCCAATCGGACCAAATTGGAGGAGGGGGTCCAAATTTGTTTTCAAAAATGTTTTCGAGATTTTTAGCGATCTAAGCGTGTGAGGTATCATTTTCGACTAAATTTAAGGAAGCAGAATCCAACGAGACGGATCTCCGAACGATTGGCGTCCACCGGAAGAGGTTATGGGTCAAAATGGCTATCTATCTACGTTTTTCGAATGTGGGTTTTCTTGGTTTCTGATACCTAAGCGTGTGGGGTATCATTTCCCACTAAATTTTGTTCGCTGAATCGATTGGAATGAGTCTCCACGTTTCTGGTCGAAGGAATAACCTACCCCTGTGAAAGAATTTGCTGCGTTCCCTATATATTTTTTTTTTCAACTTCAACAGAGTACAGCAGATACTGCATGAAAAGATCACTTGCAGTAAAGCAGAGATTGTTGCAGATAGTACATCCATGAAATACCACTCACGCTCTGATGATACCAAGATAACGTGAAGTCTTGAAGTGCCACAAGGGAGGGGGTGAACAAAGGTGTTGCCCCAATATATAAACACCAATTTTTTTGTAACTCTTCTTTCATGTGTTCCAGATCGCTTCAAATGCAATTCCTGCTTCCGGACCTACTCAAACAAAGGGAATTTGACGAAACACGTAAAATTTGAGTGCCACGGATCTCGAATGTTTCGTTGTCCTTTGTGTGAACATTCATCAAAACAGAAAATCCATCTGCAAGTTCATGTAGTTAACAAGCACAAAAACGTTGCGGCAGAAATCCTGAAGAAATTGCATATGTAAAATCTACACAAAGTTGTGATATGGCATTACACAGTTTTCAGTTTTTGTCTTCGCCTAGCTTGTTATATTTCCATATTGGCTTCCCTTCATGACAGACAGTCTTCAACCATTCCTTCAGGGACAGGCTCTTTTGAAGATGTCACCATTCTTTTTAAAGGTGAAGAAGATATTTGAGCAATGGTATTTAATGACTCACCGACTGAGGCAAAAATTGACAGCTTGAATCTGATGAAAACTTGTTTTAGACAGCTAAAAAATGACCAGGACTGATTAACACTTCCTGTAACTTCCTTGTTGCATTACAAAATTATCTAAATTTCCCTCCATCGTGAATTACCGATTATATTATAAGGAAAATTGACGCAACTTTATGCAAAAAAGGAATATAACTTACTTGTGGATCCTGGTCCATTTAGATGTGTCATATGCCTGTACTCTGCCGCCACTGCTAAGAAGGAGTGAATGTTTTAATTACTTTTTCAGCATCCACAGGAACAATTTTTATTTTTAAAAATGTTCTTCAGCTTCAATTAAAGTAATATTGTTTTCTTCATTTCAGACAAGCATACTTGTCAATACTGTATGCGGTCATACTCAGCAATAAGATCCCTGACTTATCATCAAAAGCATGAGTGTGGGAAGGAGCCATCGTTGCAGTGTCAGTTCTGCAAATACAGAGCAAAACGGAATTACCACTTGAAAGTCCACATGCTCCATCAGCACAGCAATTTGTTGAGTCAACAACGACATATTTACTAGGCTGCAGATGACAATTTGTAACTACTTCATTTCAAAGAAGATTTTCTTAAAAATTGAACTTGATCAGCAGCACCTCTGACAAAGTGATCCATCAATGTGGTATCCTCTGGAAAAACGTCCAACTTGAGTCTGCTCAGTTGCCTCCTTACATATTGACTGTTTGTTGCCTCAATGATCAAGTGTTTGTTCGTTTTTTATTTTCTTCAAAAATACAGAATATTTCATTTTGAAAGACCGGCCAAATCAAGGTCATACAAGTTCTCTAGAAATCAAATACTGTTTGATGAATGTGGCGCTCTTCTCATTCCTTTAAAATGTACCTAGTGAACCAGTATGTACTTCTTTCTGTTTGGGAATTGGAGTCTGTATGTAATTGCGAAGCTGCCTGACATTATGCGTAAAATTGATGCAACCATGGCAAATGGTAACAGTTGAGATGGTTGAAAAACAGGTTGCAGAACTACTGACAGTAGCCAAATTGACTCTGTCAAATCATAAGTTATGAAAAAGCAAAGTTTGTTTTATTTTTTGGCATTTACATGCCTCCTGTCTCTGTAAATCCAACCCTTTGACCGTTTTCCTCCCTTCCAGGAAGGTATGTCTGCAGCAGCTGTTCAGCTTCTTACGGGTGTCGTTATTCGCTCAAGTACCACCAAAAGCATGAATGCAACAAAGAACCTGCAATCGCCTGCCCAGCGTGTTCCTACAAAACAAAGAGGAATTTCAATTTGAAGTGCCACATTGCTGCCCGACATGAACATTTACTCTTGCTTGACAAAATCACATAGGAATGTAGTTTCCTTCTTGTCAAGGATCACTCTTTCAAACTCAACGATCAGTTCTGTGCTTTACAATTTATTTTACAAATATGGAATTTCTGTTGAATAGACGTGTATAGGTCTTCTTCTTACGTTTTGAATAGACATTGACAATACATCCGTTCAAGATGTCAATTGGCCTTCATTGACCCTGTACTAATGTCTTTCATGGTAACTTTGTTTTGAGTAAGATAGATACTGTGAGTTCTTCCAATTGGTAACCCATCCCTAAGAAGACGAAGCAGTTTTCTAGATTAGATTTTTAGTTGAGATGGGTGTATCCATTCTCTTTAAGATTCTATATGGTTCATATTCATGTGCCATGCTCATTACAATGCCCCTCGCAATACTTAAACAAAGTTTTCAATTCAGTTTCCCTTTTCATTTCATTTGAGTATTTATTTACTCTTCAATCTTTAAAATTGTGTATTTCTAGTAGTCTTGTTTGTTAAACCAGAATGGAAAGCTAGAGTTTGCCTAATATGCATGACACTCCTGAGTAAACTCTCTTCATGAATGAGCTCATCGATGTACAATTCAAATTACATTGTAGTTACCTTTTTGTTTTCACTACAAGTTTTATCTTGTTTCAGGATACTATAGACTGCTGAAGCGTTTTATTTGCGACTGTGGCCGGTCCTACAAAGCCAAAAGCAATTTAACCTATCATCAAAAGCACGAGTGTGGCAAGGAGCCTTTTCTCAATTGTAATTTCTGTGACTATAAAACCAAGAGGAAATTCAACCTGAAGACTCATATGGCGTGCAAACACCAATTTTGGTTGGTCTCATGATCTTCTGTGAACCCCAATCACAGTGTCACAGCTTTTTGGAATATTGTCCTAGTTACATGTTAATATTTAGATTTGTTGGATCCATGGTGAAGACACTTGAGACTAATGGGATCACTGTTTTTAGGAGGTGAGGCGTGAGAGTCTTAATTTTGTAATTGGTCTGTGTTTCATGGCCTTGGTGTTAAAACTGATGCAGCAATAAGCATGATACAAATAACACATAGGAAGTCCTCATTGATCTATGTTTTACATTCAGAACCGCTCCTTCATGAATCATCCTGTAAGGAGAAGCTGGTTGTGGTCTCATTTGTCCCATTTTAACCCAAGTCTACATTTGTCTCATCAGTTTTCAGACAATGTTTATTCATGTTTTGATCTACCCACGTCTGTTATGTTTCTACCAGCGGGGTATTTTGTTGTTGATCTTCCAATATTGTCATCAATACAATTGTTTTTCTAAAAAGACGATGATGCCATACATATTTAAACATCATGTACTTATATTTTCTATAATGTCAAAATAAATCTCTCCTGTTTTAGATAATCATTGACTCATAATTCATTTGCAACTCTGGAAACTACTGATTTTCAGACCCTCTTTTTTACGAGTTTATCATGGTGGAGAAGGAACAGAGTTTGTTTACTGACATGTTTTGCTAATCAAAGATATTGGCAACAGTTCCCTAATGGATCTGGCGCATGTAATCTGAATGCAGTTAAATTGCATCAATGTACAATAACCCATTAAAGAATTATCTTCATGGAAGTTTAATCCGGCTCGGGCTTTGCCATGAGCCACACGTGTGTTCTTGCAGGCAAGATGAGGACACGTTGCCAAGACTGAATATTGAGCGCATGTCTCAAGAAGCTATTTGTCTTAGCGCAATGGCACCCTATTGGCCTAATATGAAACAATCCTTCCTCTCTCAATCTTCAGTCCACCCAAATGCGAAGCAACCATGGATTTACTTTCAATCAAGTATCTGAAAAAAAGTTGCTTGGTGCTGACAGAGGCTGAAAAGCTCAACTTCCAGCTTCCAGAGTCTTCTAATTGCCCCACATTTGCGTCTGCGTCTCATGTTCTCTGGGTAGTTATTGCCTTGTGTCAAGATCTCCATACTAGCTATCATTGTGATACTTCCTGTACCACCACTGAGATATGACCACTCTAGTTTGCCTGCTCTTTATTGCCTTCTAAATGTGTAAATTATCCACAGTAAGGTTTATCACTATACGCAGTGCCAAGGAAAACTTGGGAGCTTTGGTGTGCTTGGGGTTTATTAACCAGGGCAGCTTGGTATGTCTTGTTTTCTTGCACATTGCATCACTGAAGTATGACCACAATTGAAATAGCCCTTGCTTCATGTCACACAATGGAATGCCCTCATTCTCAGCTTTTGAAAAGGTTCGGTTCATCGCCCTGCTTCCTGCATACCTCTAATATATTACGCATGCACTCTCATCACCCATAATTATGCTAACACTATTGTTTCAGAGTCGTTTAAATGTCATCACTGTGGAGCAACGTACAGCAATCAAACCATATTGGATTTCCACATACAGAAATACTGTTGGAAAGCCCAAAACATGGCGTACCGTCGAGATGACCGACCCATACTGAAATGCACCAACTGTGGCCACATGTTTCTTGACAAAGATTTGTTCATCGCTCACATACGCGAAGGCTGCATCCGTCGTCTCCAGTGCCATTTGTGTCCATTTACGACTGGGTCGTTCCAATCCCTGCAGTCTCACTTGATTGTCACACATAAATTGAGGTTTTTGCAGAGGAAATAATACGGACATCAATTTTGTATACTAGACAGTCGAAAGTAGCAGCAACATGTTTACTTGACTTGATTTTACTGAGCAGTTACGTTGAGGCTGTAATCAAGATGTCTCCACTAGCGGTGAAATGAAATTAATTTACTTCACAACTTGCTTGCGTGTAAAAAACCAAGGTACTTCAGAATTCTCTCAATTTTCTAGTCGACCTCAGAGTAACAGTTCACCTAGTGAATTGGAAGCTGCTGTTAGTCCAGTTGTTCATTGCTGTTGTCACTGCCAAATTTGCGTATTGTGGACACTGTCGATCCAATTGGTCTTCTTTTATATTTGTATCTCTAATGAGCGAATAACACATTGGTGGCAACTTGGAGCAGTGAAATGATTTTCACCTCATCTACAAAGTCAGCTTTTATGCTTTCTCAGGTGTTTTAAATACCCATAAGTGCCTTGTCATAATAGTGGTAAGTTTTTCTCAAATATGCGCTCATGATATTTAGTTAGTTTGAAATATTTCATTTTTGAGCTATTAAAAGCTGTATATTGGTATAACTGTTGTTGCTTCATTATTAATATTGACTTGTTCCAGAATGGTATTTTATTTATTTATTCTTCTTGGAGTTTATGATTGTTTTCAGTTTACAATGATCGAATGTTATATGCGTAACTGATTACAAACAAAACAAACTGCTCACTGAGCTCTAGAAAATTTATTCATTCATGAGCCATGACTCTTAAATACCGTATACTACACTTCCGTGGTTTTATAATAATTTTGAGCTTTTAACGGTGGATTTAATACTTTTTGTGGTGTTTTTACGGGGACTCTAGGATTTACTTAGATTTCTCAGGGATTTCGCAACGTGTTTTGGTTCTATGTAATGAAGAAACAACTTTTGGGTGACGCCTTGCAACCCTTAATATTAACATTTTAACAACAAGTGGATCTCGTTTAATGAGTTGTTTTATTAATTATCATTAAGTTTGGGTTCCTGTGAGGGGAATTTGGTTGGAAATTATATAGAAACTTTATATTCGTCAGATTGGCTATTCTTGACAACTTGAATTTACCTTCCCCATTCCTCAGTATTTAGGGTATTTTGGAGAGAGCAACATCTAACGTTTAATCGTTGTCTATTTTGTGTAGTCATCCTCAAACTTATGGTCGCCTGCTCATAATGATTCATGATTTTTATAGAAAATGGGGTAAGACGACGCGACGGCTAGATGGAAATAGATTCTTATTCGTACATTTAATATAATGTACAAAAATAATTTATTTTTTGTCAATTGGTTTTTATTAACTAAAAGAGTAAACGCATTGCATTGAAAAATTACTTAGGATAGTAGGTAGTAGTAAAATGTAGTGAAAAGAGTAAAAATGTGTGAATTTCATAGTGGAAAATGAGAATGAGGATTATAAAATCAAGTCCTCTAGAAATTTGTTTTGCCTCAGAACCCTCTATATATCTATTTTACCTCTCAAACTGCCGTTGCACTTTTTCTCTTTTACAGATAAGTACACTTGCCTCAAAAGCTTCAAACGTCGCTATCAACTGAATCGACAGAAAAGCCAGAGCTTCCCGAAGGCTCAGTATTCGTGCTCTTTGTGCCCCTTCAACGCTGAATCCGAGTCATCTGTAAAGGAGCACATCGCCAGTCAGCACGAAAAGACTTGTAAACTTTTAGGCAACGTTCTCATCTTAAGGGACGATTGAATTAGGGGGATTAAAGGAGTGAGCTTAGGGGTTAGAAAAAGTGCAGCAAAAACACAAGTGAAACCACCCGCTAAGGACGCAATGTATCTGAGTTTTCAACCAATGTGAACTCATTTTCATTCTGTTTGAAATTAGGAAGTGAATTTTAAAGGTAAAAAGGGGGATAAAGGAGATAAAGGTTTTTAATACTTAATGGGGCTTCGCGAATTTTCGGTTTCTAAATGTTGACTAACCTGGTCTTTGCGACCATCTCAATGACCAAAACATAGCTGCTAGACGCCAAAGCCTCAGAATGGTTACAGCTTCTTCAGTTTGTACAGATTTATCACGGCTGTGACCAGTTTGTGAAAGAATAGTTGCTATGAATTTATCATTGTGTTGAATAAAAGTGTTGAACTGAGAATAAAACTAAAGAAATATTTTGTTCTATTTTCAACAAAGAAAATGAAGATGTTTATTTTCAATCCTTAGTTCCTATTTTAAAGTACTTAAATACCCTGTGTTTCTTGACACGAATTAGATAGTATGGAATATTTTTAGGTTTATAGGTGCAAATTAATTATTGACGGTTATTTGACGGACGAAATTTCACCAATATTGTTTCTTCACCTCGTGATTTTCTCTTCAATAAAGTCCACCTGTTTTGTTCATTTCTTGTACGTCATGTTACGATTTCCCTTGAGTATGTTGTAACTAAACTAACAGAAATGCTAGAATAGTGCTATTGAAAAATGCTCGTAAGTCAGGAGCTCTAATTAACAATAGCCTGCGAGTACTTCAGAAGAATCGCATGCATGATTTACATGATACATTGTGTGATTTATTGTAGCATTGGATTGCATGAATGTGTGCGTCTTTCAAAGATTTCAGATGTGTGGTGCACTTATAAGATATCAAATTCGACCACATGGTTCAAAAATTTAGTACTTCATCAACTTTCCTCCGAATTCATCCTGAAGTCACAACTTGACTCTTGCAATTCTCTTGCTAATCTCATTTCAATGTCGTTTCATTTCAGGTCGTTTTGATTGTCACCAGTGCGGTCGAAGTTACAAACACAAATTCACCCTCAACAGCCACGTTCGGTACGAATGTGGAAAAGAGCCGCAATTCTCGTGCAAACTCTGCCCATACGCTGCCAAGAAGAAATCCACTCTCAAAACCCATTTTATGAACAAGCACGCTTCGTACAAACCTTCCTTGCCAAATGCAAGTCTCAATGCTCAATTTGTCACAACCCAACACATGTAAATTCTAATGCCAAAATCGAGTGTTTCTGTTAATTAATTGTAATTGTAACATTTCAGACTAACAAAAGCGAGTAGTTTATGAAATTTCCCAATAGGATCAACTCTATATCAATACTCGTTATTTTTTTTTAGGTTATTTCCATTCATTTCATAACATAGATTGATGTAACGATTTAAATATCTGATTGAACGTGCGGGTTTTGTTCGCGACGCTTTGGATACTAATGGATATAATGGTCATGTGTACGAGTACTAACGACAGGATTGTTCCTATTTTGTCCATTGACATTAAAAATATTTTACGTTTGAGCTTCGTTTGTTTTCCCATTGGGTTAATAAGGGATGGAATTAAACTGATTTTTCAATTTTTAGCTTCGCCCCTCAGTGATTGTGCTTGTAAGTGTAGTACTTTTACAAGGTATGGAGTACTGCTCAAATTGAACCACTATTCATGTGTATTTATCGACCTCCGAAAGACTTCTTGATACAAATTACTGGGCACTTAAGGGCAGATTAAAAAGAAAACTAAAGAAAAAGAAAAGAAGGCTTTACTTGAGTCGTAGTTGTGCCCAACTCAGTTTCAGCCAGATGACCGCAAGAGTGAGGGCGAGAATGGGGTTTTTAGCTTTGTCAGGACCGATCGTACCAAATTTGGGGAGGGTATGGGTGAAAATGTTAAAAAAAAAAAAGGATTTTCGAGGATCCAGGCGTGTGGGGTATCATTTCCACTAAAATGTGGACGCTGAATTCATTGAAGTTGACCCTGGGCCGACTGGTGGCCTCTGAGGGTGGGCATAAGTTAAAATGGGTACTTACCTACTTACCTGAGATTTGGGGTATCTAAGCGTATGGGGTATCATTCTCCACTAAATTTTGGACGCAGAATCGATTGGAATGAGTCCTGGACACTCCACACTCACTGTTTTCCCCGCTCCAAGGAACAACCGACCATTGTGTGAAGAATTAGCAGCGTTTTTGTTTGCCCTGTTGAAATCAATATGTTTCTGGAATGTTTGGTGAAATGAGTTCTCATTGGTGGACTACATTCTCTTAATTGATCAAATCAACCCTTTGTGGACTCAGTTGCTACTTCCGTCGACGGTGAATCCTCTCTTGTACAGCAACCAACCGACATTGTGACTAAGTAGGTTCTGCTTTTCTCGAATAGATCCAGTATCATGCGATTTTTTTCAGGAGAGTAGTTATTTGATTTTATTCTCACCTCCACCATTCTAAGTACTCGTCACTTTTACAGGTTCACCTCATGTGTGCAACAGATGCGGAAGACGATACAAACATAAAGTGACGCTAAATCGTCATCTCAATTACGAGTGTCAAGTCCAGCCCAAATTCAAGTGCCCATTCTGCTCTTACGCTGCTAAGCAGAAAGGAACCCTTCAATTTCACGTTTTGAACCGACATGGGAATGAAAACGCCGAAAACATGTATAATGTTTTAAGTAATTTCAGCTGAAAAAAAAAAACTATTTATTCAAATTTATTGGTGTTGATTTTCTTTTCTTTTTGCCCCTCGTTCATGGTAATTGTATTGGTCACAATGATAAATCAATTCAAACATCACTTCGACTATGGGCAGTTTAATGTTTCAGGTTTCATCTGTCGAACCAGTGATTGTTAGGAAGACCCAAATCAAGCTTATGAGCTCAATTATATTGCCTCTATTTCCTGCTCTTCCCTGTACACACTGTACGGTAGAACCCACGTCTGCGAAAAAATGTTCTAAAATAAAAAGTTCATTCACAAAAAATATAACTCTTTTATGGCATTATCGTGAATAATCTCTGTTCTTGGCTTGAGATCTTCTTCAAGTAGATAGCGACTCTCCTAATTTTCCATCACTGCATGAACATTACTTTTCTTTCGCCTGTATTGCATGTTAAACGCATCAAAATATCTGTTTATATTGCTTTTAGGTATTACCATTTACTTTACAGTATTTTAATTATCATTATGTTTTGTTTAAAAGTTGAATATAGGCAAGATTTTATTATTTCATTTTTTTTTTCTAATTCATTTTGTAATTCTGAGTTATTTTTCAATAACCTACAAGGTAGCGGGACTAGCACTTGTCGCTTCTTCATCGATGGTTCGAAGAAAAATTTTAAAACAAATACTGATTTTTGATGTGAGGCTCCGTGTGATTAGATGACGAGTGAGCTCACACACGTAAATTCTTGTCCCCAAAGATTAACTTTGTACGTTTTAAAGTCCCCGAAAATGTTGATATACGAACACATATTTTGAAGACCTCCTAGATACGCTTCATACCAGCGAGATCCACCTGAAATGTTAAATAGTTTTGAAACAATGTGCAGGGTTTTCGATCTGGAAACACTTTGTGTGAAGTTTTCGAATCTGGGACCACTGATAGGCTTGTTTCAATCTGAAGGCTTCAACTGTTTCTTGAACGCACCTTAGACACAAACTTTTTGCTTTGCTCCACCTTTTCGTTCAGTTTCCTGCTGAAACTACAACTTGGGATCCGAACGGATCGCTGAGTTCCTTTTTGTAGGCACTTCCTCGTTTGAACAGCATCCCAGTTCATCCACAATTTTGTAACTGGATTTGATTACTCTTCTACTGTGTGTACTTCTCGTTGTGATTTTCCCCATTCTGATTTTCTGTTCTCCAGGTCGCTTCGCCTGCCCACAGTGCGGTCGGAGCTACAAACATAATTTCACATTGAACCGCCACATCCGCTACGAGTGCGGACGCAAACCTGGTTTCCAGTGCCCGCTCTGCCCTCATAAATTCAAAAATCGCTCCGCACTTCAGAACCACATGACCTTTGTTCACCCTATCCCTTTCGTCCAGAGCACCTGACGCACTCTGTGTACAAATGTCATAATCAGGAGTCGTACTTGCCTTATTCATCAATGTTCTCTACTCGTCATAAAGATTATTTTTTCACTCAGTAGTTATGCTTTAAGTTTACGAATGGATTAATAGTTGTAGAAAATAAAATTACGTTGTAAATAACGACAATGCCTAGGTATCTCCCACCAAACCAAAATTGCTGCTTCAAGCATGAAAAAGTTAACGTTATGAACAGATTTTTCATACCTATTAGGGACATTTTCTGGCTGAGCTAGAATGAAACTTGGATTTTCAAAACCCTCCGTAGTTACATAACTTAAGGTATAGCACTCTCTCTAACTCTACACAGTAATACAAAGGCATGAAAATTCCTTTCTCATCAGCTAAGGAGTTCTAGAAGAGAAGTAAAAAGAGAGGGCTTTTACCTTGGAGAAACTTGTAAATGGTTTTAGGAATACACGGTAAACAACCCTGAAGTGCCGTGCTAGGCCACGCGTGTGATATGCATAGATGAAGGTAGGTTGCCTTCTTAACCCTCCCCCTTATTACATGTCACTCCTTAAGGACGCGATTATCACCTCAATGGTAGAACCATCTCTTCTGTTTAAAAGCATATCACGTAGATGATTTTGTTTCATAATTTTTAAAATCAACTCTTTCTCTCATTTCTAAAAGACTCTCTTCAATTTTCAGATCTGTTGAAATCCGAGGAGAGGTTCCCCTGCCTCAAATGCGGTCGCTCATATAAAAACAAACGGACATTGACCAGCCACGAACGGCTAGAATGTGGCCGAGAGCCTCGTTTTGGATGCCCCATGTGCCCTTACAGGTCGAGACAAAGGGCCAAACTGAGATTGCATATCGCCAATAAACATTGTGCTGTTGATGCCTTCGGCGCTCTGTCTATATCTATGTGTACTGATTGATCGATTAGCGGTAAGATTGATTGGTAAGACTCCTCAGTTGGCTAAAATTTTCTGTTGATTGACTTTGGGGGGGACGTGTAGCCTTTCTTTTAAATACATAGCTAAGTTCTAGTACAAGATGGAAAATGTTGTTACATTTGCATTTTTAATAAAAGCGAAGAGAAGAGAACCCTAAAATCTACATTTTACTCGCATTTTTCTTAAATTGACGTTTTCTACCCCCATAACACCCTACATAACTGTAGAAAATTCCACCAAGCGATGGAGTTGCAGAAATTACTATTGTTACTTATCCTAAATTTATTAATAGAACACTGAATGATAATTTGATTAGCTAAGGTATATTTTAGCCAGAGCTTTTTTCGACGAGATAAAGATACCGACATTTATATATTTATTATTTAATAAATGTATTTATTTTATCGTATATTGTGTACGAATCTAAAGCCTAACTGGCTCCCCTGGCCAAGTGATGGTCATTTTATGCAGTTAGGAGGAGGAGCTGCTCGCTACTCCCACCTTTCTTCCAACTCTCCATCTATCTTCTCTAGGATGAGAGCTAAGTGGGATTACTCTCTTGGTCCAAAGCATATAGTCTTGATATCATTCCTCTCCCCATGAATTAATGTGGCGTTTCTCCCATGTATTATGTTGTGGCGGGGCGCCACATTATGCAAGCATTTTCTTCACACTGTTGTTTACATTAATATGTGTTGTCACTTACAGGAAGATATGTTTGCATCAAATGCGGCCGTAGTTACGTTCACAAGAGTGATCTTCGGAGGCACGAGAGATTTGAGTGCGACAAAGAGCCTCAATTCGCGTGCCCGTTTTGCGATTATAAAGCGAAACAGAAGACTTCTTTAAAGTATCACGTGGGCATAAAACATCGCAGTTTTCTCTCAGACGCAATTTAATATGAATGAACTGTACATAAGGCTCTATATTTAAGAGATACTTCTTAACATCTCTTTTGAAATGTAATGCAAAGCGAACAATGAAAGCTTCAATTTGTATTTTGTAAATTCAGAAGCAAGAAGTTATTTTTCATGAATTATGAACGTGTTCGATTCACATAGAAACTGATGTTCCTATTTACAGCCAGATATACTTGCAACGATTGCAACAAATCGTACAAGTACAAGCGTGGCCTCCTATGGCACCAGAAGTACGAATGCGGCGTCGCACCAGCCATTTCCTGTCAATACTGCAGTCACACGTCCAAACGGAGATCAAATATGAGAAAGCACATCGCGTCCAAACATTTTCGCGAGTTAGGTTATGAAATCAGTAAATGAAATGAAACTGTGCAATTTGTAACAATCAAGTTGTGCAATTGATTTCTAAATTAATTTGTTGACTGGGATTTTTGGGATGGCCCTTACTCTGCATTTGGTGTTGGAGGTTGCTAAAAAAAAAATGTTTATCTGGAATTCAGTCTTTTTTTCGACCCGAAATGCCCTTGAAGGTCATCAAGGTCCTTGGAACTGCATTTGAAAGTGTTGCATCAATTTCGTAATTTTTCATTTGGTGTTTCTTATTCATTTTAATGTCGTAGGTATATTTTTTCCACCTATTAAAGCTTCCCTGGAAGAGAAGTATCAATCGAGCAATGCCATAGAATGACTATGGTACTTCTCTGTTTTTATTATTTCCCAACGCTCGACTTACTCTGAGGTCCATTTCTGGAATTTTCTAGGCCGTGCCTAGCAAGCACAGCTTTCATTGTCAGTACGAGTTCAAAAGGAACTTGATGGCCCACATGATGCGAAAACGTGCATTTAAACCCAGGAAATTTATTTTTCATTTTAGCCTTCTGGCTCAAACTAGCTCAGAAATCAGGAGTAAGACAAAAATAATGCGGTTGGATTTTCATTCTGAGCAGCTAGGTGTTTTGAGCTGCACTATAGCACTGATGAAGTTAAATCGATGGTAAATTGCTCTCAGTTTTTCTAGTTATTGGATTTCACTTTCAGCAAAAACTAGATGTTGTTTGCACGTCTCAGTTGTATGGGGAAACCTAGCAGCCAGTGCAATATGCATAAATCACTGACTTGGTTTTCTGTTTCTTTTTAGGCCGGTTCCAGTGCCCCGACTGTGATAAAAATTACAAAAACAAACGCGACCTTCGAAGACATGAAAAAGAATGCGGCACGATACCACGCTTCCCTTGCACCTACTGCCGGTACCGGTCGAAAAGGAAAGCCGACTTACTGATCCACGTGATGCGCAAACACACCCCGATTGACCATTCTACAAAGTAACCTGTCAGGTATTGTCCATCTCCAGCAACTAGTTGATTTTGACTGTAACCTAGTGTATATTGAAAAAAGAAAATCAGATTTGTTGTATACTTCATAACTTGATGGTAGTGTAACAAACTCAGATGGCACTATTGGCCATTCCATTGGCTTTTGACTGAAACTGATATCTATTGTTCCCATTAGATTTTTGGGTTGCATTACTGTTACCTTAAAACTTGTTGTGCCATTGTGTAGAATGAACCAAATTCAACATTACAGCCAACAGTAGCAGTGAGTAAACAAAAGATGATTAAAGATAACACCAGGAAACAAAATTAATGGCTGTCCAAAGTGTGAGTTTGAGCCCAGTATGACATCATAAGAAAGCGTAATCTCATTTTGATAGCTTAGGGTAGTTGTGGCTTATTGTATCAGTAACTTCACAATGGTTCAAATTCCGTGAGCACCGTTGGTTGGCCTTCTATTCTCTGAAAGTGATTTAGACAGGATCTAGTTCTTCTGGCCTTTCAACTTTTGCAGCCAGCTAGCACGATTCCCTAAAGCGGGGTTCATACTCATGCAACTTGTGCAGCTCTTCAGTTTCCTTTGCACACAGTTGTTCCAGTTGTTGCTCACGCTCATTTACTGAATAATGAGTGCCAGCTGCTGTGATAACCGCAGAATGCAAGAAAAATCGAGTCCTTCTTCTTCACGTTGACATTCAAACACAAATCACAGAGAAATAACAAGTGCAGGGATAACGGGACAGTTGCAAATATAAGTACATGCACCTTAATGATCCCAATGTGATTGCTTCTGATTGATCCACAATTTCTAATCTCAATGTGATTTCTACTGATTGCTCACCCCTCCCCACTTGTGTTTCATGACGTAGCATAACATGCTGCACAGGTTGCATAAGTAGCAATGAACACTAGCAACTTTGGTTGAATTTTCTAATATTTCTACATTTAAGGTGAAAGATTATACTGTCTCCATTCTTTCTGATTTTGCCTTTTTCAGTAGTTTAACTAACTCGTTACGGTACCAGCTATCAGTACAATTACGTTCCAATGTTGTAAAAACTTGAAAGAAAAACTGAAAACCTTCAGTATTGTGTACAACCTACCTATAATAAACAACATTCTACATCACATTATATCCCCCGCATATTCTCTTGCAAATCCCCAAACTCTTTTGATCACTCTTCAATAGAGTGACCTGCCGTAGATTTGCTGTTAAGTTGATTGCTTCAGAGCTGTTTGGTGGACATTTCCTTTACCCTGTCTTCCAGGCTCCACATTCATCGGCTGTTTGTTCAGCAAGAGCTATTTTAGTTCCCTTCAAAGAGGGTTTATGCACTTTGTAAATCTTTGCACACATTGTGTAATTTTAATTTTCTCCACGTATATGAAACCGCTGTATCCTCAAATATAGTTGATTTTTGTACTTTGTTGCTCGAATTTTTTAATTTGCTCTCCTCAACTTACAAGCGCAGCGAATCATCAGGAAAATGATTGCGCTGTTGTGACTTTCTGGACGTTTGCTGTTTAGAACTGTATGTAGTGAAGGTCCATTGTTTGAGCTGTTTGCATACCACTTCTAAAATCTCCTTCCAATTTCTTCTTTTCAGGTTTCAGTTGTTACAAATGCGGTCGAGTGTACAAACACAAGTACACTCTCAACAGCCATTTAAACTTCGAATGCGGGAAAGAACCACAGTTCAGTTGCCAATACTGCCCATACAGGTCCAAAGTGAAGAGTAATTTGAAGAAACACGTTATCCTCAAACACGCGCAACCTAGTGGCAAGAGTCTGCAAAACAACTACATTGATCATGACAGAAGAATGAAACCTTTTGATTCATTCTCAAATAAGGACTGCTCTCAAGGAGTGGCAATTTTCAATAATTTTATTCAAAATTGAAGTGCCCTTTGAAAAAAATATATGTTTGTTTGCATGCATCGCCTCGTCTTAAGTAGGCACGCTTTTAGTATCAGAATAAATAATGGTTTTTGTGCAAACCTTCTATTCTATGCTCTCTTCTAATTTATGTTAAGTGATAATTTTAATAGCCGGACTTTTATGTACTAATTATGGTCAGGCAAATTGTTTGTGTATATCAAAATGATGACTGAAAAAAAAATTGTTCTCAGGTTATAGTATTGAACATTGCTAATAATAAAGTAGTTTTAATATAAATTTTAATTCTTCATCATGATAATTTGATTTGGGTTCCTTATTTAGTTATTTCGTTAAATTTGAAACTAATGGTTTGAATATTGACTGAAAGTTGATTTTGCAAACATTTCGTGACTGTGATTGCAGATGTCCATTTATAGGAGCTACACATTGGTGTTCCCCATAAATTAAAATGTGTACATTTTTTAGGAAGAACCACATTGCCTAGCTGTCACTAGAATTACGTTTAAAATCATTGTGAAGCGCAGTATGAGCTTTGATTTTCCGTATAAAATAATTGCAGACCATTACCGAGAGGTTGGTAACTGCAACAACGTTCGGAATTAGTAATCCATTCCGATTTATGTCGAGCTTTCTCGACATATCATATCCCTGCCACTCTCCCTTACGGCACAGTGACCGGACGTTTCTTCTAGTTTTTTATTTGTTCTTTCCGCAGGTCTGTTCCAGTGTCCAAAATGCTCCCGTTACTACAAATACCAGCGTAACTTGAATGCTCACCTTATGTTCGAGTGTGAAAAGGAACCTCAGTTCTCCTGCCCCCAGTGCCCTCACAAGTGTAAACGGAAAAGTAACCTGAAGAAACACATTTTGCTCCGACATCACTGTCGTGAAATGTCTTCTAATCAATAAAATATACGCGAACGAACGAATATTTCTCTGATTCTTTCGTTCATATTTCGCGGATAGCCGTATTTCAGCATTCATATCTGCTTCTTTCTGGTTAAGACATGCTATGAATTGTAGCTGATGACTGTTACCTATCCAACCTCAACTAACCAAACACCATGCCAAATGGAAAGAAAGATCATCAAACTATTAGGACCGGCAGTTGAACAACTTTTATCCATTCAATTTCTTTTGAAAAATTGTTTGTTGTTAATAATCCATTGATGGTCCTGTTTAGTCTCATCATTCTAATCCTAACACTATTAAAACTATCAACTTTTCTCATTTTTAGCCTTCTCATTTCGTTGCAACATCTGCAAGCGCCCTTACAAGAGTAAAAGTTCTCTCAACTACCACCTAAAGTACGAATGTGGGAAAGAAGCCAACATAAAATGTCCACTATGTTCGTACAGAACTAAACACGCTCGGATTTTGAGACGCCATCTTTACACAGTTCACAAAGGAATGTATCCTATGGGCTCGTAATACGAGTTGCCTAGATCAGCTTGGAATACCTGCAATGGTTTTGAAATAAATTTGACAGATTGGTTCGTGGAATTTTTTGAATTTAAACATAGTTTTATTGATTCCCTCACATTTTAAGCCGGGAGTTAGTGCATTTGGTAAAAATGTCAACAATGACAACACATGGCATCATGGGCTGTTCAGAAGTAATGTCTTACTTCCTCAAAATATTTTGTATATTAAGAAACTTGACATTCTACCGTTACTTTTACAGATTAGAAAAGAAGAAATTAAACCCCCACTTTTGAGAATTTCATGGAACAAGTTGACACCCTACCTACACATAGATTTGTTTAATGAAAACTGTTTCAGTGGTAGTGTTCAGAGGGAACAACCAAATTCCTCTTAGTTCTTTTGAAAAACTGACAAAATTCCTATTCATTTCAGGCCGACTAACTCGAGACTATGTTTGCATCAAATGCGGGAGAAGCTACCTTCGAAAAAACACCCTTAATCGACACATCAAATACGAATGCGGAAAAGAAGGTCTGTACAGGTGTCAATTTTGTACCTACAGATGTAAACAGTTGGTACACTTGAAAAGGCATTTAGTGACTCATCATGGAACCGACCGGTACCAAGGCATGGGCCTGGCGGCGAAAGAGCAGCTTTCGTGTACATAGCAAAAGTTGTTTTTGCTAGCGGCGCTCACCCAGAACCTGATCAACCCCCGGAGGAAATAAAGGACTCTGTGACAGTGCGTGAAGCTGGATGGGACTTTTGATTGAAATTCTGACGCCCTTTTGCAGAGGGGATTTCATTGAAATTCAACTACTCAAGGAGCCGCCATCATTCAACACAGTATTTTGACCGTTGAAGTAAAAATAGATAGATCGATTCAGTCTTAGTGTGTGTATACCAAACTACTAACTGTTATTGACTACTGTTGTATTAGGTTTCAAAATCAGTGACTACCGAATAAATATGTATATTACTTAAATCCGGCCTTTCCGGTAGAAATATTACCTACTGTATGGTAGTGAGTACCCGTGAATACTGCCTGCAAATAATGCACTCTGACGGAGAACTAGGAAACACAAACTATTGGCACTTTTTTTTGACATTGACATTGCCCCATCGTTATAATTACCCTAGCATCCTCAAAAGCAAAGTTATCTGGCTGCCAAACTAACATGATGAAATTATGGCCTCTCGTTGCAAGATGCCAGTGCCTAATCCTTTAGCAGAGTGTGTTGTTATTGGAGGAAAATTTATTTTGTTCAACAAATGAGCTTGTTAGTAATGAAGTGTAATGAGTAATGTGCTTCCATTCATTTCAGCATTGCATCATTATTTTAGCCATGTAAAACTAAAGAAAGCCGATCTAATTCACCCTCAAAATAATGATGTGATTTGAGTACTTTTGTTGGATTTGAATGGATTGGCCAAATTGTCAAATTATTCTGTATTATTCAGAAAATTCATTTTTATCCAACAAATTAGAAATATTGATGATTTTTAACGAGTTATGAGGCCAAGAATTGATTTTTTGCATTTTTTGCACCAATTTAACCAAATTTAATTTAAAAATTGATAATGAGATAGCAAAATGTTGACGATGTTCTCTGATAATTGAGATCAGTCAATTGGACATTGTTCTTTTCCTATGTTCTCCAAGAGTAATTACCATTTTAAAAAAATTGGTTAAAATGTTAAATTGAAGCTAATTTTCCATTAGGTATACGTTCAATAGCAAAAGGTAGCATTTTGTCATCTAGTGATCATTTACCACCATGTAAACTACTGAAAACGCCGTATTTTTAGAGTTTAGAATAAATTAAAAGCGTCATTTTGGTAAGTTGCGTCAAATTTATTTGAGTCTCGTCTAGAAAGTGATAATGTTTGTATATTTTCAAAATACCCAAAGACACCAAGTTAAAACACAGTTTCTTTTTTCAAGTTTTTTCCCCTGATGCTTCTGCCCGTTGGTAGTGTTCCGAATCACAGCTAGAGCAGGATATAAGTAAGGCTTATATAATTGTAAACGGGTTTTATAATTATATAGGCTTATACGAGTAGTACGATCAATGAGAAGTCTGATGGTTCAGCGGATTGCATTACAATTTTCAACAATTTGCCAAACTCTGGCAATGGTTGGATAACTGATGCAATGGAGATCACTAATGTAACCAAACGTTTTATTCAATTGATATTGGTTATGTTTTTACTAAAACGTACCATACAGCCATTGTACCCTCATTGTACGAATTAAAATTCTTCAAGGCATTATCAAACAATGTTGCTTCTCTCCACATGGCTTTTTCAGTCGCCGTCTGCCCCAACTGCAGCCGTCAGTACAAGCACAGAAGGAGTCTTATCACTCACCTCAGATTTGAATGTGGAAAAGAACCGAAATTCCAATGCCCCTACTGCTCTTACCGGGCAAAACACAAAGGGCATTTGAAAGGACACGTCGTTGCTCGCCATCTATCATTGGTTTCTTCCTGCTCCAACTGATGAACCTTGAAATTCCGAGTTTTGTTCTGGTTTAATTAAACTTGTTTACCTTTTCACAGACTGATTTTATTATTGATGAAATTTGAGGCAAAATATACCTTCTATTGTATGCGTGTCTTCTTGTAAATACTTATTGATGAGTAGAATTATGCAAGATGTCCAGTGTATTCTTTCATCATAATTTCTGATTCTAGTTCAATTTGGTTGACTGAATGGATGTAAAAAATGCGAACTCTTATTATAAATTCCTTTTGTTTTCTCCAAATCTATCAAGCGATAATGCCTCCTGTTAGAAGGCAGTCCCATTGGTTCACTGTGTCTATGTTGATGTTATGCAGATGACCTACAGTAAAGACACTTTTATGGACTAGAAGCGTACCCACAACAACTCTGATATAAACTACTGAACTCTTCTATGTAGAAGAAATACTTTTATAATCCACCTACAAACTTTTAATAACTAGAAACCCGTTTACGATAACTCTGCAAGACACTTTACTAGAAACTCTCCTTTAGGTACGATGTAACCACTAGACTGAACTTATCAACTGGATCGCCTGTCTGCGATTCTGGTGATTCACAAGGCCTTATAATATAGTACTATAGTTGTTAACTTTTTTCACAAAAATTATTCCTTTCCTTTACAGTTTCGATGTCAAATCAGAATTTGGATGTGTCACGAGTGATGAGTCGTAAGGGCAGAGAACTTCTCGTCGTCAACAACTACTCATACTTTTTCAAGTACAAGTCCAAACATGGAACAAATAGATGGTCGTGTTGTACGAGGAGTTGCCACAGCAAAGTATACACTTTGGGAGAAAGCAACCAAGTATTGACCAGACTATCTATATTCAATCATAATCATAAGAGGCACTTCATTCATCCAGGTTCCGTGGAGGAAGAGTGCGAGAACGCTTTTTGGTTTGAGTGATGATAATAGGCTGTAAAAACATAGCTATCGACTGAATATGGAGTTATTTAGTTCAACATGAAGACATAGACATCTCTTGGACTCAATAAAAATCGTCTTTTCTTAAAAAAAAATTGATCAATCTACCCTCTGTCAATTTTGAACTTTGAAAGCCTCACTCACTTTTAGCAAACGACTCTTGCCAAGAGATCAGATTATCTTGTCCATACGCAAATGTTCTTGCTTGGGTGGGCACGAACCTTTTATTAATCACTACTAGTCTTTTTCACATCTACCAAGAAATAATGTCTTATCCAGAAATTGTAAAACATAAACTTTAACACGTGTCAGCTATAACAAAAAAAAATGTTGTCTCATCTCATTGTATTTCGTGTTTCTTTTCAGCTCCGATTGACTTTGAAATGAGCCACCGTGGCAAATTGCGTTTGGTGTATGAGGGACACAAATACCATCTGCAAAACAAGTCTAAAGATGGATCCATCCGTTGGAGGTGAGCCATTGATGTTCATATTTTGCTCGTTGATGTGTTGAAATTTCAACCATTTGTTGTATAGAAGCTGTCAGATTTTCTTTCCAAAGAAGTGTTACTGCCATTTGCATCTCCCTCATGAAATTACACGGCTGCTTTGAGCAATTCCTTCAAAAGACATTTGATACATATGCCATCTCTTACCTATGGGTTGTTTTTTCTCAATAATGATTATTTAACTCTGTGAACAGGTGTGCAAGGAGAGAGTGCTCTGCTAAAGTGTGGACGCGAGCTGATAAATCAGTAGAAAAATACAATGGCAGCCATCAACATTTTCTAGGAAGAATTGATGAATTGGATTTAACATGTACATTGGCTCCAAAGAATGCAAACATCTGAGGCCTATCGTGTTCACCCTGTATCGTTAATTCTCTACGTAGTCCCCTTTGCCAGAGAAATGGCTCATCTAGTTTAATTATGTAAATTACTATTATTGTGCACGAATTAAATTACTTGGTGTTTATGATAGAATATTGGGTTTTCCTTCTTTACATACCTACCTAGTTTCAATTGCCCTAAAGAAATCGGCAACGAAATCGGTAATTATTATATTGAAACATGTTATCCATCACATACTGTCCAATCGTTCGTTATCTTCATTTCAGTTTTGTTTCTCATCAGGTCTCCCGTCTGTTTGCACTGGCTGCGGTAGGAAGTATAAAAATCTCTGCAGCCTCAGACGTCACATACGCTATGAATGTGGCAAACCGCCTCAATTCTGTTGTCACCTCTGCCAGTACAAAGCCTACCAGAGAACTCATCTAACTAATCACATCATGCATCACCACAAACGCCAGATGAAATGTTGATATTTGTCGGTTCTTAGTGATTTCTTGAGAGCAATAAATATTGACTCTGCTGTTCACTTCTTTTCTTCTAAGTCTGTCACTTGCAATTCCACGTTTAACATTTTAAAACTATTATGCTGAAGGAGTGTAATTATTTTGTTAAGATAATCATTTTTAGGGTCAAATCAAACTATATAGTAAGCTTACATAGTATCTAGTCTGCTTATGTAACTATATAGTGAACATATACATCGAGGACTTCTGGAGCAAGATACTGAAGTCAGCAATCTTCAATCCACAACAGCATCTGGGAGTGAGCTTGTCATTCTCCCCCTATCTAATTTTTTAATATTGTTTTGCAGCTTCCAACACTGAGCTGGTCCCAGCAGAGGGGCTCCGATACAAATGCCAAAGGTGTGGGAAATCTTACAAAAATCGCAACCATCTTGGTCGTCACCTCAGCTACCATTGCAACGTCCAACCGCAATTTCAATGTGTTGTGTGCGGTGCGTCATTCTCTCGGGGTGATTTGCTTAAAAGACACTTTGTGAGCCACGAGAAGAAGAAGTCATGAGCTTGATTGGTGTTGGTTGTGGACACATTGCTACCAACACGTTTCCCACTTTTTTGAGTGAACCACCAAATGAACAGCTGAGCATCAGTGATGAACATGTTACTTTCCATGCCAGTGTTTCATGATGAAAATATACTACCAAGACGGATCGGTTAAATTTTAAGTTATTGAACCTTGGGGTTTGTATTCTGCTAGATGAAATTAAGCTAGAATTTTTGTACCAAGTTCTCAATTTACAAAAAAGACTTCTAGTAAATTGTGGTTTTGGTAAAGTTTTCTGATAGTATTTCGTGTTTTAGCTCCGTACTGCATCATGGAAAAGTTTTATTGGGTACTCACATGCATGGTCTTCTCATGATTTTTGGTTTTTTTAAATATATCAAGTTAGTAATTTTTTTGTCATTGTTCTTGTTTTGTTCCAGGTTCTTTTCAGACAGTATTGATGCCTCGGTACCAATGCACCATTTGCGAAAAAAGTTACAAAAACCAGCAAAGTCTCATTCGTCACCTCCGATACGAGTGTAATCAGGAGCCCAAATTCGCCTGTTCTCTCTGTCCGCATAAAACATCGAGAGCTTATCTACTCCAGCAGCACATGATGTCTCATATTAACAAATCAGTTAGGAATTTTCCATTGATCAAAGTCAAAAATGAGTCAACCCTTGACATTGTTAAGGGCTCAAATGAATTCACACAGTGGACTACGTGATTGGGTGGCCGAGCATGCAGACATTTTTACAAAATGCTCAGCACAGGCCAGTGCCTGGAATGCCTTTAAAATAAGATTTTGAAGACATTTCGTTTTTTAAATCATTGTGATTTTACATACTGTATTTTCTTTTGTTAATAAAATATTTAACTCTGGGATACTTACTATGTCAAATTGCTCTCTTGGATTCATCATTGCGTTGAATTCTCACTTGTGAGGAACGGTCACCCAAGAAGTTTTTTAATGGCTTATATTTCAAGTTAACAATTCCACTTGTTGGACATGTTTTGGCGTTTTAGCTCATCATATCTGTTTTTAGAAGTTGTTCAGTAAGGCCTCGGTTACCCCAATTTTAATTGTATTTCCAATTTCAAGTGTTAACACTCACACTTTGGCCGGGTATTTCTACTGTTGTCAGGAATAACACCGAAACCCTTCATCTGCAAAAACTGCGGCCGAACCTATCGTACTAGTGGAAACCTCAACCGTCATCTACGCCATGAATGTGGCCGCCAACCACACATTGACTGCTCTTTTTGTGAATACAAGTGCTTTCAACTGTCTAATCTTAAACGACACGTTATGTTGAGACATGGAGTCATTCGATAATCCCAATTAAATTTCTTTTCAACGTATCTGAATAACCGCTCTGCTCTTTGTCTGCTCCTCATTTGGTTAAAATTTCAGAATAATATTGGTGATTCTGTGGATGAATTTTACTGAATGGTGGTGTCGTCAGCTCATTAAAAACAGTGTCAGCAGCATGAAAATCTTGACTTTAGTACCATTAGAACGAATATGATCAATGGGAGAGGCTTTTCCATTCCTTAATGTTTATTCAATTAATGTTACATTCCAAGGTTCTATGGGCAAACATATTCGCCAATTGGATATTGTACCTTTATTTGGGGGAGAGGCAGAATGGTTGGAGGGGGAAGACTTAATTGTACTCTTTGTGGTTTTCAACCCTCATTTCTATTCCTCCCAGCTTCTACCCTCCGAGGACCTCTATAGCGCCACTGGTGCCAACGTAACAAGAGGACTTCACTACCTACGGATTTCCCACCAGAAGTATTTAAGGTTCAACAAGTGCTGCTACTACTTATTTTACTTCTTGCACCAGTGTTTGAGCTGGATGTGAAAACTATAAGGCTTTTAAACACGAATTATAAAAATACCAAAATGGAAAAATACAAAATACGAGAGTTTTCTATAGTGATATATTGCATTTCAAATACTGCAGAAAATAAAACCTTTTTTTGATGGCATCAACAGGCCCCAAATTTCTCGAGAAGAAAGTTTCCTGCCATCAATGTGGAAAAATTTATAAGAACTCCCGCTGCCTTTGGACGCACCAGAAATTTGACTGTGGAAAAGAGCCACAATACTTCTGCCGATTTTGTAGTTACAAGGGAACACGTAAATCTAATTACAAAAGACACATGTTGTGTTGCCACCCTAATTCATGCGCAACTATGACATATGAGTAAATAAATTACTTTTGTCTAATAAATTATTGTTTCATATTCTATTCCTGGTGTTCAATTTGTATGGGTCTGTACTATGCATTCACATTATTTTATAGCAATTACTTTTCGTTTGGTCCATCCATATATCAGTTTGGACACTATTTACATTGGCTGTTAGTAAACAACCTTGTAACTGAGCCAGGAAATAAACTGAAATATCTCATTAGAGGTGTCTCATCTGGTATAGAGAAATTGAAAACATATTCACTACAAATTCAGCTGGTCAAGTCTGACTCATTATACGAGTATGTAAGGCATTCACGATTGTGACAGCCAGTTTAGGGTTTTGTAGGTAAATATTACTATTGATTTGTTGCGATTATTTTGAGCTCCAGCTAGCATTTCTTGTAATTTTGTCACTTTCATTTCTACAGGACAACTTCTTAATGAGTTCGGGGCCAAAACAGTCGCCATAACCAACGACAAATCCATGACTATGACCACCGTAGGAACCAGCACACGTGGCAGAAAAATTATCTACAGGGACAACTACAAATTCTGTTTCCACAAATATTTGGCAAACGGCCTTTTACGCTGGACCTGCCGAGCCTATGCTTGCAAGGCCTACCTTATTACAAATGGAGACCAAGTTGTACATTCAATTGAAGCCCACACTCACATTTCTGGCCGTACACAGATTGGAGGAATGACGTCAAGGAAGAAGCAAGCTGTGTTGGGCTCCAATACTGAATTTTGCTCACCAATAAAACACGAACAACAATAAATTTCATTTTGCAGCTAAATGTTCACCTATATCTCGTTTCAAATCACCACATTACCTTATTACTCTCAGTTTCATATTCATCATTTCATTACATCAGTCTATAAGTATGATATTAGCTTGTAACGCTAAGGTTAGTTGGCCTACCAATGAAGAGTAATTTTATGCACTTGACACCTTGGCATATGTGACACCACTTTTACGATGCAACACACAGCTCTTCTTGTAATTCCGGTTGGCTGACAATATTTTTATTTTTACAGAACAACCAGGCTCTGCTTTTAATGCATGGGATAAAATTGACATAATTTCCGGCAAAGCTACCACCGTAGGAACCAGCATGCGTGGCAGAAAAGTAATCTTCAGAGACAACTATAAATTCAGCTTCCAAAAACAATTGGCAAGCGGTCTTTTACGCTGGACTTGCCGAGCTCACGCGTGCAAAGCCTATCTCACTACGAATGGTGACCAAATTGTGCATTCATTTGAAGTTCATTCGCACGATTCCTAAACAAATCTCTGAAGAAGCAAGAAGAAGTGTTATTACGTAAGGATGTTATCCATATCTGAAGGAATTCCACCTACATTTGTACTATGAACAGTTTGGAAATGCATTAAATGTACTTTGAACTAAAATTTACCATTCTTGTAGAAGAAAAACCAACTCTTTCATAGATGCTTCATCCAAGTTTTGAAAGAACCATTACGCACGTATTGTGTCATTTGCTTTGTATCCATTTTGACCCAATGCACAGGTAGTGTTTGTCATTTGCATTCAACATATACAATCTAATCAATTTCACAAAACTGAATAACATCATGGACCATCCCTTACTTGCAAGAATCGTGGTCCTCAAGAAGTGTTTCCTCGTATTTTTGTGCCAATCATTTACATTTTTCAGCTTTACATTTAAATATATTTAAATTGTTGTCTCCCCTGGCGTCATTTCTTCTCGCACGCAGTTTTGCCTCACCTAACAGTTCGTCTTATTTTTCAGGTACCCAACTTCACAATGATGAACTAGATATGGCGGCTCGAACGACAAAAACTTACTCTCAAATGATTGTATCTGATCAGTGTATAATTCATTTCAAATATCACCACATGAACGAACTCATTACGTTATTTGAGATGAATACTTCAATTGTCTCGAAGCTCAATTTCCTCATTCGTTTTTATATTTTTACAATTTTAATTTTGTTCTTTGAATTCATTTGGGAAGTGTGTAGATTATTTGATTCTGCATGGCTCGACAATTATTTCTCCTTCTGTCGCTTTTGTTTAGGCAGCGCCTTTAATTTATTTATGGCTTTGATAGGTTGACTTGCGTGGGTCAGTTGAGGCCTGATTATTTCATAGAGGGTAATTAATTAATCATATAAGAATGGTTATTTAACATAATAAGTAACGCTTCTTCTTGCTTCAATGCTCTCTACAAAATTTCCGCATGATACGGATTACCATTGGCGTGGATGCTGTCACAACTGGACAGTACTGACATAAATGAGAAATGTGCCTTAATGTTGAAAGTACAGTTTGTTTAGTTGTAGTAGTTGTTTCTAAAGTAGAGGGACACACAAAGAAAGATTGAACTTCTACAGCGTAAAACATTCATGTCTCATTTTTTGTCTCAACATCTCAAATTTTGATGATTAAATTAGAAAACCTACCTCGTCAATTGAATCCATATAATTTTTCCGCCATTTGAGACATTCGTTGGTAATAGGTAACGACGTCTTGTTATAAGAAACCGAAAAACGTGTTGTTTAAATGACTTCACTGTCATTCAAGACAATAATTAGCAGGGCAACAGTATTGAACTCTACGATTTGTATGTTGTTATTTTTATAAGTGATTATTGTCCCGGATTTTTACTTTGACGTCACTTGTCGCACTTAACTCATCATGTGTGCTAATTCGTATAAAATTGCTGATAGTTTTCGTTTTTACTCCATTTTACTACCTTCCACCAACAAATTTTTCAGTGGTGTTGATCACTTATGAAACTAACATTCACTATAAATTTAATCCCTCTTAGAGAGTCTCATAGGTTGGGATGTCCAATCTCCCCTCTAATGAATACAATCCGTCCACCGTACGTATAAATTGTGCATCCACGCTCTTGGTAGGTGAATCCTGTTGTTGGTTGGCGCTGTTGTTTTTTGGAAGTAGTCTTTCATTCGCAGCTTTATTCTACACTATTAGACAATTTTTCCTCAAAACCAATTCTACCTGTCTACATCTTTTCATTCCCATTTATTAAATCTCTCATCTCATGCCGTGTACTTATTCTCAGGTTTCGGAAGGTTTTGGCGATTCCCGTGCAACCAGTGCGGCCGGTCGTATAAACACAAAAGCCACCTCAACAGTCATATTCGCTACGAGTGTGGGAAGGAGCCACAATTCGCCTGCGAAATATGCCCTTACAAGAGCAAACAGAAATCCCACCTCAAGCAACACATGTTCCGGCACTTGACGATGAGCGACGACAACAGCAAAACAACTCCGTCGAAAAAAAACGAAAAATTGAAAAAGGGAGCGTCGTAGTGTGGGGACTCCGTCAAAACAAATACTCAAGGCTGATTTTTTTTTCTTCCATAATTTATCAATTATCAATTTAGGTAGCAGTTTTGTACCTACTTACAGTTTTAATATTAAATTCTGAATCATAAAATGATTCAGCGAATCTTTCGCAAAACTTGCCATTTTCCACGCATCATTCTTAAAGGCTTCCTCGGTCTCGATATTCTCCCAAGCTTTTAGCTTTAAATTAGCTCTCTACTTCGTCATGTATTAAATGAAATTGAGAAATGTTTTCTATATCGTTTGTGTCAACGCATAGTTTGTATTGATTTTGACAAGATCTCAATTCACGCGAGTGAATCAAACTAGCTTTAACAATTTAATTATTTTGTCTTCTATTATGCTTGATACTGTGACATGGCTGGGGGTCAACCT
This sequence comes from Cyrtorhinus lividipennis, assembly GCA_019603395.1. Lineage (NCBI taxonomy): Eukaryota > Metazoa > Arthropoda > Insecta > Hemiptera > Miridae > Cyrtorhinus > Cyrtorhinus lividipennis. The sequence goes on along the minus strand of CM034008.1, from coordinate 1,300,178 downwards.
AAAATTTGCTACTTTATTTCAAATGTCATTGTGATGCAGATTTTAAAAAACTGGATTTTTGCTCATGAACCGTAAACAGGAAAGTATCGATACTATAGTAGAGTTGGTTAGACATATCTACGTATTAACTTTTTCTATACACACACGCAGTGTTGCATTGTTATTTCGATTAGATAATAGGTCCATTGTTGGGAAATGAACCACAATTTGGAAATAACTCGTGAAGACCTTGTTGACAAGTGAGTAAGAACTGTGTGATACTAAGAACGCAAGACCGTTGGGAGTTGAATGAGGGGTCCCATTCCTCTATATTTCATCACAGTCGCATCTAGTTCCGATGCTACTTTGAAAAGTTGCATATATTCTAAAAAGTTGAATTTATGTTCCAACGTGTTCTTTTGAAAATTCGGATATTTAAATTTTGAGTTGGTGCAAACTATAATCTTTGCTGGTCCCTATTGGTAACTGGAACATACTCTTAGGCTTTTTTGGCTATCCTTCATTTTGAATGTTAACATGTTTTCTATTCAGCTTGTCTCATTCGTAAAACTTTACGAGTACGCTGTACAATCACAATTAACGTATCGTATACAAAGAGATTCAACCCTCACCCCCTGCCCAGTGATCCTTAAACCTGCCACATTGTGCCCTTTTGTTTCCAATGAGGAGTAAAAATGTCACTATCCCGCTCCTCCTTCGTTTGGGTTTGCTCCGGATTAAAACTCTATAAAGTTCCCTTCGCGTCACAATTTAAAATAGAACCGAGTTCCACTATTTAAAATTTGTTTCAAAATTGCGCATCAGTGGGTATTCTGACAAGCTGGGGTTTTCCTTCTATTTATTCATGTTTTGAATTTAAAGAGTGCCCACGAAGGAAAGTTCAGTAGGAATTCATCCAATAACCAGTGGGAAGATTACAAGCGTCCCATAATATTGCTCTGAGTAGCCGGTTTGACTACAGATTTTCTCTTCCCTCTTTAGTACCTATCAAGCCCCTAAAAATCACGCCCTCCTCACCATCACATTTCCAGGGATCATCCTTCATTGCTGTGTTCTTACCCTCTTCAGATTTTTACCCGGTGTTATCATAGCTCATAAATGGTAATCGTACCGTGTATTCCAACTGTTGTAACCAGTTATTTTTCCATCCTCTTTTACTTTTTTATAATTTTAGCTTTACTTACAGGTATTTCAAGAAAGTATTGTGTACATATTGACTTTCCGGGTGATAAAATGTTGTTTCTGTGTTTTTGTTCAAGACCTTAGGATAAGATATTTGAAATTACTTGTTGTAAGAGATAGATGTGAGAAATTTGGATTGTTTTGTGGCCAACGGGACTCGTGCAGTGTTTCTGGTAGTTGTATAATAGAAGTTTTGCACGGTTATGTGAGTTTATGGATTTACTCACTCGTTGTTGAAATTGCGTCAGTTGTCTTTTATGCGTTTCACCACAGGTAAATCCACTAGAATTTCTCTTTACCACTTCTTCCTTCAAGATCGCTGGTAATTCTGAGAACTCTTAAATCTCTCAATTATGAAATTTCCATCTTTCTTACACTAGCCAACATAACCGGTAATCCAAGTTCCATTCTTAAACGATAAAATTCATCTTTTAATACTATGACGTACAAATGATCCGTCCGTTAACAGTTGACAGCGTCGTTAGTATATAATAATTTGGTCGTATAAATTTATATAGTTCGTAGGTCGTTTCCTAATATTTCAACGAACGGTTTGGTTGAACAAAAAATTATCATTAGTTTCTTATACCGTCAGGAATACCTGACTTTCATGCTCGAGTAGAATTTTTGGACCGTCAATTCGGTTCGCTCGAACGGTGCTGTACATACATCGACTTTGGTAAATAATTTATTTTACGTTTTCTTCAAACAAGTGGCAATTTTAGTGCTAAGTACGCTTTTTGTAATGTGAAATTTTCTTAATAAAATAATGTATATTATAATTAGAGAGAGGAAATGTCATCGAAAGCGCATAAATGATGTATTTAACCTCTTCAAATTTTGTACGCCTTCTAGGAGCAATGAATTTAAAAGCAATAATTCGTAATATGTTCTGTCATTTTCACCCTTACTTCCGTCGCCCCTTCCATTTTCTTCGTGCTTCCATCATTTCGTTTCGTGCGTTTTTTTATGACTACGGTTCAAACTAGTACGTTCATGTAGTATGAAGTATTTGCTTAGGTGACTTTTGTACAAATGTAAAATGATTATTTATAAATATATTTTTTACGGTGACCTCACTCAATCATACCCGATAGTTTCTTATTGAGACAACGCTCCTTGAGGGATTCCTCCACTCCAGAACGATACAAACAGTTTTAAATACCTGTCATATTTTGAAATTTGAAACAAATACGTAGGTACATCTACTATAAGTCAACCAAGGTATGTTGTAGAACAATTATAAACGAAATTTGCAACCAGTAATTAGAACGAATAGGTTAGTGTTGTTTCAATTTCCTCCATTTCCTCACCCGTAACCCTTTTCTGTTTTCCAGCACACCACTCGACCCCAAACCATCATGGAATCGACTGTCACCGCTGCAAGAAGAGTTACAAAAATCCAGGAACGTTGAGAACTCATTTGCGCTTCGAGTGCGGCAATGAGCAGCAATTTCTCTGTCACTTTTGTGACCACAAAGCTTGCCGACCCACCAATTACATTGGCATTTGCTGCTGAGACATAAAATCTTTAATATGGTTTGAGAGGAAAAGTCTTCTGATTATAAACAAAATGTTGTGGATAATATTGACGTCGTCTACAAGCATTCGAAAACTAGGTAAAATTCGAGTGATGTAAGGCCTACATTCAGTATAGAAGCATTTCTTATTTGAGTACATATCAATTGACAAACTGATCAAAACCATCTAATCATACACGAATTGTCGTAAATGTGAGAAAATCTCAAGTTGCTGAACGGCCGAGTAAAACTAGAGTTGGTCCTCAATTGAAATGTCATGTATTTTAATTGCCGATTCAAACGAAAGGTGCATTGAAATTCCATTACATCCATATGAATAACATCCAGTGGTATGCACTGTGTGAGGTACACGTGGTGATTCACCTGCATCAATATGATTTTAAATGTAATCGAAGTACGTCCCTACAATTTTGTAACAAAAATAAAACGGTTTTATACAAATTCTGAAGGACTTGGTTTTATTATTTTTACTTACAGTTCTGCGGATGTCTTATTAAATTTTTGTTTGAAACCCGGTAAACTCATTGAAAGCGGAAGAGTTATACTTTTTAGTATTAGTTTTTTTTCTCCCTGTACATACCAGAGCGAATTTCCATGTCCAATGTACCTGCCGCACCGCTTAATTTTTCAACTTAATTTTGTTTTATTTATTTATTTTTGTTTTTAAGCACACAACGCGTTTCAAAGTGTAAACCTTCTCGTCGATGAATATCCTAGTTTTACAATGACTTTTTTTCAGGGCGGAAGAAGTCGGGAAAGTACAAATGCTCAAGATGTGGTAAAAATTATGTACTCAAATCGAGTCTGAACCGCCATTTAAGGTACGAGTGTGGTCACGAGCCTCAATTCCACTGCACCGTCTGCCCATACAGAGCCAAATTGAGGGAACACCTCAAATCTCACTATGCAGCCAAACACCTCGAAATGAACCCGATAGATTCGGAATACGTGACTCTCGGTACGTGTTTGAAAAGTCTTCGAATGAAAGAAATTTAAACTTCATTGTTTCGTATTTTGAAAATTTTCCATTTTTTCCAGTAATGACTGGAGACTCACTGTAATGCCTTCAAGTGCATCAGGTAAACGTATCCAGAATTTATCCGCAACCCACATTCGCTTTGCACATCTCCACAATCTCATCACGTTAACCTTAATTTGCAGGCATTTAAGCGAGTGACACGGACGTATTGCTCTTCTTCAAAAGAAGATCCCTTTTATACCACCCTACCTACTCATTATATTAGTTATTCTCCACCGAATTTACCATTCTGTAGTTGAGTATCGAAAAATATTTCAAACATGTATCTGCTGCCTGTTTTGGCAACTATTATGGTTTATTTGCTTCAATTTCAATGTCGAAATTAATAATGCTATTGAGTAAAACTCATTTGATGTACATTTTTAAGTAGTTTATATTTTTCAATTTACATTGTAATATTGTTCCTTGGGTAATGCGGTAAGAAAAAGCTCTTTTATGTTTAAGGGTCTACGTTAATCCTCTCGAATAATTTGGCAAATGAACAAAATATGTTAGTACAGTGAATAGTCGTGAAATTCGCTCGGATTCGTCATTATATTTTGAGCAGTATTACATAATTTGTTTCTCGAGCTGCGGTTAGTGTGGTGTTTTCCCAACGGGTTAACTAGTTCACTTTAGTCAAAAGTGGTACCTATTTACTTTTAGAAAAGCTTATGAGCACTTGCAGCTCATCGTCTCACCAATATTTAGTTTAGTATTTATGCGGCAATATTTGTTGTGTGATATTAGAGTTGCCTTTTATTGCAGTTACGCGAACAAATAAATTAATTTTGTTGAAATGCGTTATGATTTTATCCGTTACGTTATTTCAAAAGTGTGTGGATAAATAACGCACGACCGACTACCCCCGAGTTATCTCTTCCTTGAAACACTCAATTCCGGAACTAAAAAATTCAATTTTCCAACTTCATAGTTCTGTCGAAGGATCTCAGATAAGAGGAAATTGTGTAGTTGCGCACAATTAACACCATCTTTTTCATTTCAAATTACGAAGAATTTCGCTGACTCACTATGTTGTTCTTTTATTCATTTATTTTCTTCAATTGTAAGGAAAAGGGTCTATTCTTCTATGAAATCGTGCGCACAATCCGTACGTATTGGTTAGAAAAGATGTTGAATTTTTTTGAAATTTGAATAAACAAATTTGGTTTTTAGTGCGCTTGGCCGAGCATTGGCCAGTTTGCTCCGCAATTTTTGTCATTCCTGAGATCCTCGCAAACCCATGAAGTTTGAACGAAAAAATTGGGTTTTTAAGCTCCCGAATTGCGACGAATAAAACCTGTTTGCATTGGAATGGATCACTTCTAGTGATGTAAATCAATATTTTAATATTTTAGAGAACAGATTCAGATTTGAAAATAAACCTGAATAAGGCGAATTTTCAAGATGCGTAGAGTGAACGAAGAAGACATCAAAGGTATTGGACTTCAACTGTTCTTCATAGAGTGACAACGCTTTCTGTGAAATTCACATAATTTTTCTCGTGATCTTTCAATTCATCTGGATAATTTATTATAACCATCTTTCAGCTTTTCAAAAACTTGGACTTGTGGGCACTTTAGCCCCCTGGAGCTGTTCTCCAGGATGAATTTAATTATCTAGTTAGCTGGAATTGTGGTGTTTTATACGTTATGCGACGTGAATTATTGAACGTCAGCTCGGTTCTCGTTCCTTTATCCATATTCTTTTACACTATAGCCCCAGTCGTTATCCAATTTTCAGGCAGAAGGCTCAGATCGGTGAATTTTTCGAAGACCGAGGAGTCCATCCTGTTCCGAATATGCAAGAAATACAAAGAAGTGCTTCGGGATAAAAATATTGACAGCAGGCCGAGAGCGGCCAAAAATAAATGTTGGGATGAAATCACCGAACTGTTTAACGCTTGAGTCCAGGGAACAGGTGAGACAAATTTTGAATCGCTGTGGAGTAATTGTAATCGATTGCTAAATTACGATTATTTAAGGCCTTCTTTTTTTTCAGGACCGAGACGTGAAAGTTTTGAGAAACAAGTTTAAAAACGCTGTCAAACTTAGGAGAAAAATTGGCCTCGATTGGATTTAAAGCGTTGCGGAACCTTTTGACATTTCCTTGAACCTGCTAAAAGACATGAATTTCTTATATTATTCTCCCATTTTTAATTCTTTTATTTATTTATTTTCTTCAATTTTAAGGAAAGGGGTCTATTCTTCTATGAAATCGTGCGCACAATCCGTACATATTGGTTAAAAAAGATGTTCTAATTTGAATAAACAAATTCGGTTTTAAGTGCGCTTGGCCGAGCATTGGCCAGTTTGCTCCGCAATTTTTGTCATTCCTGAGATCCTCGCAATCCCATGAAGTTTGAAAGAAAAAATTGGGTTTTTAAGCTCCCGAATTGCGACGAATAAAATCTTTTTGCATTGGAATGGATCACTCCTAGTGATGTAAATCAATATTCTAATATTATAAAGAAGAGATTCAGATTGGAAAATAAATCTGAATAAGGCGAATTTTCAAGATGCGTAGAGTGAACGAAGAAGACATCAAAGGTATTGGACTTCAACTGTTCTTCATAGAGTGACAACGCTTTCTGTGAAATTCACATACCTAATTTTTCTCGTGATCTGTCAATTCATCTGGATAATTTATTATAACCATCTTTCAGCTTTTCTAAAAACTTGGACTTGCGGGCACTTTAGCCCCCTGGAGCTGTTCTCCAGGATGAATTTAATTATCTAGTTAGCTGGAATTGTGGTGTTTTATACGTTGTGCGACGTGATATATTGAACGTCAGCTCGGTTCTCGTTCCTTCATCTATTTTCTTTTACACTATAGCCTCAGTCGTTATCCAATTTTCAGGCAGAAGGCTCAGATCGGTGAATTTTTCGAAGACCGAGGAGTCCATCCTGTTCCGAATATGCAAGAAATACAAAGAAGTGATTCGGGATAAAAATATTGACAGCAGAACGCTCTCGGCCAAAAATAAATGTTGGGATGAAATCGCCGAACTGTTTAACGCTGAGTCCAGGGAACCGGTGAGACAAATTTTGAATCGCTATGGAGTAATTGTAATCGATTGCTAAATTACGATTATTTAAGGCCTTCTTTTTTTTCAGGACCGAGACGTGAAAGTTTTGAGAAACAAGTTTAATAACGCTGTCAAACTTAGGAGAAAAATTGGCCTCGATTGGATTTAACGTGTGGCGGAACCTTTTGACATTTCCTTGAACCTGCCAAAAGACATGAATTTCTTATTTTATTCTCCCATTTTTCCTTTGTCCGCGCAATGAACACTTTTTTCGGGTATTACAGACGCTGGTTCAGTTGTAAACGAGTGATTCTAGTTGTTCACAACTATTGACCAAATTCCTGTAATTCAGCTTTTTTTGTTATTGCGGATGGATGTCGTACCGCTTTCTTTTTATTTGTACACGTACCATCAATGTTACGTTTCCAGGAAAACGATCTAAATCCGCAAAAAGAATCAAGAATGAAGACATTATACTCTACAATTTAAGAAGAACCTCTCAAAGGTGCGCATAAATCCAACACTGCGAAGTAAACATGTTGAAAGGATAAGCCTCGCTTGTTAATGCAATGAGCGAATAAGAAGTTCGTTCATGTGGTTCTTATTGTGTATCATTTTGATAAAATTGATCACGTATGTTTTACCGACTTGTATCTGAATAAATACCACTTATTGCAGTTTTGAGATGCGACAGCATTGAAGTACAAATACTATTATGCTCAAGTCTATCGAGGAATTATTTGAGAAAATAGCGTGAAGTTGTTTGATATTTTACTGGCAACTATCCGATTGTTATTAGACGGTTATTTCACATCACAAGTAAAACCTGGAAAATAAGCATGATCCGTCTACCCAAATATGGTAAAATCGACAGTCATGGTCACCGCAAGTTGCGTGGGGGGTTTTCAGAACTTCACACAAAGACAGTAAATTGTTCTCAAAGTCGGTATTTTCAAAGGACTCCAAAAAATTAATGTTCTTATGTATTTTGAATTATACCGGTACTATTGACATTCCTCTGCATATAACAACTGTAAGTCAACTTCTTCTTGGCTATAAATTATTTAAGTTTTATTAGTTTATTTATTAATTTTCTATTTACGTTCTGAACATATTTTTCTGTCTTTCAAAATGTGATGTATACTTCGGTAAATGAAATTATAAATGTTGGTGTATAGTTTATTGTAAGAATTAGGTAAAAACCGTAATTGTTAACAAAAATACACAACTTACAAAATGCGACCGAAATATTCTGCGCTCGGAATTTCACTGTGCGAAGCATTCCTAATGTGGTCCGATACTACATGGTTTTCTACATTATCTGATGTCAATATTCTGATCGTTGGATCATGATCTACGACTTGGAGATCAGAAGCGTCGATCACGAACGACCGATTCAACTGGAGTCAGCAGGTAATTTCAGGTTGGCGAAATCTTAACAGGGGCTACCGTAAGCAGCGATATCTTCGCCGACCTGTTGCTATTTTTGTCTCTTGGATTGAGCAGCAGGAACTCTTTTGGTACCAACATTGCTTGATTGAGTGACCAGATTGTTGTCTCGAAGAATTTTTGTGTCAGGACACTTGTGTCAATCGTCTTGCCAGGGAGCTACCAATTACTACTTGTGATGTTATGCCAGTAGCTGGACCCCGTAAAGGCAAGAGGAATAAGGGAGGTTAAGGCAGGGTTGTGAGTCTTCTCGAGTGTTCTATTGCATCTTACTTTTCTAATTTTATGTATGTTCTTTAGCTTGCTCCGAGTGTAATTTTTGTTTCAGCATTCAATGACTAATCAATTACAAGACTTTTACTGTTCAAAGGTGCTTTGTGCTAGTTCGGTTCATCACCCAATCTCCCCATTCTTTCAGACCATCCTGAAATTTTTAGGTTTTCAGTTTGATCGGACACTACTTGTTGACAGACTACTTCTATATTGACAATCATATCCATTTATCTGCTAGTTCATTTCAAACAAGTGATTCAGAATTCTTTTCCACTTTTGTTCTCAGATGACAACGCCCAGTGCCCTCGGTGCTCCAAAGTTTACAAAAGAAGAAGCTCTCTGTACTCCCACATGCGACATGAGTGTGGTCAACTGCCACAATTTCACTGCCGATTGTGCTCATACAAAACACCGATCAAAAGCAACTTCAAACGCCATTGCGGCATGAAGCATGCCTCAACTGCTTTCAAATCTAATCAAGCGTATACTAATTAAAAAATAGAGAACGCATTGTTCTACTGAATGTGCCAAGGAAGTAGTTTACATTTTGTCGTTAAGTTGAACCATTGCTTAAATTTTCTCAGACTTGAGCTAATTGTAATTTGGTTGAAGAAATCATTTTTCGTTCTAATCAAAAATATGTATTCGACAGTTTCTTATAATTGGTGTGATTTTCGTAAGAAATGTGTGTGACAGGCTGAAGCATGTTTGCTAATGATCAAGCCATTTCAACGACAAAAAATGCTTACCTCAAAATTTCCTTCTGTGTATGCTCATACAAGAGAGCTGTAGGGGAAACAATGTTGTAGATCGAAAAGACTATTGACTATTCTAGTCAGATCAAAAGGTCTATGGTATGTGAGAAATATTTTGTATTCATTTATTTATTTATTTATTTTTTTTTTTTGTTCTGTTGGTGTATTCTTACTTTTTTTCCCCTGTCTCATTTTTGGGATTGTACTCTAGTTCCTAATACGAATAAGTAAGACACCGTCACTATCCTTGTTTGAACCTTCCCCGAGATAGACAATTTGCGTAGTATTAGCACTCGGACATGTGCTGTTCATTTTCGTTGATGCAATCAGTATGTGAAGGACAAGAGAGGAGGTAAATTTTCTCAATACAACTTGTTTTGCTGTAATAAAATTGATCCGTAATATATCTTAATTTCCCTTAGTTTTGTTGGTAATCGTGCGACCAAGTTCGTTACCTGTCAGATCCTTAGTTAGATTTTCATAATCGTGAAAAGATTACTAAGAAACTGAGAATCTGAAACTTTCTAGGAATTTAGAGAAATTTTTAGAAATTGGGCATTTTGACGTTTGAGAGAAAACCGGCAGGCAGCGAGTAGGAGCAAAGATAAGGCTGATGTTATGTATGTGGGCAGCTTTTAAGCAGTTAGCAAATCCATTCTTAGCTTTTGAAGATAACGCCTAACCGATTGGGGGGGGGGGGGGGGGCAAACTGAAAATCGATTATTTTTCTTTGTCATTTTTAACGCAACGTATATATTTTTATTCTTAATCTTATGTGCTTATCAGATCAGATGAAATTTCAACGCGCTCGGTTGAGAAGTGCACTGCTAAATGACGTCACGGAACCGTTACTATCGCTCGAAAGGTGTCACAAATCAATATAACCCATTAAAATCACTCCAACTGAAAATAGTGATTTCCTTTTTCTCGTTTTCAGGTGGAGAAACGGCCTGCGACAGGTGCGGACGAAAATACAAATACAAGAAAAGTCTTGTGAGGCATCTTCGGTACGAATGTGGTCAGACACCGCAGTTCAAGTGCCTACACTGCCCTCACAAATCGAAACAACGAAGCGATCTCAAAACTCATATGATCATGAAGCATTTCCACGCCAAACTATTCGAATTCGGCGAATAAGGACCAGTAAGTGATCGAATTTTACTCACTTTTGATACATGAATACCTAGTTTAAGTTTGTTTAATATTGAGGCATTAGACAACTGACGGTCGAATTTTAATTTGATTTAATTCAATCACGAATTATAGCATTTTTACTTCAAGTTGGAGGTTTTTCCATTTCAAAATGGAGGTTTTACCCATAAAATTGAGAGCGAAATACATTATTTAATTCTGAGATAGCGATAACAACAAATTAGCAAGTGAAACGTAACATTTAGCTGGTATAAATGAACATAATGAACGAAAAAAGTTCAAATTTTCAACGTGAGTCAGGCTTAGAACCGACAGGTGCTGCTGCAGGAAAGGACTAAGGTACGTTGAATTTTTAATATTATTTATGATTTCACACAGTACAGTGGTACCTTGCGATACGATCTTAATCCGTTCCTGGACCGGGATCGTATCGTGAAAAAATCGTATAATGAACAATATAATCTTATGTAATTTAATTTAAACTTAAATTTGAGGTGATACATCATCGTCTTCACTTTCTTTTCTACTTTTCTTACAAGAAACACTCGCTTCTTCGCTTTCTGGGGCACTTCTCTTCCAAAAAATCTACCTAAAAGAAGCCTCTTTTTGACAACTCCTCAAAATGTTTCGAAAATGACCAAGACAAATGTCATTTATATTGTCCATTGCACGAGCTGTACGCATATTGGTTGGTTATTCCTTGAATAATCAACCTATGATTATGATAAAGGTGAACCTCTCCGATTCGGCTCAAAATTTTTTTCTGGACGTTTTCTCAGATCAAAAAAGGTCGATGTCCGTCCGCCGTACGCCGTCCATTGTCCGCGCCGTTTTCGGTTGTAGAAAATTTTCTAAAAATATGAAATTTGGGTCAGGGGTCTGTTCCTGGCCTAAAACGGTCCTCGAAACTTTTCAGCCCGATCGGAAATTTGGGCGGGGTAGGGGTCAAAATGTGTTTTTTGAAAAATGGGTTTTTCGAGATTTTGGTCGATCTAGGCGAGTAGGGTATCATTTTCCAGTATATTTTGGACGCTGAATCCAATGAAATGGGTCCCGGAACGATTTGTGCCCACTGGGAGAGGTTATGGGTCAAAATGGGTACCTATCTACCCATTTTGAATGTGTGTTTTCTAGATTTCTGGTACCTAGGCGTGTGGGGTATCATTTTCCACTAAATTATGGATCCTGAATCGATTGGAATGGGTTTGCGACCCGCCACGCCCAATGTTTCCCATATTTCCCCCATGTTGAATATGTGTTTTCGAGATTTCTGGTACCTAGGCGTGTGGGGTATCATTTCCCACTAAATTTTGGACCTTGAATCGATTGGAATGGGTCCGGGACACCCACACCCGCTGTTTTCCCCATGTTGAAGAAATTAGTCTCCGTACGCCTGGTCCGAGGAATAACCAACCCGTGTGTAAGAATTTGCAGCGTTTTTCTGGGGTTTGCCCGCAGCGCGCCAACTTGTGGCAAGAGATAACATCGTATCGCGAGGTACTACTGTATAAGTATAATGAATTGGACGAGAGCAAAGCAAAATCTTCAGTCTAGCCCGTCCGCGGAGTCTTGAAAAGAGCGCCTTGTAGCGTGATGTTGGCAGCCGTGGCCGGGAGTCGCTCCCTCCCACCCCGTTATTCCGTCAACACTGCTCATTCGGAGTCTGAGAGGTTTTAGAATTTCTACGTGTTATTGTATTGTTTTGCTATTAAGTTTTTCTTTTTTCTTCTCTCTCCAAATGTTTTCATTTAATTTGCCGGACGAACTCTCGACGCGTTGAATGACCACACGAGGGGATCGAACAGTTTAGTGCGGAGTTGTCGTTTCTTACACGAAAAGTGCTGTGCGTGAGAACAAAAAAAAAAGTTTTCGTGGTTTTTACGGATCAAAATTGGTTCCTGCGGTACGGCAATATGTCGGAGAACCAGCATTTTTGCCTCAAATGGAATCATCATCAACACACTCTCGTTTCGCTGTTTTCCTCTCTGTTGAATACGAACACGTTCGTCGACTGTACACTCGCCGCCGGTGGGAAACATATAAAAGCTCACAAAATGATCCTGTCAGCGTGCAGCCCGTATTTCAAAGTGAGTCACGTCCATTTGTCGTGCCCTCCATTTCGCTTGGTTCCGCTAACAAAAGACTAGAAAAGTTCGAGGGCCGCAATTTGGCGTCCCGTTAGAAGAAATGTAAACCGCCTCAACCAAAATGTCCTCTCTAAATTCCAATATTCTCGAAGCCGAAGGGATGCCATATTTGAAGTCATTAGCGTGTTCCATTTTCCCCTCATAAGACATATCAGAGATCAATACTTTCGCCTATCGCCTGATCGGACCGCCCACTGCAAATTCGCTCTTACTTGGCTAAATTCTCTGTCAAAATTCCTTCACGGGCGAATAACCTTCAAGAGGAACCGTGTCATTTGGAGCTTCCTCCATTTTTTTTTACCTACGTGCCGCTCGCCTTTCACTTCTCGTAGCATTTCTAAATTTATGGGCACCGCTCGTTTCCCGGTTAATGACCCTCTTTCGGGCTCTCATTAGTACCGCATTTCAAAATGATTTTTCTCCTTGCGGTATACCAAAAAGCCAAGTTTCCACGCTTGATGACTCTGTTTTGCATCTTCGTTCCTCACTTTGATTGTATTATTTATACGTCTTCCACTATTTTCACCGTCATTTTAAATGTCTCAAAGAGTCTTGACTTGTCTCATCTCTTCCAATTAAATTCGTTCTCTTTAAATCTTGCCACTAAAATTTGCCACCCGTTAACGCTTTAAATTGTAACTTTGAGCATAGTGACGCCCATTCGGCTCATCCAAGGCATGACCTGTAACCAATCGGAGAGATCAACTTTCTGCATGTATGTTTTCATGCATGAAAACATACGTTGATTATTCAAGAAATAACCAACCTAAAAACGTATTCGGAAGTCACCGTTGCGTTCAAAACTGCCTCTTGGCATGCCAAATTTAGCTGATTTTCCTTTTTCCTCAGCGTGGAAGCTCAAAAGCGTACTCCTGTGTAGCTTAAGTGTGATTTACGCTGCAAATTCTTACACACGGGTTGGTTATTCCTCGGACCAGGCGCAAGGAGACTCATTTCTTCAACATGGGGGAAATGGGGAAAACAGTGAATGCGGCGGGTCCCAGACCCATTCCAATCGATTCAGGATCCAAAATTTTGTGGAAAATGATACCCCACACGCCCAGGTACCAGAAATCCCGAAAACACATATTCAGTATGGGTAATAGATACCCATTTTCACCCATAACCTCTTCCAGTGAGTGCCAATCGTTCTGGGACCCACTTCATTGGATTCAGCGTCCAAGATTTAGTGGAAGATGATACCCCACTCGCCTAGATCGCCCAAAATCTCGAAAATCCATTTTTCAAAAAACACATTTTGACCCCTACCCCGCCCAAATTTGGTCCGATCGGGCTGAAAAGTTTGGAGGACCGTCCTAGGCTGGGAACGGACCCCTGACCCAAATTTCAGATTTTTAGAAAATTTTCTACTACCTAAAACGGCGCGGACGGCGGACGGACATTGACAGCCGAATCGGAGAGGTTGACCTTTTACATGAAAACATAGATTGATTATTCAAGGAATAACCAACCAAAATGATAGCCCACGCGCCTGGATCGCCAAAAATCACGGCGTGTTTTTCAAAAACGTTTACCCATACCATCCCCAAATTTGTTCCGATGGGGCTTAATGATTTCGAGGAGCAACTTGGGCTGAAAGAGGTCCTCGACCAAAATATCAAATTATTAGAAAATCAGATTTTAGACGCCACACAACGAATACTGTCAAATTTTGGGGCCAATCGGAGAGGTTGACCTTGGGCATGATTACATAGGTTGATTATTCAAGGATTAACCGACAATTCTTTGATTTTAGCGGCTCATCTTACAAAAGCAAATTAGTTTGGGAAAATCAAAAATCTCACTCTCCGTCTTTACATTCATATAAATTATTACCTTATCACAATCCACGGCTGATTCGAAATACTAATGCCTTTAAAATAATTTTGAAACGCAGTTGATCGGGAATTTGTTCCTGTCAACATCAAACGTCGAGATAGAGATTGCGTAAGGGATTGTAACCGATTTCCGAGAAAAATTCTTCGTTTTGAACCTCGTGATGTTTTTGTTACGTAAGACCAGGCAAATTTACCGCTTGTGTTCATCAAATCGCATACCTTCGGTGGCCGGAAGAGGTTTATAGTTCATCGACCCTTAAACGATAAATAAATAATATGTTTCGGTGCTGGGAACAATCTTCGGATAAGCTAAATTTAGTTTAACTATCGTAAGTGTAAATACATAAAGATAGCTGTGTATGGTGAGCAGAAGTTGAAGATAATTTATGAATGTGAATACAGAAAGCTCAATACCAGGAAATATTTTAAATGCGATTAGAGAGCTTTTGATGAGAAGTGGGTACTCAAATTTGGTTTTCTCTGTGTCAGATTAAGGACAATAAGGTGACTTTAGTGTCTCCTCACTATAGAATTATGCCCATCAGGACAAATACAGGCCCAAGAGTGGCAGGAGGATGCTCATGCGCTTTCCTACATCTTTAGCAGACGCCTGTTTCAAAAGACTTCTCTGCGATTGTATCGATCAATTAATAACCGGAAGGAGGGGTATTTACAAGAGGCATAAAAGCCATTACTCCTCCACAATCTGGTCAATTATTACAACCATGCTCACTACAGGTATGCCATGTCACACTGACATATCACCTATGGCACCTATGTTAATCGAGCCTCTTCAGAGCCAAAAATTTGCTCGTAGTTCCAAAAACAAATCCCTATTCCCGATATGATTATCACAATCCACCACATATTCTCTCTGTACCAATTTAATTCATCGGCCGGTTTTTTATTTTCAGGAAATCCTCCTCGAGCATAGCGATATGCATCCAATCATCATTTTGAACAGCATTCAGTATTCAGAGCTCAAGGCCATTGTTGAGTTCATGTATCGCGGTGAGGTGAACGTGTCTCAAGAGCAGTTACCGACGTTTTTGAAAGCCGCCAACACCCTACAAATTAAAGGCCTCACGAACGAAGAGGAAGAAGAGGCTGACGGGTACGATGAATATTAAAATCCTGATTTTTTAAATTCTATTTGATATACCTACATTGCGAGAGGTAACGGATTAAAGTAATTCCTTTGTGTCACAAATGCGCCTACCACTCTAGAATGTATTGAAAAACAGCCAATCTCTCTTAAATATGCTGCAAATATCTATACTCTGCTTATTTCTCCAGAATGTATCATAAAACTGGTCATGGGGTGTCGTGGTGTTGTTTTCCAACTATTAAAGGAGAAACTCTGCAAATTCCTACACAGGGGTTGGTAATTCATCGGATCAGGAGCATGGAGACTCATTCCAATCGATTCAGCGTTCTAAAATTAGTGGAAAACGATACCTCACACGCCTAAGTCGTCGAAAATGGGGAAAACAGTGGGTGTGGCGGGTATCAAACCCATTCCAATCGATTCAGGGTACAAAATTTAGTGGAAAATAATACCTCACACGCCTAGGTACCAGAAATCTCGAAAACACATATTCATAATGGGTAGGTAGATACCCACTTTGACCCATAACCTCTTCTGGTGGATGCCAATCGTTCCGGGACCCGTCTCATTTGATTCAGCGTCCAAAATTTAGTGGGTTGAAAAATTTCGAGGACCAACTAGAGTCGGAAACGAACCCTCGACCCAAATTTTAGAACATTTTCTGCAACCAAAATTGGCGTACGGCGGATGGACATTTGCGAATTTTGGTCTAGACACCTTGAAACGCCCAGAAAAAACAATTTTTGAGTCGAATCGGAGAGGTTGACATTTTGCATTCAACAGGTTGATTATTCAAGGAATTACCAACCAAAAGGTGTTAGATACAAGGAATATAGCGTGGATGATGGATTTTTCAAAAAAGCTACCCGCTGAATGGTGATGTCACAACCTGCATGAAAAAGTGAAATGGCGGCTATATTTGAGACAAAAAACGCGAAGAACTGCAACAACAGTTCTTGCCTTTTGGGGCTCTGCGCTCTAGCGGTCAACTTCCCTTGGTTTTGTTACGTTTGTAAAGGAGAAGCAACAATTTTTCTCATGCATTTTTCAGAAACAGTGGGTACACCCCACTCAAATTTGTTGTAAACTGCTCATTCCCTCGTAATTTGTTTAAATAGCGCCAATTTTGTCTGCGCTGAATATTGCCCATAATAGTCTTGAGCATAACTTAGAACACTCCAACTCCTCTTGAATGTCTCACAGGCGAGCCAAACTCTGTAGATTGTGTCATAAAATTAACATAATTTCTACAATTGTACAAAACGGTTGTGTCCCTCATATGCTGCAAACCGCCTATTACAGTTCATTAGTAAACCGCATATTTTCATAGCACCAATTCTTCTAGAATGAGCTGTAGAATCGTTATTCGCATTCGATACCCGTTACAGGAAAGCCTAGCATACTGTGCTTTTGTTTCGTGTTGCTCTGCTGGGTCGCTAATTTTGTCATTTTGTCGTTTCAGGTCCGAAAAAAGTTCTGCCGAGCCGGACAAGTCCTCTCCAGTTCCGTCCGAACCGCTTCGTAAAACGATCAAACTCGAGGGTGGTGGAGTCGCTCCAATAGAAGAAGACAACCCCAAAGATCTGACAATAAACGACACCTTCTACAATTACAACTCGACGTCTGACGATTCGGCGCACAGCAGCGTTCGTCTCAAAGTCGACACTGACGACGACTCACATACTGGTGCCTTTCCAATACCTCAAGGTTAGATCAAGTCCTCTGGAATCGAGCTTCCCAAACTGGTGGTGGAATTTGCGGTGGTGGCAACACTGTGATTATTCGATGTTACTAAACGCAATATTTTATTTGATTGCCAGTCAATAACTGTGATTATGTGTACATGTATGTGGATTTCGAATAGTTACGGCTTGGATCTAGCAATAAACCATTTCTCTGCTGGCTGGGCTAGCTCATGGGTGTCATCGACGCTGTAGGACCCTAACCACAAGCTTAGTTGACCTGGAGCCGGCTCCCAGCCTCATCAACTCACTCTGATGAACTAGAACCCTGTTTGAATAAGCCGAAAAGCTTCAATTTGCCGCCCTTTGTGCAGGCGCTATTTGTTTATCTTCTGCAATATTTCGCTGCAGATAACGCTCTTGATTCCTTCACCTGAAAGAAATTCGCTTGTTATGAAAGTCGTATTAACCAGTTTTCTTTTCTGTTCCCAGCCTTCATGAAACAAGAAACCTACGTTACTCCTCCTAATTCCAACGCTACTATCATGGGTAAGTATTGCAACTATTATCTTTGGTTAGAAATAGTCGATTATTTCCACAAGATGAAACATCAGAAACAGTACAAATGAAGGTACATGAGAGAACACCTAGTTTTCAGAGCGAAGTGAAAGGTACAAAATACAAGTAGAAGGAGGCCACAACATTTATATCAAGGGGAAAAATAAAAGGCTCCAATGAAGAGGAAACCGAGGTAGCGCAAAAATGAACCCGTCATAGATATACAACTCTTAACAATAACGTAATCTGGCAACTACTTCCTTCTAATATGCCACCTTTTAGGCAAAAATGTAAAAATTCTATAATGTATTCTTCTACAGTAATTTTTTAACAAGTCTTGAATGAAAATATACCTACGATTACGTAATATTACGTAAATTACGTAAATATACCTATGATTATACCTACGATTGCGTAAATATACCTATGATTACGATTTGACAAATTTACAAATTTTGTTGCAATTCGTTGCAATCGCTGATTTTTGTTGTACTCGTATTTACGTTCATAATCGTGAATTTTTTCGTAATTTTCTTCTGAATATTTTTCTTTATTTTTGTATGTATTGTAAGGTAATCCAAACCATTTCAAAACGGCTATTGACTATTTGTAGGATATCACAAGAAAAATGATGCATTTGGAGATGATAGCAACAAAAATGTTGTCTACAAAAGTTGCTGAGTATCTACTTTCATTTGTGAAATACGATGGTCGTATTCGATTTCAACTTTACTTTACTGTTTTCAGGCCTTTTACAACACCAACACATGATGAACAACGTTTCTTCGGACGATCTACCTCACTTTTCTGGTAAGTTCGAGACATTGATGAACTGTAATTGTGATGTTCTGGTGGTTATTCGTCGTTCCGTCAATACATTAATTACATTTAATTATTATTCATCTATTTTTGTTAAAGGACTCGGCGCTTTTGGGAAAATGATACAACTCCGGCGACCCAA
Organism: Cyrtorhinus lividipennis; assembly: GCA_019603395.1. Taxonomy (NCBI): domain Eukaryota; kingdom Metazoa; phylum Arthropoda; class Insecta; order Hemiptera; family Miridae; genus Cyrtorhinus; species Cyrtorhinus lividipennis. Next base: position 1,281,486 of record CM034008.1, on the reverse strand, counting down.
CGCGACGGAAAAAGACGCGGCCTTCAAATGCGACGAATGCCCTAAATTTTACCGGTCGAAAACGTCGTTGAACCTTCACAAACGCTGGGAGTGTGGGAAAGAGCCCAAATTTGCGTGCCCCTACTGCGATAAAAAATGTCACCAAAAGGGTAATCTCAAAGTCCACATAATATCCCGGCACCGGGATCGTATCAACCCGAACGAAAATCAACCTAGTAATTCGACGTGAATATTCGTTAATGATCAGATGCGCCGTTTTTGATGTGCTTAGTGATTTAAAAAAATCGGAGCATTTTGTTTCGGTTGGATGATAGTTCCTCTGTGGCCCGGATTTGCAGCAATTTATCAATATCAACGTTCATTAACAAACCCCTGAAATGGTCTTTATGGCAGCACTGAGTCGACTTTTTTGCTGGTAGAACAGATAAATTACACGACTTAAGCGAACTCCACCCCAATGATTTTTATCTGTTAGCTTGTTTCAAATTTGACATACCGCACCACCCTATTTTTTAGACAGCAAGAATTAACGTGATCATAAATCAGCGCTGTCACTTGATGAAAATGTCCCCTTCTTACCAGCGTTGCTCTACTTGAACCATTGATCGACTCAATATCAGCAAAATCAATCCTATTAAGGTTTTGCGTTCAGTTAGCGCCCTTTCTGCCTCAACTTGAAGTCCGTTCATCGACGAGTATCCAAAGATTGATTTGGTTGAACGGAAAAACGATGTGCACGTCACATTCAAATGATGGGATAGCAGTGAGTAAGGGTTTATAAATATAGAAAAAAATCTGAATAACAAATATATCGGAAAAAATTAATACAAATAAAAATTCCCCGAAATCCATCCTATTTTCTCAAAATTTATTACTATTTTGTTGTAGTGTTACTTGAATTTCTCCTGTAGTACAATTTTTACTGAAGTTCATGTAATTTTTCTCACGTAAATCCTTCTCAAAATAACTTTTTTATTTAATTATTATTTAACAATGTTTTCCATTTATTCATTTTATAGGAGAAATTCTAATAAAACTTATTCAATAAAGTGCAATTTTTTAAAGTAAAATTTACAAAAAAAGAGGTAAATTTTGATCATTTGTAAAACGTGCAGCTGATGAAGACAATTTTAGTACGTAACATTCGCTATGACTGCACTACATTTTGAGAATGTAGATTTTATTGGAATTCTTGTACAAATTGAGTTTTATTCGTATTCAGATTTACAAATTTCTGTATTTGTGCTCCCATCTTTGTTGCATTTACACTCGACCTCGAACAACCATGGCAATATGAATAACCCCGCGCTCGATGTACTTTTCATTTTCCTAACGAGAAAAGCCCTGCCAATGTTTTCACTGGCGCATTATACGGTTGCCTTACCATTCAAATTCGGCCCATTTGATCATCCGTTGAGTTAAAAAAAAAACTATAATAAAATTGTTTTTAAAAACAAATATTTTTTAGGCATTTAAGTGAAAAAGCAAACTCGCTCTCTATCCTACTATGATGTAAGATGAACTCTATGAGAAGAATGTTTTATAATACCTACGTAGTATACATCATTTTTTATATAGGAAAACCTCGTCACCAAAGTGTTTGTGAATGGTATTTTATAGAAAGAGTAGAAGAATGAGCCTCTAGCCTCTACCCAACTATTTATGAATAGATAAGGTTGTAATGCTTAATTTATTACGCTAAAACGACGTTGAACAATATTATTTACACAATTGCGCACGATAAAAACTCACTTGAGCTTTTCTTTTTTTTTTACGAAGACAAATAGTTGCAATCTTTGTGGTTGTTGGGGATCAATTTTATGTATTTCTTCCGTCGATAAAAAAACTCTGATTTTTATTAGCGAATTTTATTTTAAAATTTAAATTTGATAAGTATTTATTTACCTTGATGTCAACGATTTTGTTCCGTCGAGATTTTGCAGGGTGGTGCTCGATTTATTTGAGCTCTGAACGTGCTAAAGCGCCAATTTGAGTGTCCAAAACGATAACATCTCTGGCTTGAGCGTGGACGTCGTTATTTGATTGAAGTTGAAATCGGCAAAGTTTATTTGAATTTATTGAATTTGATATTTTTTTCATTGATTAGAAATTATACAGCTGAGTTTAATTTGAGTGGAATTCCCATTACATTCATCCAAATGGCTGTGACAAGCAAAAAGAGACCGTTCTCCCACCACTTTCCCTGCAACATCCCTCTGTACTGTATTCTTAATATTAAATTATCAATAGATCGAACAACTCTACCATTATTTTCGTACCAACCTCGCGTCTATAAAGACTATTGGTAATTTGTACAATTTCTATTTCTTTTCTCTCTTATTTCAGACAATTATCGATTTTCATTGCCGTCAATTCTGACATTGTACCTGCTTTCGGAAAGGAATTCTGTTTATTATAAAATTTGATGCATGAAACATGAACTTAAACCGCTCAATGTGCGCGTTGATTTTGTTAATAGCTTAGTCAATTACCGTAGGACAGTTTTCAATCTTGTGAAACCATTTTTGTATTGACGGTTCGTGTTGGTTGCACGTGCCAGGAAACAGTATTTTTTGGATAGTTATCAAGTGTTCAGTTGTCTAATGGTTGATGAAGGTTAGTTGGCGGGTGGATTACAAAACCGCCTGTTTCTTTAGAATTCATTTTAAAACCGTCACATTCTCTGAAACGTGTTTCAAAGAATAACAAAACAAATAGGAATAACCAACAAAAACTGCCTGTTTGCCTCAGAATTTGTTACAGAACGGTCAAACCCTGTGGAAAGTGTTACTGTGTTAAAACTGCCGATTTATCTAAAACCTGATACCAACCCTTAAAAGTATTGCAGTTTCTATCAGAGGACTGCCAATAACTTTCGAAACTGTCACCCTCTGGATTTTTATCAATTTTTTTTTTTTTAATATTTTTTTACAATCCCAGTGGTCTTTGGTTTCAGTTTATTTGTTTAAAACCTATTACAAAACTGCAAATTCTCTCTAGAATCTGTTGCAAGCCCACCAATTCTTCTAGATCTGTTACTATACCACGATTCACTGACAGAATGCATTAGAAGAGCCCCTTCCCCTTCATTTCCTCTAAAATTCAATATAGTGACCCAAATTCACTGTTCAATATTCCCCTTCACAGGCCTCATTTCAGTAATAAAAACAATCAAACGATTCCATTTTGTACCAACTTGAATCGCGAACGATTTTCTCCATCTTATCAATTTTGAGCAAATCGGGTTGTAATATTCACCCGAAATTTGATCGCTCCACTTGAATTTCCCCAAAACTTGTCTACCGCGTGTACAAAAGGGCGCGTCAATCCGTGCAATTCCAGGTTATTAAACGTGAAAAACAAAATTAATTTCGTCGACAAAATTTTCGGTATACGATGTACATAATTATTACGTTAATTGATTATATAATAAAAACAAAACTGGATTCTATCCAAAAAAGTGATAATAGTTGTAGAGAAAAAACGGCATTGTGTTGATTTATAATACTCAAGATACTTAAATTTTAAAAAAAGCGTTAGTGAAAAAAAAAAAATTAATTTTCAGAACGATTTTTTTCTATATTTTTTATCCAAATAATAGGTCACGACCTGTCGGAATATTATTGAATAGAATTATTAGAAATAGAATTTCGCTTATTCTTCATGTAATCTTTTTCTTTCTTTTGGGGAAAAAATGTATTTTTCGGAGTTACTACGTTTTTTTGAAAGACTTGTTACTATTTTCTCAGTATTATTTGACGAATCAGACTTCCAAATTTTTCATTTCTAGTCTGAGACAAGTTAGAAGAAAAATTTTTATTATTAATTTTCAACCAATTTTTTGGTATTTAATTTTCATTTTATTTTATTCTTTTCTTATATTGAAAAAAAAAATTGCTCTCTTCTCGAAAGTTATCTATCATCACTTATGTCCTTATGAAAAATGAGTTAGTTGTTTGATGATGAGATGTATGCACATTGACAATAGTACCTACTATACACTTGTTATAAAGACAGTTGTTGAGTTAGTATTTTAAGTTATTTTGTCGTGTTGTATCGATTGATTCTCATTGTAATTTTTCTTTTGAATCTCTTAACTGCTCTAAGCGTTGTGAATTAGGTTGAAAGTTCGACGCTACGAGGTATAACGGCTTGTTTAGTGCCTTTCGTTGTTCCGTACGACTTATTTCGATCAATTGATTTTTCTAGTGAGAAACTTGAAAATGAAGATCTGAAAAAAATTGAGAAAATATACCTATTGTCAAGATTCTCTCGGTGGGTGTTCATCGCCTTTTTCGACGTAACGTCAATTAAAGCGTTGACGGACGAGTAAAGTCACCCCGTTGACATACAGTAAAGTATCGTTATATCGTAATAATACATCAAACCCTCCATAATAACGTCAAGACCTGAAGGCCCTCGTATCTTTTTACTTTCAACCGCTGAGCTTCTCATTTCACCAACCCCTACACTACAAGCAGTCTTTTTCGTTTTTAATTTTTTTGTTCTTTTATTATTATACTTTTTTAAAAATCCAACCTCAAATAATAATGGTTCCTTAAATTCGTTAAAGACTGCCTCGAATCAATTTTCATTTTTCCTTTTTTTTTCAAGAACCAACCGATATTTTTAATTTTTTAGGTAAAAATCAGCTACGGGTAGTTCTTAACAATTGATATTTTTGCAATCGATAATTAATAAAGGAAAACTACATCTGTACATAAATTATACGTCATGAGTAAAAACTATTTATGGATGCATAACCTAGTAGGGAGCATAGTAAATTATTTATTATTTTCAAGTGGACATAATTTTTACACTTTTAATTTCGAGGCTTATGTATACAAATAATGTTGATATATTTATTTACAAATAAATTTTATATTGTAAAGATATTCTTGAGTTGTTTCTCTGGCATTAAGTCAGTGCCTCGTCCGGCATCCCCTATGCAAATCTTCGAAGCCACGGTCTTGCAGGAAGACTGAAATTTTCGGATTATGGCAGACATCAAGTTCGTTAATGTCTGGAAACCGGTAAGGCAGCCTCTCTAAATTTCCGCATTGTTCATGTTCGTAAGAAAAAATTAGATACTGTTCAATTTATTTGGATTTGTTTCCATTGAAATACGAAAAGGCGACTGTTTGAAGTCATGTCGGGCGGACGGCATTTCAAAATACTCTGAAACTTCTGACGCCAACATGTGGTTTTATAACCAGTTCAGAAAATTTGATAAGATAAATGTGAAGATACGGAATAATTTTTCGAACGCGCTACGCAATAAATTGACGTAGGTAAGCAATGACGAAATCAAGGTAAAGCAAAATCAAATATCTGCTTCATAGAAAAATTCTGTATATTTCAGGCTGGACAGCGCATCATATAACATCATCAGAGCAGCTGCCGAAGGGCTTCACGTACAATGAATCATAGGCATGACGCGGTAATCCAAGCTAGACTCGTAACAATTACAATATAATGCTAATGGAAACCTTCACAGCCGTTCGTTTGAATGTGGTAAATTGATCTGTTGGGGACGTTTTGTGCGATATGGGAGTTACTTGACTTCGATGATTTCGACGTCTTTGTCGAGCGTCGCCGTTCTATTGCCTTCAACGACGTCGCCAACAATCCAAGCATCGACGCCGTCGATTTGCTTCATGGACTTGCAAAATGGCGCTCCTTCGTCTTTAGGCAACGCTATGAGGAGGCCGCCAGATGTTTCTATGCCCTGGCCGCTGAGGAGGGAGAATCTGTTGTCTATGGCTCTTTCAACCGCGGCCATGCCAGCGACAATTGGGAGTCTCTTGATGAGGAAGTTAACTGGTGAGGTTTGATGGGCGGCTAAGTTGTTGGCGTGGCCGAGAAGACCAAATCCGGTGATGTCTGTGGCGGCGTGAGCTCGGTGTCGACTCATAAGTGAAGCTCCCGTCCTGTTGAGACGAGTCATTGACTCCACGGACATGTAGTAGGCTTCTCGAGCTTCTTCTCTACTTATCACTGAGCTCAATTTGTCCCATTTCTCCCCACCATCGTTGCACCACTGGTAGGCAAAAGTGGCGTTTTGAGAACCAAGGGGTTTGGTTAGGACGAGGACGTCACCGACCTGGGCGTTGTACGGCAGTATGATGTCTTCAGTCTTTGTGACGGCTGTCGCAGTACCGCCAATCATGCACCACTCGCTGTACTTGGTGTCACCTCCAGCGACGCAGGTGCTGCCAGCTGCCGCTTCGTCGACGAAACCTTTCATCATTTGCCCGAAAACGACGTCTCTCTCAACTTCCGTCATCTTGAAAGGGATTCCAGCCAACATCAGCATGTTGTCACAATCTGGCACCCCCATAGCGTACATGTCGCTCAACACGTTGGCGCAGGCTATTTTACCCATGATGTACGGATCATCAATAAGCGGATATAAAAAATCCGTCGTCTGGATGAGCGAATTTTGTCCATCTCGTAACGGTATCACTGCGGAGTCTAATCCTATTCCTACAACTGGTGACTGTGAAGGTATTACATGGCTGCCCTCAGTAGGGTCTTCCAACCCCTTCAAAAGACTCAAAAGGGTCTTTTGAGGGACCTTGCAACCTCACCCTCGCAGACCGGCAAAACTTGTCAACTTGAAGTCCTCCGACAAGGAGTGATCTTTGGGTTTGAAGAAGTTCTCGAAGAATGAGTCCTTTTCAGCGACGTTCCGTGACGTCATCCTGTCGGCAGCGCCTCCTCGAATCTACCACAAAATTAACGTGTGTAAGTACCATTTTATGAGCAAAAAGAACCTGCCTTTGTAGGCAATTCCTGTTAAAAGCAATTTCTAATTTGTAATTTCTCTCTATTATTATTACGTATTTTTAAAGTGAAATAATCAAAGATGGTTGCAATGACTATTCATTTCTTATTACGAGCTATTTTCCGAGGATTTTTTTTTTTTTTTGCTTTGAAACATTTTATTTGATAAGTTAAAGGAGTCCTCATGGAACCGTCCCGTGTTATCTAGTAGTGACAGCAGAAATACATCACGTCAGCAGAAATGCTAGCGACGACAGCTTGCGGATAAAAGGATGGCGAGTCATTTTTTTTTTCTTACCCAGCTTCTAAAGTAAAAAGAGAATTAGTCATCAAAACAAACTCACTAGGTGATTAATTAAACGTGACAACTTGTCCCCTGACAAACGCTGATGCTGAAGCTCAAACAGTGAAACTGCCAACAAAAATTGATAACGCTCACCGATAAGGAACAACAGGTAAGCTTTATGTAGCGACCCAGCCACATTTTTGCGTGGCTTCGTCCTACAAAGTTTGGGAAACGTTTTTCTGTTTGGCGAACAGATCAAAAATTATTTCAAGTTCTTATTTCAGGTATGATGACGACCTATACCATCAATGATTCAAGATTGGGAGCTTGAGAATAATGTATTTTTTATTGAACAAACGGAATCTAATCTTATGGTTTAGATTGACAGTCCAGCTCGATGATCGTAGACTATCGATTTTTCCTCCTACCAAGCTTCCCCTCAAATGAGAATGAAAGTAAGGATATAGTTTATTGCTTCGAAGTGGTCGTTTTATCCTTGGAAACAAAATTCAGGTGAGTCTTCGAAGATTTTCGTTGAACGGATGCTTGTTTTGCGACTTTTTTTAACGAGGAAATGTATATTTTATTTTGAAGAAAAGAACTCTGAACGATTTATAGAAGAAATATGATAAATGCATGTTCCAGGGTGACATCTGTGCTCGCTCTAGACAACGCGTATGGTTCACAAATCTGAACGTGGCTGATCACCGTTGATTTCTGTGAAATTGTCCGTAGATCCGTAGGCCCATCAGGTGTTCCACTCCTGTAACAGTGAATTATCGCATCACGGTTGAACGTTAAAGAAAATATTACAAATTTAACAAACTGAAGCTCTAAAATTGATCTGTTAATCTAAATTCGTCAAATTCGATTTGCTAATTCAACTCTGGGTGGACCGACAAAACAAAAATTCCGTAGATCTACCAGTGAGTTCATTTTTGACCAAACTATGACTGACCGTATCATTTATGCTTGTTTCTTTTCTATTTTGTCGGCTCGTTGCCATCGCCATCCAGCGGCTTGCCCTGTATGGTTCGTTTTGATATTTTGTATTGTACTAGGAAAATCTGAAAATAAATTAGTGCTATCATCCGTACTTTAGTGCCGGTCCGTTTCGCGACATTAATTTCGTTCTCATTTGACGTGTATTGGTTAATCATCTTCACTTACTTGGAGGGTAAGATGAGCGTTACATGAGCATCGATAAGGTAAACGGGTTATTATTTAGTTTTAAACAATTATTCTCCACTAATGATTACTCGAAGACTGCCAATTTGACCTCGAAGGAGAACAATTTAGCGTCCCCACAATAGAATCTCTACTTGGAGTTTCTCTGGAGGCAGTGAATTATTGGTTGGGTAAGTAATGAAGGTACCAATACAGGTGATAATTATCATGTCGGGTTCATTATGCATTGACCCGGAGTCATTGTGGTGCTAATCCTATGGTCCCTGCCGGTTTATACTAGTATTTTGTATCCATTGAAGAGTACGAATATTATGGCAAATTCAGCTCAGTTATCAATCATCAATTTGATGAATGTTCAGTTTGTTTCGTTTGATCAATCCTTCAGTTATTGTATGTATTTAATTGAAGCGCTTAATGTACATAGTTGCACTTAGTCCCGTTCTGTAGCAATTTGCGCTCATTTAGTTATTTTGTGTGCTCACTACCGCAGTTGTGAGTATCCCGGCTGTCAGAATGACGAAGGAATGTCGTCCATATTGGACTATGTCCTTCATGACTCCAAGTGCCGCTAGCAAATATCATTCGATTTCTTCCTATAATTACTGACAATGCATTGGTCCTCATGGCCCTTCTGCTGTCGTCCAGGTGTTGAATTTAGCTCTATCATTCGGTCATTGTCTTTGATGGGGCTTTGCGTCTCATTACCTATCAACTATTTTGCTAAATTTGTGCAGCGTGTAAATTCACGTTTTGTGTCTCGAATGTGGCCGTTATCTCAAGCAGATTGTGAGGTCACCATTCAGCGGATAGCTTTGTTTAAAAATCAATCATCTACACTGTTCCTGATGTATCTGACACATTCCCCCCCCTTCTTAGTTATGGACAAACAAGAAACTGACCAATTTCAGACCGTACACCCCTTAGGTTCAACATATTTCATGTGCTGTAACAATTTTATTAACAATTGTTGATACTAATAATAGTAACATAATAATGAAATTCCTCAAACATCGTTGTCCAGTAGCAACTCTGATAGTAAACAACTCCTCATAGGATTCATAATGAGTTTAACCATAACCATCTCATGTCGCTACCATTCATCATTTGGTGTTGCAGAGCGGGAGACTGACCATCTCCCAGGCTTTAGTTTGCACACAATTCTTGGGGAATGCGAGGGACATGAGCGTGGCAGGACATTTGTGTTTCTGATTGGTTTTCTCAGGTTAAAACTCTTACAAAAATATACCTATGTGTATAATATAATAGGGGCTATGCGTAATGTTGAACAAAAATCGTTTTAAACTCAAAATTTCGTTTAACTCTCCTCAACACAACTAGGAGCTCAGGTAGGAAGTTGCCAAAAAAGGTGGCGTCTTGTCCATTTTCTTGTAAGAAGCAAAATGTTTTTGAAAATGCTTAACAAACTTGAGAAAACCATGTTTGTAAGAGCGGTGAGCATTTGCCCAGCAAGACCTTGAAGGACAATTTTTCTTAGGCTTACTGATAGTGGAGTCTGCCGTGCATGGAAAGCACCCTACATTGCAATTACCCCTTTCATTTCTTGAAACAACCAAGAAGTGCAATCGTAATTCATTGCAAATGTACTCCAACAAACCAAAGTTTAACCCGCTATAATACCCAAAATGAAACATTGAGTGCTCCTCTACAAGATCTTCAATCTACTTGATTGGGGGTCCCCCTTTCATAGGTCTCTGTCAAGCCCCCCCCTCCCACTTGCACCTTGATTATTGTCACAATTTATTACGTGGTACTAGAACTAATGTGGGAGGGTTTAGTAAAGGTAATACTGAAAGAATTTCCCAAAAGATATTTTTTGTTCCGATCAATACTATGTTATGTTTACCCATACCTCATGGCGTTGTCTCTTTGTTTTCCAAGCGTGTCCAACTATGGAAAGAGGGGAAAAGGTGTCAGATAGATCAGAAACAGCAGGGAGGATGGATTTTTCAAAAAAGCTACTCGCTGAAAAGACAACTGAAAGTTTCCTCCCCTTGGTTTGGCCATTGTTGTTAACAAACCTTTTTAAACAAGAAACAACAAATATAGGTCACTTCAGATAAAATACTACCTGAAGCGCAGTTGCAGGCGGTTTGGACCAATGATAGTGATACTCAGAAATCAAGGTGGACCTCATTTAGTTTGTCTCAATAGGGCCAGGAAGGGAAACACTGACGTCACAGCATTTTCTCTATTTTTTCTGATTATAAGCAAAAGTGATGTAGTTTCACCTCTTTATTGGGTCCAATAAATGATCGATTTCTCTTTTCACCGAGCATTCAGGATAAAGTATTTCCATCATCAGGGATTTAGAAGGAAGATTTCCCTATTTCCTCTCTTTTAAGCGTTTTGTAGAGCAACAAGTTTTGGCGAATGTTACTAGTGGTTTGTACAAAATTATCAGTTTGATATTTATTATAATTCTCTCTTTTATTTTGTTTTTATTTATTGGGTTTTAAGGAAACTTTGGCCTTAATTTTTAGGTGAGATACGCTCCCTTGTCAACTCGTGCTTCTGAAGAATTTCTTCAAAAAGCTGTTGTATGCAATTGTATTATCACAATGCTTACTTTTATATAAATATAATTATATAATATTTATATTTTATATAAATATTTATATAAATATAGTAAATATATTTCTACTGTTCCAAATTTCTTCGTAAGTCGTTCAATTTCTACCTATCGTTCCTATTTAGTGGTGAACATACATTTTTCATACTTTCAAATCATATCAGCAAATAATAACGCTTTAATTTTGGACCTTCCACTATCATTTTTCTCCTCTCTATCGCTTCAATCTAATTGTTTTTAATTCATTTTTTCAACTCTTTTCAATATTGCAGAGTTAATTTTTCATAAAATTTTCTACTCGTGACAGGCTGCCCCGACAAAGTGAAGAAAGACCACTGCTACACTCAAGAGGCCGGCGTTCGATGTTCAGCTTGCGGCAAATCCTACCGACACAAATTCCATTTGGAACGTCACATGGCTCACGAATGTGGAAAAGAACCTCGATTGAAGTGCCCCTTCTGCCCCTACAAGTCTATCAAGACAACCACGTTGTCTCGTCACGTCAAACTTAAACATTAATTTGTGCGCGCTGTGATTATTTCGTCAGTATCTTGAATATTTCGCGTTCATTTTAATTAATTTGTGTTCATTGGTTAGTCATCTCTTATGATAGGGAAAGATTTCTTATCCCTAGCTAGTGTTTAAGTTGTAAAATAAAAGTAGTCGTTGCTGATTGCATGTTTTTTTGTTGATTTTCAGCTTTCACCTTCGTCCTTATTGAGAAAATTTAACGTTTAGTTGATGAATTACGTGCATTTTGAGTGTGAATGGATCTCTCAGGCTGCGACGTGCGGTGATTCAGCGAAATTGTAGAAGATTTTACTACTATATTAAGACTGTAATTCTATAATTAACTTGAAATTCAATTATGTATTTGAATAACGAAATGTATTCTTTTGTTGGCAACAGAAAGGCGGATAGAAAGGAAAAATGATAACTCAAACCTCTACGATTACGTACTTCAACGCCATTTTTTGCGCCGCACTGACTACAAACCCGGCTCCAATCGGCACAAATTGAAACGTTGTAGAATGTGTTATTCGCGGAAAATTGTTACTCGAGTTTCAACAGTTTGCGACACTTGTGACGGTAACCCCGGTCTGTGTATCGAATGTTTTAAATCTTACCATTTGGACTTCAAAACCGAATTGAAAGAGGAATCTCCTCACGAAAGGCATTTTTTAAAACGCACCGACCATAGGCGAAGTGCCAATCGTCGAGGAAATAAACGTTGCAAAGTGTGTTACATGTGGAATAAAATTACCCGCGTTACGACAATTTGTGACACTTGTGAGAACCAGCCGGGATTTTGTCTCGAGTGCTTCAAAAACTACCACTTGGAGTTCAATTTACCATGACTTTTCTCAATAATTACCATCATTTTATTTATTTTCTATTGAGCCATAGCAATTTTAAGCTCTATTCAAACCGTCGTTTTCGTATTTTGGATGTTCGGTTTCCTGTGTTCTTCCATTATTTTTCAAAAAAGACACAAAAATCTGTCCAATTGTTGCACAGAATGCACCCGTATTGTTGGGTTTTGATGCCGCGTAGTCAATTTCTGTTGTCAGCTGTTTTCACACTCAAAATTTCATGTGTGTATCTCGTGTGACTAACATCTACGTTTCAATTTCATTTGTTCAATTAAATGTTTAGTTATCGAAAATACCGAAACTCCAACGATTTCCTATAAAACGTATTCTTTCTTCGTTCTTGAATATATTTAAGTGTGTACCAAAGATCCTGATTGTTACATTAGGTTTCATTTGATCTCAATCTAGTTTTTCGCTAATTCAATTTTTGTCTGCATTAAAGGAAAAAAATTGTGTTAACATTTTAAGGGTATTCTATGTTGATTTTCCTTCTACGACTTTCCATTTGGCATTGACAGGTAGTTCAGAGTCTTGGGGGAATAGGTTCTAGGGTAAAGTCCTCAATTTCATTTCATCATTTCAGAAAATGTCCAAAAGGAAGAAAATATAGGGGAGTCCCAACGTAACTACCCATAATGTCAACAATACTGCGCATAAAAATGAATTAATTTGTCTTCTTCATTTTGCAGCTTGATCACAGTTTGGTGGAGAAACAGGAATAAAAGGGTGAACTCGCATTCCTTCATTGAGGATATTAAATGAGAACCAGGTACGTATTCAACTTGTGAACATTTAACTAAATTTTGGACGCTGAATCCATTGAGATAGGATTTAGAACAATTATAGCTGGATATGGGTCAACATTTTCTTCTTCTTGCAGTTATAATTCCTTCTTCAGGGAGCTGAAAATTGGAGGGGTTGGATGAAATCTGGAAGGCTGAAGTCAGACTGCTCCCTCTTCGTGCGGTGAAGTGAAGGATTTTTGGGACGATTTATATAAACACAAATGTATCCTTCTTCGAGTAATGAACAAAACAAAAAAAGATTCGCACTGATCACTTTATCTTTTTGCTTTCAGGATGTTTGTGCGTATTTCTGGCGCGCACTTTCTACATGTGACGATTTGGACAGCTGGATAGCAAGCGGGCTGTCACTTTTTTTTATAGGTTTCCCTTGATATTGTGGCATCGGTAGCAACCAAACCCGCTATGCAGGTTCAGTTCTAACCAATGGGAAAGCATTGGTAACAATTCAATGGGCTGCCAGGAAACAAATTGAGAACTGGCATGGTTCTGCAATCGACGAGCGGTATAATTGAGAAAGAAATGTTCGCCCAATCACAAATTACCTTCTGAACAAATTAAAACGTTGTTTTTTCTACCTGATTTCCCTCATTTTGAGACTGTCTGTTTTGTTTTTCTTGGTAGATTGCTATTTTCCTTCTTCTCTCTCTTCATTTTCACTCTCTTCCTTCGAACCATTCGCCTGGATTTGCATGTGACTGTTGTGATCACCTAACTACCGTTAAAATTTCCCTATTTCCTACGTTTTTAGGTGACACGGAATACGACATGAAAATGATGAAGCTCGTCCGAGCTCAACTGAACGTTAGATTTGCGCGACAACAGACATCCAACGGACGCTACAAGTGCGAGTGCTGCGATAAAATATATTCACGCTCAATTTCCTTGTATCGTCACTACGCCTCCGAGTGTGGTGGGTTCAATTTCGAGCGGCGCCACGACTGTCCTTTCTGCCCTTACCGATGTGAATTCAAAAGATCTTTCGTCGAACATTTACTCGTTCACCATTCGAAAATTCTGTCTCTGTACCAAAAATGAGATCCCCAGTTGAACAGAATCTTCGCCCCGCAATGGTGACGTACAAACTGTACATTTGAGACTAAATCGCACTTTAGCGATACTTTTCCAAGCCAACTGATTTTCCCACATTTTTATAAAGTTCTGTTCGCTGTTCCCATCGTCACGAAACACTTCAATCGGTTGGTGTTTCCCATTTGATTAATTTTTCACGTTATTCAGAGTTTTGCGCACTCAAAAGGACCACTCCTTTCGTGCGGAAAAAATTCGGTTTGATATAACTCGCATATACTTACACGTGTTCTTGAAAGCGTTTGCGTTCGTTTGAATTTTCATTATTTATAAAATAAGTAATGTTCGTGTACATTACATTTTCCTCCCCAAAATACTTTCGGGTTTGGATATTCGCGTCGATAGGACATTCCGTCTGTAATTGATGTTTGTGTAAATATTATGTAATAAATATTTGAATAAAATACTTAGTGGCTTCTTGCTTCGTTGAATTTATTAACGCGTCCAACCTCGAATGTTAAGAACTAAGAAGGAACGATTCCAAAACTACCTACCTACAAATTACATTCTAAATATACAGAAATTTTTTGAATAGTGAGGGTAGAAGTCAAGTGGTAGAAATAAAATAGAGTACAGGGCAGGATTTTTAGGATCAAATTCAAGTCATGTTATATTTTTCAACTTGAGAGGCAACACGCGCCTTAAATTGGGTCGACGATAAACTATTAACGTCAATTGATTCGAAATTGCATAAATTTAACACACGCATAAGCTTGGGCAATTTGTTTCAGCTACTGTCGAATGGTATTCTATCAGACGAAGAAAACATCTCAATCGGGTGTATATCAAAACTTACATAAGGGTTGGTTATTCCTCGGACCAGGCGCATGGAGACTCATTTCTTCTGGGGAAAATGGAGTAAACAGTGGGTGTGAAGGGTCCCGGACCCACTCCAATCGATTCAGCTTTCAAAATTTAGTGGAAAATGATACCCCACAAGCCTTGGTACCAGGAATTTCGAAATGGGTAGATAGGCACCCATTTTGACCCATAGCCTCATCCAGAGGGCACCAATCGTTCTGGGACCCGTCTCATTGGATTCAGCGTCCAAAAGTTAGTATAAAATGATACCCCACCACCTAGATTGCAAAAAATCCATGTTTCGAAATACACATTTTGACCCCTACTTCACCCAAATTTGGTCCGATCGGGTTGAAAAGTTTCGAGGACCAACCAGAGCCGGAAACGAGTCCCTGACCAAAATTTTAGAAAATTTCTACTACCAAAGTCGGCGAACGGACATTTGCAAATTTTCATCTAGACACCTTGAAACGTTCAGAAAAAGATTTTGGGTGAATCGGAGAGATTGACTCTTTGCATGAAAACATAGGTTGATTATTCAAGGAATCATCCAAAGTAAGATAACTAACCTGCCTTGAGATAAAAGGGATAGCGATGGGGAAAACATGTTTTTGTCTATCCTGATTATTATGATACAAGAAGTTTTGCCTCCTGAGGGAAGATTTGGTGGTCTCCAACATCAATAATGATCGTCAGGTCCCACCACTCTGCTGGCTCTAGGCCACCTAATTACTGATGATGCCATACCTGACATAGTGAGTTCGCTATCGTGTTACTACTCAATTTACAGCATGTCATGATCACCTATAGCTTTTCGTCCTCGGGTTTAATCCTTTTAGTTAGGCCGTTCTTTGTCGACATTCCGGGATTAGGCCGTAAATAGGCAGAATACCTAGTTTTTTTGGTGCTTTTAAATTACCCATTTTTCCAATTATTTCAGTAGGTCTAGTAGCATTCGTTCAAGTCAAGCCATGTTACATTTTTGGAATAGAGAAGGTCTTCCGAGTTCCAATATCCTCGACGGTCGAAGGGCGGCACCAACCACCATTTTCTGTATACTGGCTTGCTTGTCATTGATCACCATAACAACTATAAC
This sequence comes from Cyrtorhinus lividipennis, assembly GCA_019603395.1. Taxonomy (NCBI): domain Eukaryota; kingdom Metazoa; phylum Arthropoda; class Insecta; order Hemiptera; family Miridae; genus Cyrtorhinus; species Cyrtorhinus lividipennis. Next base: position 1,265,474 of record CM034008.1, on the reverse strand, counting down.
CATTTTACTGAGACGGCGACAGCCTAGCTTGGTTGGTAGCCCCCTCAAGTCAATCTTCAGTTGTACCTCACCGTTATCCTTGACTCTTTCCGTTTATCCCAGTTTTGACGTATGGCTTCTCCTTTGAGATTGTGCTTGAAGTGTCCTCAGTATGTATGGGACTTGAGAGAAACTTCATCTATTCATATAAGCACGCGATTATAGTACCAATCTTCAATGCACAAATAAATTAGTTCTGGATTTTGCTTATTTGAGAGATGACAGCAATCAAATGTCTTTCCTGTGGTTAATTAGGTCTCCCAGGAGAAAATGGTGATTAAAATGAGTGTTTTCGCTTTTTTTTAAAAACCGCGCTCTCGTTTTTATTTTCTTATCGTTATCTTCAAGTTAGAAAAAAAAAATCACAGTAGTTTGAAAGTATACATCTTATGACTGATTTTACAAATATAATGAGTAATGGGGATAGTGAGATCGAGGTTGTCGTTGAGGTTTGCGTCGAAGATTTTGTTCAGTTCCGGAATCATCGACTCAAGCTCCGCTTTTTTATTCCCAAGAGCCCAAACGATGCTCATGTGGAAAGAGGCTTCCTGTAAGACCAAAGATGGATTTTATGGATATCAAGCATTCGATTAAAATTGTCAGAACTTGGAAATGGGGGGCGCTTACGTCATAGAACGGATGAAGACTGTATTCCCCCAAGCACTTGTCGAGGATTTGAACAGATTTGAAGACTTCCATTTTTCCAAAGCCAACCGAAAGGGCGAGGAATGTTCTGGAGGCGTCTTCGTTACAGTAGACTTTCAGTCCGTCAAATTGAAGATCAAATCTGGAAAATTGAAGGAGTAGAATTTGATATTTTCTATTTTTGTTGGTCGATTTTGGTTGGTTATTCCTTGAATAATCAACCTATGTTTACATGCATAAGGTAAACCTCTCCGATTCGGCTCAAAAAAAGTTTCTGGGGTCAATGTCCGTCCGCAGTCCGAGCCGTTTTTGGTAGTAGAAAATTTTCTATAAATCTGAAATTTCGGTCAGGAGTCTGTTCCCGGCTTAGGACGGTCCTCGAAAATTTTCAGCCCGATCGGATCAAATTTGGGCGGGGTAGGGGTCAAAATGTGTTTTTTGAAAAATGGATTTTCGAGATTTTGGGCGATCTAGGCGAGTGGGGTATCATTTTCCACCAAATCTTGGACGCTGAATCCAATGAAGTAGGTCCCAGAACGATTGGCACCCATTGTCGCCACACCTACTGTTCCCCATTTCCCCATGTTGAACAAATGAGTCTCCATGCGCCTGATTCGAGGAATAACCAACCCGTGTGTATGAATTTGCAGATTTTTTAGTTTCACGAAATGGAAAGAGTTAGTTCAACTCTACAAACACGCGAAGCATTCTATGCGTTCACCAGCCAAAATGCACGTTTTGGTACTTCTATGGTACTCATGGAGAGTTGAAGGCCAATAATGGCGTTCCTGAGTCATCTCTAGGCTAGGAAACTACGGTCACGATCAGTATTTACCGCGAAAAGGTTGAGAGCGACCTCTTGATCGAAGACACGAAATTGTCGATCCAGTGGTAAAAGAGCACGAAGGTGCGTGTGAGACTGATGTGGGGCTCCTGTATCCGCTTTAGGGCTACAGAGGGCGCGCAGAAATCGATTATCTGGTCGCATAGAAGATCGAAAGGGATACCTCTTTGGTCTGCAACAGGAAAATATTTTTAGTAACAAGTAATATAGACACAATACGATGGTACAACTGGCTGGTAAAAATCTAGACTGAGCTAGGGGTGGGGGGTTAAGCGTGCTCCTGGCTACCTTCCCTTGGAACTGGTTGGCTGAAGCAACTTTTACAGAAGTAGGCTGCAGGATGGAGGATGGAGGTCAGCCTCACACCGCCATGCCAACATGTTACAAGGATGGTACAAATGTGATACACTTCAATGACTTTGCCAGAAGCTTTTCACCAATAAGATGAAAATAGTTTGCCTGGCAAGTCTGACACCCGATAAATTACTACGTAGACCCCAAAAATTGTCCTGAATCTGCATATGTACAAAACGCCCACCATCTTTACAGAGCACTTCACCAACTTACATGGTATGTAAACGATGGAATTCCAGTTGCCTCTTTGATGCGGGTATCGACGAGTCCGTCCGTCGTGTTGGTCGGGATCGTCAATCACATCGTCTTCAAAAGGAGGCGGGAAGTTTTCTTTGAGCGAGTCAGGAAGCGGCAGCCTGCAAGTGAAATGCACATTTAAGCATCCAGGCCATGATTTCCAGAAGTTCGTCCAGTCGTATATACGAGCAAACTGCTGTTGGCTAATTTACATTTTCTGTCAAAATTGTTGATGCTCATTTTCTCAAATCTCAATTTTTTTTTTCTAGATTTAAACGCATCTTTGTTTCTAAATCGAAAAACTCTTCAAAATATACATTTTCATGCAAAAATTCAATCTCTCTGATTCGGCCCAAAAATTTTTTCTGGACGTTTCAAGGTGTCTAGATCAAAATTAGCAAATGTCCGTCCGCCAGTCCACGCCGACTTTTGTAGCAGAAATTATTCAAAAAATTTGGGGTTCATGGCTCTAGTTGGTCCTTGAAACTATTCAACCCGATCGGACCAAATTTGGGTAGGGGTCAAAATGTGAATTTCGAAAAATGGATTTTTGAGATTTTTTGCAATCTAGGTGTGTGGGGTATCATTTTCCATTAATTTCTGCACGCTGAATCCAATGAGACGGGTCTCGGAACGATTGGTGCCCTCTGGGTGAGGCTATGGGTCAAAATGGGTGCCTATTAACCCATTTTGAATGTGTTTTCCAGATTTCTGGTACCTAGGCGTGTGGGGTATCATTTTCCACTAAATTTTGGACCCTGAATCGATTGGAATAGGTCCGGGACCCACCACAGCCACTGTTTTCCCCATATTGAGGAAATGAATCTCCCCGCGCCTGGTCCGAGGTTTTCATTTTCCTGGATGGATTTCTGTTACATTTGCCAATAATTTCCAAAAATTATATCCAATTTGGTCAATATTTCAGGGGATTCGTAAGTCAGCTGGTAGGAAGGATCACATTAATTTGAAACAAATTACCCATTTAAGGCATCAATTGAAGTTTGGCTGAAAGCAGATGGAACATTTTGCAGGTAAAAACGTACGTACTGTATCCACACTAACGTTCTCCTTAAAACCTTTCAGAGAGCAAGGTTTTCAAGCTACTGGCTAGGCTACAATGAGCCATTGGATTGGACACCGAAATCCGAAATGTGTCGTACATCATTCGGGTCCTGACAGTATCATAACGTATCCTTCAACGAGAAGGGCGATCGAGACTGTTGAGAAGCCTGCAGAATTGGTAAAGTGAGTACTCCTGCTGGGCCAATGGTAGAAAGTGCGGCTAAAGTGTGAGGCACTTAGTGGATAAACGTTAATTTTGTTGCACGAATTTGATCCACGTCGCTAATCAAACTCATTCTTCAGAGCATTCAAGCCTTCGGTTAGCAACTTGAAGAAATAAGCTAATCAAAACGCCGACAGCATCACGTGACGTAACAAGCACTTTCAGGTCATCGTCAAAGAACAGACCTCAAACAAAAGTCAATCACAGCGATTTACCTCATCTTCTCGGGTTCGTCGTCCTCGTCGCTGCCGTAAGTGCTCAAAAGGTTCAGAGCGTTTGACATCTTTCTTCTTACATTCCTGGCAACTTTACGAATATTTAGCGATCACTTCGACGAAACAGTTTTTACGGTAAATTCTGAAATCCCGTCGTTCACGGACGAAAATCAAATCGCCGGACGGAACCGACCTTTGTTTTGGTTCCTAATGCTACTTAGTTGAGTATCGATGAAGGAAACATCGATATTTTGATAAATCGATTGGCTTAATGGAGGGAAAATTAAGACATAAAACCTAGGCACATTTTTCCTAGTAACTTCCCAAAATGTATCCAAATATATGCTATTTGGGCAAATATTTATTTATGCTAGAATTTTGAAAATAACGTGTAAAGTGTAAGGATAAAGCCAAAAGGAAACGTGATAAAAAACGACGAATTTGAAGTTAAAGATGATAAGGACGCTGATAACTAATATAAATCGATTCCCCGTTTGGGGGAAACATCTGTCTTTTTGAAACATCGAAACCCATCTCGTAATGCTGCCCATACCAATACCAATATGGTGCCCATAACCTCCGAGGTCATGGCTTCATAAATAGCCACCCTCGTGAGGACTAGTTTCGTTTGCGGCTGGTACCAAAAGCAAACTATTCATCAATATTCAATTCATCTTCCTTAAAGTAAATCAATGAGAGTAAACACAACATATTTATGTTCATCTGATCACTGGCCATTGCCTATTTTTAGTTATTAACAACACCAGAAAAGCGCGGTTAATTTTTACTCACCATCATTTTTAACGTTAATGAACACTGGAAATTATTTCATGACGGTTAATAATTTTCCAGGTGGTCGTAAATTGCAGCAATTGGTCTGAAACTCATCTCAGATTCAGCATCCAAAACCCTATGAGAAATTAGACCTCCTCACGATCATGGCGTGGCTCCGTTTTGGGGTATTTTAAAGTTTTTTTAGCTTGGACAATTTCGCTTTTTCGGATTTTGAACACCCCCATTCGTACTTGGGTGGCAAACCTTTTTTTTTTTTCAATACAAAAATACAAGGGTTTATTGTAATTATGATAATAAATCAAAAACTAGCTACGGTTGATGGTTAAAAAAATTCATTCGTCTTGATTAAGCCCAAAGAAGAAATAATAATGGAAGGATTCAAAAACACTTTTATAGGTATCATTTTTCATTCAGCGGGGTTCGTTCAGGGAACATAAATTCTTACAAAAAACTATACTTAGCCAGGTTTTCAAAATTCCCCCAGATGCGTAGGCGCCAGCATTTAGTAACCGGTGATCGCCTCAAGTGTTGACCATTTTTTGTCTAGAAATCTCCCGATATTCTTCGAAGACTTCATATCAGGAATTATTGAGACGTATAACAGATGATACAATTAGTACATCGGTTAATCACCTTTTCATATTGCATGTGCAAACAATTGCTTTGATGTTCTTAATGTTTTATCTTTGGTTCAATTTCGACTTTGCACAATAAAATAGTAAACCCTTACGCTCTACAGGAAAACTGACAAGGGGCTGCTAATGTTTAAAGCAATTACCAGGAATATTGTAAGAAAATGGCCGGGAAAGTGAGCAAAACTTGAATTTACTATAATTATTTAATATTTAGCTTACATTGGTCGTCCGCCAATTGAAGACTGCGATTTTGCCATTCATAATTATACAGATGATTGTAATATGAGGATATTGCTTAGCAAGTCCACAAAAGATACAGTATTTTGTTCAGACTTAACTGCTAATCGGAAATTACAACTTCTGATGGAAGTTTTTGTATTAAGAGGGTTTGATTTTAAGAGTATTCGATAGTTGTCAGGTTCTTGATAGAAAAGTTGAGAGGCGAGTTAAGGTATGGCATCAAATTTGAGTTTCGCGAAACAACGTCCTCACATTGAAGGTTCGCGAACCTGCGCCTTAGAATGTAGAAAATGAATAAGAAAGATCGGTTTTCAGGTAAATTGAATATTCACGAAGACATCACTATGAACATTAGTCTTTCATTTCCCCTTCTTCGTCTTCTTCTTCCACCCCTCTGATGTACAGCACGTTATTACATCTGATGAGAACTTCGCCGAGGTTGCCGGTGCAAGCTCCGTCGATGTGTTCTTCGGTGTTGTCGAGCTGAAGATTCATATACCTGCGACAGGGAAAATTTTTGAATTGGGAGTTTGTATGTAATGGATTTCAAATGAACTTTTTACCGCACTTTCAAAACTTACCCGTCAACGGAAACGAGGTAACCTTTGTATTCATGGCCCCATTTCAACTTGACCATGACTGGTTTGCCGGTCAAAGCGTTGAGGAAGGGTTTGGGATTGATGGGCATAGTAGCTGACGCCATTTTGATTGGTGAATCTGGTCTTTGGTCTGAAAAAGCACGAAAATTTGCTGTCAAATTGAGATATTTGGTAGCGGTACACGATAAGGGAAGCAGCCTCCGTATGCGGTATTCAAGGACACCCATCAAATTCCGAATCTTCTAACAGCCATACGAAAGACCCTTATTTGAGAACATACTGAGCCGCTCGTCATTTCGCTAAAAAATGAAAACATATTCAATGTACAAGGACCCGAAGAACGTCGACACAAAGACAGCGTCGCTTGTTGAGACAGTTCTTTCTTGGGATACATATTACATATATCTTCACTCCGACCGTTAAATTTAGCATTTAAATACGACAAATAGCATCTATTTTACAATGTAATGTATATAGGTAATATAATGCGAGTCATCCAAGTTAACAAGCAAGTGTTGAGTCCGCTAAAGTGCATTGTAGTTCCAAACACCGGTGAATTTTGGCACTCAGAAGTACTTTGCGTTGAATTCAACCACCAAATTATACTAAAATAGAATTGAATATTATTCCCTTTGACTTACTTTACGAGAAAAACGCTCTGGAAAAGTCAAATTGCTCACACTACAACTTGATTCCAAACGCAAGCACGAGTAGTGGAGGACGCGGATACCGGATAAACAAGAAATGGTTATCGATGTTTCCTCATCGATGTCATTCGCACATCGATGTTTTTGTACAGACGTCGATGTTTCTTCTGAAAATGTTGATTTATGGTATCTACTGTTGTAGCTGAAAAATTGTGCTTTTCCCATTAATGAATCCTTAATTAATTGTTATTATCCTTATGCAATTAAATAGTATTTAGATTCAAGAATCATCGAGTTTTAATCGAATCGTAGGTACTACGGAAATGTATAATATAACTATAATTCATCGTCTTTTCTCTCGTTTCAGCTCTTCATATTTAAAACATTATTTTCAAAATTTCGATATTGATATTCTAAGGAAAATAACACTGATGTGAAAACATCGATGTTTTGCTCATTTTATCCAGTTGTACGGAAAATCGATGGTAATGGTGGGTAACCTGAATAACCGAAACCTCCCATATTTGATGTTCAATCTTCTGCTTCATTTTCCGAATGTTTTTCTGTCTCAGTGCCAGCTACGGCTTGAAAAGACGTAGTAGCGCTACAAAACATTATTTTCAATAAAATACAACATTAAAAATTTGATCGCTTCTAGTTGTTTCAAGCTTTCTGCTGAAGGTCGCTGATACTAAAATACTTCAGATGTATGGCAACACTGATCTCACATCTTACTGTGAAACCTGTTGAGCCTAGTGATATGTGGATATCTACAACACCGATTTTCGCTCAAGAGAATCGATTCTCCTCACAAACATTCATGTTTTTTAAATCTAATGTTCCGTTTAGGATTGTAGTTGCAAGCTGTATTATATTCCGTTCGTTAGAATATGAATGGTGAGGATAGTTTTCGATGATTACAGATTGATGGTTCAGAGTGATCACTCGCCCTCCCGCCCACACCAAAGTATCGATTTTTTAGATTTGTCAAATATCGATTTTCACTTCCCGTTGTTTAGATGAACATCGATGTTTCATGAGGTTCACATGGGACGCCAAGCTCTGATAAGAAGTTTAAAAGCTTCCCACAGTTTCAATCATCTCTTGTGTAAATTATCGAACTATTTCCAATTTTCTGATGTGTTTCTTTTACTGACATGACCCAGTCGTTAATAGGTCGTATGTAGTATGATCCTATTCTTCGGTGAATTTCCGTAATATAGTTCTGTGTGTCCGTCAATGGGTATTTGCGCGGTTTACCTGTGGCTTCTTGGAGCATGTCCGTCGTTTAAAGTTCAACTTTCTTCGTCGGTTTGTTGATTCGGAAAATGGTTTTCTCTGAGATTAATAGATGGTAATTGTTTTGTACAGTCAACGTCATGATCGTTGTATAGAAAACTGTTAGATTGGTGGTCGTGGTAAGTACTTTGTAAGTGGATAAAAGGTAAAGGTAGATTTTTTATTGCAGCTCCAACCGGGAGATTTTGGCTACGACACGTGAGATTTTGTTGGGCCTACCCGGACTTGCATGATTTTTTTATCTGACGTAGGTGAGGATAACATTCTTAAGAGTTAGGAGGGCCGCACTGAGACCCCGGCTTACGGAGATTTTCACCCACTAAATACCTCACCTCCTTACCCACGTTGGTGTCCAGCCCTGGACTGGATAGCACAATTCTTCAGACCTTCAGGTTCCGGATTCCGTCTGCTGGACGCCTCCGTCGGCCTGCGATTTCCCGTTGGTAGGCCCTTCCCACTAAGAGTATTCCTTCCAGGATATTTTGGATATACCCTGCTACGTGTTCCACTTTGACTCGGTTGTGGGCTGGTCATTTCCAGCTCCCTGGCAATCCGTTCACGATCCGCCTCCCAATTTCTGCGTTCAAAGAAGGTGAGGATGACGCTGTCTCCTTCGTTGACGCTGCGCAAGTAGTTTGGATATTCCACAGCGCGCATTCTTTAAAGGTACTAATGGAACAACCTGTGGCCAGAGAGAATTGCGCCATTTGAGTCGACCTTCCCGCGTTTTCCCTCCAGCCAGAGCGTATGTTTGGTACAGGTCTATCTTCCATCTACCTGAGCCTTCTCCGCATGGTTGCCAGTTGTCCATGTTGGCTGTGGCGATCGTGCTCGATCGTCTTCAACTGGGCTTGGACTCTCTGGTGTCGGCCATTAGCGGGCTAAGGGCTGCTATTGTCGTTAATGCTTTGACTTCTGCTCTCCTATTGTGACTCTTTCAAGTTCTCCAATCGTGCTATATTCCTAGGACCTCACTGCCGGCTTTGTTTCCACCTCTGCTTCTTCCGTTCTTATAATATTTGGGTTGCGTTTCCCTGTGAACATACGACTTTCGTCTTAGTGGTTACTAGTGTCAGGCTGTGTCTCCATCCATGCTCCCACTCTTGCCATATGTTTGTTCATATTATTCCTTATTTGTTTCAGGTATATTGTAGAAAACAAGAGAATGTTCTGTCAGAGAGGGCCACTCAGCTGCCACCGCTATTATTTTTGCGTTCATGAGACCACCTGCCGTGCTGTATGTCAGTGTTTTGTCTCTGACATCTATCACCCTCAAGAGATACTTGGGAGGTGAAAAGCAGTCATCGAGTGGCCGATAATTCGGTTGTGCCTCTTGTCACTTTGACAAGTGGGACGGGGTCGACTTTCAAGGCAATGGTGTACAATATTTAAGAGAGAATGTGATGGCTGCTGTTTACCAATCGCATTGAAAATTCATTAGCTAAAGCCTAGAAACCCGACAACTGACTGCCAAATCTCGCAGCTTGGCTTTGCCGTAGCCTTTTAAAGAATGACCTATCAACTAATCGATTTGACTGAATCAGCTACTTGGTGAGAAGGAACAGTGCCTCCAAAGACTGTGTGGAGTCTGTAAGATGCCATTCTGTGTATTTATGCCTGTAACGACGACTCGTCTTGTTCCCAGAGTAGTTAGCTGCATTTCACTCTTAATGGTCTCGCTTCAAGCCCATGTTCACGCACCATTTTGTATTTCCAGGATTATCCTTCAATGATTGATGCCACAGGACCAGACCAGTGTGTCCTCTACGTTGCAGCGAAGAATTCCAGCATTGTGGGCGCCTTTTAGAGTGACTTCATATTGTTACTTTTCCATATAATATTCAACTGTATTTTGGTCTTGTTAGACACGATCGCGCTGTTCTGGTTGGCTCATGGATGTGGAAGGAGTCTATCGCAGGAACTGCAACAATCGTCTCACATTATAACTTGTCATAAGAATAAAATCATCATCGATGCATAATTCATTTCGCTTCCTTTTCTTCTGTGATGCCTTATTACTCTTTTCCTTATCTATCCCAACTTTTTTTTCCTCGTAGATCTACTTTCCGTGTGACTTCTTCTTACCACAATTTCAAAATTGCAAGTACTCATTTAGGTACTTTTTTTCCCCAGCTGGATCGTGGAAGTCTTCTCGTAAGCGGGTCCCCACGTTCAAAATCCGCGACTCATCCCCTGGTAAGTGACCTTTCCGTCAAAATGTCACGAATTTGTTGCGTTTTAATTCTCACCGAAGTTTTGATTTCAGGCGAATCTTCCGTCGCTCCGAAGACGAACCTCGCATCCAGTAAGTGAAGTTGTTGCTGAGATTTATAAGCACGTTTTTATTTGATAATTAGATTATTCCTTAAATAATCAAACTGTTTTCATGCCAGAGGTGATAATTCGTGATTTTGGGGTATCATTTTCTGCGACAATCTAACCCACTGGTTTCCTTATCGTATTTTGTGATGAATTGTGTGATAAATTCAAGGAATAAACACACATTCGAAATAGGTAGATAGATACCCATTTTGACCCAAATTCAAGAACAACGAGCTGCTCCAACTCTGAGACCTTCACGAGGGTGTAAACGATAAAAAACGCCGCAAATTCTTTCACATGGGTTGGTTATTCCTCCGGACCAGGAGCATGGGGACTCATTCCAATCGATTCAGCGTCCAAAATTTAGTGAAAAATGATATCCCACACGCCCATGTACCAGAAATCTCGAAAACATACTAAATGTGTGGATACTGTTGCGAGCTGGCACCTGCGCCCGTCAGATGGGCTCAACAACCTGTGGAGGGCTAAGGGAGTCATTTCAAGGAGTTGTGTGTCATATCGAATTGGCTGGAACCTTCCCATTCACTCGAGACAACAGGTCGAGTTCCCAGAACCAGGGAAGGTTCGAGAACATTTTCGGCCAGGCAGCAGGTATAAAACGGACCCAGGAACCGCCGCGCAGTTCAGTTCAATTTGGAGTCCAAATATAGACGCTTCGGGTTATAAATCGTGCCGTGCCGTGTGATAAATAGTGCGACAACCACGAACTGTGCTTTGTGATTGTGTAAGTGCGCAAATGTGAACAGTGTATTCAAGTGAACGATTGTAATAAATTATTTACGAAGAATATAAATCGCTACAATACATACTTAATTTGACCCTTAACCTCTTCCAGTGGGCACCAATCGTTCTGGGACCCGTCTCATTGGATTCGACGTCCTTATCTTAGTCGAAAATAATATCCCACACACCTGAATCACCAAAAAATCCTCGAAAATCCATTTTTTGAGATACACATTTTGACTCCTTCCTCCCTCCAATTTGGACCGATCGGGCTAAAAAGTTTCGAGGATCAGCTAGAGCCGAAAACGGGTCCCTGACCCAAACTTCAGATTTTCAGAAAATTGTCCACTACCTTAATTGGCATGGACGGCGGACGGACATTTTTAGATCTAGACACCTTGAAACGACCAGAAAAAGAATGTGGGCCGAATCGGAGAGGTTGACTTTTTGCATGAAAACATAGGTTGATTATTCAAGGAATAACCAAAATGAGAATGTGAATCACGTTAATTCACTAACAGCTACAACTTTACTCAGGGTAAATAGTATATAGTTGTTTTGATTTATTTATGAATTATTAGAAAAATGCAGTTTTGATGTTATTTAGGTACTTTTTTCTGGAATACTGACAATTTTCCAATAGTTTTCAAGTACAAGAATGTATTCTCTAATGACGGCTTTTCTTTGACTAGTTGCGCGTGGATTCCGCATTGTTCTGACTTTTCTCATTTTTCAGGGAGTCTTCCTATTGGAACCACTTCTTCGGCCACCCCAGGAAGTGAAAGAGCCCAATGCGCTTGTGGGAAGTCGTACTCTCACCTGTATTCGCTGACTCGTCACATGCAGAGGTCATGCCATCTTGCCAAATTGGAAAACGTCAGACCACCCAGAGTCGGGGCCTCTCAAAATCAAAACATGTTGGAGGACACCATCGGCCAAACACAAATAAGAAATGATGTCCCTCAGAAGCGGAGTCCCATCAGTAAGTCAAAAGCCCGGGCCAAAGTCACAGGTTCCAAAGTGGTTCCTAAGAGTGTTGCTCGAATCAAGAAACGTGGAGGTCTTCCGAGTTGGAAAAAAATCTGGGCAAGCCGCTGGGGCAAAATGATCGGTCCTCCGTGGGTGTGCCAATGCGGGGCGATCTTGAATTCAAGAAATGGATTTTATAAGCATAAAAGGAGAGCTTGCGTACTCGGAGACAGCGTCGCAAGTAGTTCTGATGGCGGAGTAGCTAGCAGTAGCCAACCCATACAGGTGCGCCCGTCGCAATCTCCAAAACAGCAAGCGAATAAGCTCCAGGGCCGCAATTGTACTTGTGGAGCCACGTTCGCTTCAGACAAAACTTTGTACAAACACGCGGCCAAATGTTCGTCCGTCGTCGATTTCTGCCCTTGTGGCAAGCAACTGTCCAATCGCGCGAACCTTGTCCGTCATATGCGCAATATCCACCACGCAGATCAGCCAACGCGCAAAATAAAACGTAAAAAATTCCTCGGCGCCGCCAGCGTTCAAAGTCAAATCACTTGCTTCTGCGGTGCCTACTTCGCGACTGAAATTGAACTCGTGACTCATATAAAATCCGTTTGCGGTTTGGATCTCACCTGTCCTTTATGCCCCATGAAGCACTCTCAGAAAACCGATCTCTACACTCACATGGTCAAAGCGCACAACCTGAAACCAGAGACTGTTTATCCATTCAGACCTGAAGACGTCAGGCTCATAAAGGACCACCCGTCGCTCCCTGCGTCGTACCGCCATAAGGTCTAATGGTTGATCGGTGGTGAACAATTGAAAATACAGCTGTAATAATTATTTCTTACTTTATAAAAATGTTTTACAGCACCTCTGTAAAAGAAGACTTTTCGAAACGAATTTATAAATTTTTTCTCTCTTTTTGACGTTTCGATTATTTTCCCAGAACCTTTGCAACATTTTGAGTTCTCAATTTCAATATGCATGGACTCCATTTGGACCCTTAAGGTGCCTGAAAAATGGGCGATTTCTGTTGAATGGCAAGAAAGGATGTGGATGTTGACAGTTTGAACGGTGAAGACCACACCGAACGAAGCTCAAGTCGCTCCATTCTTCTCTTCTTCTGTACAACGCACACATGCATGAATTAGTTGTTTTTAATTTATAATTACTACTGGTAGAACTTTTTTGACGCGCTATCGTTCGAACAAAACGATGTTGGCGTTTTTCTTTACGTTTATGTTTGAAATGAGATAAAACTAACTTTTGTCTTTTCATAGGTGGCGATGTCGACCGTCAAGGCAATGGCCTAGTGAAGGATGCTACCGGGTCATCCGATACGTACTATATAATAAAGTTACAACTCTGTTTGATCTCTATTCTTTGTTGCATGTTTCAAAATGTGAGGATGTTGGTCGAGCTATTGTCACCAGTTTGTTCCTTCTTTACCGTTCGCCTGAACCCATTTTATTTGTCCGCTTCACTCAAGTGTAATTCCATATTTTGAGGTTCCTTCAAAAGTGTTTGTCGTTTCTTCCAGACAAATATCCCGACACTGCCAAGCCGTCGTCTGTACAAGGTGGTTGCTGGTGCATTTGTGGGAAGTCTCTGAGTAGCCATTATCACCTGATCCGGCACATGAAGGAGTCTTGTGTTGTTGCGAAGATGGAAAATATCATGATTACACCTTCAAAAAATAAAAATAGACGCAAATTGGCGGGTGGTGCCATCAAGAAAGGGCGCAAACCGCCTCGAGTGGTGTCTTCGAAGATGAGGAACAGGAAAGAAATAATTTCAGCTCCTCGACTTGCTTTGAATACCGGTGAGTTTGGTCCCACATTTCGGTAAACTTGACTTGTTTTTATTTTTAAAACATCTTTTAGGATCACAATTCTCATTGAAATAATTCACTGTTGTATTTGTATCGACCAAAGAAATTTTCTTCCCAAACTCGCACCTTTTACATTTCAAAGCCTTTGCTCCGGAAAAATTCGAGTTTGCGCATTCAGGATCTGTTTGGCATTGTTTTGCATTTTCAGCCCAATCGCCACAAACAGGGCAAGATAGGGCAAAAATGGGTTCTCGACATTTTAGGAACCCATTGCAGCAAACTGTGTGGGTGAAATGAGTTCTTTGGGATATTTAGGGGACATTGACGTGTTAAGTAGTATTTTCCACTGAATTTCGGACACTGATTCAAATAAGAGGGCCTTGCCTAATCGCCGCACACCTGAGGTAGGATCCATAGGGTCAGAACGGGTATTAGAAAAATGGGTACTATTTGAAGAGCAAGCGGTTTTTCAATTATTATTACATATTTTTTAATTATTCTGGAGGCCTCAATGAAA